>JAWWES010000094.1:62177964-62209161 GCA_035583135.1 Lophotriccus pileatus
TCATCGATAAGAGAAATGAGCCTGTTCCACCCATCTCTCTACCACTAAAAAATGTAATTTTTAAACACCAGTATAGTTTGGGTCATGGTGGTGCTTTTTACCTGTCTGTGGATTTAAAATAGAGGTGAATCCTTACTTTAAACTGATGTGAGGTTACTGTTGGAGTCTCTTCTAGTGTGACAGCCTGTGCTGTCCTCTGTTGGCACTGTGTCTGTAGTGGTTCTCAGCTTCCCAAATGTGTTAACAATTGTCTTGACTCCTTGTGAGGTGAGGGATTTTCACACCTCTTGCCCTCAAAGTTTTTTTTTGCCAGTCTGTAACTGCTTACTATGCCCTCCTTTCTGCCAAGATCCAGATTCCTGCTAATCGCTTCCTGATTGTGGTCTGCCACCTGATTTTCTTCTGGGGTAGTCTGTCTTTTCCTTCACCCTTTTGTTATGTTGGGAGCCTCTAACAAAAGTGACATATGAAAAGCTGTGTGTTTAGCTATGGTTTCACATAGGCTTCTCTTAGCTGGCAAAGCCAGTTTGAGGTTTCTGCCATAGCTTGATAACTCTGAGCTGTGGCTACAGGAGGCTGTTTTACCTCACAGTAGTAACAGTAGCATGTGTTTAGAAAGGAGGAAGGGACCTCCAACCTTTAACCTAATTGTAAGCCTGCACAAAATGGACTGAAAGACACCTGGCTGCAAAGATGGTTACCCCTCATTGGTAGTTTGAGAGCCTTTTCTCAGAAATCAGGTTTGTCAGCAACAACAACCCTGATCTCTGTAGTAAGTGAGAGAGAGAAGGAACAAAGAGGTTTTCCCAAGGTCACTTTCCCATGCAGCTGGTTCTGCAGTAGCTTGTTATTGAAATAAAAGTTATCTTGTGACTCTTGCAGGTGTTTAGGCTGCATTAGTAGTGTGTGAATGTTCCTTGGGGACAGTGAGTGGGGCTGCGGGAGAGCAGAAGGGTGGAAGGAAAATATGAAACTCCCCAGTGGCCTTGGACAGGGCTGAGAGGAGTGAAGGCAAGTGTGTGCTGTGAAGACCAGCCCTTGGTGATATGATTTGTGTGTTTTCAGCATTGAAATGTTCTTATGCAGGTGGGAGGTCTCCCTGGGACTTTGTATGGTCTTTGGATGTACTTTCCTGGAAAGGGGCATCACTGCCTTTTCCAGACTCAGGTGCAAGTCCAGCACGATGTGGGTAACTGGCCTTTTCTTCCCTTGCAGCATCCAGCCCTGCCCAGATGTGAAATATGGCAAACGTATCCACGTGCTGCCAATTGATGACACAGTAGAGGGGATCACAGGGAATCTATTTGAGGTCTATCTCAAGCCCTACTTCCTGGAAGCCTACAGACCCATCAGGAAAGGTAATAATGCCTGTCATTGAAGTCCTCATGGCAGCAACTATGAGCTAGTCCTAAAACTGAATGCAGAGAATTTGTAGAAGCTTGCACAGGTTAGATTAGACTGACATCTGTAGAGTGATATTTGTTGGTGTTGGTTTAAATTTTCCCTGATCTTCAGGAGTGATTGCTGCTGCTGGCTGGCAGAGCAGATTGATAGTTCTGCTTTTTTTACCTGTGTAAAATGAGAGATCATCAGAAAAGGCTCAGGTGGGACCTGGGAGAAAATGTCATGAAACTAAGTTACTACCATTTGATGGAATTGGGGAGTTGCCTGCATATTAATCAGTTGTTTGGGTACGTGTTGTGCTTACCTGGTTTCATCAAAGTTCATCCTCAGTTAACAGGGTAATCAGAGTGGAGTCGGGTTCAGATCCCCAAATGTGGGGTGGTGGAGATGGCTGCTGCAAGGTGCTCACTGTGGTGATGTGCATATAGCGGCCATAGAAGTTATAAATTGCAGTATTATATAGCAATTAACATAATACAATTTAGTTAATTTCCTGCTCTCACCCAAAATCAAATCACCTTGAGCCATACATTGTGCTTCCCTGTCCTCCCACATCACCCACCAAGTGCACTCAGGTCCTTGAGGAAAAGCAGAACCACAGATGGGCTTGCCTTTGCCTGAGGTAGGAGTACCCAAAACTGTTTTCCCAAGCCTATTTTTTGTGTGAATTACAGGAACTTTATCCCCTTCTCCAGTACACAGAAATGTTGATTGGGCAGGGCCAGTCACCATGTTTGCTGGTCCTATCACCCTTTGTGCTTAGTGTAGTTTTGAACAATCCACTAAATCCTTTGATTTTCCAGAGGCTGATGCACGATAAGGAATGCAATGCACCCTCTCAGTGTCATGCTCTGTCTGTCCCTGGGATTGGACTAGTCTCAGTGCCTGTTGGTTTGTTAAATCCAAAGGCCTCTTCCCCTCAGGGTATGGAATAGTGTTGAACAAGGTTCCGTGGGCCTGGGCCAGGTCCCAGCACATTGCAGTGATTTGAGTCTCTCTCAAACTGCCAGCATGACAACACACCTTTTTCCAGATATTTTACTAGTTTTTCATACACTTTTTCAGGATTGAAATACCAAAATGTCGGAGGTAACTGCTGTCCTAGGTGCTTTCCCATACTATTCCACACACCCTGCCACTCATAACTGTCCATGCTCTAAACACACCTCTGGATGATGTTTTTAAATACTGTTAACCTTAAACAAGACCTGAAAACGCATTCAGCTGGTTCACAGCACGAACTGTGGCAGAATTCCAGAAGCCAGAAGTGTTTGGACAATGCTCTCAGGCACATGGTGTGACTCTTGGGGCTGTCCTGTGCAGGGCCAGAGGTTGGATGTGATGATCCCTGTGGGTCCCTTCCAACTTGGGATATTCCGTAATTCAGTGATAAGGAACAGCTTGGTTTCAGGTGCTTTGAAAGGATATTAAAAACCTTTAAAATTCTCAAATGCTACTTTAATCAGCGTAGAGGAGAAGGAAGACCTCGGGAGGGAGGGAGGGAGGAGGTGTAGCCAAGGTGCAATTACCAGTAGTTCCCAGTGGATGGCTCCTGAAGAACTCAGGGAGCAGCAGTGCTCAGTGCAGGTACCAGATTTGCTTCCCGACCAGCGATTCCAGTGTATCATAAGCCACTACTGCAAAGAACAACCCAGTGATAACCTTTGCCCATGCCCCAAGGACCAGAAATATCACCCCAGGGAACAGGTACAGTAAGATGTTAAAAAATACACCCTGAGAACAAGCAGGAATCTACACTGTCACCAGCTACTATTGCACTGATATAATGAGTGCTTGCAACAAATTTAGTTTAACAGTTGTTGAGTGCCAAAAAGGACTGTTGTCCTCGGACCCCAGGAGACAACTAAGTATCATGCAGCCATTCACTCATTCCTCACCCAACCATGGGATGGGGAGGAGATTGGGGGAGAAAAAGTAAAAATTTATGGGAATAAGAACAGTTTTATAATTGAAACAAAGTAAAATGGAACAATAATGAAGATTATAATAGTAATTGTAATGGACAAGGGTAGTGGTGAAACTCAAGAAAGACAAATGTTGCACAACACAATTGCTTACCACCTGCTGACTTTTGCCCATCCCATGCCCCAGCAGCGCTTGGCGTTCCCCAGTGAAATCCCCCCAGTTTATATACTGGGCATGGCATTCTGTGGTGTGGAATGTCCCTTTGGCCAGTTCGGTTCAGCTCTCCTGGCCATGCTCCCTCCCAGTTTTTTGTGCACCTGGTGATTGCCAGAGCATGGGAAACTGATAAGTTCTTGATTCAGGGTAAGCACTGCTGAGCAACAATCAGTTTGTTATCAATGTTATTCTCATAGAAAATCCAAAACACAGCACTGTATTTACGAATTACTAAGAAGAAAATTATTTCTGTCCCAGCTGAAACCAAAACAAGTATACCAGTTTGCACCCTGACTAAATCCACTTCTTCAAAGTAATTAATAAGTGGGAGGGTGTGTAGAAAACCAAATGCATTTTTGGAATTGTGCTTGTGGCACTTCTGCTGTAACAAATAGGTCCGAATACAGTATAGGCACAAGCTGAAGTTATCCAGGGTCTGTATTCCAGTTTAGCCAGGAGTCATAGGGCAGTGTTATTTGTTATTCTCTTTCTGGATACAAAGAGTTTTAACTAGTAGCAACTAGTTACAATAAATTCAGAACAAATTTTTATTAAGTTAGAGCTTTCTGCCAGTTCTAGAAATTTTAAATTGAAACTGAATGGAAAAGAAATGTGATTCCTTGCCTTTGTGTTTTGTATTTGGGCTGGGTATTCTCTTTTATTGTTTGCTGTTTTGTACTGGATGATATTTGAGAACTTAAGCAGTGTTTGGGTGGTCACAGTAGATGCAGATCTGGAGTTTAACATGCAGAGCAGTGTGTTACAAATGCCAGCAGTGTCTGCTTGTGTGACCCATTTCCTTGAACTCTGGAGCTGCTGGCAGTACAGGGGTTGACATTTTGGAGATGTGGGTTGCAGGAGGCCACTGATGTGTGGGATTTTACAGGTGACATCTTCCTGGTGCGTGGAGGGATGCGTGCAGTGGAGTTCAAAGTGGTGGAGACAGATCCAAGCCCTTACTGCATAGTGGCTCCAGACACAGTGATCCATTGTGAAGGAGAGCCCATCAAACGAGAGGTGAGCAGAACCTTGCCATGTGGTTTTCCTGCTGAATCTCCTCTGTCCAAAGTCTGTTTCCGTGGCAGTGATTGAGGACAGCAGTGTTTGGAGTTCCTGTTTTGCCATTTTTTGTATTGAGTGTAATGATTAGAAACTGCCTTTTCAGGAGATGAGCTGCTGTAGTCAGAGAAATGTATTTCCAATGTCCTTCATCATATGCTGAAGGCATCAGGGTGTAGGGTTGCTGATGAGAAGCCATGCTTTGGCAGTGGTTCTTTTGCATCTGCTTCCAGATACCTCATGCTGGACTTAGATGCTTCTTTTAATTCCAGTGTTCCCTTGATCCATAGCAGGGAGAGCTTAAAATGTTGCAATAACAGATAGGAGCAAGTTCAGCTAAGGGAACCAAAATGGTGAGCTGGAGGTCAGAATGGATGAAGAGGGACTGGGGTCATGGAATGATGCAGCCTGGATAGGGCAGGCTTACTGACAGGTGCCTGGTGGGAAGAGATAGATGACCAGGTTCTTCTGAGCGCTGTACCCAGGGACAGGACCAGAGGCACTGACATAAGCTGGACCAAGGTAAATTCCCAGTAGGTGCTAGGAAAAATGTTTCCCCCAGCCCTGGAGCAGGGCCCAGAGAGGGCAGGAGTCCCCAAACCTGGAGACCTTCAGTGCTTGATACCTCAAGCAGGGCTGGTCCTAAGTGGGGCTTGGACTGAGCCCCTCTGAGATTCCAGACTGTTATTTTATTATTTTGGTGTGGCCTAATGTTACAGATAATTGAGGCCAGTGTAGGACTGGACAGCTGAATGAATGGATGCTGTGAAGAAAGGGTTGGTTTACAGTTGATCTTATCCATATGTCTGGATCTTAACATTCTGTGCTAATTGGAGTCAGTCCCAAAAGACAATGCTGCATCTGTGAACTGTATGTCAGACAGACCACGTCAAGTAGTTAGACACAGCACTTACTGTTTAAGGAGAAAGTACATTTTATACTGACATTATCTCTTGTTACTTCTGTTAGCCCCATCAAAGGGTCACAGAGCTTGTTTTGTGCTAGAGTCTGTAGGGAACCTGGCAGCAGAGGCTGTCATTCCAGAAGGTGGGCTTCAGTGAAGTCTGAGTACGTGCAGGCAATTCCCTTTGTATGTCTGGGAAGACAGAGCTAAGAAACAATGGTAGAAGACACCAGGAAGACTTGAAAGTGAGAATCTCGAGACAGGCAAGAAATGTCTACGAGCAAAATTCCGTATTCTTCGCTTCTGTAGACTGGGAGGGGTTGTTGAACTATTGTTTTCACTGAAATGTTTAATGTATTTCCTTCCCTAGGATGAAGAGGAGTCTCTGAATGAAGTGGGCTACGATGACATCGGTGGCTGCCGGAAGCAGCTGGCTCAGATCAAAGAGATGGTGGAGCTGCCCCTCAGACACCCTGCTCTCTTCAAGGCCATAGGAGTGAAGGTGCGTCCCTGTGTCCGCCAGGTGGATGAGTGGATCTCTCCGTGATGGGGGTTTAGGAGGCACTGGAGAGGGGAATAAGTAATTAGTGTTGGGCTTTTTTTGTTTTTTTCTCCCCCCCTATTTTAATGGTGGTGTTAGGAGAGTATTTGCTTACATGTTCTGGACACAGACTGAAGCGCTGGCAGCTTGTGAAGGGGGTGATGCTTTGAGTCAGCGCTGCCAGTTACTGGCAAGGTTTTTGTTGTGTGTCATGTGAAGTAGTAAGGGTGTTGATAGCAATACTGGGATGACAGCTGTTGCATGAGTTTGCATCACAATTTCAGACTGGCTTTGTCAAGTGCTTACAGTTTTCACTGTGAAGCTACTTAAGCATTCAGATACTCACCACCTAAGCTGCTGGCCTTTGTCCTCAGCCTCCACGTGGGATCCTGCTGTATGGTCCTCCTGGCACTGGTAAAACACTGATTGCCCGAGCGGTGGCCAATGAAACGGGGGCTTTCTTCTTCCTGATCAACGGTAAGTTTTGTGGCTGCTTTGGCCCCAGGTCTTGTGTGTGTGCTCATTCATCCATCTTATGGTACAGAATGATGTTAATAGGGCATGCTTAGAGCCACGGTGTCTCCCTGACATCCTTCCTTACCTCTTTCAAGTGTGCCTCTGGGGACACTTGGAAGGCCATTTGTGTGGAAGCATCTGTAGTGGCACTTCCCTGAAACTTGATTTGCTGTAGCAGGATGTTTGGAAGATTGCACTGTGACACAGGGATTTGGAGTCTGTCTATTCATTTGTGTTGGTGAGGGCAGAGCTGGAAAGGTTTCTGTTGCTCCCATCATGTTCCACTCAAAAAAGAAGCTGCTGTGGCTGTGCATTTCTTTCCCCTCAAGTATTAAGACCTGTTTTGTTTCGTATAACATTAGTTGGAAGAAACTTCCCTGAAAGCTGTGATGAGGTTCCTTGGGCTGTTGCTACAAGTGACAGAACTCCTATTGATAACTCCCCTGTAGCAGCTGAGGTGGCTACTGGTTGATATCTAGTAAGGACCAAATCCTGAATTTTCTGCACTGCTTTTCTGTCCTATTTTAGTCAGTGCTGGAATAACTGGATGTTTTTACTGAAGGGAGTGCAGCTTTTCTTCTCTGGTTTCAGTCATGTAGACCCGTGGCAACAATAGCAAAGGAGAATATACCACAGCACAGCAGCGACCAGCAGTAGGGAAGTGACTTGCTTTGTATCTCAAGATAGTGGATGTAGATGGGCCTGTTTTAGCCATATGTCATCCTTGTCATATACTTGCTCGAGTGTGTGCAAGCTGTCACCGAATGCTAATGCACCACCCGTTTCTTCAGACACTGGTACATCAATCGCATAATAAAAATAACGCTGTCAGAGTTAGCGATGCGTTCTCTGTCTGCGGGTCCCAACTCTGAGCTGCAGGCAGTGTTGTAGACAGAGCTGGTATGAACTGGTGAGTTACTTGTAATGAAACACTCAGCACTTGCCTGCACCTGTGGTGCCGTGCCTTGGAACCTTAGTGCTCATGAGGATCAGGTTTCTTTTTCTTGGGTCCTTTAGAAGCATGCTTTCTGTTCATTACCACTCCTGTCAGCATGATGCAAAAATCTATAAGCCTTCATTAGTGTTCAGCAATTGTAGATGTCAGGGAAGAATTGCTGTCCTTGCTTTTGGGATCAATGTGCTTACACATTTTTATTTTTTATTTAACCTTCAAGAGGCGATGGGGATTGTGTTTTTGTTTGTTCTTGTCTGTTTGATTTAATTTTTTAAACTCATTTATAGGATCATATGAAGGTAAATATGTATCTGTAATATAAGCTAAAGGTGGCTTCACAGAGCTTTTTCCCTCCCTACCCTGATAATTCATCACCATATAATTTGATTGCTTCTCTTGCAAGCTAGGACTGGCATTAACTGTGTGTGGTGGCACATTACAGAGAAGCTCACCAAGTGTGAAATAGGGTAAGGAAAGAGGCAGCTAAAGGTAGCTCATTGGCTAGTGCTGCATTCTCTTAGATTAAACTGAAAACACCAAAATAATGATAGAAAGTAATTCTGCATGCTGGTCTTGCCTTTCAGCTGCAGATTTAGTGAATTTGATTGATAGTATTTGCTTTGGCTTGAAATATAGATCGTCCCATGTGGTTGTTGTACTAAAAAAATTCAGCTGCATGTTTTTGGGGCTAGCTGCCTCTCTTCTCTTTGCCACAGTGTTGCTATTTTTTTAGGTCCTGAGATCATGAGCAAGCTGGCTGGTGAGTCTGAGAGCAACTTGAGGAAAGCCTTTGAGGAAGCAGAGAAGAACGCTCCTGCCATCATCTTCATTGATGAACTGGATGCCATTGCTCCTAAAAGAGAGAAGGTAAAGAGAGCCTGTAAGAGGTAAAGCAGCATGTCCTTTTTGGTAGCAGCTGGCACAAATCTCTGCATTTGACTACAGTTGGGTTGGGGGTGAGAAGGATCGGATACAGTTCATGATGTTTGTTACCATCATGTCATATCTGCCTGCCCTGGTGGAGCCTGGCTCCCCTGCTCCTCTGTGGGTGTAACCACTGCTTTCTCTCTGCGCAGACACATGGAGAGGTGGAACGTCGCATCGTGTCCCAGCTGCTGACCCTCATGGACGGGCTGAAGCAGAGAGCGCACGTGATCGTGATGGCAGCCACCAACAGACCCAACAGCATCGACCCGGCACTCAGGCGATTTGGTAACACGGCACTTCTCCTGTGCCACGTACTTTGTTACAGGCCGTGTGCCTCAGGGGCCCCCGGAGGATTGAGCAGAAATTAATGCTAAACACTTTCTGTGTGTTACATAAACTACTGCCCTGTCTCCAGCTGCTTGCTAGGAATTAATTTCTGGGCTTCCGGCCTTCGGTGCCGTTTTCTGTGCCACGTTAGGTGAGAGCTTGTAGAAATAATACTTTGAAGTGGAAAAGTGTGCTAGCCTCTGTTAGGTGAAGCTATTTCAGGACACACTTAAGGAGTAAATGCCTGAGGGGATGTTTGTGCCTTAGATTGCAGAAAGCTCTGAATGATCTACTTCTCTGTCTTTTATTAATGAGAAATACAGTAGATCCTGAGATTCAGGTGTTCAAAACATTGCACTGGGAATAAATGTCTGGGTGTGACCACTTGGTAGAGTCTGTAATAGCAAGTCTGTCAAGTGTGCAGGGGCAAGTGGCCTCTTAAATATGTAGTGAGCCATTTGGAAGCACAGCCATGGCTAGAGGAAAAATACGTACCTAGGTGTACATACCTAGCTAAGTTAATATTGTGGTGATACACTGCCTCTCTGGGTTCATGTGTTTGACTGCTTGGGTACTGCTGTGGAATTTCTGAAAAATTAAATCTCTCAGTAGTCGTGAACTCTTGTGATAAAGGCACAAAGGTAGAAATAAACAAAAATTTGTCATGGTATCTTGGTTCGGGGAAGCATAATTTCCTAAAAGTGAGGCTTAGAAAAAGTTACTAAACGAGCAGTGCTGTGTGTGAACTGAACACTAGCTAATACACTAGTCTCAGTTTCCCTAAATGGCTAAAGCCTTTCCTTCTCCTCTGACCTGTCTCTGCTACAGTGCTGAGAGATGCTGCAGAGAAACTCAAAGCTCTGGTATTCTCTCAAGTTGCTTGTGGCATGTCATCACATTGTTCAGTCAGAGGAAGGCAGCAACTGCAGCTCCACTACTGTGCAGAATCAAAAGCTCAACAAGCGTTTGTACTCCCCAGGTCGCTTTGACAGAGAGGTGGATATTGGTATCCCAGATGCCACTGGGCGCCTGGAGATCCTGCAGATCCACACGAAAAATATGAAACTGGCTGATGATGTGGATCTGGAACAGGTGAGTAGTGTGCTATTAGGAAAGCTTGTGTTGTTCCTGGTGCTCTTGTTTTGTAGTGGGAGAGTTGTTAAGACTTTACCACATATATGTAGTTGCTCGATTAGGGCAGCATGAAACTGAATGAATGTGTGATCTCCGGGGTTCCTTCTGACTGCTTTACCAGTGACCAAAAGTCCTCACTCACTACTGAAGAATGTTGTGGCTACATGAAACAAATGTGTATCATTCCAATCTGGAAGCGCCTTGCCACTGTCCTCCTGGGTTTGTTTGGTGTGGCATTCTATCTAAAAGGGCAGCAGGCTTGGAACAGCTCTCGCACAGCTGGGAGAGCATTGTGGTGTCAACTGGACACTATCTGTAAGCCAGATGGTGCCTATCATCTCTGTCCTGAATGAAGAACTGCAGTCCTCAGGGTTATCTTTCTGCACACCATCTGAATTCCAGATGCAGGTTTGATCTCTGGTAGGCAGTAGAACAGCAGTGTCTTTGCCTGTTAAACATGTGGTAGCACTCGGATCTTTAGGAAAGCCCTGGTGTTGCTGTCCTCCATCCAGAGCTTTGCACCTCCCAGCGTTGACCTTGCTTGTATCCCTGTGAGTCATAGTCAGTGCTCTGCTTTCAGGTGGCAAACGAGACCCATGGCCATGTTGGTGCTGACTTGGCTGCTCTTTGCTCAGAAGCTGCTCTTCAGGCTATCAGAAAGAAGATGGATCTCATAGACTTGGAAGATGAAACCATCGATGCTGAAGTGATGAACTCGCTGGCTGTGACCATGGATGACTTCAGGGTAATGCAGGAGTGCCCCTCTTTCTTCTGGGTGCAGTTGCTTCTCTGAAGCAAGTAAAACATTACATGCTAGAATTTATATAATGCTGTTTCTTCTGTTGACAGTGGGCTCTGAGCCAGAGCAACCCTTCTGCCCTTCGGGAGACTGTGGTGGAGGTGCCACAAGTTACCTGGGAAGATATTGGTGGTCTAGAAGATGTAAAGAGAGAACTCCAGGAGCTTGTACAGGTAAGGCTTTCTGAAAGTTTTTTTGCTTAGCCAGCTTGAAAAATAATTGTGATTATAAAATCCAGAATGTCTTCAGTTTTCTGTTTGGACTGCAAACGGGGTAAATGCAGGGGCTTTATGGTCTCTGCTTGTAATGGACTATAAATACCATGCTGTTCCATCTTTGTGAACTTGGAGAGGAAGGTGCTGGGAAGCAGCATCAGGCATTCTTGAACTGAGTCTACAGTGACATTTTGGGTGGGTGTTGTGCAACATGCAGAAAGCCGCAGTTCTGCTTCTCTTAACTGGAGACCAGGAGTGGGACCACTGCTGAAAATCATCTCACGTGGTGGCTTTATCTACCAGGCAGTGGATGAAGGTGCTCCTACAGAGAGCCTTTGAAGGGCTCCCCATCAGCCTTAGCACAGGGACAGGTGAGAAGTAATTGTGAAGCCCTCTACAAAGGGAAAGACTGGGACAAAAAGTCATGAGTGATCTGTGGAATCAGGCATGGGCATGATTTGGTTTGATACATTCTTGCTTTCAGTTGGCACTGTAGAAACAACCTGTCTGTGAATAAAAGAATCTAAATTTTCAATCTAATTTTCTGATGTTAAAATCACCTGTCTGTGTCTGACCTCATTGCTGAGGATAAAGGCTCACATCAGACACCTTGCCTGTCTCTTGAGAGCAGAACAAATAGGTTAGGTAATGAGCTGTTCCCTTTTGCTTCTGCAGGGCAGAGTGAAACTGAGGTTAAGTGTGCTGGAAAACTACCTGAATAGGTACTTAGTTCCTAGAGGTAAATAGGTTATTTAGGGCAGCTTTCCAACTTAGCCATGGTGCTTTTGAAAAAATGGACCAGTGTCCACTTAAAAACTGCCATGGCACCAGGCAGTTGCTTGTCTTTAACCCACCAGACGTCTCAGGTAGTGTTTCTGGTAGACAGAGAACCCAAACTGAATCAGGGAAAGGTGTCCTTGCCCATGGCAGTGGATTTGGACTGGATGATCTTCTGAAGGTCCCTTCCCACCCAAAGCATTCTGTGCTTACAAGGTTCAGGCCTGTTCTGGCTCATCACAAGAGGTTTTTTGTTTTGTTTTCCTTCAGTATCCTGTGGAGCACCCAGACAAGTTCCTCAAATTTGGCATGACCCCGTCAAAAGGGGTTCTCTTCTATGGGCCACCTGGTTGTGGTAAGACGCTGCTGGCCAAAGCCATTGCCAATGAATGCCAGGCAAACTTCATTTCCATCAAGGGGCCGGAATTGCTCACCATGTGGTTTGGCGAGTCTGAAGCCAACGTGCGCGAAATCTTTGACAAGGTAAGTGTTTCTTCTACTCCCTGTGCTGTGTTTGCGCTGAGGTTCCCTCAGAACTTTGTCTCCACTGCATCTGTGTTATTGGCCTGGTTCTTGTTTGTGTCTTCAGTGTTTTTCCCACTTGCCCTGAGACCAGGTTGGAGAATCCCTGACCTCCCTGGGCCTGTGTGCTGGTGTTAAAGCGCTCTCAGTTGTGAACAGTTTTTTTCCATATTTCTCACTGGGATTTTCTTTATGCCTGTGGTCTCTCCTCCTCACACTGCACACTGTGAAGAAAGATCCAGCTCCCTTTCCCAATGGTTATGCATTAGGTAGCTGAAGACAATGATTGGACTTCCCCCTTCCACTGGATATATCTCACCTGCTTGTGTGCCTGAATAACCAGTTGACATCCTCAGGTCTTGCAGGAAGAGTTCCATTCCAGCAAAATGACTCCAGTTTTCCCTCTAGGCATTGGAGTTTGTACTCTTCTGCTTGGTTGACAGTCCTCCCACTTGGGCAAAATTCATCTTGTTCAGGAGAATTTAATGGAGGGTCTGTGTGGCTGGGAACTGCTCTGAAGCAGCTCTTCCAAGCTCTGTTTGTGGCGGCAGCACTCTGGTACTCTTCTGAGCTGTGTTAATGGTAGAGAAGGCTTAGTGTGGAGTCAGTGCTTTCCTTTTTGGGCGGTGTTAGCATGGAATAATGGCTCCCATTGCTTTCTGCAGGCTCGCCAAGCAGCCCCTTGTGTGCTGTTCTTTGATGAGCTGGACTCCATCGCCAAGGCCAGAGGTGGGAACATCGGCGACGGCGGCGGCGCCGCAGACCGTGTCATCAACCAGATCCTGACGGAGATGGATGGCATGTCCACCAAGAAAAACGTCTTCATCATCGGTGCCACCAACAGGCCAGACATCATCGACCCGGCCATCCTGCGCCCCGGCCGCCTGGATCAGCTCATCTACATCCCCCTGCCTGATGAGAAGTCCCGGGTTGCAATTCTTAAGGCTAACCTGAGGAAATCACCGGTTGCCAAGGTAGGACTGTGCCCTGACTGCGTCTGGCTTGGGTTTGCTGTGTGCTGCTCATGTTCCTCACAGCCTGGGGACAGCACAGAGGCCTGGGGGCTGATCTGTGTGGTAGGGTGGAAAAAGCAGCTTGAGCTCGGAGGTATCAGCTAGGTGTTGGTGTGCAACCACAGCAGGTCTCCACACATAGTGGAGTTCTGCTCGTGGTGCAAGATCAGAAAAGCCTGCTTTGTTGAGATGGAAGAGATTCTGGTACTCTGAAAAAAAGAATTCATGTAGAACACAAGGTTTAGAAATTGAAATTGAAGAGGAACCATTGCAGTGAAGACGAACCATTGCTGAACCGTGCCATAGTCAAGAGCTGTGTCCCTTGCCTGAGGAGAAGGAATAATGCAGCTGAGAATTATTCAGAGGAAAGCAGGCATGAAATGAGAGCCCAAGCCTGTTCATGCCCACCTTACCTTTTTAGGTGTTGTTGGGAAGGAAAGTTTCAAAGGAGGTTGCTGTACTACCATCTCAGCTGAGGGGGAGGAGGAGAGCTCAGTTGTCTTGGTCTGCCTGCGCCCCATCGCTATTTCCAGTCATGGTGTTTTGTTTGACTCCTCATGCTGAGACCTGAGCAAATCATATCCTAAATCTGCAAGTGCAGAGGCATTTACAACCACCCCGTGGATTCCTGGTGGGTGTGAGGAGCATAGCCTGCTTTTCATGTGTGGTTAAGTTTTCCCAAAACCAAGAATCTTATCAGCTGATCTTTCCAAAATTGTCCATAATTAAGGCAGCACCTTGGGATCTGAAGACACCTCTCTGTCACCTGAGGATGTGAGGTGGTAAGGAAAGGTCTCTCTTGCTTTTGTGTTCTTCACTAGGATGTCGACCTGGATTTCCTGGCTAAGATGACCAATGGCTTTTCGGGGGCTGACCTGACGGAGATTTGCCAGCGTGCCTGCAAACTGGCCATCCGTGAATCCATCGAGAGTGAGATCCGGCGAGAGCGTGAGCGGCAGACCAACCCCTCTGCCATGGTGAGTGGGGCTCACGCATTCCTTTGGCATCTCCTCGGGAATGAGTGGGCTCCTGCGCAGAGCACGGAGCTGGAGCGCTTTGTTCTCATCTCGTGGGAGGTTGAGGACCCTCCTCGGGTGCCTCGTGGTCAGCACTTGCTCACGGGAGGCACCTGCTGCAGCCCTGACTCATGCCCGCCTCCCCAGCCCCTGCTGCGGGGGTGGTGTTGGAGCATCCTGGCCTGGAGGGAGGCTGTGGGTGGCCCTTGGGCACACGACTCACCTGGTGCCTCTGTCCCGCTGCAGGAGGTGGAGGAGGATGACCCGGTCCCCGAGATCCGCAGGGATCACTTTGAGGAGGCCATGCGCTTTGCTCGCCGCTCTGTCAGTGACAACGACATCAGGAAATACGAGATGTTTGCACAGACCCTACAGCAGAGCCGTGGCTTTGGCAGCTTCAGGTACCCCTGGGGTGTGAGGTGGCACCTAGGCAGCTTTCTGATGGGTTCTGGGCAACAATCCCCTTTTCCACTGCGAGTTCCTGTTCTCCCCAGTGTGTGTACAGCACACATTCCTCTTCCCCACAGCGTGGCCAGTGTAGCTTGTGCTGCAGGCTGGTTGTACCTGCCCTGTTAGTGCTCCTCAAGCCCGACAACCCTTTTTCCTCTAACACAAGCAACAGCCAGCAGCCATGAGCCCTCTGACCTGCCCTAAGGCTTCATCCCATTCCTCCTGCCTGTCCTACTCGTCAGCAGGGGTTGGTGCGGAGGGAGGGGATGGTGCTGAGCTGCGAGGAAGCTTTTGAACAGCATCTCTTCTCTCCCCTCCTGCCCTGCTGCACACAGGTTCCCCTCAGGCAACCAGGGCGGCGCCGGTCCGAGCCAAGGCACGGGAGGCGGCAGCGGGGGCAACGTGTACAGCGAAGACAATGACGACGATCTCTACGGTTAACTCGCTGTCCTCGGTGGACCAAACTCCACACCAGGCCACGTTGTACAGGGAAAAATCCAATGTTCAGTGGACTCTTGGCTTCTTCATTCCTCAGTCAGAACAGTGTAGCTGCACGTCAGACTTTGTACAGGGGATGTTTTCTGCAAACACAAATCCAGAGTGGTGTTCAGTTGGGAGGCAGACAGTGAATTAACAAGGAAGGGGAACTGACTTAATTTCTGAGAAATTTCTGTTCTAGTTTATGTGGCAGAATCAGCAGCTTTAGCAAAAGGGTACAACGCTAGCCTGTATTAAAAAAATAAAACCCCACAAAAAATAATAAAAAAAAATTAATAAAAATCCCACAAAACTCTAGCCAGGCCCCAGCAGTTCCTTTGTGTGGTGCTGGCACTGTCTAAACCTGTGTCTCTGGTGCTGTCCAAGCACTCCTTTCTCCGGTGAAGTCCATCTGTCCATGTGCTTTCCTGCTGTGCTCAGGGCTGCTCTGCTTGCTTAAGTTCTAGCTCTCCTACTGGGAGAAATGGCTTTGTCAGGGTCTCTGCCCTGCACTGGCCCTTCTCTGATGGGAAGCACCAGGTAAGAGCCTGGCAGCAGGTACCTGGTGCTGCTTCTTGGGGGCTGGCCATGAGCTTCCAGATCTGCTGCTTCGGCTCTGCAGCAAAGGACCTCTCCATCAATTCGGGCACAAGGGGCACTTGGGCTGCCTCTGGGGTGTGCAATGCAGAGTGACACCGCTGTGGTTAGGGGAGAGGGGAGCTTCAGCACATTCCAGGTGTTGCACTGGTCTTGAAAGGTCAGCTGGCCTTATGTGGTGTCCCAGACCCCATAGTTGGGTTCCGATCCTGGTTTTTCTTCCTCTCTCCCTCTTCTGCCTCTCTGCCTTGCTGCTTGGTTTATTTTCCCTTCCCTGAACTGAAGAATGTGCTGCTGCTGTATTTGGTGGTTTTATGTCAGGGAAGCCCTGAGTCTGGTCCCAGGGAGCAGGAGCAGAACAGGAGGCCAGATACATCCCAGCCCTCAGCTTGGTGGGGGCCCTGTCTTGAGGCAGTGGCCGTGGGATGCACAGAGCGGCCCTGTACTGTTGGCTCTAGGGGATGCAGGAGCTGAGATTTCTGCAAAGATGGTAAAACACAGTTTGTGTGGCAGAACATGTCCCTGGGCCCTTGGGGCTGAGCCACTACAGGGATGACAGTAGTTGTGTGGGGCTGGGCTGTGGAGTTTCTGCCCCAAATCCTGTCCGATCTTGGAGGGCTCCATCAAACCAGCTCCATTTAAGGTGGGGAGGGAGTTACTGGCAGAAGGACAGGACTGTGGATGAGCGGGGGCTTTCATAGCAGTGGGAATAAACACTGAAATTGGGAGCGCTGTGCTTAAATAGCTCAACCTCCTGCGGGGGTAGGAGGCGGTGCCGGCCCCGTGGGGGGCGGGAGGGCAGCTCAGGTGTGCTGTCCTAGTTGGGAGCTGTCTGCCAGCACCACTCTCCCTGTCCTCACACCACCTCTGTCGGGGGGATTGCTCCTGCTGGGAAAGCCTCTGGCAGCAGCGTTCAGGGTGGGAGGGCTGCTGCTTGCTCTGCCCCACTCCAGGTTTGGGTTAAATATCACCTGGAACTGTCACCCAGGGCTGTTTATCCTCTCCAAGCACTGCAGGAGCACACATGCTGTCCTGTCCTGAGAGAAGCAGCTCCAGCTCCCAGGGAAAATAAGCAGCTTTTGGCCACCCGGGAAGGGGCAAAGGGATTCTCTGCCAGGAGCTCTCCATGACTTCCCAAAGCCTTTCTCAGCCTGGGCAGAGGGTGGAGTTCTCCCTGCCAGTGTAGGAACATCACCACCCAGCAAGTCAAGGGGAAGATGGATCCTGGCATCTGTCTGCCGTGGAGGCTGGGGCAGGGAGTGCATGGGAAGCTGGGGTGAGTGCCCCAACTCCTGGCAGCCCAAATCTTCCCTACCTCCTCTCCTAATTACAAATGCTAATTTAACCCAGCCAGAGGGCTGGAAAACCTCGTCTTTCTTCCCTGCCACTTGTGGGACATGGTTCCTGATGGGAACAGTACCCACAGGAGTTCTGAGAGCATCTGCCACCATGCTGTGTAGCCCTGCTGGGGGGCTGAGGGTGTCCTCCAGACCAGCACTTGGAGCAGCCAGGGATCTTGGCTTGGCCACCCTTCCCTCTGATCCCCAGCAGGCCCAGGAGGGCTGTTGGTACTGAGGATTGGGTTCATGCCCAGCCTCTGCCCCTTTCCAGGTGCCCCCACCTCAGCAGAGACCCCTGGTAAGAGCCTTTCTGGAGCACCCTCTTCCCCATTCCAGCTCCTTGCTGGGCAGCCCCCAAACGTGCTGGAGGGAGAAGGAGGCTGCTGGCTCGGGCTTGCCCTGGATGTTGTGGGATTAATGAGGGCACCCCTTTCTTTGCCATCATGACTGACATCTCCCTGTGCCCCCTGGGTTCTGCCTGGGGCCCCAGAGCCATATGTCCCACCCCCAGCCAGGCCCCATGGGGACCATGGGACGTCACAGGGGACACAGTCCAGCCACTTTGGGTACAGGAAGAGAGACCTTCCTATTGATATTTCCTGCCCCATGGGCTTCCTTTCCTCATGGGTGTTCCTACCTCAAGGGCTTCCCCTCCTGTTGAGGTTTAAACCCAGCTGGCAACCACATACCTCACAGCTGCTCATTCACACCCCACTCTCCCTCAGTTTATGTCCTGGGCATGTTCTGAGGGATGGAATATCCCTTTGGCCAGTTCGGGTCAGCTCTCCTGGCCGTGCGCCCTCCCAGCTTCTTGTGCACATGCTTGCTGGAAGAGCATGGGAAAATGGAAAGTTCCTTTGTCCCTCCAGAAATAGGGGAGTTCTTCCCTGTGTAGGCATTAGGGTGCACTATGCACCATTACCCATTAGAGCCTTATGCTCCTGTAGGTCTGATATTCCAGGCCATGGGATCCACACGGCCCAGTAAATATAGTTGTCATCTATTCCTCCTGAATAGAGGCAGATCCCCCCTAGTCCTGCTCTTAGGATTCTCCACTCACTTCTTGTAGGAATAGATTCAAATTTCATATAAAATCACAGCATATCCTGAGTTGGAAGGGATCCATCAGGATCATCGAGTTCAACTCCTGGCCCTGGACAGGACATTCCGAGTCAGACCGTGTGGCTGAGAGCATTATCCAAACACTTCTTGAACTCTGTCAGCCTTGGTGCTGTGACCACTTCCCTGGGAAACCTGTTCCAGTGTCCAACAACCCCCTGGGTGAAGAACCTTTTCCTAATATCCAACCTAAACTTGCCTGACACAGAGTCATGCCATTATTTCCATAGGATCCTATACTCCTATACTATCCTTTATTCCTACATAATCAGCACTTCAGCTCTGCCTGGGAAATGCCTTCTGGAGACCAGGCAGCAACTTTTCTGGAAGAACCCTCATTTGTGATTTCTTTCCTTTGCAATTCCCATACCTGTGCTGACCCATACTTTTGATCCCACATCCTTGTGTCCTCTCCGTGGTCTTGCAGGTAAAACCACTGGGTTCTCCTATATCCTTCCTCTTCAGTGAAAGGATGCCTGCTTTTATCAGCCTGGGAGAATGGAGGGCTTCCAAAGATGGAAGGCAGGAAGGCAGGATAGATGTGGATGCCCTATCCCTGGAAGTGTTCATGGCTAGGTTGGAAGGGGCTTTGAACAATCTGCTCTAGTGGAAGGTGTCCCTGCCTGTGGCAGGGAGTTGGAATGAGATGACCTTTAAGGTGCCTTCCAGCCAAGGGCTTTCCATGACTCTGTGAAGGAAGGGAGATGTAGGAAGACATTACTCCCATAGTTCAGCTCTCCCAGGAAAAAGGCCAAAGGTGCAGTAATTAACAATTCCCAACAGATGGCTCCCAAAATACAGAAGGGATGGCAGTGCTGAGTGCTCATACCAGATTCATCTCACAAACAGAGATTCTGTTGCACTGATGATATGATGGGCTGAGGCCCAACCGCGTGAGGATCAGTAGGGCCAAGTGCCAGGTCCTGCCCTTGGGTCACAACAACTCCCTGCAGTGCTCCAGGCCTGGGACAGAGTGGCTGGAAAGCTGCTCAGTAGGAAAGGACCTGGGAGTGCTGGTCGACAGTGGCTGAACATGAGCCAGAGTGTACCCAGATGGGCAAGAAGGCCAATGGCCCCTGGCCTGTGCCAGCAACAGTGTGGCCAGCAGGACCAGGGCAGAGACTGTCTCCAACCACACCTTGAATCTTGTGTCCTGTTCTGGCCCCTCAATTTGGGAAGGATGTTGAGGTGCTGGAGTGTGTCCAGAAAAGAGCAACAGAGCTGGGGAACGGACTGGAGCACAAGTCCTATGAGGAGCTGCTGCTGAAGCTGGGGTTGTTTAGCCTGGAGACAAGAAGGCTCAGGAGGCACCTCATCACTCTCTACAGTCACCTGAAAGGAGATTGTAGCCAGGTGGGGGGTCAGGCTCTTCTTCTCAGGTAAGAAGTGATGGGGGACACAGCCTCGAGTTGTGCCAGGGGAGGTTTAAGTTGGATGTTAGGAAAACTTCCTTCACGGAAAGGGTTGTCAAGCATTGAAACAGGCTGCCCACAGTAGTGGTAGTTCCCTAGGGGGGACTTAGAAGACGTGAATCATAGAATCAGAGAATCTTTAGGCTGGAAAAGACCTCTACGATTGTGGAATCCAACCATTAACCCAGCATCGTTTTCACCACTAAACCGTGTTCCCCGAGCACCACACCTGCACTTTTTTTGGGGCATTTCCAGGGACAGTGTACCTGTGGCACTTAGAGACATCTATCAGCCACTACTGCAAAGAACAGCCCACCCAGGCCCCACGGAGGATGAACACCAAGCAAGGTGGTCCATCATGTGCCTGTGAGAACATACACAGGCACTCCGAGTGCAAACCAACCAACTTTGTGACCAGCAACTATTAAAATAGTACAATAAATGCTCACAACAAATATGGTTTAACATGCTCTGCTCAGATCTGTTGTTACTCAACAGTCTAAGCCCATTTGGGCTCCAAAAAGGACTGTTGTGATTTAACCACAGAGGGCAACTATGTATCAGGCAGCCCCTTGCTAGTTTTTCCCCAGTTTATGCACTGGGAATGATGTTTCATGGTATGGAATATCAGGTCTCATGCCCATGCTCCCTTCCCAGTTTCTTGGGCACCTGCTCACCGGCAGAGCATGAGACACTGGAAATTCCTTGACTTAGAGTGAGCCCTGATGAGCAACAGCTGAAACATCAGTGTGTTATCAACATTATTCTCATGCTGAACCCAAAACACAGCACTGAACCAGCTACTAGGAAGAAAATTAACTTTTCCAGCTGAAACCACACTTATTTACTCCATACAATTTATATCATGCCAGGTCCCCTATTTCCCAATACCCCGTTGCTTCTCTTGTCTTTTGATACCAGTCTTTTGATCCCTTCCCTGTACCTGAAGGGATTCTACAAGAAGGATGGGGAGAGGTTTTAGACCAGGGCTTGTGGTGACAGGACAAACAGTAATGGCTTCAAACTGAAAGAGGGTGGGTTTAGACTGGATATTAGGAAGAAATTCTTTATTGTGAGGGTGGTGAGGCACTCACTGGCACAGGCTGCCCAGGGAAGCTGTGGATGCCCCATCCCTGGAAGTGTTCAAGGCCCGGCTGAATGGGGCTTCGAGCAACATGGTCTAGTGAAAGGTGTCCCCGCCCATGGCAGAGGAGTTGGAAAGAGATGACCTTCAAGGTCCCTTCCAGCCCAAACCATTCTGTGACTCTGTGATGGTGATACACACACAGACACCATTCCACTTGTCCACGGACCACTCCTATAAAAGTCCCTTGAGTTCATTCAGTCCATCACCTTGAGCTCCATCTGTCCTAACAGTCTTCCAGTTCAGGAGAGACAGTGTGTGGTGATGTCACACGCTGAAGCCAGTTCTGAGTCCATCACCAACTTTTCCATCGAAAGTTGGCTGGTTTCATCAGAGCTTTTTTAATGTGGCAATGAAAGGGGAGTTGGGTTCAAATCCCCAAATCCAGTGCCCAGCGATGGTGATGGGAGTACAGTGGCCATGGAAATGATAATAGGCAGTGCTACATACTAAGGAGCATCATACAGTTTTAATCACTGGCTGTTCTTGTCCAAAATCAAATCCTTTTTGATTTGGGAGACGAGCACATGCATTTTGGTCTCATCTCCTATCCCTGTGTGCTGATCCTCATGGGATCACTGTGCAAACATTGTGCAAAGCGTATCAGCAGGGCTTGTGCTGCTTGTGCAACTTGTGCCACAAGTGCAACTTGTACCTCTCGCCCTGTCCCAGAGCCCCCCGGAGAGGAGATGGGCACCGCTGTCTCTCCAGCCCCTCCGTGCAGCCAGCAAGGAGCCCCCTTCACCGACCCTCCCACTGCCCATGTCACCACAACCCAGAGCCCCGAGGGGATACTGAGCCCCTCACCCTCTGCTCCTGTCCCCGGCAGTGTGGGCAGCGCTACTAAGGCCATGCACAAAGGGGAGCAACCTTTCTGTGACCAAGGTAGTCACGTATTTGTTCCCATCCCCTCGTTATCAGGCCCTGAAGGTCCTGCAAACAAATTTCTTCTTCCAGTCCCTGCCAGCCTCAAGGTCCCTGGGTGGCGGTGGTGATGACTTTGGCACAGAGCCCCGCCCCAGCACAGCCCGGCATCTCCCATCACAACACAGCCTCGAGGAAGTGTATTTTTCAAAATACTTCTTTATTCCTCTCAATACTGACATTACAAAAAAAAAAAAAAAAAAAAAAAAGAAAGAGGAAAAAGAAAAAATAATTACAAAAAAACCCACTATAAAACATTCAGGTCTCGTTGAAACCGAGTAAAACAAATCAGCTTGAATCTGCGCGCTGGCCTGTCTTCTCGCTCACGGCGTCCACCAGATTTCTCTACTGTCGAACTCCACAGGGACCAGTGGAGGGAGCCAGCGGCATCCCCTCGCCGGCCGAAGCGGGCGATTGATCAAATCAGCGCCTCACGGGTCTCCTCGCCCCGTAGGATGACACTGTACAGCTGTACACCACCGACACCTCCCCGCACAACCCCCCGCCCCAAGGACACCCCGTTTCAAGTCAGTGAATTAGTTTGTTTTTTTTTAAAAAACAAAACAAAATAAAACAAACAAACAAAAAAAAGGATTCCCGGGGCGGGGGTGAAATATTTTGGCGGGGGGGGGGGAAGATTATCTCGGCGGTGCTGCGGTGAAAGAGGAGCTGTACAAAGCCAGGTCGAACGCGCCTCCCGCTCCATAGCAGCCCTTTCCTGGGAAAAAACAACTGGCATGAGGCAGAGTGGGCCGAGAAAGGTAAGAAATATAAAAATTCTCCTGATGGAAATCCAAAGGTTTTAAAAAAATACAGTATTTGAAAATTGAGCCACCAAGCAGATTGCCTCATGCACCTCCCAGCTCCGCCTTGATGTCCAGAAACACCTCCTGAATGAATTGTCCCTGTAGAAAAATATATACACACGCCTCTCTCTTCTTATTAGAATCCCTAAGGTTGACCTGAAACACTAGTGAAACCCACAGCTCTGCTCACACTTGGCTCTGCTTTTGCACCCAGATAAGTGCTACACGCACACACACCCCCCACTCCGGGGGGCTGCTGTTCGTGTGGCTGAATCATCCCCCTTTCAAAAAAAGCCTGGGTGCGTCAGGCCAGGATCCCCAAAACAGGCAGAGAAAAACCCTTACGTAGTTTATCTAACGAGCTCTATATATATGTATTTAAAAAATAAAAGCAGCAATGCAAACTCAACACATCTGAAAAAAGAAAGCTCCACCCTGGGCTTTCCCCCCTCCTCCTGCTGGCTGGGGCCCTGTGGGCAGCAGGTGCAGGCAGGTTGTGCCCACGGGCACCGGGGACATCCCCAGGCAGGGGCAGGAGGCTGGATGGACCATCCCCACATGCTCCGTTGTTTGGCACAGCCGAGGCTCGGTGTAGGCTTGGCACAGGAGAGTGGGCCACGGCCGGACTTGGTACCGTGGTCCCAGGTGAGAAATAGTCCGGCTACTGGGGGGGCCACCGCGGGCAGGAGCGACCAGCACCGCGGGACAGCCGGGACCCCGAACAGCAGCAAGTATCAAAGAGGGGAAGAGAAAAACCAGCAGCGGGGACGCCAGATCCTGCGGAGTCCTATTTACACTGTGCCGGACCCCGACAAGTCCAGCCTCTTGTGGAAAGAGTGGCCTGAAAAGCAGGTGACATAAAAAACCCACGACACGACACACCTCCCCGGGCAAAGGGCCCGCGGCTCTCGCTCGTGCGAGGCAGGAAAGCTGGACCTCTGGGGAGAAGGAAAAAGTCTGGCAGCCTGTGGCAGACAGGAGACTCCCCATTGTTGGAGTAGAAAACCGGCCAAGAAGGATGGATGGGGGGTGTGTCGGGTGGGTTTTTTGGGGAGGGAAAGTAGTGAGGGGTGGTGTTTTTTTTTTTTTGCTTTTAAAAGTGCTGTGGCACCTTGGCTGTGTGCGGGCCAGGTGCTGTGGCACATGCGTTTGGAGTATTGCTGCTTTGGAGGAGAGTCCCAGGGCTCTAGGAGCATGGGAGGTGCTGCTTGAGGATCTGTCTTGTCTGGGGAGCTATTCTGTCCGGGAAGCGGATTTTGAACTCCACGATCAAGTCTCCTCGCTGGCTGGGGGCCTTGGGGAAGGGCAGCCCCTCCCCACGCAGTCTCTTCACTGTCCCCGGCTTGATGATGTCGTTGCAGGGAAGTGGGATCACCCTTCCGTCGATGGTGGGAATGTTCACTGTGCAGCCGCACAAGGCCTGGGGGGACAAGAGGGGGACACGCCATCAGACAGGGCTGACACCCAAAAGCACCCCAACAGCCATGCCCTGTCCCCCCAGGGTTAAACCACCTGGGTCCCTTTGGATGATGCCCAAGAACACAGGGCACCACTGCAATTGTGCCAGCCCAGTCTAACCACCGTGAACTGGGCTGCAGGAGCGGGGCAGGAGAGGGGTGCCCCAGCCTCACTGAGGAAAGGACTTCCCGCCCCTCCTCCTGAGCTGCCCAGGAGGCACCACCAGCAAGCACCGAGCCACCCACAGCAACAGGACAGGCTAAATTTAGCACCTGTCCAGCCTCGGGCAGCCGAAAATCCAGCTGAGATCATGGGATGCCACCACGGCTCATCAGCTGTCACCCTCTGGAGCACGGCAGCCCTGCCTGGCGCTGGGGTTATCTATAGCACAGCCCGCGACCCATCCCCACCACCGACAGCCCCCACGAGGCGACGCCGACACGGGGTGATGGTTGTGGCCATGGCACGGCACCGAGCTTCCCTAGGAGCCCGGCTGCCAAAGGGGCTGTTTCCTAGGAAACCAGCCAACGGGTCGCCCATCCCCATGGCAAAGCCAGGAGCCGGTGCTGGGGATGCCACCTTGCTGTACCCCAGCCTCCGGAAGCAGCCGGGGCGGTGGGCGCCGCAGCAGGCACACGCTGGCCTGCATTGGCGAGCCACGTGACGCGGGAATGCAGCAAGAAAATCCTTGTGTCCTTAAATAACTCAGACAGCTCTGGCGTACATGTGGGCAGGATCATCTCCAGGCTTTCAGCAAAAGCTGATGAAGAGGACTGCGGAGCGATGCTTCTGGAAGTGGGGGGTGGTTTGCTGAGGTACAGCCTCGAGCTTTCAAGTGGGGGCTGGCACAGCTTTGCCACCCTGAACTGGGTCCTGGGAGTCCCAGTCCTCCCAAAACACCCTGCAAGGGGAGAGGAAGAAGATGCAATTGCTGTTTCTGGGGTAGGTGGGGGAATGTTCTGCATTTGACGTTTTTGGCAGCTGCCATTTGCTATTCCTAGGAAAAGCCGCCAGTGGCAAAGCAGCAACAGGCACCAGAAGAAATGTCTCTTCTCGTGCCGGCCAGGGGCTCAGGGATGATGGACAAGGCTTCTGCAGCTGAACCAGGGCTTTGCACTGAGGGGGTTCACAGAGGGATTTGTGCCAGAGTTGGCAGGGGGTCTCTGCTGAGAGAACAGGAGAGAGGGTGCTGTCTCCTTGCATGGCTCATCTGCACAGGCCTCCTCCTGGGAAGGGTGTCCTCCTGGGAAGGGATGAGCTTTTCTGCCTCCAGGAGGACACCATAGCCAGCTGTGTGGGAGCAGCAGGTGCTTGGCTGATCTCCAGCAGGTTGTGGGGAGGGAAACAAAGAACAATCTGCCAGCACCAAGGAATTTCTGCCCTGCACTCACCCAAGGATGCGAGAGCCCTCCTGCTTGCTGGTGCCCACTTGCCGTGTGCCACAGAGGGCTGCATAGCTCCACGTGCACCAGTGAAAGGACATCTCCAGCCACAAAATGTAAAGGAGAACAAGAACCTCCTATGGGAACACGTGGATGGGGAAAGCAGAGGGATGTGAGCAGGAGCGGGCGGTAACAGCGAAGGCAGACGGGATCTTAATGTTTCCTTCCCAGAGCCAAGATGCAAGAATCCGAGGCGATCGCTCCTCCACCGTATGTCCCTGTTTTTCATTCCTCTTGCTCAACTTTGCTGGCATTTGGGAAACCGGTTGCTGAAGTAACACCAGTCACCGCGGGAGCTACCCCGCCTCCTAGAGAGAGGTTTGGTTTATCCCTAGGGATGAAATCACCCTGGGTTTGCTAGCTGAGCGCTGTGCTGTGCGAGCAGAGCTCTATCTAGGTCAGCGCCGGGTCCTCCTCCGCTCGCAGCGGAGCTGCCGGGGAGGACGTCGCCATCGGTCGCGTCTCAGCCGGGCGCTGACGCGCGGATGCTTCGAGGAAGGTGACGCCAGGTAAAGGATGCAAAGCGGGATGGTGCCGAGGGCAGGCGTTAGCCGGGCAGGCACGAGGCCCCACCGGCAGCGCTGCCTCCTGCCAGAGGCAGTGGCTGTTGGAGCGACGCCTCTCCTCCCTCCCGCGGCTTCCTGCCGCGGCACACGCCTGTAATTTTAGGAAGAAAGACGACGAGTCCCTGGAGAAGCCCTTCATACACCTCTGATTCTGCAG
Organism: Lophotriccus pileatus; assembly: GCA_035583135.1. Lineage (NCBI taxonomy): Eukaryota > Metazoa > Chordata > Aves > Passeriformes > Tyrannidae > Lophotriccus > Lophotriccus pileatus. The sequence goes on from JAWWES010000094.1 coordinate 62,204,108, forward strand.
CAGACAGGTGGCAAGCAACCTGCACTGCCCTGGCCAGGCACCCAGCGGGGCTGGAGGGGGCTGGGAGAGGCCTTCAGCACAGCAGTGAGTGGGGTCACAGGACCCACTGCCAGCCAGCTTCGCTGGCACTGTGCTCTCTCGTGGCAGCGGCAGAGGGCTCAGGCTAAAAAAGGCAGCCTTGCAAGGAGGAAGGGTGAAAGGAGAGTCCCCAAGGCTACGGCCAGAGGCTCAAGTGATGAAGAGGTCGTACTCTGTCATGTATTGATGTAGTAGCATAGAGAGCTGGGGAAGTTTCAGCACCTGTTCATGCTCCAGAGAACTTAAGGAACCTCTTCTCATAGGAGATAAAAGCAGTAGAGTATAGCCCTGGCTGGGGATGGCAGCCAGGCCAGCAGCTCCATGAGGATACCCAGCATGTTGGGCTTGCAGTGAGAAAAGGACAGAGACCAGAAGCTCCAGTTCAAAGAGATGAGGAATTTTGCCTGGACTAGCAGTTTTCCACTTTGTGACTGCACTGTGCAAACCCAATGCCAGCACGCAGGCCTTGCTCACAGAGATCACAGATGTCCAACACTTCTGGTGCAACACAGCACGTGAGGCTGGAACAGGTTTCTCCAGTTGCTCCTCAAAGGTCAACTCTAGGAAAGAGTCCCTCCGGCCTGGGCAGTGCACAAACCTGGGCTAACATGGTCTGGACACCAGCACAGCCAGCTCAGGGTTAATTTTACAGATAAGGGGAACAAACAGAAGGAAACATCTGCGATATGGCATGCATGGCTCCATAAATAAGGCAGTCTCTCCCAAGTATTTCTGGATCAGCCACAGGAACCAGCCACGGCAGGAATAAACCTGTTCACTTCACACCACGAGGGAAATTGAACTCCTGAGTCTTGCAGCTTAGCTGGAGCTGAGTTTGCTCCAAGAGCACCCAGTTTCTGCCTGACCCACGTGGCTGCTCTTTGCCCCAGCACACGTTGTCACAGCCCCAGCTGGGATGCAGAGCCGCCGCAGAGCTCTCCCGACTCGCTGGCACACTTCACAAGCTCACGTTTCCCTACCTCAGGTCTGGCCCATTGAGCTTATTTCTATTAAATGCACTTCAGAACATAAATCTGCCTTCAGGAAGGAAAAAAAAAAAATCAGCTCATTAAGAAGACAGACAGCGTCTACCGTCTGAAAGGAATAGCAAATGGCAGCTGCCAAAAACGTCAATGTTAAATGCAGCTGCCAGCTGGGATTTATTATAAGGTAGTTATACAGCAGCAGCAGCGAACAGCACATCTTGTACTGAGGTAATCTCCCCTTTCCTCTCCCACCTTCCCACAGATTGCTGGCTCTGATGCACCCAGCCTTGCCATGACCTCCTGGACTGGCAGCCCGGATGTGTTGAGTTTTACTCACTGCTTGGATACTTCACTTATTTTGTTCCTTATTTAGGAAAGCCAGAATCAAGGAAAACAGATAAAGCACTGCTCAGGGAATGTGAGGGATCACCTTCCTCCACGTGACCCTGCTCTCTGCCCAGAGGGAGAGGGCACCTGGTGCCACCCCAGACAGTAACTAAGCCACAGCAGGTTCAGTTACGAGAAGAGCAGGGATCAGACTCTTGCCAGCCAACGTGGGTTTTCGCTTGTTCCTACAGAGTATCTGGGCTCTGTTCCACATGTGAATGCCCTACACTAAAACAGAAAAGCAAGACATATGGAGAAGGGAGAAAATGGATAAATACCACCTGTACTGGCTCAAGGGACCACAACATCCGTGTCCTACACCCATCACGGAGGTCGAGCATCTCCAAAACCAAGAGTGAGTTGGCCTCTGCAGCTCCTTTCTCACAACCTACCTGGTCCTTCCTATTCAGTGTGGGAGAGGAACTGACTCCCATCACGACCCCACATGCCATGACCCAGTGCCACCTCCCAGCCCGGGGGATTTACCACCTATACCCACCTCTTTAAGACTGATGTTTGCCGTGTAGATCACGTTTGTCCCATCCCTCTTGAAGTGTGAGTGAGGCTTGTCCTTGAGGATGAAGACGATGTCGGCAGGGATGTTATCTGGGGTGGCATCCCCTTCTTTGGGGAATGTGATTTTGGTTCCCTCCTTCCAACCCCGTTTGATGACAATGTTTAGGATCTTATCCTCAGTCCGCATGGTCCGGCCATCAGCGTTGACCCTTCTGCGTGTGATCTTCATCCTCTTGGTCGATCCGTGGTAGATCTCTTCCAGGGACACCTTGAGCTCGTGGATGACAGGAGGGTCTTGGACCTTCCTCCGCGTGTGCAGGGACTCTTGGTGCCGCCGGTGAACCCCATTGATGCCGTTGAAGCCAAACCGGCCGAAGGCACTGAAAGGGTCGTCGTCGTCATCCATATCCATGTCTTCCTGGTCAAAGCCATTGAACATTCGGGAGCGGCTGCTGGCGAAGAAGATGTCGAAAGGGTTGGAGCCTCCAAAGAAGGATGCGAAGGTGGCGTGGGGGTCTCCGTGGAAGGTATAGTGGAAAGTGCTCCCTGAGCCACCTGAAGAGCCTCCTCCAGTTTTGAGACCTGGAAGAGAAGCGCGAAGACAAGACATGAAGGCTCGTCTGCTGGGGGATGCCGTGCTGGCACTGCACTTTCTGGATGGGAGGATGGTCTCTGTGACCTCCAGGCAGTTCTTCCACTATCTCCTGGGTGTGCCCCTCCAACTTAGCCACCTGTGAAAACCATGGGCCAGGAAGGCACCACCTCTACCCATGACACACAGTCCTGCCCCTGCACCCAGCAAGCTCAAACTCCATTCAGGTTATGTCCCCTCTATCCCTACTGAAGGGCTTCTTTGGCTTTCTCCACCCAATTCAGAGTATTTTAATTTAAAACATATCCTGATTAGTCCATGTCCATTTTTCCCCATAAGCACGCTCCTGTCTGCTCCAAAAGCCTTGCCTCTTGGTCTGGACGTTAGGAAAAAGTTCTTCACATAAAGGGTGGTTAGGCATTGGAAGAGGCTGCCCAAGGAGTGGAGTCACCAACCCTGGAAGTGTTCAAAAGGTCTGTGGATGTGACACCTGGGGACATGGTTTAGTAGTGAACATGGCAGTGTTACAATAAATGACCTTAGAGACCTCTTCTAACCTCAGTGACTCTGTGAGCAGGTAGAGGTCAGCAGCCTTCCAGGTCGGCACGCAGCTCCTGCATACCAACTGTATAAAATGCCAGGTAAGCCCCAAGGTTGCATCTTTTGGCAACCCTTCCCAAGGAAAACTCTCCTGCTGGGTCCCAGGCTGAGCCTTATATCACTGCATCTCCCCCGAGGTCCCAAGGCACATGTGAAGTGCCCCCCCAAAAGAGGTCACACATGCTCTGCAAAGCTATTTTTGACCACAAGGGGTGGGAAGGGTTAAGCCAAGCCGAGCTCAGGGACTATTTTCAGGGCATGCCAGTGACAGTGAAGGGCTATTTCTGACAGGCTGTCCCTTGTGCCAGCCCCCCACCCCCCTTCATAGCAGGACAAGTTTGGGGGTCTCTTCTGATTGATGAAGTTAATATTCTGGGTGGGTCATGGGGCTTTCACTTTGCCTTGCCCATCACAGCATGTGGGACCCAGAAGCTCCTCAAAATACCAATCACCAACATGTTGCTCCAAAAAACAGGAAAAGAAGAGGTGTGTGGAATTATGGACCACGGCTGGTTCAAGGCTGATGGGGTAGGTGGGGAGATGGTCTTTAACTTGATGGGGCAGTGAGGGTGGGCTCTTCCCTCCTTCCTTAACTCACTCTTATTTTAGATGACTGCAGGCGATTGGGGTTTCACCAAATCCCCAGTGAGCCTCTGTCCCTAATGGACTGTGCAGCCAGGAGGTTTCACCTTTAATCCCATGACGCCAGCGTGAGTGGGGTCCGATTTCATCGAGGCCTCCCAGGAAAAGCTGTTTTCCCACTTGAGACAGTCTCTTCTCATTTTACAGGGTGGCAAAATCACTGTGCCTGGTGGATCCATTATAGCCCTGACATAACTAAAGGGTAGACAATTAACCCATCGCTGGTTCATTCTGCTGGTGGCCTTTGAGGGGGATGCACCTGCCCAAAAGAGGGGCTGTCTCTTCCATCCAGCAGCCTGCTCCTGCCAGACCTCCTGCTCTTTTAAGCACCCAAGTCCTGGGCTGATTAATGCAGATGCTATTCAGCACTCTCCTCGAATGGGGTTGCGCTCTTCCATCTTCGACTAATAAGGCCGCCTGCGTTGGAGCAGTTCTCCTCCTCCTCCTCCTCCTCCATGCCAACCACCAGACAACAGCAGTCTCTTGGTTTCAAAACAACGACCTATTACTTAAATTGGGAAAAGCTTTCAATCCAGTAGGTCAGCCTGTACCAGGGAGGACAGCGGGACCAGTGCCCAAATGCAGGGGGCATGTGGGTAAAAGCAATACTTCTCTGCTGCTTTATTTAGGTCAATTAACAAGTAGCTCATGAATTACCCCAGATATGATGCAGGAGGTGAGCTCCTTCCACCTCTGGCTCTCAGCCCGCACCTGGGGTTTTGGGGGAGAGGGCAGGAGGAGCTCAGCCACCCCAGGAAGCAAGGCAGCAGGCTGGAAAAATGTAGCAGCCCATGGAGGAGGGGGATGAGAGGTGATTTCTGTCACCTGTGGAGCATTCAGTCTCCCCCATTCTGTGCCTACCAGTCCCATTTCAGGAGCAGGCATGGAACAGTGGAAGAGCTGTGTATGAAAACTCTCCCTCACCTGCAAAATCAGTTTGAACCCCACACTTCTGCCTCCCAGGAGGAAGTACTGATCTCCTTACCTTCCTCCCCATATTGGTCATAAACGGCTCGTTTCTTGGGGTCACTCAGGACATCATAGGCCTCTGCAATCTCCTTGAACTTCTCCTCGGCGTTGGGGTCTTTATTCTTATCAGGGTGGTATTTCAGGGCCATTTTCCGATAGGCTTTCTTGATTTCATCCTCGTTGGCGCCGCTCTGGATGCCCAAAATCTTGTAATAGTCCTTCCCCATGACGGCAACAGTGCCAGGAGCTGAGTACTTATTCCTGAAAGCAGAAAGACAGCTCTT
>JAWWES010000094.1:62226946-62237142 GCA_035583135.1 Lophotriccus pileatus
TCACCAGTAGTCTGTTTCTATCCTGTCATTGCCCAGTGCTCCCATGACCTTGCCCAGTGTCCACCCCACATTTTCTTGTGGTCTCATAGCATTGCTCAGTGCCTCCCTGACACTGCCCCATGTTCTCCCTGGCACTGCTCAGTGATCCCCTAGCATTGCTTGGTGCTTCCCCTGGCAATGCCCAGTGTTGCCCCCAGCATTGCTCAGTGATCCCCTGGCATTGCTTGGTGCTCAGGGTGATGGAGGGATGATCTGATGGCAGCCTGTTATGTCCACGGTGGTGTTTTAGCCACCAAATTTATAAAGTCATCAAATAAAGAAGTTAGGATCATTTGGCAAGCCCTGTTTAACATATGGACATGAAATCATGCTGGTTTATAGCCCCTTCTTCAATTTCCTTTCCTTTCCTGAGCTGTGATCCTGCCCTTGTAGCCTATGTATATTCAACTGACAGGAGTACTGGCTTTAAGTTTTGGGGACTTTCTGGTCTAAAGATGATGTTCCCTTGCAACTATCCTCCTGGGCTGGATGGTCTAGAGGGCACACAGGTCACTGTACCTGGAGCAGGTACAGGCACACAGCTTCATGTGCCATCTGGGTTGGGATGTTTGTACACCAGTTATGTGGCAAAAATCTTTGGAGAGTGGGGAGAAGAGTGGCAACCTGCAGGTGAATGAGGCAGAGTGGCCCAGTCAAAGTAGCAGCAGGAGTTGTGGCTCTCTGTGCTTCATTTGCTCTTCTTCCTGATGCCAGCCCCTAAAGCATAAGATGACCACAGGAAATAAATTTGGTACCTGTTGGCTGTGGGAGCGGCTTATGTAGTGGGGTCCTTTCCTTTCTGGGGGAAGGGATTGATCTCAGAAGATTCTGAGTCCTTGGTCTTGGCATCCTCTTCTCCTGCCTTTGATTTTTACTGTGTATCAGGTTGTTACATGAGAGCACAACTGTCAGCTGGGGCTCAGGAGAGATGCCACATAGTGGGGTCATTTTTCCACCTTCTGAAGCCCGCCCTGTGCAGGCAGCTGCCATTTTGGGGTAGGTCTCTGAGTCAATGGCCATCCTTGGGGTTGGGGCCAGGGCAGAACACCCTCTTGGCTTAATGTGTTTTCTCCCTGAAAGTGAGCAGCAGCTCCCAGTCCCCCAGCTCTTATGCTGTTCCTCACCGGTACATGGTGTCCCTCTGGCAGAGAGGGGGAGCACTGCCAGAGCATCCCACCCAGCCTCCACCTTCCCTCCACCCACCTCCTTCCAGCCCCCCTCCCTCCACCCCCGCGCTCCAGCCTAAATAATTCCTCCTCTGCCTGGTGTGCAGACTGCTCTCCTGTCCTTCCCTTAGTCATCGCTCAGCCAAGTGAGACAGATATAGTTGTGTGCGGCTCCTCGCGGATCAGTCACTCCAGCCCCCAGATCATTTCACTGATGGGTCATGGGGTGCCCCACGCCAAACACGAGGTGCCTTCCCCCTTTATTACTCCCATCCTTGCTTCCAGAGGCACCTGAGGAGTGAGTGGCCCGGTTCATGCTGTGTGGGTAGGCAGATACCTCAGATGGATTTCCATTTCTCTGGTCGGCTGGGTGCATCTGCCTGTGCCAAGCACGGTGCTGGCTTTCTGGAGTGGCTTGGATCCAAATCCTTGCTTTCCAGGTACTCTGGCTGCCTTCCTCCTTTCCAGGCCAGCCAGGGTATGCTTTGGCCCTGTTGAGCTCCCACATTAGTCCTGGACTGATGCCTTCTTACTAGTGTCCCCAGCATGCCCCGTGGCTTGGCGGTGAGCTGAGAGGACTGTGTGTGTGCTGTCCAGGGTCACTTCCCAAATGGAGAGGGGATGCTGGGATGCACAGCACACATGTGGTATGAGGGGGGATGCTGGGGCACACAGGGACATGCATGGCACTGTACAGCTGCCCACGGTGCTACCCAGAGGGACCATCAGCATCTGCTCTAATTCCAGCTGCGGAGCTTGGATATGCACAGGCAAAGTGGGAAGGCAGGTACTGCCCTTCACTGTACCCCAAATCATTTCAATCCCTGCTTTTTTTGGCAGCCAACGGCCCATGCCACACCAGCCCTGCTGGTGCTTGTTACAGCTGCTCAGGGGTCAGTGGTGTCCAGGCTGCCACAGAGAGGAGCATGGAAGCCCAGGGCTGGGGCCACTGGCCCTGATGCCACCTCCCAATCCACTGCAGTGCTGGGGCAGGGGGAACAGAGAGACGGAGAGGGAGGCACCCAGGACTTCTGCTGCTAATGTGTTGCTCCCACATGGCCTTGCACTGAGACAGGAGAGGACCTGGACACCCTGCCTGAGTGCTGCGTGGGTTGCCAGGATGAGTCGCAGCGAAGCTGCTGTGGAAAAGGGATGCTCAGTGTGCCTGGCACCACTCTGTTCCCCACCTCATCCCAGGGCCTCCTCTGCACCCCTTGCACCACACAGGAACCCCGTGTTCCCTTGTGCTGCGGGGAGGGAAGTGGGAGAGAGCCTGCCGGGAACAGGAGGCAGGGTCTGTCAGCCCTGCACTGTCAGGGCCACCGAGCCAGCAACGTGGGGGTGGCAGGAGCTGGTGGTGTGTGCCTCTGTGAGCACAGTGTGCCTCTGGGAAGCCATGCACAGCTCCTGCATGGACTCCTGTGAGTAGCCCAGGCCATCCTTCCAGGAGAGGAGCACGCCACCTCCATGCTGGACTGCCTGTGGGGTTGTGTCCTGTTGAGGCAGCTCATGCCACAGCTGACAGCATGCTAGGGGACATGTTGGGAGGTTGTCTCATTTCCCCACTGAAGTCCCATACAGGTCCCTCCAGACTTCCCTGTGGTCCCAAGCAGCATGTAACTGGTTGCAGGAGGTGCTGGTGGGCATCCGTGTCCTTACCCCTGCTACCACATCTAGTGCTGGGCTGCATTTCCATCACTTGAACATCCTTCCAAGCCCAGTGGCAGTGCTGGGTGTGGTCAGACCCTGTGGCTGTTTGGGGGGTGCAGTGGCTCTGTGCAGATGAGGAGGTGCTCAGGATTCCTACCAGGGGACACAGGGAGGAGGGGGCTCTGAATCCCCATGCATCTCATGGGGAAGGGATGTTAGACCCGAGGTATTGCTTGGTTAGACCCGAGGCTGGTGCTTCTTCTTCAAAGGCCCAGGGTCTCCCAGCTCCACGAGACTGCAGAGGATGGAGCCCATCCCTGCAGGACCCTGTGGCTGCCATGGCTGGGTCCTGGCTGCCCATGCAGGGTGTGTGGCCCTCCATTCACCTGGCACAGGCACATAACCAGCGAGGAAGAGGATGCTCTGGGGTCGAGGTTGGAATCAGAGCTTGGGCAGGAGGGGAAGGGGTTCACAGGCCAGACTACAAAATGATTTCTGGGTACAGAGACGAATCCCTGCATCCTCCCTTCCTGCATCCTCCCTCCCTGCATGTTCTGTGCAGGTCCCAAAGTGGCACCGCCGGCTCCCGGCGCGGAGCAGGGGCGACACCCCGTGGCCACCTCTCTGTTGCAGGAGGCGCACACACTTATGACTTGGTGGCCCCTTGCACCACCCTCTCCCAGCCCCTTCACCCCCCGAGTCCTCCCTGAAGCCTTCCCAGAGGGCTCTAGTGCCCCTACGGACCCTGGCTTGGGGTGGGGAGGGGTTCACTTCTGGGTGGTCCAATCTCATCATCCCAGTTCTGTGCCCCAAGATCTCCTCAGCTTTCTCATCTCCTCTCCCTGCTCATATATGGGGGGATGTTGCTTGAACACTTGTCCCTGCTCTGGATGGTCTGTCCTGCTCTGGCCTGGGAGGGGAAGGATAGCTGGGGCCTCCAGGGTGTAGCTGCCTCTGGGGGCTGTGGCTGTTGCTGTCGCTGTCACACACTGCACAGAGAAACCTCTTTTCCTGCCACTGGTCTCTGTCAGTCCTCTGGCAGTGATGGGATGGGGCTCTGACATCTTGTCCCAGTGACACCAGGTGGCATGGCTCGTGGTGACACTGTCGTAGCCCAGTGGGTCCCCCTGGTCACCTCTGCCCCTCCTGTGTCAGCAGAGCTCTGCACACCTCTTCCTGAAGTTTGGCCAGCGTTGGTGCTGGGCACATTGTGGTCACTTCCCCTCTGGGACACACCAGACCTGATGGCACTTGGCCAAGTGATGGCACTTGGCCAAGTGATGGCACTTGGCCAAGCCCAGGGAGCCCCAGGGACAGGAAGAGGTATCCAGCCTCGGAGGAGGGTGCTATCCTGAACCCTGGGCTGCAAAGCCAAGCACCCATGTTCCCCACCAGCAAAGGTTTTTGGGGTGGGTAGCAGCCATGTGCAGTGGTCCTGCAGCCTGGCAGAGGGGTAAACTACTACATCCCATCCCCTGAAGTTCCTGTAGGATGGCAAAGACACCCTGACCCGGGCAGGTGCTCCAGTCCCCTTGCAGAGGGTAGGACCACCTGGGAGAAGAGTGGATGATGCTCTGACTGCTGCCTACTGTGAAACACACGCACGAGCCAGAGCTGCCCCCCAGGACCCAGGACTCTGCTCCAGGCCCCAGACTGGGTGATGCTGCACTGGAGCCCTGGGGCTGAGAGCCCCTAGTGGGGAGCACGGCACCCACTGTGTAGCACCTGGTGGTGGGTGATGGACGTGGGACAAAAGACCTATGGGCTGCATGGGCACCATCAGTACAGCAGGGCTTGGGAGGGTTGGGCTGGAGAGCTGGTTCTTGCCCCAGCCTTAAATCCCACATGAGCATCCTGATCCTTTGGTCTCAGCCCTATGAGATCTTGGTGGGGAGATTTGCACCACTGTTTAGGGAAAGGTTGGCACCAGCACTCGTTTGGAGGTTTGCATTACCATTCACGAGGATTCAGGGACAAGTTTGCACCAGTGTGTAGTGAGAAGTATTTGGAGGGAGCTTAGTGCCAGCTTTCAGGTGTTTAGGAGGTTTGCACCACATGCAGGTGAAGGTATCCCCCAGCACTTAGGGAGGCGTTTGCCCCAGCATCAGGGAGGGTGGTGTGCAGGCCACAGAGGCTTTCTGGGGACAGTGTCTCTGAGGCCAGCAGCTCCTGAAGGAGCAGGTGACAGGACAGCTAAGAGGACCTGTACGGCACCACCTTTGCCCACTCCTCCAGCACGTCTTCCTGCTTCTGCCCAGACCTCAATGGTGCCTGTGTGGGACATGGCTGAGGCACATTCTGCTCCATGGAGGTCACTCACTGGGGACCTGCAGCTGTGACAGAGGATGTGAGCCGGGAAGATGGTGCCACGGCAGTGACAGCACAGCCCCGCAGGACACCGGCCACCTGTGGCCCTTGTTTTAGCCAGCTCCCAGGGCACACTAGACAGCTGTGTGCCCTGGCAGAGATGCCAGGCTGCTTGCAGGGGGAGGCTGCTTCCAGGTGGGCTGGAGCTGGGAAAACCACCTGTACCTTGTTTCCCAAGGGAAGAACTGAGAGCAGAATGGGGCTGGTTTAGGGCCCAGGCGGTTCTGCTCTTCCAGTCTGGATCCTGTGGAGTGCTCAGGGTGTCAGTTTCGGGTGGTGGCAATGGGTGTCTCACTCCCAGCATCCCCAAGCCTATTCTCTGCCCCACCTTTCTCTTCCTCTCCAGCAGACGGAGCAATAACACAGTAATCAACACCATCTCTCCATGTGAGGGCTTCGTGCGGCTTCCCTTCACAGGCAGAACATGCACCCATGCCATCCCACCATCAGGCTCAAAAAACACTGTGAGCTTCCCCTTCCTCCAGATACCCAAGGTGATGGGTGCCTCTCCCAGGTGCTTTTACAGCTGCTTTCGCTCCCAGAGCTGAAACTGCTTGCTGGGTTTTCTCTGGGGATGAGCTGCACACCACTCCTGTGGTCTGGATGCCATGGCAGCCCACTGTGGCCTTGGGAGTGGGCTGAATGTCCAACACCAGATTTTAGCACCAACCTCTGTGTTCCTGCAGACAGCACAGATGCTGCCAGGGCAGCATCCCCTTCCTAATTCTCTCCCAAACTCTCTTCTCAAACCCCATTCCCCTCCCAGCTGCAATGCAGGCACTATGCAAGGAAAGCACCCCCCCGCCCCCGGGCAGGTAAGCCCCCTTTACTGATTCCCACAGACCATGTGCCCCCACTAAAAGCCACAGCTTCATGTGGGAGCTCCATGGATGTGACTAGGACTGGAGCACTCCAGCCATGGGGACTACTCTCCTCCTGGGCACCCTTGGTGTCTCTGGGGAGTGATTTCAGGTTTCCCAGCACTACTGCAGACAGCCTGTTCCCAGCATCCAGCTGTCCCCAGTGCTCCATTCACAGCCTCCAGTGCCTCTGCAGGCAGGGAGCACCCTCATCCCAGTGGATGAGTGTCCCTTCCACTGCAGGGGCTGGGGTTGTTGTAGGGTCAGCCAAGCACTCTCCCTATTGTCTGCTTTCCTGGGGAGACATGGGCACCCCGAGTTTGTGGGTTCCTGGGTGTACCTGCTGGCTTCCCCCATTGTGCTGTGGGACACTCTGGGGATGGGAGGCCAAACCTGCCTGGTGGGACAATGATCCAAGGCTGAAATAGGATCTTAAACACATAGGATCTGTGGATCCCCAGAAATGCCTGAGGAGAAGCCAGAAGCCCTGTAAGCGCACCCTCCGGAGGCTGGTTGGACACAGCTGTTTAATGGATGTATCTCAGTACAGATAGGGAGTTGCAACCCACGCACCCACGGCCACCTCCTCACCATGGCTCTGGCCACATCTCGGACCTGGCATCCGAAATATCCCCATTGACGCTCTGGCCACATCTCGGACCTGGCATCCAAAATATCCCCATTGGCCTGGCATGCCAGGGCAGTAGAGGAAGATGTCGTGGCACTGGTGCACCTCCTGGTCTTGCAGTGGGAGAGACCCTGAAGAGGGGAACTGTGCCCTGGCTGGGGAAACGGGGCTGAGTGGGACGGTGCCCCGTTTGCATCAGGGATCGAGGTGAGGGAGTGACCAGGTTGCTGCAGGTGCACCCCTGGTCTGTGTACACCCCAGGGCCCCCCGGCTGAGCCAGGGCACACCAGGCAGGGAGAGGCTGAGGGCACTGCAGGGAAGGGATCGGAGGGGCAGGGAGCAGCTGCTGGGGCTGCCATGAGACCAGGGCATCCTGGCCTCTGGCATGTTTGGGGCAAGGTTTCCGGGGTCCCTCCACCTGTGGGCTGAGCACATCTATCCACCGCAGTGTTGCCGAGCACCAACCCTGCCCAACGAGTGCCTCACCCCTGCAGCTGACACCTGGGGGGCTCTGGGCTCTGCCTCCCCCTCCTCACCACAAGCAGTAATGCCCCTAGTGAGGTGGGGTTGCCCACTCGCCATGCTGGGGAGAGAGCAGGACTGAACAGGGCTGGGGACTGGAATGCTGGGTGGATGGAGAGCATCCCTTGGAATGAGGGGTATAGGAGAGGATAGGGAGGCAAAGGAGTGCTGAGGACAAGGTCAGATGCACAGGAGGGCTCCTCTTCATCTTACCTTGCCCTCCCATCCCTCTCTGAAGCTTTCTATTCCCAGTGCTCCTTCCCACACCACCACTGTCAGCATTAAGTAGTTGGTCCACAGGAGGGCAGGGCCAGGGAACACTCTCCCAAACACAGCCACCAGCATGCAAGAATGGACCTACTGGGCTCCAGCCCTTGTTGGAGCAGGGTAGGGATATGAAAGACCCCGACGGGGTCAGCCACATCCTCCCCTCAAGAATCCATGATGCCAATGAGCTGAGTCACTGCTTGCTGCAAACCTGGCGGCACACATAGGCTCAGCTGTGGCTTCCCCGTGGCACTGTGGGAGGCTGGGGGGCACACGGATGCTGGGCACTGGTTCCGCCATGACCCCACAACTACCCAGAGCAGACCCTGCTCTGTCTGTGGGTTCCAGGGGCTCCAGGTGCTGGCAGGTGAGGGGGAGCTGTGGGGATGTAGATCACGGGAGCAGATGGTTCCCTGTCCCCTGCGCCCCACGGTGACCTCGGGAGCAGGACCTGGCACCGTGATGCTCGTGGGGCGTGGGGGGCAGTGAGACATGCCCCGCCCCTCCCGCCTCCCCCCCAATCAGAGCGGCCCCCACCCTCCCAGCCAATCACGGCCCGGCCACCTGTCCTCTTCACAGCCAATCCGAGAGGGAGGCGGGGCAGAGCGCAGTATGGCCGCCTCCCCGCCAGCCAATCAGCGCCCAGCTCCGCCCCCAGGGGCGGGCGGGGCAGGTCTGCATGGCGGGAGCGGCGTCGCGCCCTCGACGCGCCGCGGGGATTAGGCGGGGGGCTGCAGGTGCAGGGCGGCGCTGTTGGGGCGCGCGGCCAGGATGTAGGCGACATTCTCCCGCAGGAAGCCGGGCCAGTCGACGGTCCTGTGGGCAGATGTGGGCTCACCGGCCACCCCAGCCGGAACTGCTGGGGCAGTGCCCTGGAACCTCCCCCAGAATGAGGGTGTCCCCCAACCCCTGCATACAGCCCTGCCTCACCTGGGCTCCTCCTGCTTCGTGGCTGGCAGGATTTTCTCTGGGCTCTTGCCGTTCCTGCTGCTCGCAGGGCTGCCCTCTGATATGGGCCCCACGTGGCTGATGCTGTGGGAAGGAGGAGGGTACCCTTCAACCCCATTCCTGGCACCCCAAATGGTGGTGGTGGCAGGGGGGAGGAGGGTGCACAAGGCTGAGGGGCCACAGAGGGAAGGTGATGAGAAGTGGGGGCACCCCGTTTGTGTGCCAAGCCCCTTCAGTGGGTGCTGGGGCTGTGGTGGGAGTGCCGGCTTGGATGTCATCCCTACACCAGGGTGGGCATTCCCATACCTGACGTTGCAGGACAGCATCTCCTTTTGATGCTTGCGGAACCAGGTGTGCCGGGCCTGGCGGCACTCGCCCTCCCCGATGAAACCGTCATTGTCCTGGTCCAAGGCCAGGAAGGCTGCCCGTGCCCGCTCCCGCTCCTTGGGTGTCAGCAGCCGCAGCAGGGCATTCTAGGGGGACACAGAAGGGAAGGGAGAGAGCTCACCCGGCTCCTATGAGAATCTCCTGGCTCCTATGCCCAAAGCTGTGGGGGTCTCCCACCCTGGGTGCCATGGCCTTGGGTGGCTGGCCGTGGAACCCAGCCCCGGGTGCCATGGCCATGGTTGCCAGCCATGGGAGCCAGCTCCGGGTGCTGTGACCATGGGAGCTTGTCTTGGGGGCTGTGACCATGGGTGCCAGCCATGGGAGCAAGGCCTGGATGCCACAATCATACCTGCGGCCGTAGTTTCTGCAGCAGCTGGATGGACTCATGGGAGAGGAAGTCCTGCCACTCGATGTGGCCCTTCTTGTCGGGGTCCAGGGCATTGAACTGCAGGGCTGCCTGCTCCTCCTGTGCCTCGGCCATGGTCTTCTCGAACTGCTGCTTGTGCACCAGGTGTTTGTAGTGCAGGAAGTCATCCAGGGTCAGGCAGGTCTCTGCAGGGGAGAGATTGGCTGTGCAGGGCCTGTGAAGAACGGGGGACGTTTGCCTCCCGCAACCTCCTGGGACCTGCCGTGGGGAAGGTACGCACCTGGAATGATCTTGCAGTTCTTCAAGGTCTCCATCAGGCTGTACATCTCTTCCTCTGTCAGCAGTAGATTGAGGTTGTCCTGAGGTGGAGGGCAGAGAGGAGCCGTGGGGCAAAGGCATGGGGTTGGGGGAGCATCCTGCTGTACGGCAGCAATGACAGCATGTGTGTGTGGGCACTCGCACCCCGAGAGGGATGGTGTGCTGTGTCACCCTGGGGTTCTGCAGTGGGAGGGCTCCAAGCCCCTGGGCCATTCCAGCTCTGCCACAGCAGCCCATCCCATGGCCAAGGTGGGCAGCAGGAGGTGGGGGGCAGCAGGTCCCCCATTGCCGCGGACCAGGCTGTGAGGTGGGACCCTGCTCGTGTGTGTGTGGGGCAGGGTTCCCCAGGGAGCACCCATCACCCAGCAGCAGCCTGGTGTCCCCTCCTTGCTCCAGGCACTCACGCAGTAGTAGCAGCTCCAGCCCGTCTCGGTGTGCGCCGTCTCCGTCACCTCCACGGCGCTGTCCTTCTGCAGGTACCCCATGCGGCGCAGGCAGCCGTCGTGGTACACCCGGGGGCAGATGCGGCACGGGAAGCGGCTCTCGGCTGTCCACACCTAACAGATCTCACACATCTCATCGTTCACGATCTGGGGAGGGGTGGGCAGATGCTCAGCAGAGCAGTGTGGGCAGGGGCCTGGCTTCTCCAGGTGGGTGGTGTTTTGCGGGTGGGGGGG
>JAWWES010000094.1:62240430-62255138 GCA_035583135.1 Lophotriccus pileatus
GATCAGCTCTGCTGCTGTGCACCATCAGCTCTGCTTGAGAACTGACGAGTCGGGGATATCACTGCGAGATCCCCCCAAGGTCTGCCCTTACAGGTCTCTGCATCACCACGTGCTGGCTAGACCCAGGTCTCCTCATGGCCAAAGCTTGGGGCAGAAGCAGGGAGGAGAGGGTGCGGAGAGGCTGGGCTCATGAAGAAGAGTGAAAAAGGGGTGTGGGCCCCAGCACACCAGTACCCCCAGCAGGCACACCGGTGCTCCTGATTCCCAGCGTGCTGGCAGCTTCTGCCCACAGTGCTGTTGGGCTCTGGTTGCCCCAGCTCCAGCCCCCCTGCGGTGCAGTGGGGTAACCAGGGCAGTGGGAAGGTGGCTGGTGTGTGAACCAGCAGTAATCCCCCTCTGATGTGGTTTCCCTGTGTGTGCATGTCATGGTCACCCACAAGCACCGTGCTGCTGACTGAAGTTCCCAGCCACCTCCCTGTCTCCTGTCCTCTCCTAAGGCCATCCTGAGTGCCTCCTGCCATTTACTGCTGTTTGCCTGGATTCTGGATGGTGTCACTCATGTCATGACTTCTGTCCGTTCTCAGCCCTACTGGCCTCTGTGTCACTGCTAGTGCTGCACAGCTGAACC
The DNA here is from genome assembly GCA_035583135.1 of Lophotriccus pileatus. Classification (NCBI taxonomy): domain Eukaryota; kingdom Metazoa; phylum Chordata; class Aves; order Passeriformes; family Tyrannidae; genus Lophotriccus; species Lophotriccus pileatus. The sequence continues at coordinate 62,241,059 of JAWWES010000094.1, forward strand.
CTGCCTGCACATCCAGGCTTGAATGGCTTCACTCTGAACTCAGTTTCCAGACCCCACTGCCTTTCCACAGACCTCACTGCTCCCCAGATACCCCAAACTTGCTCTCTATTCTCCAGGGCCCCCTTTGCCTTGTGCCCTGCCTGACCCACTGGCTTTCTGAAGCGAGACATCACCCCCACACAGAATCACCCCCTCTCCTGGAGACCGCTGGGTGCTGGGAAGGAAAACCAGGGGTTCTCTTGCCTCATAGCAGCCCAGACACCTGACCAGGCCCTGTATCTGCATGTGTTCCTGGGGGATGGTGCCCCACTGCTATTTGTGTCCATCCCCCGAGGCACAAAGTGCCACCACCTGTCTCACCATGACCTGAGGTGCAGGGGCCTCAACCTTGCTGCAAGGCTGCACAGCGGGGCTATTTTTAGGTCGCCCCCACAGAGGAGCTAAATCTGGGCACAGGCGGGAGCTGCCTGCAAACACCCGGCTCCATTGAGCCCTGCCAGCACCAAGGGCTGTCACAGCAGGTGGTGGGCACCTTCCCACCCCCTTTCCTTGCCTTCCTTTTCCTTGCCCCAAGCCCACTGCACCCCTGCCCTGATCCTTGGGCAACACCCTTTCCCCACACTCTTCTGGTTCGGATTTTCTCCTTTGCTGCTTCATCCCTGCAGCAAAACACTAAGCCAGAAAGCACTTCATCCTCTTAGCACCCCATGGACGTGTATTTCCCAGCCCCATGCACTTCTCTGTGTGGGTAAACTGAGGCATGGAGGCAAGGCTGGTGCAGCTGGAATGAGGGTAAGCCTGTTTGAAGTGGGGATGAGGGCACTGGTGGGACAGCTGGTGGCCAGCATGGAGGCACCCCAAGAGAAGATGGCAGAGGCAGAGGATCCTGACGTAAACAGATCCAATGCCCCCTGCGTGGCTGCAAAACCTCCCTTTTCCCACGGCAGAGCACACGTGGCTTGTGCTGGGGTTATGGGGTGCCAAGTTTGTGGTGCGGGGCGATGAGTGACACACAGGTGGGTGTAACACGGCACTGCGGGGGCGTTGTGGTGGCTGGGAACACAGGCTGGATCCGGTGGGGAGCAGCACAGGGTGGATGTGTTTGTTAGGGCTGGATGTGTTACGGGGTGGATGATGTGTTAGGGGGGGATGTGTTTTGGGGTGGATGTGCTACGGTGCGGCTGGCAGCGCGGGGCGGGTGTTACAACCCATGGCGGGTGTTGCACCGACTGTGGGCATGGGGTGGGTGGTGGCCTTGGGTGCAGGGATGTTGCAGAAGCTGTGGGTGTGGGGTGGTGTCTGTGGCAGCTGGGGGGTGCGGGATGAGTGTTTTTCAGGGGGCCAGGGGTGCAGGGTGGGCTGTTGTGGTACCCAGCGGTGGCATGGGGAGATGGGGGTGTGGAGCTACAGGGTCTACAGGGCTGACTGTCACCTGCCCCACAGTGTGTCCTCGCTGCAATGCCCCACCAGCAAATAAAGGGTCAATGGGTGCTCGGGCTGGTGAACACATGAGCACGTTCCCTGGCACCCACCTTCAAGGGGATGCATCACAGATGTGCCGGGAGCAGAACCCCCTGGATTGCAGCTCCCCAGTCGTGGGGAAGGATGCGCCTGGTCCCCAAAGGCTCCCTGCGGTCCAGGCCTCCCCCTTGCCTCGAGAGGCTTCTGATATTTTTACCCCACAGCACATTTCTGGGAGAAGCATTAGGGACCCTGGGGGCAGAGGGGTGGGGTATCAATAGGGAGGACACCCTAGAACATCGGAGCCTGCGACTGCTTGGTCTGAAGGGCACGAAGCGGGGCTGGGAGGAGCTGCCGTGGCTCTGGCATGGCTCTGGTACAGCCCTGCACGCCCTGCCAGCCCCTGCCTGCTGGGGCAACGGGGTCCAGCAGTGAAGGCAGAAGACTCTTCTTAGGGACCATTGCATCCCACATCCTTGAGCTGTTTGGGGATGACCACAGGGGTCTGGCAGCACCCCTTTGTCCCCTCTCCTGGACAGACAGCACATATTGCGACTCTGGCACTGCTGGGGCTGCTGCTGTGAGGTGATCTGATTGCCATGGGGCAGGGGGGTCTGTGGCTGATGGTACCCTCCCTACACTCTGCAGGACTGTGGAAGTCCAGTGGGGGTGCCTAGGGGGGTGGCCAGAGCCCCAGATGTGCCGTGTCCCAGTCCTGGGGACACCGATCCAGTGGCTGCTCTCCCTGCTGGATCAGGTTGCCCGTCCTGCCGCGCCATGGCAGATTTTATAGGTGTGTCACACGCTTCCACCTCCCAGAGGGAGATGAAAATGCCGTGACAGCAGAGTCCCTTCCTCTGCAGCAGACACAGCTCCTGCCCGGTTCTCCACTTCTCCTCCTCATCTCCCTCCCCAGCCTGTCTCCCCAGAACGCACATGAGGACCCCAATGCCTGAGGGCAGGAGCCTCCCATCCCATCCCATCCTCATCCCTCCTCCCAGGCACCCCATCCCAGGAGCTCTGGACACCCTCCCAAGCACCAGGACCTGTAGGGGCGGGGAGAGGGGGCAGTGGGAGAACCCCAACAATGTGTGGACAGCCCATGCCATGCACCAACCAAAGCACCAACCATGGCAAAAAAAAGCACTTACCAGGGTGAGGGTCCGTCTGGGGAACACGAGCCCTAGACAGAGGTCCACACGGTGTCCATCGCCGCTGCCTCTGGCCGCAACCCCCTCTCCACCCGTGGGTGCTCACCGCATCCCGCGCCCCGCGTGCAAATCCCTGTCGGGGGATGGAGCAGTGAGGGTGGTACCCGAGGATCCAGAGCCCTGCACTTGCTGACGGAGGATGCAGGAGACAGCGAGATGCTGGGAGCGGATGCCTGTGTCTAGCGCACACACACACGCACACACACACACACGCACACACTCAGAGGAAGCAGGGAGCTTGTGACTGGGGCTGAGCAGATGCAGCCTGGTTTGCTGTCCCTGTACCAATTGCTGCCTGAGCTGTGTTAAACAGCTCTATGAGACACGAAGCTTTTTTTTTTTTTTAACCAGGCTGACGTGTGCTGGGAGATACCAATAAAAGCTTTCCCTGCATCTCCTCTGGCCCCCGGGGCTGAACCGCCTTTCTTAGAGAAAATCTCAAGGACTATGGAGATGGGGCTGCATCCGCGGAGGAGTGAATGTCTCACCTGCCCACCCACGGGATCTTCCCCAGAGCAGTGCCCCAGCCACAGAGCAGTGCCCCAGGCACAGGCTACCTGCACCTGCTGTAACTCAGTGCCTGCTGGTCAGTGTTGCAGGCAGGCTGTCCCTCCTACACTGTAGTGCAGTGGGGGCACGGTGACTGCCGGCTACGTGTAGCCCTCTGTGCCCAGTGCAATGCAGCACCAGGGGTTTAGTTCTCCTATTCTCCAGGACTGAATATATCACCTGGGTGCACACCACAGGACTGCAGAGGGGCTGGGGGCTCATGGAAGGTGTGAGTGAGGTGCTGGGGCAAGGGTAAGGATGCTGGTGGGGAGAGAAGGGCACAGCCCAAATTCAGCACCTCTAAAGGTGGGATATCTGGTCTGTGTGCATTCCCAACTGCCCCACATCAGTCTGGTAGAGATGGTGACTCAGCCTTCCTGAGAGGGGTACTGCTGGGTAAGAGGGCTGTGCTTTCCTCTTCAGGAACTGTCAACTCTGCCTGGGGATTATTTAGGGTGAAACAGACTCTGAGCCCTCCTAGGAGCAGCTTCCATACAGGTTTGGGATTAGTGCTGAAAGTGAAAGCAGAGGGGCCAGGGCAGTGGGGATGCTGCAGGGCTGCCCTACTCTTTGACCAGGTTGGATACAGCAGGTCCTTTCCTGATTAGGGGAGAGGGAAGCTCTGCTCAGCCCCACTGCACGGTTCCTGTTCCCAGGATGCTGCTGGGGGGAATCCCACATCCCAGCCTGACATCCTGGCCATGCCTATCCCTGTACCCTCCACTGGGCAGGTTCTACCTGTCTCCGTGCAGATCAGCCAGCCCCACAGAGCATTGGACATGTGGAGAGCAGAGAGCAGCAGCAGAGAGGCAGGGATGTCACCCTCTCCATGCAGAGAGCACAGTGAGCATGGAGTGGGAGCATGGGATGAAGTATGAAGCTTGATGACTGAAACTTCCTGACTTCTAAAAGGTGGGCACCACCATCCCTGACAGTCTTCTACACCTCTGAAAAAACTGTGGTGGACACAGCATCCGACACTCCTGCAGTGCCCTGCCTCCCCAGGAGCAAGTGGCTGGGACAGGGCAGTCCCAAGGGTGCTTCCAGCACCCTATTTGGGGCACATATGCTCCAACTTGTGCCACCAGCTCCTGCTGGTGCCAGGCTGGTACTTGACCCCTGACTGCTGCTTATCACCTGTGTCAGCCCTCTGTAGACCTATGGAAACTGACACTCATCCCACAATACTCAAACCTTCATCACAGATCCTTCCCAGTCCCCCATGTCTGAACTGGGAGTGAGCTGAGACCGTCTGCAGCTCATGTCACCTGCAAGCAGATCCAGAGGTCGGAAAAGGCAGTATCTGGGTGCTGTGCTGGGATCTGAGCCGTCTGTGGCTCCCTTCCCCACGGCTGGGGATGCGCAAAGCTAGGCTACAGACAGGATTTATCTGCTTTCTGCTTATGGCTGTCAGGTCCTGTCTTGCTTCACTCCATCAGCCTTAACAGAGCCTCTGGTTGCTCTGCCCTGGCCCAGGATGCCTCTTTGTGCTTCATCCTTCCCCAGGGATGCTTTCTTTTAGGGTGAATCACATTTGGCATTATTTAGTCCCGGGAGCATGGTGGAAAGGTGCTGGGGTGGCTGTGGGGTGGAGAAAGTGGAGGCCAGCTGTGAGGCCAGCAGGAAACACCTCCGCAGATGAACCTTGGCCCCAGAGGACTGGGGAGGATTGTGCTGGCAGGCTGTGAAAGCTTTTAGTGCCTCTGTGGGGAGAGCCCTGCCCTGGCAGTCCTGTGGCAGAGTGCAGCAATTCCTGGAAAAGCAAAGGCGAGCAGGAGCCCCAGCCCTGCTCCTGCTCTGGCTGCCAAGGGCCTTGGGGATCCTGCTGCAGGCAGGTGCTGTGTCCCACCAAGAGAGAGCTACAGCCCAGATCTGCTTCTGCAGGGAGCATTCACCAGCCTCCACCCTGTGCAAGACGCAGGATGCTCTCGCACGCTTTCGGGGAGAAGGAGGGCACGGTCCCTTGCCCTCTTTGAAAATCCACGGCGTGTCTGGCTGCTCACTGGAGCGGCCGCAACGGCAACAGGCTGGGGAAGCTCTTGCCGGAGCCGGCAGCGCCGGTCTGCTGGAGGAGGGCTGCAGGGGCGGAGGTGAGAGCTGAGCTGCAGCGGGAATGAGCATTTTCGTCAGCTCCTCTCCCCGCTCCCAAATCTCGCATGACGCCCGCGTGTAGGTCACTGGCTGCTGCGGCGACGCGGCGTGTGGGCTCACCATCTGCGGCTGCTTCTGGAGCCCGCCCGGGAACGCCGCCCTGTGCTGCCCTGGCTCATCCCGGATGCTGCCCGGCCCCCGGCCCTGAGCCTGCCGGCATCCTGGGTGGGGGGGACGCAGGGCGAAGGGTTTGCGTTTTTTGGTGGGAGGCGAGGAGGGGGCCCTGAACTTTTTGGCTGCTGCCAAGAAGCAGGAGCAGCAGCAGCATCGGCGCGCCTGCGCGAGCCAGTGTTCCTGCCAGTCAGCAGGGGGTGATGGAAAAGAGAACTTGTCAAAATAGCGAGATATCTTTTTTCAGGAGATTACAAGTTTGGCTGATGGAGATAATAGTGTTGATGCACTGCAGGGAGGGTTCGGAGAGGCATCGGCTCACCTCACGGCAGCTGTTTCAGGAGGGAAGGATGATACCAAAACCAGCATGAAATGGGATAAAAACTGGCTGCCTGATGGGCTGTTGTGTCAGACTGCAGGCAGGGAATGGCAGAGCATTGCCCATCATCTGGAATAAATGGTGCAGGAGCAGACCTGTGAGTGAGGGAGACTATGCCTTGTGACCTCCAGCTGTCACACCCAAGTCCCCCACCTGTGTGGGTTCCATGCAGGGGAAGGGGCTCAGGATCTCAAGACCTGCAGACATGATCACACTTCCCATCAACACCCAAGTGGGACACCTCCTGCTGCTGGACAACTCCTGTCCTGCAGACAAGGCCACCTGCTGAGGACTGTCCTTCATGTCCGCTGACAGTCCCTGCCCCTGGGCATTCACACGGGCTCATCACTGGCTGTCCATCACACCCCTGCTTATCAATCAGGTGCCATGCATGATGCTGATGGCTGTCCATCACGTTCCCACAGCAAGGCCGGATCACTGACACTGCCTTTCACTCCCCACATTGATGCAGCTGTCCTCTGGCAATCCCACACCCCAACAGCTCAGCCGTCGATCCCCACAGCCTCCAGCTCGCTCCAGCTCAAACCTGATGGTGCAGCGGGGCTGTGGTATCCTGGGCTGCTCTGACACATTCCCTCTCCCACTCCTGTCCTCACCAATGTTCCCTTCCAGGTGTGTGTGTGAGGCTGTAGTGCCTATGGCTCCTTCGTTCATCTTGCCATGGTGTTTGGGATGGTGATGGGGACAGGGATGGGGATGGCAGGTCCTGGTTTTCCCCCTGCCCTCAGTAGTCACAGTGGTCTGAGCAGGAGCTGCCAGATGGTGCCCAACACGGATGCAGCCCCTCCTTTGGCCCTCACGAGCAGCCGCGCAGTAGCAAACCCAAAGTAGGTTAAGACGCTGTGGATGCTGGCTGTGTGCCTCACGGCCGTGCCACTGTGCTTTTGTGCTCAGAGTTTTTCCTTCCCATCCCAGGGCTTTTGTGCTCTGAGTTTTTCCCTCCCATCCCAGGGCTGGAGTGGAGAGCTCTTGCCAGATATAATTACTCAGCAGCCCCTTGTGCACTGTCAGGGTGTGAGGGCAGGTTTTGTCCCCTCACTAACAGCTTTTGTGGTACTCAGAAAATCATCCAATACAAGAGTCTGGAGTAGAATTTGTATAACAAATCTGTCTTCAGCCCTGCAGCTCTGCAGGACTGGGGAGTTTGCAATAGAGGTCTGTCTGGATTGACATGGTAACTGTAATTCCAGCTGCAGCATGGTCAGGCACCTCTCTCTGTGGATAGGAGGCATATCTCCTTTGCTGAGCTGCAAATTTGGTCTGAGGTCCCCCTCCAGCTTGATCCAACATCCTGGAGCATGAGCACATTGGGTTTCCCAGGGTGGTTTTAGCTCCATCCAGGGTCCAGACCTGGTGCAGAACTGAGGGCTGGTTACTCCTCATCCTCTTCTGTGTCTAATGCATCCCTGCCTCACTGCCTCATTGCCATATCTTCTGGGCTGAGCCATAGCAGCCCAGATCTGCTGGACATGCATCCCTGAGAGCTCAGTGCTTCTCCAGGTGCTGGAAGGAGGAGATCCAGCCTACATTCAGGCCACCCATGCTCACACTTGTCCAACTCCAGAGCTGCATATTGCTCCCTGCTCCCTGTACGCTGCTACAGTCGCAGTTTAGCTGTTCCCTTATCCCTGTACTTGACTGGGCTCTTGGGAGCCTTGCAGAGAGTGTGCAGTGCTCCGTACCGTGTTACCTTGTGCAGTCATTTACCCACACTGCTCCTCCATGAGCTGCTTTCATCCCTGTGACAAGGGGGAATAGTTGGTGGGTACCAGTATTTGGACTTGGGGAGGAGGTACAGAGAAAGGATGTGGTCTGACCGTGTGGATGAGTGCCAAAATTCCCCATGAGGAGCTGGGGGGAAGGTTTGCTGAGGGGTGAGGGAAGCAGTAGAGATGAAGCAGGTGGGAGGAAGGAAACAATCTGTCTTGCCCAGGGGATGTACTCCAGGACTGGGATCTGCAGAAAAGCGTTCCCCAGGGGCGACTGCCTGTGCTTATCCTGGGTTGTCCTTCCTGGCAGTGGCAGGTCCCTGCAGACCAGCTGGGGCAGGGAGCTGTGGGTCTTTCGATCCTGTTCCTGCAGCTGGCAGCTCGCCAAGCCTGGCCCTGGTGAGAGGAGGATGCTCCCTCTGGACAGATAATAGCTGAGCAATTTAGAGCCCTCTAATCTAGGAGCACTCTTGCATGCGTCAGCTAAATGACCCTCTTCACAGGACCACTCCAGCCAGCTCCCAGAGAGTGGGCATCCCCCCCAGCCTGTTCTCTCTGCTCCACCTGCAAGTCTGCAGAAAAGTTTAATGCCAGATCCCACAACTCTCCAGGGACTTGTACCTCCTTTTCCTAAGCAAGGACATGGATGTACCCAAATAGTGGAGGTCTTGTCCCCCAGGACACTTCAGGGCTCTGGAGAGCAGGATGACCCCTGGGAATTAAGAGAAGGGTCAAGGCTGAGGGGAAGTGTTGAGAGGGGAAGTGTTGGGGTCAGACCATGCATGTGCGCAGGCTTTGGGTTTGTAACCCCGCAGCACCTTGCAGGAGATGCACTCAACCCCATAGGGATACCAGCCCTCCCTACTGCCCACCCTGCAGCGTCACCCATCCCCACATCCTCCATCTCTGCCGAGGCCAGTGGAGCATCCTCAGAGGAGCTTTTCAAGTGGAACGGAAACGCCTAATGAAGGCCGACTTCATTAACTGGGGCTGTCACCGGGATGATTGCTGCCTTCCTGAACCACTTTATGAGCAATGAAGCTGTGAGAGGAGAGGAGAGGGAGAGAAGAGGCAGAGAAGAGGGAGAGAGAGAGCAAAAGGAATAAGAAGTGGGAAAGGAATAAGGAGAAGCAAAAGAATTAGGAGAAGCAAAATAATAAGGAGGGGAGGGGAGGGCAGGGAAGGGGAGGGAAAGGGAGCTCTCAGTGGAGCTGAGAGCTGGGAGTGTAAGATCTGGCCACTGCATCCTCCTGGGGCACAGCTGGGTGCTGCCCCAACATGTAGATGGGACATGGTGTGACTTTCATTGTGGCACCAGGCTGCTGGATGCTGCAGTTTGGACAGGGATGTGGTGCTTGCAAGTGTTCCAGTAGCCTCCGTGTTGCTTTTCATGTCTCTATCAGCCTTGTTCCCATACTGCAGCATCCTACAGGCTGGCTTCCTGCAAAGCCTCATCCCAGAGTCTCCAAGCCTGAAAAGCCCTTGCCCATGTGAAGGGCTGTGCACACTCCCTCTTGTCCCTCTTGGGAACTTCCGAGCAGCTCTGATGGGGTGAGTGGGAACACCCCCACGGAGTGTCAGAGCCCCAGCACGCCACTGCCTCTCCTCTTAATCAGCTAATTGTGTGTTTGGGGTTTCAGGCAAGGGCCCCAGCCTGGTGTTGCCATACCAACCACATCAGCTTCACTTTCAAACATTTACCAAGCAGGCTTGAAATGCGGAGGGGGGGGAATTAAAAAAGGATAGGAGGCCAAACAGAAGGTTGATGGGAGGGGAGAGTAAAAGGGCTGTCTGTGCCTCTTTCAGTACCCCACGCTGAGTCCCGCAGGGCAGAAAGCTCTGATTAAAACAGCTCTTGCTGGGATTCAGAGGCTTTTTGGGGAAAAAGAAAATGCCCCTGCCTGCTGGAGACTGTCTGAGGCACTGTTGTGGGGAGGATTGCCTTGGTTTCTTCAGCAGGGTGAGGAGAGGGCTGTGAGATGAGAGTGCCCAGGTCCCTGAGCTGGCACTGTGGGGAAGGGTGGTAGATGCTGGCTCTGGGGACCCACGACCCCCAAAGCTGGCTGGGCTGCCAGCTGGTGTGGTGGCTCAGTGGAGGAGGGAGAGAAGATGTCTAGGGGGGTGATGTGGGGCAGATCCTATGCCTCAGAGGGTCTGGCTCCTCTTTGTCCCCCACCTGCTGTCATCCTAGGCTACAGAGTGGGAACCCTGCTTGCAGAAGCACTGACCCCACTGGCAAGTGCTTTCTGGAACTGGAGTGCCTGTCTCCCCTGCTCCTGGCTGTACCTCTGTCCATCCTCCTTCTGCCTTCCAAATCCACCTTTTTGCCCTGCTTTGCCTTTCTGTGAGCTTGACCAGCCTCTCCGGTCTCTCCAGCCCAGCTGAGCAGGCTCTGTGCTGCTTTTCTGTGCCAGCACTGGCATGGCATGAGCCCTTCTTTGTCTGTCAGCCCCCCTTCATCTTCTCGGCAGTGGCCTTCCTGATGCAGGCAAGGGAGCTGCCCCAGGAGGGGGAATGGAGGCGGATGTGTGTTCCTTCTCCAGTTCATCCAGCTTCCTCTGCAAACCCATTTAACAGTTCAAAATTTTATATGCTGCGCCATGCTGGAGCCCAGAGCACAGCAGATTTTAGTTATTTGCAGATATTGGTCTAAGGAGGCATAGGCAGGAGGCACTGGCTGCTGCAGGTACACAGGGGAGATGGTGCAAAGGGAGGGCAGATCAGAGGAAGGGTGACATACACGGAAACCCAGTTTTTGAGAGTGACGTGGCCTTTTTGGCATCCTGTCTTGTGGGATGGCCATTGCTCTGAGTGCCTCCACCCAGTTCCTCTCTCTCAGATGGCTGGGCTCAGACACCTACTGGAGTGGCATGTGAGCCTGGTGGCACAGGGCCATTGCCCTAGCTTTGGAGAAGAGGCAGCCAGTCCCTTTTGCCTGCTTATTGCTAAGACTTCAACATTTAGGACAGTTTCCCTTCAAGCCCCTCTGTTCCTCCTCCTCTGAGCTGAGCAGATTGCTCCATCCCTTGCTCACTGGTGAGGTGGCTGAGCCTTAAATCACCCTGGGCAAGGCTGCTCCTCAGGAGCTTCTTGGTCTCTGGAGAAGACCCCATGCACCATTCTCCCCCCTGGCAATGCACCTTCTCCCTGGCCGTGCTTTGTCCCTCAGAGCCCACACCCCTCTGGAGACCAGCACTTGATGAGGCAAGGGGCTGAAGGAAGTCTGTTTCTCTTGCATGAGTCCTCTCCTTCCTCTCCCAGGTATCTACACCACCCCCATGTGCCCCATTCCCAATTGTAGTCAGTGAGCATCAGCCAGCATCACCAAAGAGACTCTCTGCTCACCCTCATCACAGGGATTACAGGGCCCCATGCCATGTCCAGTTGCCTGGGGGACCCTACCCACACCACAGCTCCTTCCCATGGGTTCCCCTGGAAGTCCCTTATCCCACCCATTATTTCTATGGTGCCAAGAGCTGCGGGAAAGGCCATGGGCTGTGGGGTGGCTACTCTGATCCTCAGGCTGGGAGCAGGCTGGTCAGCAGCAAGAGTGTAGCCCAGGCTTTGCAGGGGAAGCTCTGTGGTCACCTGCACTGCCTGGGGCTTTGCAAGCAGCCGTGAGACAGCTCGGCCGGCACAGTTAGCTTATCAGCCTTGCTGAGCACCTCTGAGTGCCAGATGGCTTTCTGCTGGCAGAGCACAGCCCTGGCAGCTCACATCTGCTGGAGATGGTGCGTGGGCAGACCCCCTGCCTACTCAAATACACCCTCGGGGGCTGGTGTGCTCAGTGTCAGGCACTAGGGCTTACCCCGACCTTGCCACAGAGCAAATCAAGGCACCAGCAGGGCAGGAAGGCAAATCCTCCCTCTCTAGGCTGCGTGTGTGCTGCTAGCCCTGCTTTGATGGAGCAATTTGGCAGGTCTCAGTGGGATGCCCTGTGCCACTGGATGTGCCTGCTGGGCAGGATATCCTTGGGGTATCCCTCCTGGATCCTGCCCTGTCCCTGTGGCTTCCCCACTATGGACCGAGCACCAGCCAGGAGCTAGGACAAGGGACTTCCCTGGTCCACAGCCACCAGAACAGGCTGCATCTTCCTAGCTGTTGACTGCTTTGCCATGAACATTACACTTTGTTCTCCATCGTCAGCTCACTAGGTGTCCTTCTGATAGGGAGAAGCCTCCAAGCTGTTTTCCCTGGACAGTTCTTCCCAACAGATTCAGAAGGAGATGGCCAGTGTGGCCTCCATGCAGGTGGTGGTTAGAAGGAATGTGGTGTCCCAGGACCCTGCATCCCACCCCAGGACAGCTTGAGCTCCTGTGTAGCACCTTTGGGCCTCTGAGTGCTGGGCATGAGGCTCCTTTCCGGGCAGCTCTGTCTTGTGGGTTTCACATCTGCCTGCAACATCTCCACAGGCTTGATTTACTGTAATTCCTCTGGAAAGCAACTTTTGTGATTGCAAGCCTGGAGATCTCAAGCTGGACTTAAACAACAGGATCCTGAAGAGGCCATGAATAATTGAGGCTAATAAATATTAATAACTCTGGCAGGGCATGTAATTGCAAGGAGCGTTCTGGAAGCACAGCTCTGCAGGCAAGTGTGCACTCCCTGCAGGCCAGGGCAGAGCCCAGTTAACACTGGTGCTGCCAGGCCATGCAGAACTGTGCATGGCCACCAGCCCTGCCACCCTTCCCTGTGGTTAGTGGTGGCCCTGGGCAGGGGATGCTGGCCACTGTGTGAGTATTTAGCTGTCTGTGTTTAGCAAAAAGTCTCCCTCCCATGAGATGATCTCCTGTTGAACATAAGCAGACTTGCAGCATCCACTGCATCATTTGGCCGGGGTCTGTCTCTGAGATGTCCTCATCCCTCAGGCATGGGGGACATGGGAGGACCTGGGACATCCAGTTCAAAGCCCTGCCTCCCCCCATTTACAACCATAGGAGATATGCCCCGAATTGAAGTCAGTCTACGGATGCTCCCTGCTCTTTTTCCCCAGTTGCCTGTCTGTGCCCAGACTTCATACAGGACTGTCTGTGGCATCACAAAAAACAGTGCACTGCAAAATCTGGTTCCCAGGGACAAGTGATATCAAGAAAGCACCGTCTAAGCTTTATACAAATTCTTCAAAGTTTAGATGAGTGAAGACATGACCAAGGGATGGGATATGCACAGATTTTGTTTGTGTCCGGGCAGTGAGGGGGAGTGCATGTGGCCACTTCTCCTGGCTGAGGGATGTCCTGCAGGGAAAGGATCATCTTGTCACTGGAACCCTTGCTGAGCCTTTGATCAGAAATTGAGCAGATGCATAATTCTTCCCAAAGCAGCTGAGCTTTTTGGATGAAATGTAACAACAAAGCTAAAGACAAAATCCAGCAGTTCTCCTCCTGGAACACTCTAGTCCCTCACTGAATCACATGCCTGAAATTTGCCAATACCTGATCAAACCCAGCATTTCCCAGTCCTCTGCTTTTCAAGGCAGATGAGGAGAAGGAGTCTAGAAGGGGTCACAAGTATTTGCGTGGAAAGACACAATCTGCAGTGTCTCAGCAGGGTTGTGAGTGGGGTCAAAACATGTACTGGAGACTTTGCCAGACCTTCCTGGGTGTTGGAATTCGGGGTGAGGGGCTTGTGGACCTGCCCCTTCACAGGAAAGCAGTGGCTTTGTTATGCTGCTGATGGTGAGATGAAGGATACTACATGGCATGCAGAGGAATGGGACAGAAAAACCCCTGAGCTTAGAGCAAGAGCTGGGGGCAGTTTGTGTAGGATGTTGCCCACAGGTTTCTGCTTGAAAACTGTGATGCTTGAGCAGCTGAAGACCTGTAAATGCTTGGCAAGGGTGTTGTGAGGCTGTATCCTCTTCAGGAGCTTCTCCCACACTGAGCAAGTGTTTCTTTTCCCCAAGCTGCCTGGCTGTTGAGACTGCATCTTGCAAATGCGGTTTCAGACAATAACAGCTTGCAATTATGCAGTGCTTTCAAAACCAAGATATCCTGAATTTCGTTAACGTCTTTGTATAAAACTAGCTGAGGCTGCTGTTGGGATGCAAAGCTCCAGCCTGTGCGGAAATGTCGCAGCTGGTTCACCCAAATCTTTATTCTGTGCTGGAGATGGATCATCCTGCAGGAGATTTTAGGGTGTTGCTGTCTCTCTGGGACACACTGCCTGGGCTCAGAGCAAAGGATGCGCAGACATATCTAGTGGTCTCTGACCCCCACTTACTGTGATTTCTGTTTCAAAATGGTTGCAGGAGGACTGGCTGGTGGTGGGGATTAACCATGGAGGAGTCAAAGGGCTCTGCACTCTCTGGGGAAAGGGGAGATGTGACTTAGTGAGGATCAGTAAAGGGAGCAGCAACTGCGGCAAGACCCATTATGGAGCACAGCATCTCAGAAGCCATTTCTGAGCAAGTAAAGAGCAAGCAGGGATTTCCCAAGGGGAAAACTGTGCTGGACTCTGAGGGTGACCACCAACAGCTCAGCAGCTGGCGG
>JAWWES010000094.1:62255238-62310492 GCA_035583135.1 Lophotriccus pileatus
CAACTGAAGCACCTGGGGGCTGACACGAGACTTGCCATCAGCAACAGGGCCCCCTGCCCCTTGCCCCCAGGATGAATCTTCAGCAAAGCCTCAGGTGCCAGTGGACGAGGGTGGCTGGTACCTGACACAGCCTCAGGCCAGAGGGATTAGATAAACGTGAGCATCAGCCCACTGAAATTCGTCAAGGGGGACGTGAGGTGCAGCACTGAGGTGCAGTAAGCCCAGGCAGGGCTGGGATGAGGGAGCTGAGGGAGCTGAGCACCCAGTGATGGAAAGGACCCATGTGTTATCGTGGACACTGGGCTGAATACGAGCCAAGAGAGCACTCTTGTTGTGAAAAAGGGGAAACCACATCCTGGACTACATTAGGAGGAGAGTGTCCAGCAGATCGAGGGAAGTTATTATCCCTGCTCCTTGGCACTGGCGGGGGATGTGCAGATTGCAGAAGCTATTCTTGAATTGCTCCTAACAGCGGCTCTCCCCCAGCTTCCTCTGTTGACAGTGAGACATGAAAATACAGATGATGATACAGGGGTTACTGCAGGAGCAATAAAAGGAACTGTAATGTTATCCCAAGGCACTTGGAGCACCTGCTGGGGAAATAGATGGTCTTTCCTGAGTCCCATATTGTTCAAGTGACACATTTGGGAAAACAAGGAGCTTTAACTTAGATATTAACTTCTCTTTTGGATGAAAAATTAATGAAAAACTTGTCTGTAAAAAGCCTGTTTTTTTTTCCTGTGGTAACAGATACTCCAAAACATGAGAATATTGAAATGCTTCCAGTTGTTCTGAGCTGCTGTGAAGTCACTTTAACTGAAAGACAGTAATACTTCATCTGCTGGACTGTTTTCAGGATAGAAAACTGCTTCAGCAGTAGTTAAAAGTGTGAAAAAGCGAGTGGTCAGCAGCTTGGCTGAGCGTTGCTACGTGCAGCTGACAGTGCTGGGGCTCTGTGAAGGACCAGGGAGCATAAATCAGTATTTGCCAGGGGCTGACTGCCCAGATCCTGTGCTGCACAGAGACTGCTCCCATCGCTGTTTTGTCAGTCCTTTTTTCTTTCCAGCTATGGCCACAGAGTTTCAGATGAGGGTCATCTGTCATGGATAGGTAGAACTACTGCAACACGTTCCTCCCCCAGGGTTAACTTGGTATCCTGTGGTTGAGAGGAACTGAAATAATCTGGGGGGCTGTCACAACTGCCTCTGCACTCCTTGTTGCATTTTGTGAGGTCTCCAAGGCAAGTGACACCTTGGAGAGGTCACACTGCCAGATGAAGCCGTGGCCTCGCTGTCAACACTTCAGAGGGATCCAGCATCACGTGGAAAAGCTGGCAAGGCTGCACACACAGGAGAGATAGCGGCCAGGTGACAAGTAGCAGGGGAAAGCCTCATTCAACAGGGAATTTAGGGCAGGACTGCATTGCCCCCAGCTTCTGCCTTCATGGGTGATTGCAGAGCATCAATCCCCAAATCCTCTCCACTTCTCAAAGCTTTTAAGCTCCCTGGGCTTTACTATGCTCGAAGGCAGCTGCATGAAAGAATATTTTCCCTTTGTAAACAGACACAGCGACCTGCTTAGCATCGATCCTGTGAGGCAGGGCTTCAAATTCAATTTGTTTCCATCATATCTGTGAATATTTCAGTAAATTGATTTTTGAGAATAAAAATGTATTGACAGTGATTATAGCTGATAAATACAGTTTTAAATAATAAGGTGAGGCTTATGATCACTGAAATGTTCACCTGAGAGACGTAAAAATGTACAGTAAACAGTATTTTTCTAAGACATCATTTAAAGTGCTGACCTTTATTTTTCATGAGATGACTCCAATTACCATCTCTTTTTCAAGGGAGGAAGCCCTGAAAAAGTCATGGAGTGCAGCTGATGATCCCTAAACCTGCAATTTATGCGACTGCTGTAATCTGCGCACAACCATAACTGATGAATATGCATCACATAATTTCTATGCGTGGCAGAAAGTAACCTACTTCTGTCCCCTCGAAAGCTGTGGTAGGTCTGGCTGCATATGTCTGAGACTCTGTGCCCACGGTGGGGCTGTGGGATTTTGGGGAAGGTGGGGGCACCACAGGAAAGCCCCGAATCCAGACCTGGTCTGGGGGTTAAGGCGGTATCCATCCATCTGTGCCATGGATGCTCTGTGCTTGCCTCCTCTCAAGACACACTTAAAGCAGGGTCTGGGGCACAGTGAGGCAGCAGCTTTCTGGGAGTGGCTGGGAGGATGTTGGCCACCCCAGAAGATAGCCCTGAATTAATATCTTGAAGCTGAAGCAGCGGAGATGTGATAGACAGAAGAATGGCCAAGTGACACTCTAATGAGTGTTAATGGGAGGTAGGAATTAAATCCTGCCAGCTCATTAGCAAGGGAAGAGGTGCCATCTGCTATGGCTGGCAGGTTCCCTGCCACTATTTGCGGAGGGGGGCTACTGCTTCTGGGGGGATGCGGGGAGACAAGACCAGTGCCTAGGAGGGTCTGTGCTGCTTTGCCTGTGACAGGCGGGAGCCGGCGCTGGGCAGGATTGTGTGGCAGAGCTTCCTTTGCCCAGAGGGGTGGCTGCCTCAGCAGTAGGAAGAGTCCCTGTGCACTCTCATTTTGTCCATGGACCCTTCCAGTCCTTTCCTGGCAGGCCAACAGGGCAGCAGGACTGGTAGCAGAACTGGCAAGGGGATGAGCTTCGATCCTGCCAAAGGTAGGTGACGTCCACTGCCTGGACTCTTCCCTCCCAGCCTGCTGGCAGCAACACAGGGACAGTGGCTGGGCTCTCCAGGCATAGATGGTGCCTGCAGGACCTGATTGATTGTCCCTGATCCCCTCAGGACTGAGAGATCTGGGGCTGCAATCCAGATAGCGGAGCTTGCCATCATCACTGGGGAATATTGGTGTGAGATACTCCTGGACTGAGGAGGAGTTGCTTAGGGACTCCTGGTTTGTCCTGTGTGTCCCTAGCCCTTCTTAAAGCAGATTGCAAGGCAGCAGGACCTGCAGCAGGACCAGCTTTGATCCTGCCAGAGGAAGATGACCATCAGACTGATTTCAAGCTCCTGCATGGTTGAGGACAGGGGCCAGCCTCATGCTGCAGTGCCTGTTGTCCTCTCAAATCTGGAGTTGAGGCAGGAGGTGAGCAGCAAGCTCTGGCTGCACACAGCAACAAAAAGGCTGGAGATAAAAAACTGTAAACCTTCCTGGGGCAGCGCAGTGATCCATGGAAAGGTTGCACTGGCTGCTGCCCATATTCCTGCGGTGGTGACTGGCCCACTGTGCCCACTCTTTGCCTGTGTCCTCTTGCTGAAGCCAAAGTGCCTTGCTAAGGCAGAGCAGGTCACACATCAGCATCCCTGAGGGGCTGACACATACCCAGTCCTGCACTTCATCCCATGCCCAGCCAGTGCCCATTAACTGTCACGGCAGAGCTTCCTCCAGCTGCAGTGGGGCTGCTGCCTTAGCCTGGGGCACCAGGCACCTCTGCCACTGCTGACACATACTTTGTCCCCTTCCTTCTCCCAGCCTGGCCACCCCAGTGGAGCAGAACTGAGCCTCAGTCCCTGGAGAGCCTGAGCAACATGGACCTGATCCAGGAAGAGAAGTCCCTGCAGACCTGGGGTCTGCCCTCTTCAATCTCTGCAAGGTTGCAAAGCCCTTTGAGCCTGGACAGTGTAGGTGGCACTAGACTGAAGGGACTGGGACTGTGGCTGGGGGCCATGTCTGTGCTGGGGCACAGTCACAGCAGTGGCTTATGTAGGTCCCATGCTGCCAAAACTCATCCTGGCAGGGAAGATCCAGCCCTGGGCATGGTCAATCTGCGCCCATTTGTTGCATCCACCATGGTCTCCTTGTCCCTTGTCTGTGGGATCCTTGGTATGAATCTGAGGCTGGAGCCACATCAAGGAGCTCATGTGATGGGCACACCACAGATGCTTTGGAGGACCAACCTCAGAAATAGCGGCTTGCAGGGGAGGTGGGCACGGGGTAGCCTCCCGAAGGGAATGCCACATCAGACAGCTGTGCCGCCTCCCACATTAACACCCTCCAGCCCAGAAGAGACCCCATCCAGTACAGCTCACCTTTGCATGAGCAGTGTAGGCAAGCTATAGGAGCAAACTGCAGTGCTCCTGTCACCAGGCACGTGTGTGTGCTGGTGCTACCTGTGCCAAGGTAACAGCTGCGAGGGTACTGCAGCAGTGCTGGCCATTGGTCCGGGAAAAACAACGTGTAAGGAATCAGCTGGATGGCTGCATCCAAAGGGTTAAAGTCAGCAACAAAGTGTCCAAATGGAAACCAGTAACAAGCAGTGTTCCTAAAGGAGGCTGTACTGGGACTAGTACAGTGCCTTCATTAATGGCATAGACAGTGGGATTGAGTGTACCCTGAGCAAGTTTTGCAGCAAGAATAGAAGTGGGGGTTGAAAAACAGAGGCATTATTAAAGGCTGAAGCCTGAACTGTGCGGTGGGAAAGGGGATTTCATTGGTGGGCTCAGCAGAAGAGGGGGAGCAGCTGTCCGAAATAAGCTGGTCGGCATGAGCAGATGCAACTGGGAAGTTGGGAAGTGTATGAAACAGTGAACTCTACTGGGAGATATGCATGGCTGATCATAGCTATGATGAGGAGGAGGTACTACCAAAACATCCTCATCTTTTATATCTGTTTCCCAAAAGAATGAAAATGCTGTTATGCAAGATGCAGAAAGGAAGGCAATGTCTGTATTCAGTGTTTGGGAAGAAGAAAGCAAGGCTACGAAATATTTTCCAGTTTATCAGGCACTAGAGGGGATGCTAGAAGATGTACACCAAGGGCAAATATTTCAGAAGTAGCTGCCTAGATAAATTGTACCCAAGAGACCTTTAAAAATGGACTGAGGGATCTTAGCTGTAATAGTCTTTATTTCTTATACAACTGGAATTTCCCTGGCATTCCCAGGAGGTGCTGGGGCTGACAGACCTCTGCTGGGTATCTCTCTGCTCAGGCATCCATGTTTCCAGGAGAACAGAGCATCCTACATGTGAGTCAGGCACACAGGGATGATATGGCTCATACTACAAACATCTCAAAAAAAAGACTGACTGCTTGCTCTTTCTGAGAAAAACCCGAGCAAAGTAAAGCAGAGCCAATGCAACTCCCATTTGAGGTTTTAAAGGGGAATGGGAGCACACCTCAGGGGAAGGAGCTCCTTGTGCCCAGCTCTCCACCTCTGCTTCCTCCACCCCTGCTATGAGAAGCTTGTGGAGGGAGATCACTGCTCCCTGGACACTGGGACACCCCGTGGATTGCTGATGGCAGACAGCAGCTCTTTGTGGTGTGCATGGACTCGATGTTAACAGTGCTTCTTTTTTCTGCAGTCCATCAGGGGGTTTATCACTGGTCTTGTGCCCTCCACAAAGAAAACATCCTAACATTGCTTAGTCACCATTTCTCACCAACCTGTCTCAGTAAACAAAGTCTCCAGAATAACTTCCAACTCACTTTGTCCATTCTGCAGCTTTTTGCAGGTTCTGTGACCTTTGCACAATTAACTTGCAGATCTCCTGCAGCGTTGTTTGCAACCTGTGCTGTCATTTGTGGTCATTTCCTGTGCTGCGAAGGGTATTCCAGGTACCCTAGGAAGTGTAGTGGAGATGGGAGTCCCTGACAGTTTGGAGACTCCAGGTTGCCCTGAGGTGAGGAGGGGCAGGAGGTTATTCAGGACAGCAGGCACCAGTAGCCAACTGGGGGAAGAGGCACCTGCCAGCCTATTCCTCCAGGACCAGTTCTGGACCTGATGACATTCAGCATGATAGGAAATGAATATTAAAGGCTTGTAGATGAAATCAGCAGGTACAAGGAGCTAAAATTTTGCAAGGACTGGCAGCTACACAGCCACCAGAGAGACTCAGGGCGGTGAGAAGCTGATCTGATGGCTCCCTCTGGCCGTAGTCTTTCTGAGAAAGACTATGGAAAATGCATCCTGCAGCTGCTCCATTCCCATGGACATCCAACGAGATGGAAAACCCATTTCTTTTCTGGATTTGTCATCTGCAAAAGACCTCTGCCACTGCCTTCCCCTGTGAGGTTTTGGGCAACACAGAAATACGGTGCTGGAGTTGTGCTGGGCATCACTGACAGGTTCTGTGGGCACAAAGGAGCCAATCACAATTTCAAGGCAGCCAGAGTGCTAGTTTTGGCAATACTCCTGAGCTGCTAAAAGGCAGAAGGGTTCAGCTCTTTCCTGCTGATCTCAGGAGGTGATTGCCCTCCTTTGCTGAGCACTCATTACACCACATCTGGGTGATGCTTCCAGGTTTCAGACCCCTCATTATGGGAGAGACATTGATGAATAGGAGTGAGTTCAGGAGAAGCCACTAAAATGATGGGGGCTGGAGTTCCTGCACTGCAAAAAGAGGCTGGGAGAGTTAGGCTTGTCCATCTGTGAGAAGGGCTGGCTTTGGGGAGACCCAAAAGCAGCCCTCCAGTGTCTGTGGGGAGATTCTTGAGAAGATGTTAATGGAGATGCATAATGGGGGGGCATGAGAGACAGTGATATAGCTTGTAGGATAGGAAAATTATCCCCTTGGGGACACTCATGGGGGCCTGGAGTGCTGGTAGAATCTCCACCCTTGGAAGATTTCAAGATGGGCATAATCCTGTGGAACCTGGTCCAACCTAAGGGTTTCTCTGATCCCCTGATCCCACCCTGCCTCTGCTTTGTATGGAAGGCTGAGACCTCATTTGGTTTGTGAATTCATGAGTTGGATTTGTCAGTCCATGGAGGTGTAGGGAAGAGACTGGGCAGATCAGCAGCTGGAAGTGGTCTTGGGCAGAGGGAGCCAGAAGGAGGGATAGGGAAAGGCTGGATACTTGGTGGGATGACATCCTGCTCTACCCCAGGCTGTCCCTGGTGCCTGTCTGAGCCTGGAGGAGAACTGGTCTTGGCTTGGAGCACAAGACTCTTGGAACTAGTGGGGAAAAGCAAGAACAAACAGCATAAGGAGTAAAAGAAGCTTGGATAAGAAATTAAGCCAATTTCTGTAATTTCCTTCTGGATTCAGAGTCATCCCAACATACTCTTCTGCCAGCTCCAAAGGAGATGGGAGAAGAGAGCTTCTTGGAAAGTGTTTGTAAATGCTTTGGACTCACACAGAGGGCTGTGGGGCAAGCGGGGTCCCACGCAGGGCATGCCCTAGGGCTGGGGACTGAGCTGCTCGGGGGCCAGAGCTGCCTTTTAGGGAAAAAAAACATGGGATGCTGACGTCTGCATCGGGAATAGAGTAGGGCATGAGGTTACGCCTACACTTCAGAGGCAGGAGGATGTAAGTCAGGGAATGGTAGGGTTGCACTGGTCAAGGAAGCTGTCTGGACTGTCTCAGCCTCTGGTGGGACCCGTGTCCATTGATGATTAACGAGGGAACTGCAGGATCTGGGTGAGGTGGTTAAGTGTGCACAGCAAGGCCACCAGGCACCATGGCCAGCTGGCAGGGAGAGCTTGGGGCCGAGCTCTCTCATCCCTGGATGGAGTGGCTGCATTCCCCCATCCCCTGAGGATGGTCCCTGACCCTGCTCACCCCCATACACTTAGCTTGGTGTTAGCTGGCCTGGCTCGAAAGCCTGTGGACGGACCGTGCAGACAATTTGTCAGAACGCATGGGGATGTCACAGTGGTGCTGCTGCAGCCCGAGCATTGCTTCAGAACAACACCGTCACTCTGCAGCAATAAATCAGGAGGCACCAAAGCAGGAGACTTTTCCACAGCTGTAGGTGATCCCTGGTTTCATGGTTGAGGTACTGAGAGACCAGGAGCTGCACCTATGGAGAAACCAGTGGGGAAAGGGACAAATAAAATGGCCACTGCAGCTTCTCTCTGCCCAAGAACCGCTCCCACTAGGTCACAAAGTTGAGAAGCTGAGTTTGTGTGTTCTGTTCTGGCTCCATTTATCCTCCCTTGCCCCTCATCCATGGACAGTTAGTAACCCAAAAAAATACTCTATCTGGTCATGTCCCTGTGATTCTCTGGGAATTCTTTAGTCCTCATGACTAACGGGAAAGACTCGCCTCTCTCCCCGTGGTTCAAGGCAAGGGCATTCATCAATGCTGCTGGTTCCCAGTGTGCCCTGGTCAGCATGGGGTCCTCAGTGTTCCTCTGGCAGCCTCCCTGGCTGGAAAATCCATGCCTTTCAACTTTCACCCACATGGCTTTCAGGAACATGCTTATTTAAAAACAAACAAACAAGAAAAACGAAAAAAAAAATTTAAATTGAAAGTACTTTTCCTGTTTCTTCCTCTGATTGTGCTCCTCGTTTTAATTAATTAAACTGTTTGCCTCAAAATCTCCCCTCTAAATCTGAGCTGTTTTTCTGGTTGAACTGACCAGTTTTTGGGTCCAAGTTGTTCTGTTTGTGTTACCGGCAAAAGCTTCGGGCTCTTGTGCCTGGAAGACATCACACTGCGAACAGACGGGCGTGTCGAGAAGGGGATGGGATGTTCTGTAGCTGAGACGCCACAGATGGGACACACACTGGGCTCCCTTCATCTGGGTCTTCAGGATCCCTGGTGACCTTGTGCCCTCCTAAAATCCATCTGTGCTTAACCTGAGCTTTGTGCTTGGCAGCAGTGGGAGCACTGCCCTCTGCCTGCCTTCAGAACCACTGGCGGGCAGGCAGAGGAGGTCCTGGTGTGGCTGCAAGCAAGGCCAAACGCTGAATGTAAATCCCCCCAGCCTTGTGTTGTCCTGGCTCTGGGGAGGGTAAGGGGGCTGGTGGCAGCGAAAGGAAGAAGAGAAGGACAGACCTCCCTCTTTGACATGACTGGAGCTGGACAGGAAATGTGTTGTGTGCTCTGCTCCTGCCCTGGTGTCGTCACATCAGCCACTCTCTGGCATTTTATCCCACTGCCATGCTCTTACAGGTGAGCTGCTCAAGGAAATGCCTTCCTCACCTCAAAGGCAGAAATACTGGGGGACCTTCTCCACCATGGTGGGGAAAACATTTTAACCACAAATCCCACTTATGGGAGCATCTACATTCTCTCTCCAGCTCCCCCTCATGTCCACCTTTCAGGACTCAGTGCTGAACAGCTGCAAAAATTGTATTTGTCAACTGTTAATCATGTACTTCAGTCCATCAGGACCCCTGCACCCCCTCCTTTCCCTGTGCAATCACAGTCAGGCCAGCTGCAAACTGCTTGCTTCATGCAGTGACAAACATGGAGCTACAGATGGGCTGAGGGTCCAAAGTGATCCCTTGAGCTTTTAGTAGAGAAGACAACCTGTTTATTTTGACAGGGACAGTGGCTTACTTGGTGGAAGGCTGCAGAAACCTCAGCAGGCATCTGGACAGATGCAGGATGGCTTCTCTGTTGTGAGTCTCTGGGCCACAAGGGTTTGAAGGCTGCAAAATCTGGAGCTGATTGAATAATGAACAGCTCCAGGCAGCAGCTACTGCCTGCAAGCATGGGGCAGCACAAGGACAGGGGAATCTGGCTGGAAGGAATGGGATGGAGGCTCCACTCTGCCCTGAGCTACCTGCTCAGCTCCACTGTGCCCTGCCAGGATGGTGGGCTGCCTCCCCTCCCTGAGGGGAGAGAGTGTTAGTGTGCTCAGGAGGATGGAGGGGACAGCTGTGCAGAGTTCCTGGGGGGACACAGGGCACCAGGACCCAGGATTTCTGATGATGTATGTTTTGGACACAACTGCTTTCTGATAACTCTGGGCACCTTTTCTCCAGCCTTGCTGTCTCCCTTCGATTCCCTTTTCAAGGAGATGTGCCTGACAACCCTGTAGTTTGCCATGTCCCTAAGCTTGTGGCTGGCTAATCTGCCTGGGTTAGCACCGAGCCCTTCTTGGGAATTCCCTTCACAGATGCTGTGGGGTTTATTAGCCTGTGTGCTTTTGTGCCAGAGTGTGACTGCAAAAGCTGCTTGCAGAAACAGGCTGGAGCTGTTTGCAAACCTTCCAGGCTGGGTCTTTGCCTTAATCTCTGTGATTAGCTCAAATGGAAAGGAACAGCTGGGCAGCTGGCAAGCTACGGAAATGGGACAAACATATGTGAGATCCAAAGCTTCCCAGAAATTGCGGTGTTGAGTTTAGTGCCGAGGGACTGTAAGGACAAGGCTTTATGGGGCATCCTGGGAGTGGAATATGGGAGCAGGTAGTATGTTTGCCCAGCAGATGCTCTGGCAGACATGGATGTGCAGGAGAGCCCTAGCTGAGCAGTGAGGGCTGAAGAAGGCGTGGGTACCACATCTTGCTTAAACAGATTGGTGTTTAAGGCTGGAGGAAACCACTGGATTGCCCAGTCTTAGCCCCGTAGAGTGCAGACCTCAGACAACTGCATGATTGCTCTGGGGCAGGAAGCATTGCTGCCTGCGTGGAGACCTACAAGGGATGCTGCTGATTCCCTGGAATCAGCAGCAAGTGGACTTGGCGTGGGCCCGGGCTGCAGTTCTGCCAGCTGTATCTTTCTTCAGCCATCTCTTTTTGGGCAGCCTGGGGCCAGCAGACTGGTGTGTCTCACAGTCCAGGGACTGAGGTGAGGGTGGATGAACCCAGCACAGTGTTTCAGGGAGGTGATTAAAGGGAGATTTGGGGGTACAGTGTCAGACATGCTGCACCCGCCCCAGCAAAGCTCTTCTAAGGTCCTGCATCACAACCTTTAGTATATATAAAAAGCCTATTCCAGCAAACCACGATAAGCACAGGCACGGGCCAAGTCCCAGAACAGCGGGGATTTCCAGAAAATTTAGAAGAAAATGTTATGCCAGTATTTGACAGGGGTACAGGGGTGGACTAGAAAGATGGTGCACGTGTCTGGACAGGCTCTTAGTCCCTAGTACCTCCCCAGGCTGGAGGAGGTCTCTGGAAATCAGAAGTTTTTAAATAAGATGGAGATTTTTCCTGGAGGTCTGTGTGCGACCCAGGAGATCCCAAGGCAGATAATATCAAGTGGGAAGGGAGAACGACTTGACCTCCAAGAGCTGCTTGGATGTTTGGAGCGCTACCCTTATCTTTGAAGTGCTCTTGCCAAAGTGGCTGTGTGTGATCCTGGCTGGATGCTCACTACACTCGGGCTCATTAGCCCAGAATGATGCTGAGTCTTTTAATTCCCTGTGATACACGAGCAGTTGCAAATTTCAACAGGTTCCAGGAAGATCCATTGTCCTGGGAAGAGAGGCCAACATCTTGAGGACAGGAGGTGAAAAGACACTTAAGAAATTGAGGAGATGGGCTCAGCGTGATGGGGAAGATGACTGGTCACGGCGTCCCCTGAGCAGAGTTTACTTGCATGAGAAGCTAGAGACACACAGAGGTGCAAGATTGGCCATCGCTCTTTTCCAGCCTCCCCCTTTTGGAGAGAAAATTGTTTTGTGTGCTTTCAGCTGTAACTGTGTGACCCAGACTTTGCATCTGTGCTCCAAACCCTTTTCCCAAAACTATTTAGACCAATCTTTGTGTGTGCTGATGCAGCCCTGGCACAGCATGAGCCAGCTGATGGGGACTCATAACCTCCCTGCATCTGCAGGGCCATCACAGATGGGGGGTCTTGCACCCCAGGTGGTTCCAGGGTATCCTGCTAGACTCTGGTGGGGCTTTGCTGAGGCTTGTACCCTCATTCCCTGATCCTGAGTGCCATCACCCCTCTGGCAAGGACAGATGAGGGGTTGTCAGTATCTTATTATTTTGAAGAGAAAATAACAGATGGTGCTCCAGAGGAACCCCCACTTTGTCAAAAAAGCATGTGGTGCCCCTTCCAGGGTACTGGAGGCATGAGATGAATAGAGTGGGATTTTGTGTGGGGTTTGAAGCCCCTTGTCTGCAGCTCTGAACAGCACTGCCAGCATCATGGATAACCATGCCCTATGTCCATGTCGACCCAGAAAGCAGCAGGAAGTGCTCTGAGCTCTTCTCCTTGCCTCTCTTGCTCTGGGTTTTAGCTCCAAAATTGAGTGTCCATCTCTGGCTACAACATTCTGGCTGTAAGATCATGAAGGGATGTTACATCCCGTAGTGAGGAGGGAAGACGCTTTTGTTTTCCAGGATATTAGTGCAAAGGTCCTTTCCCTGGGCATCTGGCATGTAGCTCAGAGGGTAGCTGGGCTCTGGCTTTGCAGTGGTTCTGCTCCCAGAGGTGAGAGCACAAGGTGAGTTCAGAGAGAGCGGGAAGGAACACCCACAGAGCTTTTGGAGCTGAAATGGCATACAATCCTCTGCTGATAGTTTGTACATCTTCCCACTCTCCCTCCACTGAGGCTGTTATTTTGCAATGCTGGCAACTCTCACACAGACCTTCGGCACTGGAGCACAGCCCTGCACAGATGGGAATTAAGGCCATGGCCCTTGTGATCTTTCTTGGGAGTGCAAAATTCCCTGATTACGATGACAATCAGTTTATGCTGGGATGCACGAGGCATGATCTGATCTGAATCTCATCTCGGCAGACTTGACTCTTCCAGACTTCTGCAACATGTAGGGTCTTCTCTGCATCCAAGGCATTGAGACAGGACCTGCTGGAGGAGTCAGGAATGGGCCCCCTGTTCCTAAGATGAGGAGCTGTATCTTTGGAGTGCACACAGTGTGGGGCACAGTGGCTGTGTTAAGAGACATCCATCAGCTGGGCCACCAGAGGTAGATTTGCTTGGAATGCACAGGGATGTCCCTCTGTCCAACAGGGACATGCCACAACAGCTCTGGCTGTGTTGAGACCGCCTCGCTGTCTCCATCTCCCTCTGCAGAGGGAAAGGGTCCTCATGGAACTGATCTCTCAGAGGAGTCAGAAGAGGAGAGGCATCCACCAGAGTACAGGGAAAACACTGTCTGAAGCCACGAGTCTGCTTGAGATTCCACAGCTGGCTGACCAACATCTGAGCTCTGGGGTTTGGTGGGAGGCTGCAGGCAGTGTGTGATCGGCCTGGAGCAGTGTGAGGGGCTGGAAATTCCCTTTGGGGATGGGGATCAGGCAAGAAGCTGTTTACAACAGGAGTACTGGAGGGACACAAGCTGAGAGACCTCCTGACAGTGTCCTCCTGCCAAGGTTCTGGAGACACATCACAAGAATGGAGACAGGACTCACAAGTACACCAGAACAGAGCAACTCTGGGCTGTAGGAATAGGCCAAGGCAGATCTTTCCGGTTCAGAGAGGAAAGATTTGGAGTCTTCTCCTCACTGTTTTCTAGCAAAGATCCTTTTTCCAGCGCAATTTGGTCTTTTGGAGTGAGAAGCAGCTCATGATTTGGGAGCACAGGGGGACCATGGACATTTGTATCAAGTTTATCCTGAGCTCTGGCCCAATGAAACCCCTAAGGAGCTGGGGCTGTCTGGGTCTTTGGAAATGCTCTGCAGTCTCCACAAACAGCACCAGTCCTCCATCCTTGGGAAGGCCCAGGGTGCCTCCTGCCCACTGCAGAATTTCCTTGTGATATATTGGGTGGAGGTTCTACCTGAGACGACTTCTTCTGTGGTGAGTTCCTCATGGAAACTGGATGTTGTACCCATGAGAGAGCTCATCATCACAGTTACTTTGGGGAGCAAACTGTTGGCCGTGGCAGACCAGAGTGATGGAGAACTTCTTATTGCTCTCTGACCTGGCTCTGCAGCTTTGAGTTGGTAAATGTGCCTGATAACTGTTGTCAGGGGGCAAACCTGGTGGGACACTGTGTGTTTGAGTGCCTGTGAAGACTTCAATCTCCTACCCCATTAGAGACATCCATTAAGACTTTCCCAGTGCCATAAAGAAATGTTTTTGCTTGGATATGAGTTATGTCATAGAATCATAGAGTGGTTGGGGTTGGAAGGGGACCTTAAAGATCACCTTGTTCCAACCCCCTTGCCATGGGCAGGGACACCTTCCACTGGAGCAGGTTGCTCAGAGCTCCATCCACCTTGGCCTTGAACACTTCCAGGGATGGGGCATCCACAATTTCTCTGGGTAGTTCTGTTCCAGTGTCTCACCACCCTCTTCCTAATATCTAATTTAAGGCTACTCTCTTTCAGTTCAAAACTATTGCCCCTTGTCCTCTCACTACATGTTCTCGTAAATAGTTTCTATCCATCTTCCTTGTAGGCTCCTTTCAGGTACTGAAAGGCTGCAATTCTTTGGAGCCTCTTTTTCAGGCTGAACAATCCAAATTCACTTAGCCTTTTCTCATAAGAGAGGTGCTCCTTCCCCCCGATCAACTCGGTGGCCTCCTCTGGACTCCTTCCAACAGGTCAGTGTCCTTCCTGTGCTGGGCACCCTGGAGCTGGATGCAGTGCTCCAGGGGTCTGAGCAGAGCAGAGCAGAAGGGCAGAATCCCCTCCCTCACCTGCTGCCCACCCTGCTTTGGATGCAGCCCAGGACAGGATTGGCTTTCTGGGGTGTGAATTTCACATGGCTGGTCATGTCCAGCCTCTCACCCACCAGCACTCCCAGATCCTTCTCAGTAGGGCTGCACTCGATCTGTTTATCCCCCAGCCTGAAATGATACCAGGGCTTGCACTGACTGAGATGCAGCCCTTTGCACTTGGTCTTGTTAAACCTCATGAGATTCCCATGGATCCACTCCTTGAGCTTGTCCAGGTCCCTCTGGATGGCATCCCATCCTTCAGGTGTGTCTCTCCTCATCCTTTTTTCAAAGCCTTAGCCCTTTCTTTTCCTGGAAGGCTGCCTCCACAACTGGAGGATGTCAGCAGTGGCCCACTGATGTTTGTGTGCACAAGGGTACATCAGCTACAGTGCCCTGTTTGTGATCCCCTGGCTTTTGTGACAGACATATTTTGTAAGTACAGGTCATTTTGGATGATGAGATTATTGATACTGAACATACTGATGGACAGCAGGGCTCTCTGGGTTGTGCTTACAGAAGACGAATGGACCTGATCAATCATGTTGATTACAGCTCCTGGCCTGCGGTTGGGTGGGTTGAATACAACCATTGTTCCCATATCAAATTAAATCTCCCAGCCTATTGTATCTTGGCCTCAGTTGCAGAAGGAGGTTGGTTCTTGCAGTTTGTGCTTTCTCTGATCCCACCTGAGGCTTCTGTAGCACCACAGGCAGAGTTAGAGTGAGCTGGCTCTAACCAGGGAATAGAAAGATGTTCGTGTGCGATACAGCAGATGTACTGGTTTTGGCTGGGATAGAGTCCTTTTTGGCACCCAGTGTGGTGCTCAAAGGGTTTGAGATAATGGCAGATTTGACTGCAGTATGCTGGACTGAATTTATATCTGTTATTGCTCTTCAGCTGCCAATGGACAGGCTCCTGTTCTTGCCATGGGGCTCGATTCCCTGCCTATATATTAGAGTCTAGTGCTGTAATTAGTGGCTGCTTTTTGCTTTCTTTGCTTGCTGCAGTGTTGTGCTGCTTATCACCTTCCTCTGCTGTGCCTGGGAACATTCTGATAACATCCATGGTGATAGACCTGGGCTGGCAAATGGCCAGGGCATTGCTGCTGTTTCTGTGCTGCTGTGCTGGGCAGGCTGGAACTCCAGTGTGAACTCCAGTCAGGGGGACTGTGACTCGTGGATGAGTCCCTGGAGGGTGGATGTGCTGCATCCCAAGGTGTCCGTAGCCGTGGGTATCTCCACGTCGCAGCAGGTGCTTGGTGAAGCATCTGTGGCCATGGATAAGGCCATGATTGAACAACTCAAAGTGTCTGGGGCCATGAATAAGTCCACACCACAAGAAGCTCTCCCTGAAGGTGTTGTGGCCCATGGGTAAGTCTGCAGCAGAGCATGGTCGAGGGGAGGAGTTCGTAGCAGTGTTAAACCCTGAGAGACCAGGGCTGGAAATTGTTGTGCATAAACCTTTACACTGTGATAATCTGGGATTTGAGTTGCATTTTATAGGAATTGCTACAGCAGGAACCACCTGACCCAGTGGAGGATGAGCCTCACAAGAAGCAGGGCAAATGCAGCAGTGACCCAGCCTGACCCAGCTTTGGTGCCCAGTAACTCCACCCAACACACCACACAACCTGTCCCAGTGACCACCATAACAGATGGAGCCCAAAGTCATGGACTAAATGAACTCAATGGACATTTTTGTGGACATTTTACCGTCCTCTGTAAAGGGACTAACACCTCTTTATAAATCAAAAAGTGGGAATGGGAGGAGATATTGGGTGGTGTGGGACCTGAGCATGACACAAATGGTATTAAATAAGGGGTAGGGATGGTACTGGTTTTGTCTGGGAAAAAGTAAATTTTCTTCATAGTAGCTCGTATTGTACATTTGTGCTGTGCTGTACATTTGTGACCTAAACAGTGTTGAATAAAATAGGAATGTTTTTGTTATTGCTGAACAGTGTTTGCACAGTTTCAGTGACTTTCTTGTAAGCTGGGGGTGCGTGAGGAGTTGGGAGAGGACACAGCTGCTGGGGACAGCTGACCCCAACAGACCAAAAGTATATCCCATACCAGTGGTGAGCTCAGCAATAAAAGCTGAGGGAAAGAAGGAGGGAGGAGGGACATTCAGAGTTAAAGTGTTTGTCTTCCCAAGTAGCCACTAGTTGTGAGGGAGGTATTTACTTCATCAGCACAATGAAAGCTTTCCTGGAATAGTAAACACCTGCCCCCTGATGGGAACTAGTGAATGAGTTCCTTATATTGCTTTTCTTCTGCATGCAGCTTTTGCTTTACCTGTTAAATTGTCTTTTGTCTCAAGCCATGAGTTTTCTGACTTTTATCTTTCTGATTCTCTCCTCCATTCCACCTGGTGGGGATTGAGTGAACTGTAGGTTTAGCTGCTTACTGGGGTTAACCCACACCAACACATTGGCCTATTTCTAAGTTAAGGCTGTGCTACCCCAGGGCTGTGATGGGTGGGTGAGGCCACTTCTGTGAGTTCATAGAATCATAGAATGGTTTAGATTGGAAGGGGACCTTGAAGATCATCTCATTCCAAGCCCCCTGCCAAGGGCAGGGACACCTTCCACTAGATGGGGCTCAGAGCCCCATCCAACCTGGCCTTGAACATTTCCAGGGATGGGGCACCCACAACTTCCCCAGGCAACCTGTTCCAGTGCCTCACCACCTTAATAGTACAAATTTTTTTCCTAATATCCAATCTAAGCCTATTCTCTTTCCATTTTAAACCATTCCCCCTTGTCCCCAGTTGTTGCTGAGATGTGTCCTGCCCAACTCAGCACTGAGCCTGAGTCTAAGAGTGGGAAGAGATAGAGTAGGCAGAAGAGTATTTATGTCTGGAAACCCATGTGAAGATTTGGAACAGACCTCATCTCCCTACTGAGTGGAGAGAGAAAGCCAAAGGGCACAGGATAGACCACATCTGCCAGAGCTGTGTCCTGAGGGGCTTTGGTGGCTGTGGTGTTTGTTTGTCTAAGGGATCTGCTTCCCAGTGGGAGGTAGCTGTAGGCTATGGAGGCAGCAGCATATAATCATACAATCACAGAATGATTTGGGTTGGAAAGGCCCTTAAGGACCATCTCATTCTACGCCCTGATTCCATGGGCAGAGACACCTTTCATTGGACCAGGTTGCTCAAAGCCCCATCCAGTCTGGCTGGATGAACATTTCCAGGGATGGGACATCCACAGCCTCTCTGGTCAACGTGCTTGAAGGATGCTCTCTCTGCCAACAGTACCAGCTGGTCCTCACAAACCTCGTTCTTGCTTCTGTAACCTTGTCTTGGGGCATCGTGTGGGGTTTGCAACTGTCATGGGGATCTTCAGACTTGGGGCAGAGTCCTGTACAGATGGAAATTTGGGCTTCAGCCCTCATAGTATTCTTGGTAGGGAATTTCCCCTTTGTGACTGTGACCACAGTCAGCCACTTCTGGAGGACATGGAAGAGGGCCTGTGCTCAGTCTCATTTTGGCAGCCCTGAGCTCCTCCAGGTCTCTTCAGTGTGAATGGTCAGCTCTGCTGCCAAGGCACAGGGATGTAACCCATCAGTGGGTATGATGGTATGTCTCCCCTTCCACTTAACACCTGAGCCAGGCATCTTAAAAGAGAGTCTTTCAAAATGCATGACTTTTCCAAAGCTGCCATTGCAGGGTCTGTGAGACCTTGGCAGGTGGATACTGCTGGGAGGTGTCCTAGCTTCTGGCTCTGTAGCTATTCCCTTGCTGTAAATAGCCTGATCCTCATTCCCAAAGGGAATTTCCAGCCCCTTGCACTGCTCCCAGCCCATCACCCATCGCCTACAGCCACTCACTGAACCAAGAGCTCATATGCTGGCTGGCTGGCTACGGCATCTTGAGCAGTGTCCAAGCTCCAGACAATGTTTTTCCTCATGTTTAGGTATGTGCCTCTTGCATCTTGTTGGACACATCCATTTGATAATGGCCAGGTCAAACGTCTAGTCTTGACCCCTCAGGACCTTGCTGTGCCTGGGTCAGGACCTCACTGCTCTGTGGGTGCCTGTGAGGAGGTTGCCCTGCACTCTGCGGGTCTCCTTGATGGTGCAGGGTGTCCCCTCTGCATTAATCCTGTTTGCTTGTACCAAAATGAGCCTCAGGTCATGCCTTCAAGCTCTGGGCTCATGGTGGAGCCAGCTATCATAGGATTTTGCCAGCTCTGTTGCTCTTCCCTAGTGCTGTTCATGGATAGCTACAATTAGGTTTGGAGTATGTAACTTTTTCTTACCTTTTAACTATATCTGGGCAGGATGAGAACTGTCCACTGCATAGCTGAGCTCCCAGAGCCCCTCACATCTGCTCCTCTCTCTTCCAGCAGCTGTTTCCTTTCCATGCAGGCTGCTGGGAACATCTTGGCCAACCTCTATTCAGGTGCCCTGCTGGCACCTGTGCTCCCTGATGCCAAGTCCAGATGCTCGTGGCCCATGAAGCTGGCAAGGCAACACAGCAGACCCTCTGCCTGGCATCGATGCCTGGCACCTCCTACCCCTGTGGGTCTTCGTCTCCTTTCTCTTTGCTTTCTCTCCAGCTTTTGCCTTTTCTACAGCTTCATGGGCATTTGGCAGCTGCTTCCCTGGCTGGGGTGGCTGGCTGAGCTACCACGAGGAGCACAGCCCTTCTCTGGTGTTTTCCAGTCTTGTCTGAAGCATATCCAGTTTCTAGTTTCTGCCTTGCTGTAACGTCTTCTGCAAACTCTCCAGAGACTTCTGGATGTTTTGCTTCATTTCCCTTTGGCCGTCTATAATTTCTCGGTCTACACACACACACACACACACACACACACACACGCTCCTACCCCGCCGATGAACTCCCTGAATTTGTCAGCTGCTCTTTGCTCTGGAGGCTGGATCGGGCTCTCCATCCCACGGAGCTGAGCTCATGCCAGAAGCGTGGGGCAAGGAGGGCTGCTGGGCATCTGCAGTGGGGCTCTGCCTGGCGTCAAGCACAAAACCCGACATCCCAAGATAGAGAAGGAGCAGTTTCCTCTCACACGACACTCAGCCAGCTTTTTCCCCAGCAGCTTCTCCAGTCTCTCTGAATTCACACACCAGAACGGTGCCTTCGCATGAAGCGCAGGCATGAGCGCATCCCATCCTGGGCAGCGCCTGGCCAGCCCACCCGTCTCCCACCGCCCAGAGCTCCAGCTCGGCTGGCACACACATCATACCGTGCCTTTGGGGCTGCTGCTCGCTTTTCCTTGAGAGGATTTATCATGTGTTATGTCTCCACTTTCAGTGAAGGCTGGGTCGGCGACAACGGCTCCCACTGAGTTTTATGCTGCCATATGAGGACCCAGGAAATTTCTGGATGGAGTATGGATGTGCTTCTCAGTGGAAGATGATGGATTGAACCTGTGATTAATGGAAGAGCTGAGGACTAGCTGAGAGGGGCACAGAATTTGGAGGGTTGTGCTCTTCCTTGCAGGGTTTCCCACTATCTCCCAGGAGCTCTCTGTCAAGAGCAGGAGCATCTTGCCATACTCCCTTTCCACCACAATCCTTGGCCACCCCAAGAAGTTCTTCACAGAGGGACAGTCTTTGAGCCATCACCCCTATATCTTCTGGTGACACAGTGACAAAATGTGCACACTCGCAGCAACCAGTGTCCAAAGGATCCTGTCTGTTGGGTAATGCCTGGATTGGGGCAGCTGAGAGTTTGAGTGATGCTGACCATGTACTTTCCATGGGGGGACAACACAGAGAACCTGGATGGTCCCTTGATTTGGGTCTGAGCAAGCACTGTGGGCAGCATCATACATCATGTAGAGACTGCTATAGGAAGAGGGCATCGTTCCAGGGTGTAGGACCTGCTCAGGGCCCTCTCAGCCTGGTTGCTAAGACCCTGAACATTTTCTGGCAGCGTCCTGCCCCAAACCTGAGCCACTCTGCAAGCATGCTAGCAACCAAAGGGTTAACTCCTTGCACCCACACCTAGCTGGGAAAGCAGATTTCTAGGGTAACGAAGTGGGACAAACTTCTTCCAGCTGAAGACCATCTCCAAGCCCAGCTAGATTCAGCACCCGTGAGCTCCCGGGGAGCTGCTTCGTCGCGCTTCCCAGCATGTTGTGCTCATCCTGCTCTTCCTATCGGCCCCGCCGGATGCTGGGGATAGCGCAGCAGCCAGCAGGCAGCCTGCCCGGCTCGTGTGCCGCCAGCTTCCACCAATTCTTTCCCGTGTCCTGAGGACTGTGTCGCTATACGACATTTCTATACAGTGTGCCTGGCAGGCAGCCTACTGCCCTTACCAGCCCGCTCCCCTCCCCAGCCTGCTCCCCTTCCCAGCCACGGGGGTTTTCCATGCTGGGATTTGTGAACTACCTCTGGGTCCTGGGAATCAAGGCCTCTGCAGGAAGGAATTTGCTGGTCAGCGGCTTGAGCTGAGCTGTGCGACCCTATTCCTGTCAGCACTGACTTTAACTTGGAGGCAGCATACAGAAGAATTTGGAAATTCCCAGTCCCCCTGGTTGGCTCCCCTTGAAGCCTTCAGGTCAAGGAACCTCTGCTCCTAGCCCCTCGGGGAGGAGATCCTGCTGTCTGGTTAAGTGGAACAGAGCTGGGGGCTTCTGTAGGTCGGATGGGCACCCAGATCTGGATGAGCAGAGGACTGAGTGCTCAGGGGAGAGGATCTCCTGGCACTATGCAGGAGAGAATCACAGTTTCCTAGCTAGAAACCAGGGAAGTAATCCATGGACGAACTCTGGGCTGTGGAGCTCTGGTGCTCAGGTGCAGGGTGCAAACATGGGAAGCATTTGGGATGGAGGCTTGGGCGAGTGCCTACAAGCTGCCACAGTGTTTTCACTGCCTGAGAAAGGATCACTAGCAAGGCAGTTCAGTGACCTTTGCCGTAGTCCAAATGTTTATGTGCACTCTGTGTGAGGGGACACCATGGTTTCTGCCTAGGATACCCTCCACAAGTGGTGTGGAGGTGCCTTCACCACAGGAATGCAAAGGGCTGGAGCTGGGCTGCCTGAGTATGGGGGGAGCTGGAGGCATCATTGTACAAGGCCCTGTTATGATGGCTCTGTACAGTGCTAAACACAGACTCTGTGGTCAGAAAGGGTTTCTCTGTAGCTGACACAATTCAGAGGGGCACCCTGCCTGGTTATGTGTCTGTGCCTCCCTGTTTACACTGCTCCCTGTGTCTCTCTCTGTCCTGCACCTCTGAGCTATGGGAAAAGGCTGGTGGCTTCAGAAGCCCAAGTGGTGAGAAATGGGCTTGTGTGGGTGTGTGCAAGAAATTGTGCCTGGCCAAAGCACCTGCTGGAGGTTGCTGATGTTTGAGAACCCTAAAAAGCCTTGCCTCTACCCCCACCCTGGCAGGTTCTCCACATCCCAAAAGTTGTCTGTTTTGTAACCCCCCAGCAAACAGGGATGCTCACCCCTCACTCACTATCAGAAGATCCCTGTTTTTTCCCACCCTGGGCTGGGGGAACAGGTGGCAGAGCAAGGCACACAGAGAGGACAGAGTGAAGGGGGATGCTCTGAGGGAAGGGAGGCAGGAGGAGAGATGGGGCATTGAACCCCAGACTGATTTTCATGGGGCCCTCCCTGATGCTCAGACAAGCACATGGCATCTGCGGTGTCCAAATACCCCTTCCCCTCTTGAGACCTCTCCAACCACCTTCCTTGGAAGAACTGTAGTGAGGATCCTCTCATCCAGATGCTTTCTTTGAGGTGCAAGTCACAGCAACAAGGGAATTGCCAAAGACTGATGCCTGTGAAGGGAAACACGTGCCCTGACCCTAATTAGTAGCTCAGACTGTGTTTGTGGCTGGCCTCTCCCCAGAGGATGCTGATACTGTGGTATCTTGAAAACACTCAGAGAGCCAGGGGCTTTCCAGGAGCCTGCTGCTGTGGCTAGAACATGGATTGGGCAAGGAGGGGATCTGGGTTCTATGCTCGGACCACAGAGCTCTCCTAGGCTCCACTGGGAGCGGAGGGAGTCCTGGGGTAGACTGGTCTGAGTTAGGGACAACCTGTGACATTGTCATCCCTCCTTGCATCCACATCATCTGTTTTGATATCCCGTAGGCTCTGGGAGAGACTTGACCAGGGTGGATGGCTATGGGATCAGAGCTCCCCCAGCTCTCCAGCAGAAGGACAGTGCTCCAGCTGTGCCAAGGGTGGGGGTGATCCAGGTGCTCAGCCCCTGGGCACTGCTCTCTGGAGACTTTGCACAAGAGCTGGAAAGGCATTAAGTAGCAGCATGGCTCTCCTTTTCCTGCCCTGAACTGATGGCCCCAATGCTTTGGGGTTGGAGCGATGGGTGACAACACACAGAAGGCTTCCAGGGACCCATTCCCCATGCTGCCAGACACACTGGGGAGATGCACTAACATGTAACCTGCTGCTGCCCGTGTCCCGTGCCTGCTGCGTGCTCTGGGGTCTGCTGCCTGAGTCCACACCAACCTTTGTGTTGCACAAGCTGCCTCCCCTTATCTGGGTGCTGTGTACATGGGTAGCCCCCAGAGTGGGAGATCTCTTTCTTTTCTGCACAAGTGACATCTCCTGGGAGATGTCCCAGGAGTGCAGCCCTGGATCCCACGCTGCCCCAGGCACCCAGCTGGTTCTGAAGGAAGATAACCTGCCAGTCTCCTTGCCCAAGGGAGGGCTGCAGGGACCCTTGCTGGTGAACCCCCCTGGCATGACTCCAGCACTGCCACCTCCCTGCTGATGGGGGCAAGAATGTGGGTACCTTATTACATTTCTGCTTTCTACATCATCCAGGACTCCAGCCTCCTCCTGGATTACTTATTGCCCTTGATGACTGTTCCTGAGGGTCATTATCAGGAACTGGTGGAAAGTCCTGGGGTTGCAACCCAGCTCACAGGCAGTGGGAAGGGACTTGGCTCCCATTGTTGGGTAAACCCCATCAGGGCTGCACATCCCACTGGGGCTCCCAGGACACACCTGACATGAGTGATGGGACCTGAGTTGCTGAGGACCTGATGGCCAAGGTGGGAAAAGAGGGACTGTTAGCAGTGGGTGGCCAAGTTGCGGAGGGGATGGCAAAGGGGGCTTCTTGCTGGCAGGGGTTGCCCAGCGGGGAGTTATGTTTGGTCCTAGTTCTTCTCAGACGGGCTCTGGAGCAGGGTGAGAGCGACACTTGATGCATCAAAGAAAAATCCAATTAAATAGAGGGGAAGAAGTTTTCAACTTGAGAACATTTTAAGCAGTGGAACAGATTTCCCAAAGCAGTCTGTCTATCCATTCCCCAGAGCAGGACTGAGTTGCTCAAGACTTGGTCCAGTCACATGGCTGTCTCTTTGAGTGGCCTTTGCCACCACAGTTGTTCCCTGCAGGGTCCTGTTCAGCTCTCTGGGTCCACTTCTGCTTATCTCCCCTATATCCAGCTATGCCCAACCTGTTCAGCTGTACAGGGTCATGCCATTCTGTCCATGGGACTTGATATCTGTGTTACACCTCAGAAAGTTCTTGCCACCTCATTCCTCAAGCTGGTCAAGGTCCCCACAATTTGATATCAGCACCAAAGTAAGGTGGGCAATGCTGTTTACCACAACCCCCTTGCAGTCTGATTCTTGCACATCCCAGCCCTACAGCTGTGTTCAGATGTTTGGGGAAGTCCCTGAGGCAGCCGGACAGGGATGGGGGCTCAGGGGGCTGTGATATGTGGTCACCCGGAGCCACTTCTCACCTGTTCGTGTCAGTGGTTTGGCTTGGGTGCAAAGCACAAAGTGGGGCAGGAAAAGAGGTTGATTCCTTGGTTTCTTCAATGGCTTGGCCACCTGCCAGGGTCCCTGTCCTGGAATAAGCAGGCGAGCAACAACATGCGACCCTCTGAGAGCAGGTAGCAGCAGGTTGCGAGACTGGGTAGGAAATTGGAGCCCACAAACTCATCTTGGCTGTGATGGAGACTGTATCTCCAGTGTGTCCCCTACCTGCACCCCATGCTGTGATGGGCAGCTGGGAACAAGACAGGATGTGTCTGTAAAGGGGGGCTTGCATCTTACAGGAATCCCCCACCCCCTACTTCTTCATCACCCAGCCCTCGGCCGGCTGGTGGGCTGCCTGCCAGGCTGGCCGAAAATGAAAGCAAAGCTCCAGAGATAAATAGGAGCAGCCTCTGCACGAGGCAGCAGTGTGTGTTCTGCTCCCCAGCCCTGCCCTGCTCAGCACCCGTGGCACCACCATGGCTCTCCGCTTCCTCCTGCCGCTGCTGATGCTGGCTGCCACCCTCCTCTTTGCCCAGGCTCAAGGTGAGGGGCACAGAGCCCTCCTGCCTGCTCCTGGTGGGATGTGGCAGGGGGTGTGGGTGCTCAGTGGGGTCTGCACAGGGTGCTGGGTGGTATGGGGGGCTGTTTGCAGTGTGTTTGGTCTGGGGTTTGCAGTTGTGTGTAGGGATGTGTGTGTGTGCGTGCGCATGTGGCTGGTGGGGCAGCAGCACCCTGAGCTGAAAAGTGCAGGCAGGAGAACAAGGTTTAGTCCCTTCTCAAGGAGCTCATCTTTGCCTCAGTTTCCCCTCTGCCACCCTCTGATATGGTTTCTCATAGTCCTGGGGCAGGGTTTGACCTGCAGGTAAACACTGGGGTTGAGACATCCCAGGGTGGTCTCAGCCCAGGTGAGACCTCTCTACCTCCTGCCCAGCACCTCTCCCACAAAGCAAGACCTTTGCTGTCGGCCATCCGTGCCGTGCTGAAGGTACTTTGACTTGTTCATGGTCAAAAAACCCACATCCCCTCTCTTGCTTACAGGCATTGGGAGCTCGGCTTCAGACTGCTGCCTGAAGCACAGTCGGAAAAACATTCCCAGCGGCGTGGTGACATCCTACACACTCCAGGGACCCGAGTCGGGTTGTTTGCTTCATGCTGTCGTGTAAGTACCCTGTGGCGCTCAGGACCACCTGGAGCACTTTGGCTCCAGACAAACCCTCCCATTCCCTGCCCTCCCACCGCTCACTCCAAAGCAAACCTTCCTACTGCACCCCAGGTTCACCACCAAGAGAGGCAAGAAAGTCTGCGCCTCTCCCACCAATCCTGCTGTCCAGAAAGTGATGAAGTCTGTGGACAAGGTGAAGAATGACAAGGACAAGAAGAGGAGACCGTCCCAGCCTTCAGGGGGCAGACCCAAGCAGCGGAGGCGGCAGCGAGTCTAAGTCAGGCCTGAAGAGGTGAGGGGAGAACAGAAAAGGGTGATGGGTCAAGGGTACTGCACGCCATTCCAGATCCTTCTACATAAGAGGGTGGGTGTTCAGCTCCTTGTGTCAAGCCTGAGAGCTGCC
This sequence comes from Lophotriccus pileatus, assembly GCA_035583135.1. Taxonomy (NCBI): domain Eukaryota; kingdom Metazoa; phylum Chordata; class Aves; order Passeriformes; family Tyrannidae; genus Lophotriccus; species Lophotriccus pileatus. Next base: position 62,280,817 of record JAWWES010000094.1, read on the forward strand.
AGAACCAAGGCTGGAGTGTGGAGGCAGTTAGGGCATGGCTCTCTCTTGGTCTGTGCTTGCCTTGAAATCGGATTTGTTTCTGGAGCAGCTGGGACAAGACAATGCTGGGGGACAGGCAAGACATGCCACACAAGGGAATGGCCCCCAGCTGGGGTGGGTGGTCTCATTGAGACTCTCACCATCTCCTCACCACCTCCTGCTTGCCTTCCTTAGGACGGATGCCTTCCCACTGATGACTGACCCACAGCCCGGCAATGGACATCCACATTCCACCCAATCGCCTGCCAACCCCGGGGTGAGGACGGGGCTGGCTGAGGGGGCTGCCCTCTGCCCCACAGCCTCCTTTGTGCTGCTGTGCCTGACACAGAGATCCCCCAGTGGGGCCCTCTGCACCGGATGGGTGCTCTCAGCAAAGGGGGCACCCAGGTCCTTGCTCACCTCACGGCCACACAGGTGGGGACCTGGACTCCTGTGGGAGCTGAGCCATGGCCTCGAGGGGAAAGTGCACAGCATTCCCACTGGAAGGCATTTCTTTAGCCTGGCAGGATGGCAGCTTTTCCTATGATTTTTTGGGGGATTTTATACATTTGTATTTATATTTGAAAACTGTGCTTTCATTCAGTCTTCCTGGAAGGCTTTCCTTCTGGCTCCTTGTGCTTCACAGAGTATCCTTTATGTTTCAGGCTGTCTTTTCTGGAAGATTACTCTTATTTTTATACCAAAAAAATGATAGTTGATTTTTATTTTCCTCTCACTTGTTTGCTTCTTTTTGGCTTGCAGGGCTGTGGGATGCCAGGCAGGTGCCCAAGTCCAGTTCCTGAGCTGCTTGCTGGGTGCTTTCTTGCAGGGCAATTAATAAGGGCTGAGATAGAAAGTTTAGGGGTGACAGTTTGATTCTATGTCTGGGCTGTTCTAGTCTTTCCCTTCAGCTTTTATGATGTTCAGTTGCAGTGTAGTTTGGATAAAGAGAGCCACAATTTGTCCCTTTGTTTTTTTATTTTCTTTTTTTTTATGTGCAAAATTTCCATGAAGTCAGAACAAATTGTTCGTTTTAGTGGAATTATACCCTTTTAGCTCCCCCGGTTACAAAATTGCAATGGAATCGGAACAAATTGTTCATTTTAGTGGAATTTTACCCTTTTATCTCCCCTGCCATTGCGTGTGTCAGGGATTCAGACATTATTAAGCCAAATGCATAGTTTTCTGAGGGGAAAAAAAAGCCAGAAACTCTCATATATTTTCTTACCGAATGTGAAAAGCCCACATGGTGAAAACTTCAGGTGAGGCTGTGAAGGTGAGAGAATAGAAGACTTCATAAAATTTGTTGTAGATGCCCTTCAGCCATTTGAGAGCAGCTCTATCCCAAACCTTTAGTGAAAGAAGTCACTACCCAGAGGACACTGTTAGGTGAGACTGAAAGTAGAGAGGGGAAATGGCATCTCCCTGTGCAGCCCCTGCCCCCAGAACGCCAAGGAGGAGCAAGCTGAACGGCTGTACCACAGCAGTGCTATTTGCTTGCAGAGACTTCAGACGTGGACTTTGGTCAGTAAAGGTCTATTAAGTCATTTAAAGGCAATAATAGGATTTGCAGAGCTTAACAGTATCAGCAAGGGCTGCTGTGTTCGCTGGAGTAAAGCTTGTAGCTGAGTGTTTCTATCAAGCACGTTTATCTGGCTTGATTGCTTTATTAAGCGGGCATTTAGGTCTATTGTTTTAAGGCTGTGTAAAGTAACTGTGAAGTCCAAGATACCAGCCCCGATACGGGACGGGTGCCGAGCTGTCTCCGTGCTGCCCTCTCCTCCATGTGGGAGCATGCAGTCGTCTGCCAGACCGGATTTTGGACAGGATGCATGACAATAAAATATATTCTTTATAACCAAACTCACTCGTTCCAGCTGTCATGATGGGCTTTGGTGGGTGGGCGGGGCTGCATGGTGGGATGGTCTCCCGCCTCACACACCACCCCCCCGGGTCCCTACTTTTGCAGCTCTCCTGCATCTCTGGGGTGCATGGGCTGGGAGCTGCTGGCACAGTGGAGAGGAGCTGTGCAAGTCCTTTCTCTTGCAGCTGTGTAGTCCAGCAAGCTGAAGACATCCTGGTTGCTCATCTCTCCTTATAGAGGAGTTCTGAGGTGCCAGCAAACAGGGGGCAAAACACAGTTTCTTACACAGCATCTTTGGTCATGGCCTCTCCTTCCAACTCCAACCCATCCCCAACTTGCACTGCTTGTTCAAAGTAGGAGCTCTGTGTTCCCTTCTGCTTTGGGAAAACAGCAATAAACCAAGGAATTAATGAGGCTGTGCTCTGTCCTGGGCTTTGCTGACTGGAGGTAGGCCTGTGTTTAACGGGGACTCACTGCATCCAGCCCTGTGAGGCTGGCCCTGCCTTCTGACAGACTCCTTGGGCTGGTTCTGGTGTCAGGAGATTGTGAAATGCTTGTAAAACCCCCCCTAGGAAAGAGGTCCAGCTGAATACGTCTGCAATCACAAATAGAGAAGCATGAGCAGATGGCAGGAGTAAGCCAGCGTGTGAAATGTGTCCTGGTGTGTTGTGACTGTGCATATGTACACAGCACGTGTGGTTTTTTTGCCCTTTAAATGTTGGGTGGGCATTAGGCTAAGAAGAGGTTAAAAAGACATGCCTATGGCGACGAGGCTTTAATTTACCCTAAAATTCACCCTAAGGGCAGGGTTTGTGGAAGAACGCCAGAGTTTGTCCCATGCTCAGGCATAAATACCTGCTCAGGAAGGCACGTGTGAGCAGCAACACAGATGCACGAATGCAAACAACCCCCTGCGTGCCTCTGCGTGTACACTCGCAAGTGTTTGCACATTCCTTCCAGCTTTACTGCCAAATGCTGCTTTCAAGGAAAATAAGTGGCAGGATTATTGGGAGCCTCCTGCTCGTGAGGCAGATACTCACAGTGCTGCCACGAGGAGATGGTACCAGGGAAACACCTCTGAGGAGATTCCCTGTGAGAGGCAACCAGCTGGGATCTGGAGCATTCAACAGGGGCCAAAATCCCTTCTCCACGAAGGAGCTGAATTCACGGACCCCAGCTGGGACAAAAAGATGTGAAGAAGGTGGTCTACAACAATGCTGCAGTGTAGCAGCAGAAAAGGATTCACACAGTCATGTCCCTGGGCAGGGCAAACCTGCTGCTTTGCCTCACGTGCAAAGACAAGGCAGAGTGGATGCAGCATGTCCTGGGGCAGTGGGTGGGCAAGGGCTGTAAAACCCCACCTAGAAATAAATCAGTCAGCAGGGAAGGAAAGACAACAGGAAAGTCAGCAGGGGAGTTGCAACGATGTCAAGTCGAGCAAAAAGTTGGGAAAGTTTGACCACCCTGGAGCAGAAAGGTTTCAGTGACAGCAGAGAGTAGCCAGACAAGACAGAAAACAGAGTGCAGCCAAGAAAGTCTTGAGCCCAGGCCAAATGATTAAGTCAAGTCATTAGCCGGGGCAGACGACGCTCCGGGGTTGTGCCGGCAGCGACGCGCGCTGGACTGGGTTGCCAGGCTGAGCTCCAGCAAGGCTCACCTGAAGACAGGCACACCAGCTCTGTCCCTCTGTCCCATGCCCTTTCCCAGAAGCAGGAGCAGCCTATGCTGCAGCCCCCCTGGGAGCCAAGGGCTGGTTTTGGGTCTGCATGGTGCTAGAGGGGCTCTGGTTTCTGAGAGAAGCTTCAAGGTGTTTTTTGGTGCCCTCTCCACCAACATTTCTCTCCTAGGGCCTGCCATGGTCTTGAGAGAAGAGAGGAGGTGGGAAGGTGGCTGGTGGGCAACAGGGACTCTCACCCTTCCTGCCCCAAGATATTTCCTAGTCTTGGCCATCCCTTGGCACACATCCTGTCCCAGAGGGAACAGCCCAGAGCTTCCTCTCAACCCTTTCATCACTGACATGTAGCTCTCAAGTGCCCTCCTTCCCCCATCCTCTGTGCTGCTGTTTGAGGAACCTTGGCTTTGGGATGTCTCATGCTGCCAGTCCTCCTTCTATCCCTCCAAAGTCCCTCTGCTTCCCTCCCATCCTGCTGGGCATTGCAGACCTGCTCCTGGGCTGCCGATCTCCAAGGTGCTGTGCGAGAGCGTCTGACCTCCTCTGAGGATGCCCTGTTCTGGGGCCAGTGTGAGCCATGACCCAGGGGTGTCAAAGAACCAAGAACCCCACAGCCTCCCTTGCCCAATGTCAGTGTAAGAGCCAACGCAGCAGTGAGAGCAGCCCCCAAGTTTTGTTCTATCCCATGCAGTTGTAGAACTTCCCACAAGTGAATTTGGTGTGCAGGCCCACTGGGCATCCTTCCTGCCAAGCCATACAGGAGATGGCAAAGAAATTGCTGATGGGCTGCTTTTTGTACAGGTCTTCAGGCTGCTCCCCAGCCATCACCTCCTGAAATCCCCAGAGAGGTTGCAAAACAGGCAGCATAATGGCAGGGAGTCAGGGCTGGGGGTGTCCCACCTGGCCACTGCCATCTCAGTGTGTTCACAGCATCCCTGGGACATTGGCAGGAAGCACCAGGCTGGGAAACCGTGCAGCCCAAAGGTGATGCTGAGGCAAGTATGTGTTGCAGGGATCCTGGGAGAAGGTTGCTTGCTTGGCAGTGTTGAGGAAGACACAGCTGAAGAGTCTTGGATCTGCTGCTCATCACTCCTGGTGCTAGGGACAGAGCAGGAACTGGCACCATCTGATTCCTTCAGAGCCATATCCTCAGGTTCATCTTTGGTCCCTCTGGGCAAAGGTATGACCTGCTCTTTTTCTCCCCCTTAACTCTATTTAAATCAGATTGACTGGGTTTGCTCAGCTAGAGGAGATCTAGTGGGTCCCAAAGCCCCACATGGTGGCTGTGGCCCCAGTCCCAGCGCTCCACCAGGGCTGGGAATGCGATGGGAGCCATGTGTGAGACTGCCTTGAGCCGGGCGTTGCAAGGGAAGGGGAAGCAGTTGCAATATCTGCCCAGTATTTCCCAATAAGGTGAATGTAGCCAGGCCAGATCCTGCTCCAGGGACTGGCTGTGCCTGGAATTTGCTGAAATTCCCCCTTTCCTCTTTCCAGCTCTGTAGCTTAGAGGCTGAAAGCAGACCACCACCAGATATGCTGGGGAGCAGCTGTCCTGGGGGCTCCTGCAACTCTCACGTGTCCAAGAGGGTAGGAGCATGGCAGGTGCTCCCTGAGAAAAGCCCAGGGATGAAGGTGATAATTCACCTGCTCCATTTACATTTTGATGAGTTGGATTTCCCACAGGGATCATTCATTCTCTCTGATTTCCACTTTAATTAACAACTGTACTATTGAGGTTTCTGCAGGGCCAGTGCTCATGGATGCTTCATGCTGCCTGTGGTGTCCTCGGGGCTGGAGCTCCAACGCTCCCTAGTTGCTGTGGAAGAGGCTTAAATGGGTCAGTGCACACGATGCTCTTACCTCATCCCAAATCCCCTGCCTGTGTGTGCCTCTGGGGACCCTGGGCCCTGAAACATCTCCTCTTCCCCATCTGCACCACCTCTTCTGGTCCCTGAGGCTCAGCAATGCAAGGAGGAGGGGGTGACTTCCCTGCATGCCACAGGGATGCACTTCAGAGATGACCACTCTTTTCTTAGCAATCTCACAGACCCCAGGAGAGGGGGGAAACCCATCACATTTCCCTTTCACACTGAGAGTGGAAAGCCCCTTTCCTCACTCTCTGGTGCTCCTCCTGGGGAGCAGAGGCGTGTGAAGCAGATGTGCTTTCACCCACTTGGTTCCCAGACAGCTGCCAGGAGAAGGCAGAGCCTCCCTTTCCTGCCTCTGTGTTGGCAGGGGCTGTGGGCAGCTCGAGGGGCAGGGGGTCCCCTGCAGCCAAAGAGGTTTACTTCCAGGAGATAATATTCCCAAGACAGCATGGTCCTTTTGGTGTACAGCCAGTTGTGAGCCAGCAGCAGGCAGCAGCCCCTTGTGCCAGGGAAGTGGCTGCAGACCCCCCTGCTTGCTCTGGGGACCAGGACCCAGCAGTGCCCAGAGGGGAGTCCCACTCCTTGCCAGCCCAAGGTTGTGCTCCAGGATCTGCCAAACTCACCCAACGTGCAAGGAAGTGAGGGTTTGCTGTCGGGCAGCACCCCCAGCACCCCTTGCCAGTGGGTCAGGGCAGGTCCCACTTTAGGACCTGCTTACATTGTCTTGCACCTTGCTCCATCTTATCATTTCCAAATTAGCTGAACTTGATTGAACCAGATCAGGCTGCAGCCCTCATGCACCAAGGCAATGAGAAATTTGTCACTGCTCTCCCTCCTCTGCAAACTCACGCTTTTAAGAGCACGGCTCTGTGCCTCTGAATTGAGCAGATCTCTCCTGATGCTTCTATCAGAATTTAACAGGGTAAAAAAGTTCACACAGCTGAAAGGCTGAGAGCAGTTCAGATGCATTTATTGTGTCAAGCCTTCCCTGCCTTGTGCCCTGTCTAGACATCGCCTTAAAAAAAGTACGTTGCCTGGGAAGACAGGGGGTCACGTTGATATTCTGTTGCTAAAGGAAAGCTAAACTAAAGTATTCGTGTGGGCTGTGCCAGTGGGTCAGGGCCGGTGGGTCAAGGCTCAGCTTTCAGGACCCTCTCTTTGCAGCGTGCTCTTCTTTGTCAGACCAGCCACCAGTGAAGGGCTAGCTCTGGGTTAGGAGCAGTTGCTCCTGGAGATCTGCCCAGCAGCAGCTAGGAGCTGTCATCCTCCCTGCTGGGGCATCTCTTTGGCAGCCTGCAGGAGATCAAGTGGATACCACGTCCCAGAGTCAGCCTGCATCCCCAAACCTGCAGGGAGCCTGGGGCTGATGACTGACACTAATCCTCCACCCCATAAATTTGCCTTCTGCTGGCTTGTGAGTGTTGGGAGAAGACAGGTGCTGACTGAAGTTAAGCTGGCACATCCTGTTTGTGCTACTCATCCTGCCCACCAGCCCCTGCCTAATCCTTTCACCACAGCACTGGCTTGCCAGTCCACAGTGTCAGCCAGAGCCAGTGCTCTTCTGATGGAGGAGATCACCCCATCTGTGAGGCTGGTGCCGGTGCCAGTGCAGGGATGCAGCACCTTGTCTGGTGGCATGGCTGGAGTCTCCCCTTGCTTCTTACCGTGGAGAAAGGAAGGGGCAGAGGCAAATATCTCCTACTGTTGAGAAGAGTGATCCCAAGGACCACTGAGGTCCCTGGGTCACATCTTTTTTTCTTGTACCCAGGTAGAAATTTGTCCACATGGAAAGGAGCTGTACATCACTCTCCACCGAGAGTGCAAGGACAGGACAGAGCTTGAGCAAGAGAGAAGGTGGTGGCATGGAGACTCTGTTCCAGGATTTGTTCACCCCTGCTGGGAAATATTTTTCCTACTGTCAGTGGGGATTTTTCTGGGTGCAACTGGTGCCTTTAAATTTTATGTTGTCCCTGGGCCCCTCAGAGATGACCCTGGCTCTGGCATCTCTCCAAACCCCTACAAGACAGCTGCTGGCAGCAGTGAGGCCCCTTCATCCTTCCTTCCCTGGGCTGCACAACCCCAGTGCTTGCAGTTTCCCTTGTGGTACAGGCCAGGGCTGAAGTAGCCTGGTTTAAGGGGCATCACTTCAGGTGGCACTGGCACGGTGGTGAATCACCATCCCAAAGAGGAACAGCTCCCATCCCTGCACTCCTGTGCAGATCTGAAGCCAGAGCGCTGCTCTTCGCTCTAGGCAGTGACCAAGCAGCGGGTGAACTGCTGGCACCCTGTGCCTCCCTGGGGGATTTCTGCTCCTCCACGAAGAAAACCTGTTTACAGGAAGCTCTGTAGCTGCCTTAGGTCATGAGCCCATTTGCTAGGACACCTGTCTGTCTTTTGGCATGTGAGATCCTGGCCCCGGAGTGGAGCAGGCTGACTAACCTCTCCTCTATCTGCCAGCTTTGGATGTGTCCCCCACCCAAGCACTAGGGAGGGCAGGGGAGAGACAGCCAGGCTTCTGCAACCAGATGGAGGGGGCTAAGTGAGAGACACAGATCACTCCAGTATCTACATATACCCAAAAAATGGGGTTGAGGAAAGTTATATCCCCATAGCATCAAAATGTTGAGCCTGTGCGATATCTAATGTGAATATCCCAGAGATATCTAGGAAAAGGGACTGGGAAATGTATGGTGTGGGACCACTCCTGTGACATCCCAGGGCCCTGGGGTGCCTTCACAGGGTAAAGGGACCCTGGAGCTACCTGGTTCTGACCAGAAACCCCTGTGGCCTGAGTGCAGGTAGACGAGAGGGAAAGAGAAGGTTTGGCTCTGGGACCACAGAGCAGCTGGCTGCAGGGAATACAGTGGGATATCTGGGAACTGTTCAAAGATTAAAATCCAGCCTGTGGCAAGACTTGTTGCAACTTCCCAACCCTCTTCTCCAAAAGAAAGTGAAAGCCACGGGCTGGAAGGATATATAGGCAGCAGGGACCAGCTGCTGCAGAGTGCAGGGAAGCTGTGCAGAGCTCACCTCTCCTGCTGGGAGTTCCTTCATCTCCAGCCCATCCTCTGCCAGACTCAGCAGCAAAATGCAGCAGCTGCATCTTCTCTGCCTCAGTCTCCTGATGCTGGGATGTATCCTGGATGGTAAGAGAGAACCCCTCATGCTGCCTTTCCTGCAGAAAGGAGAGAATTCAGTTTCTTCCTCTCTTTTGCATTTCCATCAGTTTTAGAGGGACTCATGGCTGGACCTCTGTCACAGCCCTCCTGCGTACTCTGCTTGCAGCCTGTCCTAGAGGGACTTTGACTTGTCCAAAGTCCAGACAGGGGCCTGCAGGGCTCTGGGGTTGGGAAGGTGTGTTTGGGCAAGGCTATGGAGCAATCCTGCCTCCCAATGCCTTAGCCCAGCTTGCACAAGTTGGACTAGGAGTACTTTGGTCCGGTTCTCCCGAGTAGACCTCAGGAGCATCCCTGTCACCCTCTGGCTTGAGGCAGCCTCAGGGTAAGTGGCAGGACTGGGAATGGGAGGGATGGCATGCGTTAGGGCAGAGCCTATGTGTGAGGGGCTGCTGGTGTTGGACGTGGGGTTTGCACTGGCCACAGCTCTCTGGGTGGGTGACACCAGAACCTTTGCTCTGTGGTGGGCAGGTGGGGGGTCTGGGCACCGTGTGGTGTTATGCTACATCTCCCTGCAGGGGGTTACAGGCATCCCTGGGCACTGCCAGCCTTGTTGGGCATTAGCAGTGAGTACAGCATTTGCTGTGAGGGTGACTGAGATCCCCTTCCCTGCAGAGAAGTGCAGGCAGTCGTGTCCCTCCAGCTGTCACTGGAATGATTGGTGCGGGGTGGGCTGGTTGATGGGGTGACTGCCAAACCTATGACTGCCTCAGTAAACAAAGCTGAAGTCATCCCCAGCCCCTCGGGAATGGGTGTCTGTACTGCAGCATCCTGCTGCGGAGTAAAAACCTCCCTGTCCTGCCTTGCTTACTGGGGTGCAGCAAGGGGGTGCAGGAGGGACCCAGTCACGCAGAAGGGTTGCCCTTCTGCCTGTCTGCTGTCCCTCATCTCCTTTGCTTTCTGTTGGAAGGAGGCAAAGGGCTCCTGGCAGCTCCGGGCTGTGACAGCAATAAAGCTGGTGCCAGTGCGCCCAGCCGGGGCGCCCGGCTCCACTGCCACCCCTTCACCCTCCGGGGAGGCTGGGAGAGGTGCAGCTGACCTCAGCCCGCCTGGTGTGTTCCTCCTCCTCCTCCAGTGCACGGCGGGAACAACGTCCTGGACTGCTGCCTGCGGACAAAGGAGACGCCCATCCCACCGCGGATAGTGCAGAATTACCGGCTCCAGCTGGTGCAGGATGGCTGTGACATCCCTGCTACAGTGTAAGAGCCTGCGCAGTGATGGCTGAGGACAAGAGCTTGTGATGGCCAAGGGACGGACCTTGCAGGGATGGGGACGAAGCAGGATGAAGGAGGGATGTTGAGCTGGGTTTGAGAGAGAAGGGAGTGGGGAGGGTTGTGAAAGAGATCATGAGGATCAAGAGGCTCAGTCAGAGGAGGACCAGCTGAAGGGGGAAAGTACGGGGCAAAAGTCAGGGAAGAAAGTAATTTAAAGGTACAGATGGAGGAGGGCAGTGAGGGAGGCAGTGGGTGAGAGCATGAGCTGCTCTTGAGCACCTCCAGAGTGTCCTGCTCACTACACCTTGTTTTTCCATCATGGGCCTGGCAGATTCATCACCACAAGGGGCAAGCGCCTCTGTGCCCCTCTTCAATCCCCATGGGTGATTCGTCTCCAAGAAAAGCTGGATGCGAGCTTTGCCAGGAAGGTAAGAACCATTCCTGTTCTCAGACAGGCATGGGGGCAGCCTGGGGGTTGATTTATCCACTGCCAAAGAGGCTTTTCCCAGTGTGTCTGAGCTGCGGGGAAGAGCAGCCCAGGGACGTGCTCTGCTGGGGCATGGATAATTTGTCTCGATCCCCATCTGTCCTCGCTCCAACTGGGGCCTGTCCGTTTCCTCTGTAGGCCCTCTTCCACCCCAAACAAGTGCAACCCTGGGGCTGTTGTTCACCCAGTGCCATTCTGAATTGAGCCTGATGGTGCCATGCCAAACAGCACTGGGAGCAAACCCTTCCCCACTTCTGCCTTGAAAGCTTGGAGTCTGCTGTTTGTGCACCTTCGTGGGAAGGGCTTGAGATGAGTTTGGTGGGCACTTTGGAAGCCCTGCCAGGTCTAAAGTGGAGGAAGGGACTCTGGAGATGCCCCTGCCCTGAGTTGCACACTAATAACAGTTGGGTTTTTCACTTTCCCAGGCTAAACTTCAGGGCAAATAGTCTTCAAAGAAGCCCATGGCTGGTACCAACACTTCGAGTGGGACCAGCTCCCAGCTGTGAATCTGATGCTAATGGAGCCAACCTGCTTCTACTTCCAGCCTCAGGGCTGACCCCCCTCAGGACTTGTGTCAGTGTGTGGGGCTGGGCAGCACCCTGTCTGCTCTCTCGTTTTCCTTCTGTCTCCAGTGTGACCCAAATACCTGCATCAGGCTAAGCCAAGGGCTGTTGGACTCCGTTGGCTTTGCATTCCAGAAGCTGGTGGATGGACTGATCTGCAAGGCGAGTTTGGGCAATCTCAGACTTCCCTTCAGCACAGAAGCTGTGACCTCCAGCTCTAGTTTGATTCCTTTAGTTTCCTTTGTAGCCCCAAGCCTGAGTCCTTCTGCATCCCTGGGAAGGGCTGCTGGGATGGGACAGTGTTGGGATGGAGGGAATGCTGGAGATGTTCTTCAATGGCCATGCATAGCTTAGATGCCCTTGGACAATGTATGGCCATTGTGGTTCCTCTCTCACTCCTGACTTCCTGGCACCATGTGCTGTCCTTTCTTGCAAGGGTAGAAATAGAGCCAGTGACATGGCAGCTGCAGAGCAGGCAGTGATGTGGCTCTTAGCCCCTTCTCTCCTCAGGGACATCAATTGCCTTCTCAGTCCCCCAAGCCTGACATCACCTTCCAACACTGCCCCGTGCCCGTGCCTGGAGCTCTTGAGTTATTTGCTGCTAGATCTGTTCACTGCAACAATTCTGTGTGTATGCTGCTTCTTTTCTCTCTTTTTTGTTGTGCTGAGATTTTGTTAAATAAAAAGAAAAGACAGCAGGGAGTTGATGTGTCCTGTGTTTGAATCAGAAAGCCAGCGCGGAGTGCGGCGTGTGCAGCCAGCACTGCCTGCCATGCTGCAGTGGCAAGGGGGCTGTGCTGGGGTTGGGGAGGATGGGAAAGGCATTTCACAGGGGTGAGGTACATTCTACAGCAGCCGGGCTGCAGGTCTCCCTTGAGAGTCTCTCAGCACCATGGTTGAAGCAGCTGCTCTGGTTTGCACTGCTCAGCCAGGCTGCTGGAGCACATCCTGGGAGGGTATTTGTGCAGACATGGGGTGGGAGGGAGCATGCCAGTATTGCACCATCCAGCCCAAACCTCTTCAGTCCTGCCAGTGCAGCTGCTGGGCTGGAGCTCCCCAGGTCTCAGCTCCCACGGGAGCACAGGACGTGAAAGAAGAGCTGCAGGAACAGGAGCTTTGTCTTTTGAAGGGAAACTGAGGCACAGTGTGGTTGATTGCCCTGGCAGGTTGGTGCTTGTTAGCAGCTGGGGTGCAGATGAGGAGAAAGAGCTTTTGGGGAAATGGAGGCTGCTGAAGACATCCTGGGCACATCCATGGATAAGGCACAGATGGCAGCCCACCAGCCCCTGCCTGTCATCCAGAGTGGGATGAGAGTCCATGTCCATTTTCCTCCTGAGCCGTGGGTCTTCTGTGACTATAGTCTTGCTGGATCAAAGTGTCCTTATAACCCCTTTTGCCCAGGCCATGGCTGGGGCTGTTCAACTCAACAACTGGGGCTGTTCAACTTCCTCAGTAAGGGAGTGCCCAGGCACCTGATTGCTTTTGCTGAGACCTCTTGAATGCAAACTTAGCCCCATCCCTCCTCCTCCCCTGGTCATCTGGCTCACTTGCTGGGGGCTTTTTTCTTTTTCTGTTGTTCTCCCCTCTGGGGCGCTCCTGGTATTACATGCAATGCCCCAAGCTAGGATGACTCTGAGCGTGATTTTCCCATAGCACCAGCTCTGTCCCAGCTCATTAACTACAGTGACAGCCCCAGCAATTCAATCCCAGGGAGAAGAAGGAAGAGAGTGAAGATTGGTACGGGAAGAGAGGCCAAGACAAACAGCAAGAGTGGAAAATGAGGATAACTGGCACTTGCTTGGACAGAAGCCTTCCTGCTGCTTGCTCAGTGACCCGTGAGGGGACCGTGGCTGGGGAGAGGGAGGATGCTTGGCATGGGTCTGCACTGAGGCTGAGCTGCTGCAGCTCACAGAGAGGAGGTCCCTGTGAAGGGCAGGCACTGCCAGAGGGGCTTAGATTAGGGCAGATCAGGCTACCCTGACAAGGAGAACAGTGTCCTGGACCAGAGAAGCTGCGGGAGAAGGGGCTTGCACTGACCTCTTAGATGTTGGAAGCAGATTTATCTACTTCCATCAGTTTGAGAGGTGGCTTGGCCGACCTGCCTGTAAGAGCATGGCTGCAAGGTCCATGGCTCCCGTCTTTCCTGGGAGCTGTAAATGTGCACTCCTCAGACCAATGCAGCTGTTCACCACAGATCCCTGCCAAGTCCTTTTCTGCCATGGCTCCCAAGTGTGTGTGTTGATCCCTGCCCCAGCCCTGGCAACAAGCTGCTCTTATCCCTCAGGGAAGGAGGAGAGTAGATGCTCTCCTGGACTAGGTGCATTATGTTTGCTCCTGTCCCTTCTCCAGCCCTGCAGCAGCTGTCCCCACTTCAGAGCCCTACTCTTGGAAATCTGTCTAAAACAAGCCAGGCTCAGTGCTTAGTAAACTAGGGAGTGAGTTTTTCTGATACAAAATGTCAACGATCTCTTTAGAGGGAAGCAGCCACTTTCCTTAGGGAAATCAGCTAGTCACCCTCATGTCAAAGACCTCGATTCTCATCCAAAAGCTAGTTTCTGTTAAAAAGTCCTCCTGTTTCTGTCTTCCTGGACATGTTTTTCCTGCTCTTTTCCTACCCTGACTGCATCCTCAGGAGTTGGTGGAGCAGAATCCATTGCAGTACAATGCAGACATACCCTCAGTAGCTCTGGAGCTATGTGCAGGAATCACTTTGGTATGAGGTGTTCTGGAGCATTGGCTGAACAAGCTGTTGTCCTTTATGCAAACCTGGGACCTGCGTTTCACTTGTTGGGGTATAACAAGGTATGATAATTGAAAAGCCTTCTTATGGAGCTGACAAAACAGCCTTTCTCTAGGTACTTGTGCACAAGGCCAGAAGAGAAAGACAAGGCTGCATCTATGCAAATTGAGCAGGCTTTGGGTTGTTCCCTGGCTGCCAGGAACTAACAGCTGGGATCATGAGAGCATTCCTGTCTCTCACTGGCAGTGTGAAAGTGGTCTCGGATGCTTCCCAGGCTGCATTCAAGGGGCACCAGACACAGCAGGTACAATCTGCTGCTGTCTCAAGGTCTGACCTGGCATGGGTATACCCAGCCACAGTGTAGGATTGAAGGTCCATAGCAAAAACACCCATCTGCTTCTCTGCAACGAGAGCAAGGCATGATAGGGAACTGCTATGCTGGTCTCACTTGGTGCCATAATACCCTTCCTGGGGGTTTAATGGAACTGGTTTTGTTCCTTGCATCCAAAGAGACAGTGTACAGGGGCTTCTTCTGTCACCAGCATCCCTCATGTGTTGCATATGCTGCTCTTGAAGTGACTGGGAAAGAACCAGCTGTGTCCTCTTCACAAGCACAGGCAGGCAAGGTGAGCAGCACTGTGGGGGCTAAAAGCTCTTCCCCCTCTTACAACCTTCAATTACCTTCTTCACATCACTCTTTGATCCAGAAGAGTCAACAAAAGCTGTGAATGTGCCCTAGTCACATTTATTAGTGTAAAGGCCAATTGTTCCCCATGCTGGTGGTCTCCTCTCCTTGGTGCCAAGGCAAGGGGCTGCTCTCCATGGGCAGATTCCTTGGCACCAGTGCAGATGCAGCTGGCTTGGGCTCAGGGACCTGCTTGAGTTCCTGTGAGGAGAAAGGACATGTAGATGGTTGGGAAGTCCCTTTAGTTTTGTTCCTTTTGCTGTTTGCTCTTGCCTAAACAACAGGTGTTGGTGATGGAGAGGATCCAGGCCTGGCATCTCTCATCCTCAGGCCCCTGCTTGCTCCCACCTCATTCCCAGCATATCATCACCAGTGCTGCTTGTCTGGACACTGCCTGCTGAGATTTGTCCTGTGGGAAGATGCCAGAACTCTTAGCCAGGTGGAGGGGTTCTGAGAAGCAGCTGGTGCCATCCTTCCTGCAGCTGAACTGTCCCTGGTGGTATTGTCCAGCCTGCACCTCCATGGTCTAATTCCCAGGATGGGAGCATGGGACCAGTGTGCTTTTTCTGGCCCTAGCCCCTGGAGTCAAATAGAGCCCAGAATTTGTCTGATATGGAGAACCTTGTTCCTAGGCAGGGCTCAGCTTCATGTTTTTAGAAGCAGCAGGTACTACAGCTCATTGAAGCGTGAGCTCAGCCACGAGCCAGGTGCACCTTTGCCCGGGTCCCAGAGCTCAGCTCACCCTTTGGAAAGGGAGAGGGGACCCATCCTCTCTGCCCTCAGATGCACCCATCTTCTCTTTATGCACAGTAGCAGTAAAAACTGGAGATAAAGACAAAACCAGGAGGATAAGCAAATAGAAAACTTATACTGCTGACAGAAGACTCTGGAAAGTACCTGTTATGTGTCCATCTTGATGAAGCAGTAGGCAGTGGTTGGAGGATTAGTGCCATTTCTGTGGCCCTACCCACCTCTCCCTCCTGTTTTCCTTCTTAGCTGTGCCTCCAGGTAGGTTTTTTTCCTGCTCCCCATGGCGCGTCCCCTGGACAGAAGGCTGGGGGCACCTCTCGTCCCTTCTTTTCTCAATTACTCTGCAACCACAGTAAAATTGCCTGGGTGTATGATAAAACAAGAGCTGGTTCTGTAAGAGAATGAGGTGAGGGGTCACTGCCAGCTCAGACTGCAGGGATGGGGCTTTGAGGGGGCTAGTGAAGATCTGGTTAGATCTGACAGGAAGTGGATGGGAGGGACAGCCGTGAGGCAAGAAATGGGCAAGCAAAGAAGAGATTTCTGAGCTTCTCATGAATTCAGAAAATTGGTGTGCAGCCCAAGGCATTATACCCGTAAGCATGAGAAACCTTTCTTTGTCCATGGTAGAAAAGGAGAGCCAGATGATTGCTGGTAGTAAGGCAGACTCAGAAGATTTTCTCATGATCTTTGTTTAGATCTAAAAAAGTGAAAACGTCTAAACCTGGTGTCTCCCTCGCTCTGTTCGACCCTGTGCTACCCAGTTGCTGCCCAATTCCTTGGATCCTTCTGCCCTAGATTTTACTGGCATGGTGACTATTGTGTACCTGTCCAGATAATTTGGCAGCTGTGTTGTGTCACTGCAGATTTGCCAGGTATGGCTTCTTGGCTTGGGATGTTCACCCGCTGCAACCTTTAGTTGGTCCCTTCTCCAAACACATCTCAAAATTCTCTACTTTCCCACAGAAAGCAAGATTTTCTTTCTTGCAGATGTTTTGCCTGGGAAAGCCCCTCCTCTGCTGGGATGTGCATCGACTGTCCCCTCACTGCAACCACACAACTGCATGTGTTTACATGCACGCTCCTTAATCCTGTTTAAATTATCAAGCCGTGACTTTCTGCTGCCCGTGGGAGGGATGATGCTCCAGAAATGTGAGATGTGGAGGTGGTCTTTGGTGAATAAATCAACTGCTTTCCTTTAAAGTACCTGCAGCTTGTGTTTTCCCACCTTATATTTAGCTGACGCGGCTTTTGGAAAGGCACCAGTCAGCATTAACAGTGATGGATGGCAGCTACTGTACTGGAAAGAACAAAAGCAGAAGTGTCCCGGATATGTTACAGCTACAGATTCAGCCTCTTCTCACAGCACTTGGTTTCATTTCCCAGCTACTGCGCAATGCTCCAGCACTGTCCTCTGACCCAGCCAAGGCCAGCTACTCCAGGGAATTCCCAGTGTCAGAGCTGACAGGGCTGGGTGTTTCACTGCCTGCCTGGGGTGAAGGCAGCGCTGAAGCCCGCTGTGTTGATCCCTGCTGTTTCTGAAGGTTGTGTCCGTGCTCTTTGTGGAGCCTGTGGGATTCAGCTGGCTTCAGGAGGGCAGCAGGTCCTGGAGATGCTGTCACTCAGCTCGACACTTCTCACTGTGGGTAGGGAGGGAGGCTCTGCCCTGTTTGTACTACTTTGCTCCACATCTCTGTACAGACACTTGCAGCAGCAGATATTTTGCAGGCTTGACAGGGGATGGTAGGAGGGATGCTCTCTCTACCTTGGCCTGGTTTCAAACTAAGCTGCTCACAAGCCCTGCTGCTAGCAAATCTAACACAGGTGGCTTGTTGCAAAAAATAGCATCTCCTGGCATGCCCGTGTGCTGTAGAACTGGTGTTAAAAGCTGTGTTACTGCAGACTGAAGCAAAAAATCGCCACAAAGAGCCATTTGTGAGTCAGCCTCCTACCAAGCTGTGCTCAGGTCTCCAGCCCAAGTCTTCAGGTCTCCATCCCAAGCTGGCACCTGGTGTAGTGGTAATAAAGAAATGGGGGTTCTATTGCAACTGTTGGGATGAGGACAAGGGGCTGCATGTTCTGCAACTTGCTGTCACTGCACCAAGGTGCTGTTCCCTTCCCTCCCAGCAGGGACAGCTGTTTAATTTATCTCTGAGATTCCTTTAGTGAGGATTTTGGACATTGCTCATGAGTGTGGTCCTGTAATGTGGAAGTTATATGTCAGTCTCACTGGGAGAGGTGGACCTAGATGGGACAGCTGGATTCTGAAAAGGAGTGCACCCACTTGGGAGTGTTGTGGAGAACAGCAGTAAGTTTGGTCAGAGGTCTGGATGACCTGGTCTCCAAGGCTGAAGAAACTTGGGTTAATCTTGCTTCCAGGAATGGATTACATGGTCTCCAAGTGCACAGAGGGACATAGCAAAGAGAAAGTGAAAAGAAGTACTCTCTGAGTTTACTTCTGATAGGTCAAGAAACCACAGGGGTCCCTGGGGTCACACTTAAGGGGGAAATTCCATTTAGCAGGAAGAGGCAGCTAAAGAAATGTTGCATCTCCACTGCCGGAAACTTTTACGGTTAGACCAGGGTTTGTCAGAAAGCTGGAAGTAGTGCTGTCTCTGGCTCAGCACAGGATGGCTTAGATGACCCTTTTTTCCCCTATTATACTAGCCTGCTAGGTTCCTGGTGGGTGAGGTGGACTTTGTCTGCCTTATGCTGTCCTTCTGAGGGCTACGAGAAGTCCTTCACTTCCCATGACCTTGGGAACCTCTCTAAAAGGCAGAGATGGGTGGATGGAGTTATACTCTGAACCGGCCCCCCCCCCCCCCTTATTTGTTATGGGGGTTTGATGTGAGGCTGCCTGTGGCCACAAGAAACCCTTGTTCCCTGATGCAAATCCAGGGCCTTACCTAGTGCCCATATGATGAGGGTGCCTTGGGAGCATGGGGAGAGCTTGCCAAGCCAGACTGAAAGAAGCAGATCTTGTGTGCTATCCATGAGGTCCCTTTGAAGTAGAACAGGCAGTGCTAATAGTCGAGTGCGAACGATCAGCAGCAAAAATCAACATTCTCCCTGTCACCATCTCAGCCACATGCTAGGCTGCTCCTGGCAAGGGCCTTGGCAGCCTTGGCTCTGTTTCACCAGCATAACTTGATTTTGGGCCTGAGGAAAAAAAAGAAAGCAACCCAAGGAGATAAAAGAAAAGAGCTCTTCAGGGCAAACATGAAGCCGAGGAGTTTAGCATCAAAAGCTTTTTGAAAGCAGCTGTGGAGCCTTGCTCCAAGATAAATAAAGGCTGGTTTGAAGCTGGATTGCTGGCTGGCAGGACATGCTGTTCCCATCTTGCCAAATGCTTCCTGGGCACCTGTTCTTGTAGTGCTGGGCTCCCCCCAGAGCTGTCATGGTGCTGCAAGCTTCAGCAGAGAGGATGGGTGTATCTCCTCCTGATGCTCAAGACTGGGCTTGGAGCAAGGGCAAGGGTCAGGGTGTGATGGGGACAGGGAAGCCCTTGAGGGGTCTTTCCTCTCTCTGGAGATCTCAAAGAGATGGACACCATTCCACTTGGTGGTTTATCCTTACCCTTTGTGAGATTTTGAGGACTTTCGAGTGGGAGGCGGCTCTGACAGTTTGGCTGGCAGGAGATGTGCACTGCCTGGTCCCCTGGGCAGTGCCAAACAGAGGCTGTGGTTTTGGGTTGGTGCAATATCTGAAGCACTGGAGTCAAGGGAGTTCTAACCAAAGCAGACCCTCAAGTGTCTGTGCTCAGTGCTCTAACAGAATGAGGCACGGCTCAAGCAGAAAACATCTGGAAAAAGATCAGAAGCCAGACACTCTCCTAAACAAGGGAGATACATGGTCTGGGAGAAGAAAACAGACATGTAAATGGAGATGGAGGGGGCCAACTAAAGGTTGGGTTTCTCTGGATCTCATTTGTCTTCCTCGTGCTGCAACTGTCTAAAGTAAATGCTGGGGGGGGCTGTGGTGTGCCATAACATGCTGGGGCCATTCATCATGGGCTGTGCTGGCAGCTGGGACAAGTCTGTGATGAGCAGAAGCTCTCAGCTATCCAGAGGGGTTCTGCCTCACTTGTATCAGTAGATTTGAGGCTGCAGCCATTCCTCTGCTGTGTGCAGGCAAAGGTAGGCAGAGAACAAACTCTTTCAGCAGGGCATTAACCTCTGCAAACATGACCCTGAGGGGCTTTTCTGTAAGGGCTCTGACTGGGCTTCGGGAAGGTCATTGCTCTCTCTTTTTCCAGAACGCCTTCAGTGCACTCCGGTCCGGATCTTTCCCCTCATTGACTGTATCTGATTTCATTCACACAAAAGCCTTCTGGGTCAGTACTTTCCAGCCTGAACAGCCTCAGTTTGCTCAGCGTTTCTTCTTCACTCCTCAAAGCTGCTCTCCTGTTCTGGGCAGCATGTGTGAATACGGAGGGCGAGCAGTTCTGCAGGGATTTGATATGGATCTGCTACAATGGGCTTTTTTTGAGAGACAGGAGATTGAGTCCTGGAACAGCCCTGGTGAGAAGAGTCTGCAGCTCCTTGCCACACTTCCATGGGCCATTGGGGACAGCATGGGCAAAGAGTTGAACATCAAAATTCCAAAGTGAGCCTTTTTCTCAACTGTTTGCAAAGGGAGCTGGAGAAAAACACTGATTTTTTAGGTTTTTATGTTTTTTAGGACTTTCCCTCTGGAGCACCAGGGGTTGCACTGCCCCAGAGCAGTACCATACTTCCCAGTTTTCCTGTGGGATACCCCTGTCCAAAGACTTCCAGGCAGAGAATGATCAGAGACAGGAAGAAGCTATCAAAGAGGATTAACCTGAAGTCTGCTGGGGCAAAGCTGAAAAAAGTGCACAGGGGAAGCTGGGGAAGTGTCTGAAACACGTAAGATGTACCAGGCTCATATTCCTAACAGGGCACATCAGCAAGGAGTGGAAAGTCCCTGGCTGGCTCTTCTGTGACTGATAAGCCAGGCTGGCTCCATGCCCTGCCAAGGAAGGACTTGCTTGTGCATCATTTCTTACTGGAAACAGAGGGGAGAGTAATCAGGATAGCAGTCAGAAGGATGAGAACAGAAGAGACATCCAACCCCAAGCACAGTCCTAGTGTTAGCCAGACCCTTAACCTATTGGAAAGGAGCCGTCAGAAACTGGCAGCATTGAAGGGTTGGACTTGATGATCTTGGAGGTCTCTTCCAACCCAGTTAATTCCATGATTCTATGATTGTATGAAGCCTACTAAGCCTCTGAGCTCCTCTCCCTTCTCATAGTGCTACCACAGTCCCCTCAGAAGTGTAGTTACCCCCCTGGAATCCCTGAAGGTATTTTAAAGCTTCCTTCTTCTTCAGGGAGGCTGACCCAGGACCCCCTGTCAAATTTGGTTAGAAACCTCCTCCTCACAGCCCACTGCAGCACTGCTGGGGCCAACCCGGAGGCTCCTGTTCCATGTCCATCCCTGAAATGCCCAGGTTGAAGTTTAAAGCCCACAGCAATGCTCTTTCCACACTCTCTGTAGATGATCCATTGAACTCTCAGGACAGGGTGCTGGTGAGGCATGGGCTGGAAAAACCCACCACAGGTGGGTGCACCTGGTTCTCACATAAGGCACACCTGGGGAAGCTCCTGCACTGGTGATTCCTGTGTGCTGGGAGGGCTGGAAGGGAAGGATGGCTCTAGTTTCCACTGTGTCTTCTGCTTTCGCTTATGTACCTAGTAGTGGTCTCAGCTGGAGAGAGTGAGAGAGTGATAGAGCTTCTGCCCCAACCCAGCAGTGCTGCTCTTGGACTGTTTCCTCTGCACTTTGCACTGCGAAATTTCACCCAGTACCTTTTACATCCATTTATTCTTGTAAAAAATGTATGTTGCCACTCTTCTGAATCATCAGAGAGTGTAACTAACCCGCTCTCATCTTTCTTTTTGGTGTCCCATGACCAGCCTCACAGGGTCCTGGGATGGATGCCCCTAAGTTGCTGCCTTTTCTAAACACCCTGCTTGATGAGTCACCCCCCAGGAGGCTGGGATGAGGGGTACCAGCAGAGCTCTTTCCTGCCCCTCGCTCCCAGGAGGGCTTCACCTACCCAGCATTTCTTGCATCCTGAGGAAGTGGCTGCAGATGGAGGAGTCGTGAGCACTGTCCGGGAGGGAACATGCTGGTCCTTTGACCTCCTGTCCTACAGAAACAAGAGCTCTCCTGGCTCCTTGCCCTGCCCTAGCAATGCTTAACCCAATGTCCCTCACTCCCTGAAAAATCCCGGCCAGCAGAAAAAGACAGCCACCCACTGGGAAGAAGGAAGGCACCGCCGAGCCTCTTCTTGTTTTTGTTCAGGCAGGCAAAGTCCAAGGCTAGCTGTCACAGGCCGTGGGTGTGTGCCAGTACATCCTGGATACCCACAGGAACAGGCAGCAGAGATAAAAGAACGGGAAAGGACTTTGCCTGAAGGTATCCAGGGCAGGCAGGGGTCAGGTCATGATGCATGAGGTTGGGCTGTCTTTTGTCCTGGACCACATCTGGTGCTGACTGTGGACTGAAAAATGCTGATGGGACACTCCAACACGTTTTGAATATTTTGTGGTTTTGTTGGTGTTTTTTTGGTTGTTGTTTGTTTTGTTTGTTTTGGTTGGTTTTGTTTGTTTGTTTTTTAATTTTGTTTTGTTTTTTTTTTTTTTTTTAAAATTTAAAAATAGAGTGATTTCTGTGGACAAGGCTGCTTGGGGTGAACATGATAAGTCTCAGAGGTAGGCACAAATTAAGAGGCTGCTCTGAGAGATGCCTACCCTCCATCTAAATTTCTTGCAGCTGCTGGCATATCCCTGCGTTCTTGGAGCTAATGCTCCTTTTGCTGTGCAGAAACTGAAGCTGTGGTGCTGAGTGCCAACACTTGCCAGGACAAATGCTTCAGTGCTCTTTTTCCTTCTCTACTGTCCTAAAATCCTATGAAAACTCTGCTACAATCCTCCAGGACAGGAAAGCCATGCTTTGGGTCTTGTAATACTTGCCTTTGCTGGAAACACCATCTCAAAGAATCTGTGATGTGCTGAGATGGGTCCATAAGCCTTGCCCCCCTTAACTCCCTTCTCTCACAAACACAGAGCAAAGAGAACTATATCCCAAACCTCCCTCAGCACCAGCAGTGGCTGCAGGGAGGCAGTGGGAGCTGAGCACAGGCGACATCCACATGTGCCTCGCTGCTTATGGGAGAAGAGCTTGCACAGAACACAGCAAGCATGGGAGGAAGCCAAAATCTCCATCCTGGCAGGTCTCTGCTACTCTTTTTTAAGTTTGCATGCTGGTACATGTAAGCCAGTGTCAGTTCAGAGCTGATATCACATCGGTGCTCTGGACACATTCCCTACTGCCATTCATTGGTTTCACCACTCCTGGCACCACAAAAATATACCCCACCCTCCTGGCATACTTGGCAGTTGTCACAAGGATGTGCATGGACCGTTGTGCCTGTCTGAGGACA
The DNA here is from genome assembly GCA_035583135.1 of Lophotriccus pileatus. Taxonomy (NCBI): domain Eukaryota; kingdom Metazoa; phylum Chordata; class Aves; order Passeriformes; family Tyrannidae; genus Lophotriccus; species Lophotriccus pileatus. Next base: position 62,303,318 of record JAWWES010000094.1, read on the forward strand.
CTGAGAGCCGTGTGGTTTGCAGCCAGAGATGGGGCAAGGCTGGCCTGCACAGCCTGCCCCATGCCAGTCAATATTTCCCAGCTAATCGAGGATGTTTTCCAGTGAGCTCCAAGCCATGCACAGCCAATGTCTCACTCCAGCGTCATTTACCTCTGCAGCAAAATAAGCTGCTGATTATGCAGCAGTAGATTAAAGGGTTTTCAATATCTTTATTGGGTACAAGATACAGAAACTTAGCCTGGTAAGTGTCTTCAAGGAAAAAGAAATGAAGATAAATCTAAATGATCAAGGAAGAACTTGGTGCCTTGTTCCCCTTTTTACAGCCTACTCGGGTTTAGAGATTACACAGCCTTGGGTACATTTGTGTAAATGCTCACAGGGGTAGGATGCAGGTTCATATCCTTCCAGGAACACTTGCAAACTCCATGTCTCAGTCTTGCCCTCTCTCTTCCTGATTGGCAGTGCTCATTTCTCCTTTTCTGCTGATGGATTGTGTGGCTGGAGAGGTACTTGGTCACTCCTGGCACCAGCCTTGAGCAAAAGGTGGGAAATGGGATTACACTGTCTCCTTGCTACTCTTGGCAAGGCTGAGGAACACTGCAGAATGTGAGACATCCAAAATCCAGATCCTAGAGATACCAAGAAGCTGGGCTTCCCTTGATGTGCCAGGAGCAAGACTCAACACCTGGGAGGGAAGCACTCCCTTCTTGCACCTTGTGGGTTTTTTTGTTTGGTTGGTTGGGCTTTTTTTTTTTGCTTTGCTTACTTTCTGAATCCTAGCTGTGCTTTGAGGAAGGGTATAGGATTATTATAACAGGGGAATCACACTAGTGGTCACCATGGGCTGTGCTGGAGCCTGTGCAAAGGGAACTTGCACTTCCCTTTGCAGCTGATGTCCCAGCAAATGTGTCAGATCCTTTCTGGTTTTTTATTTCGAAGAAAAATAAAAACAAAAGAACTTGCCTTCTGGAAGAAGTGAAAGCACAACTTTTCAGGCACTAGTACACTTCCTCTGGGCTCCAGGTCCCAGTTCTGACTCTTTTATAGGTTTCCAACCCTGCAGTGCAGGTAGCACTACAGAGGTGAAGAAGGTCTGTAGATCAACCTGTCAAGCCTTCACTGTGGATCCTCAGGTCACAGCTTTAGGAACTGCTGCTTTTAAAGGGCTGTGATGAAAAAGGCAGAGAAAGAGATTACTGTCTGCAAAACTGAGCCATGGAGCAGAGCCAAGTTCCTGTGCTCATGCAGCAAGAATAAGCAAACACCCAAAATCCCTCAGGAAGTGGAGGCTGCTAACCCACTGCAGGATCCGAGCCATCAACACTGACTTCTTCCTCTTTCCTCCCTCTGAGGCTTTGGTTTCTGCTGGGTTCCCCTCCTGTTGGGCCGTCCCAGCAATGGTGGCACATAAACGGTGCCGTGCTTCCTTTAATTTATCCTCCCAGTGGGCCCCTGAACTCAGTAGTTCTCTTTAGCCAGGCCGTAGGCAGGAGTCTGAACTCAACTGTCCCAGTGCCCTGAAGGCACAGCGGTGCCTGTTGCAGGGCCTCAGGGCTGCAGAGGTGACAGCAGCTGATGCAAATGCCTCCTTGTGCTGGAACAGTCCGAGCGTCATTTCTGGCAGGTTTTGGCCTAGGTCAGGTAACCTGATCCCGTGAGCAGACGTCATACCCAGCCAGAAAGCAGTCCTTGGCAGAGCTGATTTCCGAGCATGGATGTATCTGGAGGGTGCTTACTGCTTTCTGTACAGTCCTGGGTGTTGGTTTCTGCATGACGCTTTTGCTGGGGCTCTCGGGTGTGCCACGGTGGGTTGTTGCCTTTACTCCTGTGAAGAGCAAGGACAGATGGGTCTGGAGAGGCTCATCCCTTAACTCTGCATAGAGCAAAATCATTTCCCCAGCTCCTTCATCAACCTTGCTTACTCAGGCTTCTCATCCATCACCTGCTGGGGAATCTGAACCAGCACAAAGGGAATTCCCTGCCCCACAGTCCCCAGAAGCCCCAGCACAACCCCTTTGACTCTGCCACCATGCATGTGGCCAAGACCCCAGGAAAGGTCACTGGGAGAGAGATGCAGGTCCTTACTCAGTGTAGCTTGGTGCATCTCTACCAAAATTTCAGAAGCATTGGAAGCTTCAGGCTTAGAGGATGTTTTCACTTGGCAGCACTAGCTGAGGGATGTGGATGGTGTCACTCTGCTGCAGGCAGGAGAGGACATGGTTCCTAGTTTGCTCCAGAGTCCCTGGTTTGCTGGTTACCTTGAGAGCCCTCAGCACTGACAGAGTCCAGCCTCCAGGGATCTGAGATGGGGCCTAAAATAAGGCTGGAGGGTGGGAGGGTGGCTGCTGCCCATGGCAGCCTGTCATCAATTGGAGATGCCATGCAGAGGCAGGAAGTGTTTTGTGAAAACCACCCCCAGAACCTTGAGCTTACAGGGAAGGACCAAAACTGCATGCATCAAGGCAAAGATCTGACATCCTTAGGCAAGGGGATTTGGTGTCCATCCCTTGGTGTCCTTGGGACCCAATCAAACCCCCCTGGATTGTTAAATCTCAACTTCAGGAGTGAAGTAGCCACGTCTGTGCTTAACTTCTGCTCTGCTGCCTTCAGAGGCTCTGAGTTTGGCAAAGGGATGGGAAGCCTCAAGCCACAGGGGTGCACCAGAACCCACACTATCCATGTTGTCACTGCTTCTGCCTTCATCCCGTGTCCCCAGGCATCAGCACATACCAACACAAGGGCTGGCAGGGAGCCCAGCTGGAAAGGGCCAGAAGGGCTTTCTACCTGCTTGGCTCATGGATTAGTGGCTGTCACGATGGGTCATTGGTTTGCAGCCCTGGGCCACAAGCTGCAGACTGGCTCCTGACAGCTCCCTCAGTTTCTGTTTCCCAGTCACTCTCTTTCTTTATATTTCTAGATTTTTCTCTCTGCCTATAAACAGCCCTGTGAGGGACTCTCCAGCCCTCATAGAAGAAGAGGTTATATTCCCTATCTGAAGGAAGTGGCCAGGACACCTGAAACACCCTTCTCACCGAAGTCTAAATGATAGCAAACTATGTGACTGGGCAGGAAACTGAGGCAGTGAGGACAGAGGAAGCCGCCAGGAGCAGGGCTCTGGAGTGCTTTGTGGACAGAATACAGATGCTGCAGTTAGTTAATTAGTGTCTGGCAGGGGGCTGCCACTGGGAACCCCACTGATGGGGATCCCTGGTGCTCCTGTCTGAGCACTGCTGAGCTCTGGGGCCACAGACTTGCCACAAAAGCATGCAGCATACTGTGAATGGCCAAGAGTCCTGTTGGGGGTCTCTAAGGAGTGCTTTGAGTGGGATGATTTACTTCTTCTCATTCTGCAGCTCTGTGCTGGAGAGAGCTGCCATCCCCTCTGGCCACCCAGAGGTCTTCATTTCAGAAACAAAATCCTCCTCTTAAGAGGTTATGTTCATCCCCCAGGTGAGGATACCTACATGGTGGACTGGGGGTCTGCAGGAAGACCTGCAATCAGTGTCTTTACCCTTGGCTGGTGTTAGGAGCTGCTGATCCTGCAGTGGCTGGGGTTCTGCCCTCCCACAGATTCTCTCCTCCACACAGGACAGACACAGCTGAGATGACACACTTTTCTCTTGACATTGTCTAATTGGCTTGATTTGTCCATATTAAACATTTACCATCCACAGTTGGCTCCTTCATTAGCTATGACACGTCATGTTTAACCGCACAGCAATACTGCAGCACTGCCAGGGCCAGCAGCAAATGCTCAGGAAACTTCTGCATGAGGTTAATACAGAGACCATGGGAAAATCTGGGTCTGAATTCAGACAAACATAAACAAGCCTGGAAATACATCTGAGCTGGCAAAAGATCTTAGACAAGAGTACACATCCACATGCACAGCCTGCATCCCTGCCTCCTTTATTTACACCCAGCATAATGGCTTGCCTGTGGACCTGGGGGCTTGCAAGGAGGAATGAGCACACATTTGGTTTGCAAACCACAGCATAATTAATTCCTAGCAAAGCTTCTGGGCTTCACTCTGGCTGTGGAAGCTCAAGGTGCTACCCGGAGTTAATCAGATGCTTCTCCAGCACACCCAAGGTGTTGTGTCCCACCAGCATAGGGCAAGGGAATGGCCTTCCAGGACCAGGGAGAAACTAGGCAGGCAGGAAAGAAAAACAGTCAGAAATGACAGAAAAAGCAAGATGAAGAGCATGCTGGGATCCCTTCCACCCCTAGCCCCACTCTGAAGCAGCCTCAGGCCCTTCACTCCCAGGGCTTTGCCCTGAGGCTTTTCTCAGCCTCAAGCAAGGATGGACGTAATTCCTCCAAAAGCTATTCCGAAGGCAATGTTTGCCATCTAGTGGGAAAATAAGGTCTGTGTATCTTACTTGCCTGCAGAGGGATGGGGCTTAGGGTTTTTTTGGCAGTATTTGGGGGCCACACTCCCCCTTACCCATAGCTGGGCAGCGGCTCCCAGTCCCAGTGGGGAGTTCCGGGGAGGAGGGAAATTGTGAGAAGTGGTGCTGACTTAGCTTGCTGCAGGCAGGTCACCAGGCTCTTGGCTGCCAGCCACAGATGCCTTTCTGAGAGTGAATCCTTAGCCTAAGCCCTTGGAGTGGTCCTCGGCTGAGCTGATGCCCAGCATAAGTGGGGAGTGCTCTGGAGTAGGGGGAAAAGCACCATGTTCTGGATAAATGGTGCCTTTCAGATTAGCAAACCCCTGGGGATTTGTGCCTTCCAGGTTGGCATCCTCCCAGGCATTGCTGTCTTCCAGGTTAGCATCCTCCCAGGAATCAGTGCCTTCGAGGCTGGCACTGGCAATCAGCGCCTTCCAAGTCAGCATCCTCTCTGGCATCAGTGCCTTCCAGATCAGCATCTCCCTGAGTATTTGTGCCTTCCAGGTCAGCATACTTCTCCTGGGAATCATTGCCTTCAAGGTCTGCAGATCCTCCCGGAGATCAGTCATCATTCCAGGAAGGGATCCCAGGTGTAGACACGGAACTAGCACTTTTGGCATCTTACCAACCCCAGATCCATCAGCACAGAGGTGGCTATGCCAGTGCCAGTGCCTGGCATGCATGTGGAGTTCAGCTGCTGCACATCTAGTGGATCTTCCAGTGTGGAAAAGAGGCTGGGAGCTGCCTGTATGGTGGCAAGGCTTGTGTGTTATAACCCTGCAAAGCCACATAAGACTTCCAGAGGCACATTTAACTCTGGCCCATCATTTTCAGGATGCAGTGAAAGGCCCAGCTAGACAGTGCTGTCTGCCCAGTGCCTGCTCCATGCAATCCTTGAAATCTGGGGAGCACCTGAGTGCCCCAGTTGATTGAGAAGCTCCTATGTAGGACTGGGCCATGCAGTCCATAACCTCCATTTGCTTGTTCTGCCCATGCAGACAAAGCAGCTGATGTGGCAGCAGATAAAGGGGACCACAAAGTGAGGCTGGTGGAAGGAAGCAGGGAGAGAGGCTCTCTATTCCTCCCAAGGGAAGCTCCCAAAGCATGTCCTGCTCTGTTTTAGACTCTGAAGCTCTGGAGGCATCTGGAGGAGAAGATGGAGTTTCTGCCTTGGGGAAGGGAGGAGATCATCTCCTCAGAGCAAGTGACATGGAAACATCAGGGAGGTACTGCCCTCATGTTGCACAGCAGAAATATGTGCGTGAGGAACACACAGAGGGCACTACTGCAAAAAGCAGTGTGACTGCATGTGTCCCCTAGTGCCACCACACCTCATGGCAGGCATACAAAACACTGGGAACTCTTGCTTGGACAACAGGACTGCTTCCCATGCAAAGAAAAAGAGGGAAAAAAAGAAAAAAAGCTGGCAGGAAAGTCATGGGCTTGGTGAGCTCATCCAAAGAGCTGGTGTTGCTGCTCTGAGGAGGGAGCAGCCATTTCCTGAGAGCATCACGAGCAGCAGTCCTTGGGCAGAGCTGAGCTGTTGGCTTTAGCCTCCTAGTGTCTCTGTGGCCAGGTGCCTGGCATTTGCCACCTGCGAAAGACCAAAATCATCCTAGAGGCAAGGAAGGGGCCAGCCCCAGCAAGCAAAGAAACAACCCACTCCTGGAGGGAGAAGCCAACAATACAGCAGCAAGAGGTGTCTTCAGGCCTCTCACCTCTCCGCGTGTTTGGGTGCCAGCACATCTGGCCCAGCAAGTGATGTCTCCCCCCATAAGGAAATAGCTGACAATGGGCAAGAAACTTTCAGGCCTGTGGCAGCTAGATAAGAAGGCAGATGAAGAAGGAGTATGGGGCATCTCAGGGACCTCTAGAGCACTTGGACCCTTTAACAAGTTCCCAGGCAGAGGTATCCCACGTGCAGATGAAAGCCACGGTCAGGGTGAATGCTCAGCAATGCATTCTTAAAGCATTTGTGTTTGGATTCACTGTATCCCTGGGCAGGGTCCCTGCTGTTCCCACTCTCCCAGTGTCTGGGCAATGTAAGATGGAAGCGGCTCCTGAGGGGGATGCAATCGCTCTGGAGATGCCCTGTGCTCTCCCCAGTACTCTCAGGACCTGCACTGGTTAGAATTTCAGCTCTCTCTCCTCATGTCAGCTGAGATGCCACTTCCATGGGGACTGGGTGCATGGGTCACACTCCAGGCTTGTTCCCAAGCACTGTCCTTGCTCTGCTCATGGGCCTCTCATCCATCTTCATAAATCAGGCACCGAATGGCGAGCATCTTTGATGCTTAGAATAGTAATTGTGTGTAATTGGTAATTGCTTATCCATGTATCCATCTATACACCAGCACATCTTCTTCCCTCAGTACATGTATCCGTCCCTCCCTGCTGAACCACTGTGTATGTACCGTGTGCTTTCTACGTCATTTTGTGACCTTTATCTATATATCTATACATACACATATGCAGATACACACACATATATGTGTGTGTATATATATATATACACACACACACACACATATATATGTTTCATGGCCCTGTGTATTCCACAATCTGCCAAAGCTGCTTTTACTTCTTTCCTTGGCTCAGCATTTGGCGGAGAAGGAAGCAGAAGCAGCCATGAGAGGTAAGTTGAGACTGTTTTGCTTCACAGTCCTGTGCAACTCGCCTCCTCCCCTGCACAATGCGGGCTGATGCTGGCAGCAAGGCAAGGAGAGGAGGAGGCTAGTCTTGAGGGCCAGCTCAGAAATTTGGCAGGGTTGGTGGCAGTCAAAC
>JAWWES010000094.1:62310502-62321490 GCA_035583135.1 Lophotriccus pileatus
CCCAGGCACCACTGCACAACCGCCCAAAACCAGTGCCCTGCTGCAAAGGCTTTTGCCAAGGTTATAGCTTTCCCAAATGAGCCCCTGCCTGAAACACTATCTGGATGGGCCCACCCTGTGCAGGACAGAGACATGGAGACGGACCTGTCTGCATCTCAGTGCTGGGGACATTCCCATGTGGCATTGCCTGATGGAATTTTTTTACACCCAGCAGTTTCCAGGCCACATTCTCCTGCACTCTGCTCCTGCTGCTCTTGGGCTGGTCCCAGTTCCATGCCAAGGAGCTGGACCCACCCCTGCTCCCTGTGGATTCAGACCACAGGCTGCTTTGACCTGGCAAAGCCTCAGCTTCCCCAGGCCTGGCTTGTACCAGCTCCCCCAGTGATCTTGGCACAGCCTCTGCCCTGGGGAGGGTGGGATACAGCAGCAAGGCAAGTTCGGATGTGCTCTGCCTACTTGGGGCAGAGTGTATCCAGGCAGGGCTCCAGCCTGCAGCAGGAAGCCTCCTGCTCCCTCAGTGGCAGAATGAGCCACCAGTGAGCCCAAGCCTTGGAGGAAGTGTCTTGGCCCACAGTGGGACAGGGAGGTGCCGACATTGGGACTGCTCTCATGGTCCCTTCCTGTTTTTCTTCCACAGCTTGAAGGCAAAGTTGATTTTGGCATCTGGATCCCTCTCCTTTATTCCAGATTGCTGTTCCCCCCAGCCTTCCCCTTGCATCTTCCCTGGTTCAGTGGAAAGCCCTGTTTACCCATGTACAGCACCAGTGCATCCTTCCCTTGGGCAACTGGGAGTGCAGCACCCAGCACCACGCATCTTTATTCCCTGAAGCATAGAAGCTGCTGCTTCCTTCAGGTCCCCAAGGTCTGTGTGTCACATTTATAGGCTGCTGGGGCAGGGAGCAGAGCCATGAGGCATCCCAAAGACAGTGGCAGTGCAGGCAGGCAGGAGTTTGCAGAGGCATGCAGAACTCATGACTGCTCTTCGTATCTCCATCTACCAAATGGGTGGCAGGTCCTGACCCTAAAGCTTCCATCAGAGAGGAAAGGGGTCACCCTTTAGGACCTTGGGCAGCAGGACACAGTGATGAGGACCATAGATGCACCTCCTGCCCTCAAGCTGCCCTGGTCACCAGAACTGAGTGTTACCACCACCTGGCCAGGCAAGACCTAGATAAGGAAGGGGACACACAGCTTGGCACATGGGGAGAGCAGATCTGTGAGTCCCCTCTGCCTTTCATTTCTCATCTTCTACCCACCTGAGCTTGCCTGCACAACGCAGGCAGACATTTCCTTGCAGAAATGCAAGGCTCTGGTGGTCTCTGCTTCCCCTTGCCAGCAGCAACTTCCTGGAGTTTGTAAGTAGGCAGGATAGAGAGGCCAGAGCTGCCGTCTCACACCCTCTCCCATTTTCTGGCTGCTGTGCGGCTACAACTCGAGCAGGCATTGGCCTCTAAACCAGCACCAGATGCTGGGAGACTACTGAACTGTTTGCAAACACTGGGGCCACACCTATGGGATGTACATCACCCGTGTTCCACAGCACCTCTAGACAACCACAACCCTCCACAGTGGCAGAGGAGTGGGATCTGGTGGTGATGGGATTTCAGGTGGTAAAGGCCTCCCAGGCCACACTGGGGACTGAGAACAGACAAGGGTGACCGTGATGAGACGGGGTGATGGTGACATATCAGAATGTGCGGTGGCTGGGTTGGATGATGGGGAGCAGAATCCAGAAGATGACGGCAGTGTGACACAGCTCACCTGGGAGAGGGGATGTGGCTGCTGAGCCCAGAAAACCAGGCAGGATTTGGCTCCTTATACCTCCCCAGCTTGGTGACCTGCCATACTTCTCTGTGGAGAGCCCTGCTCTGGTCCAAGGATAGTGTCATGCCCACTAGTCCACTGTAGATAGAGGGCTGACCCCTGTCTCTACCAGCTTGAGTGACTGTGCTAACACGGGACAGTGAGGGCCTGGGACCCCACAAAGCCAAACACGGACAGCTCTCATGACCCCACACTCCAGGCATCTAATGGGGGCACAGGAGACATTGCAAAAGGCACATCCTGCCCCAGTGACCTCCAACCCAGTTCCCACAAGTCCCCACCCTTTAGGGGGGTGCCCCCATTCCAGGCTCCCTCTGCATGCCTGGTTAACAGGCAGGACCCCAGGATCCAACTGGGAGGGACCCACTCTGCACTGGCTTTGCTCCCTGTGCTCCATGTGTCGCTGCTGTCTGAATTTCCACCCAGCTCCATCTGGATCTCGTTGGGCTGCTGGCACTGAGCACAGGGGTCGGGCGGTGCCAACACATGGAAGCCATTAGAGGGGCTGTGTCGATGTGCAGCAAGGGGGCCACATGCAGAGTGAGGGGGGCTCTGCAGAGGGTCCTGTCCCGGCTGCTGGGCTGGCGAGGACAGGGAAGACATCCCACACAGCTGCCTGCATCCTCTTCTGGCACTTAGCAAGGGCTGGTCTGGGCGAGGGTCTCTCTCAGCCCCTCCAGGCACCTTGGAAGGGTGCTGACTGGTTTGGGGACTGGCCCTGCTGCCTGTATACCTCCAGCAAGGACCATCCCGAGCTGTTATCTCACCTGGTGCCACTCACCTCTCCCCTGGCCCAGCATCATCTTCAAGGGGGTCTTGTCTAGGCAGTGCCAATGGCATATCCCCTTTACTGGGGACATTGGCATATCTCCTTTATTGGCATCACTGCTCCATCCAGCCACAGCATGGGGGAGAGGGGCAGAGGGAAGGGGTGGGGGCGGTTCTCTTCCGCCTGCTGGCAGCTGGTGGGCGGTGGCGGGCAAGGCTCAGCACCCCCTGCTCACTGATGCCCGGCACCCCCGGGAGCCTACACCCATGGTCCCCCTCAACACTAGGCAGTGAAGTGGGGCTGGCTCAGTGTCTTATCCCCATTTGTTTAGCAGCGCTCAGAGGTGGAGCTGGCCTGTCACCCTGAGCCTGAAGTGACTCCAGCCGGCTCCTGGTGGGCTTGGGCAGTCCAACCCTCCTGGGAGCAGAGCCTTTCTCCTTAGGATCCATCCTGCAGCCCAAGAGCATTGGGAGCTCTGGCAGTGTCCACAGCTGTGGGGTGACCCAGGAGGTGCGGGATCCTTGGAGGCCAGCAGTGGCATCAAGTCCCACGCGTGGGCAAGCAGGTGCAGGGAGCAGGGATCGGCCTGGGCTCACTACAGGATCTGGGCTTCTGCCAAGAGAGAGGACAGGGTGTCAAGGGGGCACTGAACTGCTCACCGCTTCCCACTCCCTGCCCCTCACTCCCCCCATTACCTCTCCTGCACCATGACTCACTTGGTAGTGCCTTCAAGCGGGTCGCAGCAACCAAAAAGTTGGGTTTGGTCTTGTCCTTGCCATGTTTCCTCATCCGGAGCCTGGGAAAAGAGCAGTGGTGGCTGAAGACACCAAGCAGCCCCCCAGAGCATTGGGGTTTCCCGTAACCCCAGTGACCCTGCTCTGTGCTCCCATCCAGCCGTGCCCAACTGTGCCCAGCTCAGCTTAACCTCTCTGTTGGGTCATCTCCAGAGCTACAACAGAAGCTGGTCATGAGATAGAGGAGGACTGAGACGGGAACAGGGGCTGACAGAAGAGTGACAGCATGGCAAGGAGAGTGGGCAATGCCCAGGGTAGAATTCCCAAGAAGCAAAGACATATGAAGGGGTGTCTGCACTGACTCTGAAGCATAAGAGTCCCCAGCAAGGCAGGAGTCTTTGGTGGGGTGTTAGTAGCAGTAGCATCTTTGGGGAATACAGAGAAAGGTCCCATGGATCTGGGCTCATTGGAAAGACCCTGGGCAGGCTGGGCACCATGGGTGTGCTGGGAATAGGCTTGGATGTGACAGGGGGTGGCAAGGGGAGCATAAACTACCATATGGAGCATGAAATCTGTCTTGGCAGGGAGGCAAGAGTAGGGCTTGGGGGACACAGGGCACTCCATGCTAAGGGTTCTGGCGCCAGAATGGGATGGGGACAGCAATCATACAGACCCCTCCCTCTCAAAACCCAACCTACCAGATGAGGATGGTGATGATGACAACAGCAGCCAGTACGAGGAAGGCAAAGATCCCAAGGGACACCAGGACAGCCACCTTCTCCAAGGGGTCACTGCGGTCTGGAGCAGAGAGACTGTCACGGCCAAGGGATGCCACAATCCCCAGCATCTGGGGGACCCTATTGCAAGCTCCCAGCAGCCCAGCCACACAGCGGGCACGGAGCAAGGGACCCTTGCCATTGCACTCAGCCACACACATGCCCACCCTGGCACTCCTGACTGCCACCCCATCGCTACTCACTGATGGGCTCAGGGTTGGGGGCCTGGGAGGGCTCCTCAGCCAGGCTCTCCAGTCTGGCGTCTGTAGTGGTTTGTTCACTCGCTGTGGTGGCCAGGTCTGGAAGGACAGAGGGGATGGAAACATTCACCCAAAACCACAGAACCCCAGAGACCCCAGAGAAGAGAAAAGAAGGTACCCTTGTGCCCTAGAGCTCCCTCGAGCCCCAGGGTGCTCCCAAGGTGCTTAGTGGTGCTCTGGGAGCCCCACTCTGCCCCAGGTCTACAGGGGGCAATCTGCAAATGGCAGCAGCACATCTGCTACGCACAGCAGGACATCTGCTATGGGCTGGGAGATGTTTTGTCCTCCTCCAGCTCTGCCTCCCAAATGTAAGTGGCCCAGGAGCTGAGACTTGCTCTGGTTGGTATTTGGGGGGAAGTGACTGGAGAGTGGAAGCTCAGGGTGCTGGAGGGACTTCAGGGAGAGATGGTGCAACATGGTAGGGCTGCTGGGGGATGCAGCCTGTCTCCCTCTCACCTCTGACTGGTGTTGCCCGGGCCTCGGCACTCCACTCGCTCCAATTCCCTGCATCCAGGAAATCCTTGGCACTGACTTGTACCACGTGTTCCAACCCAGCGAAGGCATCTGTGATAACCTCTGACAGGTTCACTGTCTCTACCTGTGCCAGCAGAGGGGAGGTGTGGGGCAGGCAGGGGCATCTCCCACTGCCCTCTCCAGCCCCATGCACACCCTGCTCCTATGCTGGCTTTGCCTTTCCTTGCACACTGCTTACCACGGACCAGGAGCGGTGGATGACGGGTCGGTACTGGAGTCGGAACCTTAGCTGGAAGTGGGGTTCCTTGGGCCAGGAGGAGGGGTACTTCCAGCTCACATGGAGCCGCCGTGGGGCCAGGGGAATGGGCTCCACCACCAAGCCCTCAGGAGGGTCCGGCTTAACTGTGAACAGAGAGGACAGAAGGCCCCTGTCACACTGCACTGCCATGCAGAGAGGGGTTGGGTTCCCCTCTGTCACCCAAACAGGGGATGGATGAACACTGGGACAGACAGAAGGGATGGGTGGGGACTCACTGATGGCCTGCATGGTGACATCAAGGAGGCGGTAGCTGAAGCCCAGGGGGTTCACCTCAGTGATGTTCAGGCGGTAGGAGCTCCAGAACTCTGACCGGTGGACGGTGCAGGTGCCAGGGCGGGACAGATCCTGCAGGCACAGCCCCACGTGCCCATTCTTGTTCCTGTAGGTGGGGAGGCAGGGTGGTGACACATCCTACCTGCACACCATACATAGTTTCCCAACACTGCCATGGAGGTGCCATGGGAGACCCCAGTGCCAAGACCCAAGTGGAGAAGGCAGCCCCTCTGGTCAGTGGCACTCACCCTTCCAGAGTCCACCATGACCCTCTGAGCACAACAGAAGGGACCCCCATCCCAGCTCCAGTGCCCCTGTGAAGGTCCCTCCATGGACCAAGATGTTCTCCCAGACCCTCAGGCTTAGGGACATAGCTCTCCCAGTGGGGAGCCCCAGGCCTCGCTTTGGGGTCTCTGCTGAAGGCTGCAGCAGAGCCTTCGGGATGGGGCCCAGTCCCCAGGGAGCAGGAGCAGGGTGGGAGTCAGTCCTACCTCCGCTTCTCTTCACCTGTCAGCGATTTCTTCCTGCCATGGAGACAGATGAAAAGGCAGATGATGAGGATGAAGGGGCAGCATGAAGCCAACCCCACCCTGATCCAGCAGAGAGACAGGGGTCTCCACACTGCACAGTAGCCCCTCACTCCCACATCTGATATACAGATGTGACAGCATGGGAGACAGAACTAAAACCATACCCAGCTCTGTTAGTGAGCAGCCTGGCAGCAGGAGGTGGGGGTCCCAGGGAAAAAAGATTGTGGGGTACAAGACGGTCTTCCCCAGAGGACCCCCTTTCCTGCCTGGAGTTTCATCACACAGCAGCAAAGACACGGAGATGCTGCTAAAAGCAGCTCCCTGGTGGCTAGCTTCACTTTCCCCTTAGAGCTCCCCAAATCCCTTGCTTCTCACTACCCCCTCTCTGCAGAGCCCCTGATGCTCCACGCAGCCCCCTCCTCACCAAACTCCCAGCTCTTGCAGCTTTCAGCAGGGCTGTACTTTATGAGCTGTGTTGGACTTCAAAGCCGCCTGCTAATTTGGCTTGCAGGGATAATTAGAAGCAGCAATGCTGTCAGGGCTCCTTTCATCCCAAAGCATGCCGGAGCACAGCAGCTTGCAGATGACCTGCTTCTCTTTTATAGCCCCTCTGGTGCTGGCAGAGCTGTCAGCAGGGAGTGAGCCTGCCTCCCAGTGCTGCTGAGGTCCCCCCAGGTAGCAATTAAATGATTGGAGCTTGGCTCATCCCAAAACATGACCTGTTCAGAGGTGCAGCATGGTCCCTGAGGCAGGAGGTGAACCCAGGGTGTGGGTGGAATGGACAGCTAGATTTGGTGGTTAACCTTGGCTGGGACCCAGAGCTCACCCCGTAAGCCCCCCAGTCCATGCTCTGTGGGGATACATCACCTGTATGTGGTGATGTATCTGGTGGGGAGGAAGGTCTCCACACTGGAGGTCCAGGAGCAAGAGAAATTCTCGTAGTCAGATGCTCTGCAGGACACAAAGGGGACTCCCGGCAGGTCTGAGGTTCAGAGGGAAATGACAGTCAGTGAGGGCAGCCCATCCCACAGCCCATCCAGCACACAGGGATGCCAAAGACCTCTATTGGCAAGCCCCTGGCCTGGGTGCAGGCATCAGTGACCCATCCCACTGGGGCGACGTCCCTGCAACAGCTCAGCCCGCAGACATGCTACTCACGTCCCAGACGCAGGGACACGGCGTGCAGGAGGCCACCGTCCTCGCCATGGCAGCTGTATGATCCCATGGAGGCCAAGCTGGCACTTGGCAGCACCAGGGCTCCCTGCTGGATGGCTGATCCCTCTGGCAGCGCCGCAGCACCTGCCCGTCTCCACTGCACTGGTGAGCTGGAGAGGAGAGACCGGGCAGGCTGCATCAGAGGACAGGAATGGCAGGTCATCCCAGGCCCACCCTGTAAACCATTCCATTGGATAAATCCCCCAGTGTACATGGAAAAGACCTACCCAGCAGGGGCACCAGCACACGACAGGGTCACATCTGTCCCCAGCTGTCCATACTGCACACCTGGAGGGACACATATCCCCACATGAGTGTCAGCACTCCATGCCACCCCATACCAGGGCTGGGAGTGGAGGTGGACAGCTTGGGGCTGCATCCTGCACTGGGCACTGGCTGTGGGGTCTTGTTTTACACAGGTACCACAATGGAGGACCAGTAAGGACTGGTCCCAGTTGGGGTTGGGTGAGCAGATGCAGGGGGGCACTGGCCAGAGGGTGCTTGTCACTGTAAGGCTCTGTTTCATGAGTGCCCTAGTTCTGGTGGGTCTGTTCCTGTCTGGGGAATGGCCCTCAGGGTCCTCATGCCCAGGATATGGGGGGTCATGTGGGGGGCTCACCTTCCTCTCCCCAACCCTCGGTGACGGCGAGGGAGGCTGATGCCAGGGCTGCTGCAAGGAACACCATCACCCTGCCCAGGCCTGGGATGGAACTGCGCATCTGGGGAGGTAGAGCAGGAAGAGAGAGGGTGTTATCCTCTGCAGTAGGGCAGCTGGCAGGGTTCACATCACAGAGCATTGCTTGCAGGACCATGGACCCTGCATCTCCTTCTCATCTCATCCCATCCTGTGGGGACAGCACAAGGACCAAATTCCAGGATGCCAGCTGTGACATCTGGCATGGTCTGTGCCACAATCACAGCTGGTTCCTGGCTGCTGAGCAGTCCCTGTGCCTGGAGGGGGGGATGCAAAGGGCAAATATTGACCAGGAGCTTGGGGATGTGTGGGTTGGAGGGATTAAGGGTTCTTTGCCATTGCAATCCTGTGCTGGAAGCCTTGGCTGGCTCCCAGTCCCAGGGTGGTCCAGAGACCTGTGCATGTGCAGCTGGAGTGGGAAGGGACCAAAGGGAAATTCTGGCCTGTATTTACATGGAAGGAGACAGCAGTTAGATCTAAACAGGTTCACACAGGACTGTGAAAACTCAGGCTGTGCCAAGTCCCACATTACTGCCCATGCCTGCACCCATTGTGAGGCTGGTCCATGTAGATCTATTCCCCTTTGGGCCATTTGTGGCTGAATGGCCCTGAAATCACTTTCCTCACACTCAGAGATCACCAGTGGCTCTGGGTGAGAAGTGCAGGGGATGCTGAGTCAGGGATGCGCACCCAGCTCTCCGTGGGTCAATCCCTGCCACAGATTGGAAGCTCCTTACCAGCATCACCCTTTCCATCCCAACATACACATCCCAACCTGCACGAATCAGTCAGCATCACTCTGGCCAACACAGCCAGCATTGCCCTGTCTTCCCCTACCAGCACTACCCTGCCCACTGCAGCCAGCATTGCTCTAAGTCACCACTCCAGCCAGCATCACCCTGTCTATGCCAGCCAGCATTACCCTGCATCTGCTCTCACCTACATAGTACTGCACATCTCAGCAAGTGTCACCTTGTCCATCCCAGACAACCTCACCCCATCCATCCCACACAAACCCTGTCCCTATCAGCACCATCACAATGTCGGTATCAGTCAGAAATGAATCATTTCTCCCTAGAAGGCCCATCTGCCCACCTCTCATGAATGGACAGGCCTGTTATTATACTCACACTGTTGGGCTCTGCTCCCAAGTGCAAGCAGGCAGGGGCTGCAGGCACAGGAGACAGTGAGCTCCCTGCCAGCCCCAAGTGCAGGCATAAATCTGTGTCCCCCAGGGTTCAACAGCTGAGAGACTGGAGGGATAGATGCTCCAGTCCAGCAAACGCACCCCAGAGCTGCTGCTGGTTCCCCTCCTGCAGTTGGGTGCCCACAGCCACAGACCAAACCTCCTGGCGAAGGAAACGAGAGCTACAGGGCAGTCTGCTGCAGGGGGCACGGCGTGTGGCACCCCACATCAACCCCGTCCTGAACATGCCAGGCAGCCTCAAACACAAGCCCCGAATGCAAATAATTTCATGAGACCGTCATAAGCTTTTCCTACCAAACCACCAGTAGGAATGTTCCCAAGAAACATCAGTTAAAAGGTCTCTGCCAAAACTATGCTGGTAAGTAACTGGGAACATTTGGCCTGAAAGTAAAATATTTTGGTGATGGAAAAAGAAAAAAAAAAAAAGGAGACAGAAATGAGTGTATTTTGTCTTAAAAGCAGTGACCAAAAATAACTCCATACACCATGTGGGCCAGAGCGAAGGGTTGGTTCTGCAGTGGAGGAAAAGGGGGATGTCAGGGAGAAGGGACAGTGAGTTAGTATAGAGAGAGAAAAATAGTTTTAAAATAAAATAATTTCTTCTCCTGACCACCCTGTCTTTTAAAACACCACGGAGGGTGAAGACAGAGCTGCTGCATCCTTTGCTCACCCTCACCATGTCGCTCTGTGGCAGCAGGATATGCTCTGGGCACTGGCTCACTGCTGACAATGAGTTTGCCTAGTCTTAGAGCTGCTGACAATGAGTTTGCCTAGTCTTAGAGCTGCTGACTTGTTCAAGGCCAGTCTGGAAAAATGACCCTGCAGCTGCAACACTGAAAGGTCTCTCTCCCTGTGTGGACAAGGGAAGAGCTTGGGAGCACGTCAAAATTTGCAGGGAGACAACGCTAATGTCCCCAAGGAACAGTGTAAGAAGCCCTGCCTGGCCTGGCCTGGCTGAGGGTGGTAATGCCAGAGGACACAGAGGCACTTCAGACCCTCCCGTGGTGGCAGAGACCATCTCTGCAGACCCTGCCCCCAAGCTGCATCCCAACACATTCCCATAATGACCCCCGTAGTTAAATCTAGTTAGGGACCAGTAACCTAGACCCTAAACTCAGTGGTCTAACCCTAATCCTAACCCTAACACCACTGACCCTGGGGGCCACTCTTCATCCTCCACCCTTCAACACCCTTTGCCCCAGGGTCCCCTCACCAAGTGGTCCCCATCCTCACCCCACTACTTCATGCCCTCATAGGGGCACGCCTCCCATCACAGTGTGGGAGAAGATGGCTCCAAGCCCCTCCAGTCACACATTATCTTAGTAAATGACCCACATGAGCACTGACAAAAACCCATCCCTGACTGAGCATCACTGAAGAGAGAAGCAGCAGGGCAAGCCCTTCCTCCCCTGCCCAAATGCCACAAACAAAAGGGGAAGAAGCCACAGAGCCAGGGAAGACCTGGAGCCCTCATCCCTGGGTGCAGTGGCATGGCAGGAGGCCTGGTGCTGCAAGAGAGCCCACCCAGGAAGGATCCCCTTATCTTCTGCTAGAGAACACCCTGGCCAAGGGAAAAACAGGCGTGCAGATGAACACATGGGTGTGCATGGCCAGGCCACTTTCCTTGGTGGCTCTGTACCCCCACAAACAGGCACACAGGCAGAGAAAACATCCCTTCATGCTTGAACCAGCGGTGACACATTCTGGGGACACAGAGTCCCAGCGCAGTGGTCCTGGAGCCGAGCCGGGACAGAAGGAACAATCAGAGCTTTTCTTCCTGCCTGCATGCTAATCCTGGCCCAAGAGACATCTGCCGCCCGCCCAGGGCTGTGTGATTTCCCAGTGCCATGGCCAGGGCAGAGGTACTCAGCTCAGCCTGGGGGAGTGGTTTGGTCTGGGCAAGAAGGGCAGCG
>JAWWES010000094.1:62348822-62360414 GCA_035583135.1 Lophotriccus pileatus
TGTGGCCCTTTGTTGGACTCTTTCCAACATGTCTATGTCTGTCTTGTACTGGGATTCCAGAACTGGACACAGGATTCCAGGTGTGTCCTCATCAGTGCTGAGTAGAGGACAAGGACCTCCCTTCACCTCTGGCAGCACGTTCTACAATGCAACTTAAAATAACTCCTTTGCAACAAGGGCACACACCTGGCTTATGTTCAGCTTGGTGTCTATGGGGATCTCCAGGTCCTCGTCTGCCAAGCTGCTTTCCATCTGAGTGGCTCCCAGCATCTATTGGTGCAAGGGATTGCTCCTTCCTGGATGCAGGACTTTGCACTTCAACAGCCTCAGAGAGGACAGCAGGACCAGAGGATGTGGCTGAGACCCCAGCTTGGTAGTAAGGGCCAGGATAGTTAATATCTAGGGCCATGACTGCAGCAGCTTTTGAGGAGCCCTGAACATCCTCTGACAGGAGTTACCTGTCCCAGAATGACTTGATCTGGAATGTGAACAAGGACATGGGGGAAGGCAAGCACTGACACAGCCAGGGGATGTGCAGCTTAACTTTGCTGGGAATCACAGCTTCTCTACTAACCTCTCCCTTGTCTGGGACAGAGACAGACCTGTCCTGCCACTCTGCTGAATGTGACGTGTCTTGCCAGCTTTGCTGGAATCAGAGCTCAAGAAATGTAGCACTGTTGGACTTGAGCTGGGGCTGTGCTGACCCTCAGTATGAAGTAGTGATCTGTGGTGATGTTCTTAGTCACATCACCAGGATACAAGCATGCACGTAACATACAACCCTATGTGCATCCCCATCATACATCTGAATGCCTTATGCCACAGGGCAGAGGAGTAGCATAAGCCACCCTACTCTGGAAACCATCTATGAGTGTGTGTGCAAGGATGGAGGAAGGCAGGAAAAAGTTTGCTGGGAGAAATTCAGCAGCAAATGAAACCACAGCCACATCCCCTCAAGAAAGCTGCCAAGCCCTGTCAGCTCCTGGAGGCTGCAAGCTCCTCCTGCATGAAACCCCAGTGAGCAGCAGAAGGAAGACAGGTCTCCTACAGTGGCCCAGAGACTGCCACTGTAGCCCCCAGCCCTACAGCAGCATTAACCAGCTGCCTGGACCCCAGAATTTGCTGCTGCTCTGCTTGCTGCAGCCTCAGGTGGGCCCAGGTGGTCTTCAGGGCCACCATGAAAGGACCAGCCATGGGAACATACCCCGCACTGAGAGCAAGCTGTGGTGTGCAGTGAAGCCATCTGTTTCCATCCTGCAGCTGCTGTCCTTCCCATTGCAATTTACTTGGCCTCCTATAATTTATTCATCCCAGGATGCAGCTTGTACATCTGCAGTATCATTACTGGAGACACCATTAGCTTTAAAATTTTATAAACCTCTGTGCAGGTGATAAGTTGAAAAGTTAAAGAGGGTAATTGTGGCAGGAAAAAGGGGGTATTTGCTCAGTGTTCATCTCACACCAGAGATCCAGGCTCGGGGAGGGGCTTTGGAGGGAGATCAGCAGACTGGTGTAAGCGAGTGAACTGTTGCCAGCTCCCAGCCAGCTCACCCAGCTGCAAATCCTTCCCCACTGGATCCATGCCCTGGCCAAGGGACCTACAGGCAATTCCATGCATTTCTCCCTCTTGCCTCCTCAGCTCCACCATTTCCTCAAGCCAATGACAAGAGGGGCTGCACATCCAGATGTTTGCATCTGGATGCGTTGCTCATGTTTCCATGATGGACTTGACAAGGGACTGGCAAGGATTAGGACAATCCTGAATCACCTGCCTGCTGTCTGTTGGTTTGGATGATTCAAGACTCTACAGGGAACTGGAAGAGTCTCCATCATGTAGACACCTATCACTTGGAGCATGCCTGGGTCTCCCAAGCTGCATCTCCTGACTGCAGTTCCCTTCTGCCTCTCTGCTTCCTGACAAGAACACCTAGGTTCATGTGCCCTCACTCAGAACCACAGCAATTAACTCGTGCTGGAGAATTTTCCTAGACAGTTTCCATGGCCTGAGTGAAGGCATGCACCAAAGATGTGTCAGGAAAGCAGGCATGGCAGCCTTAACCAGAGGCCTTGCACCCTTTGCAATGAATTAAGAGCATGCTGATCACTCCTGGCAGCTGGAGGTCTATGTGACAGCTGAGACAGGGGGATAAATTCCCTCTCCCCAAGGCCAAGGGAGATTTGTGTACAAGGATGATTTACAGGCTGCTCACAGGGACTGAAGAGCTAGGAGGCTGCAGGAACGAGGGTCAGTACCAAGCAGGTTGGGGCCTGAAAGAGTGAGGGGTGGTGGGAGACACTGAGGGATAGCTGAGACCAGGGAGGGAAGAAGAAGGGACAAGGTCCCAGAGGAGACCTGCTGTCTGCTGACAGCTTTCTCTCTCCATGTTGCAGGTGAGAGCATCCCAAATCCCCCCTTACTCCTGGTGTACCTGCAGTCTTGCTCGATCTCCTGCAGCCTGGGAGCTTGGACACTCTTGCCAGTCTCTAGGATATGGTCATGGCACCGGCGGCTCTGAGTGCTGTGGACAGGCTGCTCGTGGGTCTTGGTGGCATGAGTCTGTCCCATCTTGAACATATTCTTTTTTATGTTGGCTAGTGAAAGCAGGCTGTGGCTGGGCAATGTGGCCTCCACCTGTCCTTTCTGCACACACAGTCCCTTTTACGCAGCACCACTTTGCCTCCTGCAGGTCACTGCCTGCAAGGTGGGTTCATCACGCTCTGCATGTGCATTATCCAAGCCCTGAGCCCTCACATGAGCTTTGTCAGTAGTTGGTGGCAGTCCAGGTTCAAGCTTCAGGAGGCATTTCCCTCTCCACCGTGCAAGCATCTTGTGCCTCCTTCCAGAGACACATTTCCAAGGATGCTCCAGCAGCTAGTCTAGAAGCATGCAAATTCTGAATGCTCAGCTGAAGGGAACTCACCAACCCTTGAGCAACAGGAGGGTAATGAAGCATGGGGAAGTCTGGAAGGTACATCAGTCCAGTCAGCTGAGACTGATGAGTTCCCAGCCTGTCCTGCTCTGCTGACATAGCCAGATTGTCCTTTGCTTACCCAAAGGACACCTACACACACATAATTTTGCTGCTCCCCATCCCTCTTCACTGTGATTTTCTGTCTCTGGTTTATTGTTGGAAATTAAATTGACATTGGACAGAGAAGCCTAAAATTGCCTTAAGTGAGAGGACAGGCTCATTCTGCTGCATGCCTCAGGTAGCCATGATCTTATGGGGTCATTTTGCCCCAGGGCAGAGTTCTCATTTTCTTTTTGGGGTGTAATGCCATGGGCTGTTAGCATCATCATTCTCACATTCACAGACCCTACACTGTTGACGCTGAAACAGCTCAGCCTTCTCATCAGGTCTCACTCTGATGCATGGCTCACAGCCAAGGGCCTTCTCTTGGTTTTCCCCACAAAGCCCTGGCTCCTTGGGAACAGAAAGGGAACTCCTAGCAATGCCTGGTCATCTTCTGCAGAGCATAGTCCTCTTAAGGACTTTTACAGCCCTCAGCAGCCTTGATGGTTCTGGACTTGACTCCACGCGTCCTAATGAGCTAGGACAGAAAAGACAGTCCTGCACAACAACTTCTTTGGGAGTGTGAAGACAAAGCAAGACTGCACTCAATGGCCAATTTTGGCAGCCAAAGCTAGCTCCTTGCTCTTCTGCTGCGCTGGCTTTCTTCCCCCTATACTGCACAACTTCCAGCCACTGATATGCCAAGATAAAGTCTTCTCTAACTGTTCCTGACTTCAGCATGCTGCCAGGTAAACAGAGTGGAAATTAGTGGAGACAAGTAAATAATTTGTAAACAATCATTTATTCATTACTTTCCCCTCCTTTCCCTGTGCAAGCAGATTGTGAGGTGCCTCGGAAGCACTCGCAGTTTGGAGAGAGTTCTCTTGTAAGGCATTTCCCACTCCCCATGAATAACTTATGAACAGATCAGAGTGAATATTAAGGGCCTGAAAATCCAGAGACTTTGGCTGCTGAGCTCAGTAAGTACTACTCCAGCTCCTTGAATAGATAAGATATCTAACTAAACAGCACTAAGTGGATTCACCGTGCTGTAATTAAAGGGTGCTCACATTTGTTAGTCAATGGACTGCCTGTCAGGTAGGAAAAGGTAGCCATGTAGCAAGGGGATGGCTGCCTGGGTCTGTGATTGTGACACCAAATGCTAGCATTTACTTTTGGGGGTGATTCATGTTGTACAGTGTTTTTACCGAGCTATCCATGGGAGGCAAGCACAATCTGGCCAGCTGGACCGGGTTGATGCAGGAGGTTCACAGAAAGAGCTTTCTAGATATCCTCACATGTCTATAAATTACCCAAGCATTGGCATGGAGGATTTGAGCCCCAAAACCGTGGAGAGCACGAAGATGCACTGACTTCAAAGAGTCCAAAGCCAGGTTTGCACTTGGCTTCAGTCAGGTGCTCTGTGAAGGGCATTTATCCACCTCCGAGCTAAGCCACCTGCTTTGTGTTATTTTTTTTTTTCCAAAAGATGATTATAATTCACTCAGAGAAAGCTTCCCAGCCCCCTGCTTGGCTCCTGAGACAAGAATTCACATCAGTGCTACATGAAATGGGGGAGGTGGGCTATGGGCTGAAATCCCTGTTGCTCTTGCAAAACTCCCTGTCAGCCCTGCACATGATGTCCCACATCCCAGGCCCAGTAGGACTGCTCAGGGTGCTGCTTGTAGGACTGGGGGCTGTGTCGATTCTAGGTGTCTTTCCCAGTGTAGGTCTCAAGCATCTCCCAGTGTTGGAGGAGTGACAGGAGCCTCCATGGCTGGGGATATTGCCAGAATCCTGCCTTGAGGCATTTGGCACAGCATCGTTCCTGCCACCTGGCTGAGACACCAGGAGGAATAGACACTAGGTGATCTCCTGTTTCTTGCACTATAGTGGCTAGAAGATCCTTGATAGGACTTCAACCAGGGGTGAATGTGGGTCACAAAGCTCTGGAACCAGGTACTCAAATACTTGGGGTACACAGGGGGTGCTATGGGTACCCCCACAATGCCATGAGTCTCCTCTGGGCATCCTGTGGCACATCTACTGGCATGGTGAAGGTCTTTCTGCACCCCTGAGCATCCCCATGGTAGGACACATGCAGGGAGCCCTTCCAAGAGCACCCTCAGGGCAATGCAGCAGGCTCTGGAGCAAACAGGGGCCCATTCCCACCACTGGGACGGACCCAAAGAAGCACACAGCTTGAGGCCGGCCCCAGCTCCCCCTTGCTGGATCCCCCATGCATCTGTAGTCCCTTCCCCTCTCCAGCAGCCCCATGCACCTGCACTGTGAGGCGGAGTGGGATTTATCCTGCCCCAGGCGCTCAGTGCGAGGGGTCAGCCCTCATAAACCTCACCGGCACCGGAGCCCGGGCCAGCTGCCTCGCTCGCGCCCACGGGGAGAGCCCCCGCACCCCGGGCGTGTTTTTCTGTGCCTAATGTTGTTCCCCAGACCAGCACCCATCCTGTTGGGTCCAGAGCATGGCATGGTGATGACATGGCAGCCCTGGGCTCCCCTCCCCACACCAAGCACTTTGGGTAACCCCCCGGAACGTGGGAGGCGGCATGAAGTCATTCTGGTCCTCCAGCAAACCCCTCCAGCTGTCTGGAGCCAGTGCAGATTGTGGGACGTGTCTGGTGACTGACGGGGCCTCAAATCCACGTTTATGTGAGATGATATCGAGAGTTTTAATTTTTTTACGAGCGAGGGGTCAGGGGGAGGAGGGGATTCCCAGGGCGTCTCGGAGGGGAGGCGGTGGTGCGTGCATGTGCGTGTGTGAGACACGTTTCGTCCCACTGACCCCCAGCTGCAGGAGTCCTGCACAGATAAAACCAGCATCCCATCATCTCTGAGCGTCAGGGACCAGCTGGAGAGGAGATTGGACAATGGCAGCCAGCAGCCTCCCTGGAACAGGGATGTGGCAGCAGGACTCACAGTTGGCTCTCTGGATCACACTCTCTGCTCAGTCTCTCTTGCACATCACTGAAGTCCCCTCTGGTCTCTCCTCTCAGGGTTACTCCAGGTTCAGGCCCTTCCTCAGTAGATGAGTCCCTGGAAAACTTTGTTGAACTGGTGTCCTCCTTCCCCAAAGGACAGGCCACTCGATGAAGCACCTCAGCATGACTTCCCCAACATCCAGAGTCTGGTGACATGCTGTGGCAGCTTTCAAACCCTACTGATACTCTTGGACAAGCTGCTATTCTGCCCTGCAGTCTCATGGGCAGCATTTGGTGCACGCTGGTGGTTTCCACAAGGATACTCTGCCTGCAGATGCTCTGCCCTGGTTTAATCCCAGCAAACCTTAGCTCCTAGCCCTGCATAAAACCCCACCACTGAGGAGCAGGTAAGAGTCACCAGTGCTTTGCAGCTGCCCAGAAAATTTCCTGGTCTGTTGTCAGGCAAAAACTGAGCCAAGGTGAAGCCTCGACCCCTGCTCCCAAGTGCCCTATGTTTGAGTGGGATTCTGCTGGGAAAGGACCTGGAGCAACCAGAAAATCTTGGAAGAAGAAGGCACATCCAGGGTCACTTGCTGAGCCCATTCCCAGAGGTGCCTCAGGTGATTTCCAAAGGTGGGGAACTGGGAGCTATATGCCAACAATGTCCCACGCCCAAGGCTGCAAGGTGACCATGAAGGTCACACACTGCCATCTTTGACTGCAGAGTGGGGACTTCCAGGAGGTGCCTGGCTCTTTTAAGGGGAAGATCCTGTCTCTGCTTCCCACAGACAATGAGGATGGAGGAACCTCTCCTCGAACTGGCCAGAGTGCCTGCGTGCAGTGACTCTCACCCGGAAAGGAGGAGGGGGGCCGAGGCCTCTTTGTAACCCAATCTCGTCTACATGGGCCCCTTTGTTGTTATTACATTTATTTATTGATCCCCCTTGGGAAAACCTTAGCGGTGCTGGACTTGCCGGGGCTTTATTAATAGGGGTAGGGAGTGAGGGGAGGGAAGGGGGGCTGAACAGAGCACTCAGACCATCTGTTCCCACCAAAGGGATGGAGCAACAATAGCCATGTTTATAAAACTTCTCTGCAACTCATTGTGTTTGTGAAAGAAGAGCTTCCACATCAAAGGCTGTTTCCGCTCCCACTGCTCAGGGGCCCCTCCACCTTCCAACATCCTGCAAGGGTTGCCCTGTCCTCGTCCCTTCTCCCCACAGCCCTGGGCACACGGTGAGGTGATAGTGGCATCACCCACAGAGGGACCACCATGGCTGGGGATACCCCAGCCAAAGGGACTGTGCATCAACCCGCTCATGTCTGGTGGTCCAGGGGGACTTTTCAAGGGGGGGGGGTTCTCCTGGAAGCAATAAAACTCTACCATAAGGCATTGAAAAATGTTTACTGAACACTGGTGATGGGAACACCAATATGCCCAGTGCTGAAGACCTGTCCCCAGGCTGGTTTCATTCAGTCCACTGGAACAGCAATGTTCACGAAGCTGCTTTGGTTTTGCTCAAATTTCAGATGGAAAAAAAAAATAAAGGAAGAAAAACAAAAAAGGAAAGGAGTGGGGCTTGGCCACGTCAAAGCTGGCTGATGGGGTCCTTTATAATGAAACAACTGTGCTTGGCTTTGCTTGAGGCTTGTATTAGATTATCTGTTACAATCAGACATGAAATAAAGACCATTAAACAGCAATGAAATATTTTGACTGAACCAATATGTTGGTTTTTTCTTCACAAACTGATCTTTATGGACAAGATGAGGGTTTAGTTTCTGGCTCACATCAAAACCAAATGCCTTCTTGGGGACTTGGATTTGTGAGCCATCTCCTGACCATGACCCAGTCCTCCAGCTGTGGGATGGGCTGCTCTGGGGTGAGTCTGCAGCTGGAGGTTTGGGACATATCCAGGCTGTCACACATCCCCAGCATGACCCTAAGTGATGGCATGTCACCTCCTGGGACTGCATTTCCTTCCCCATTTGCTGCTGCTTTATGGCAGCGATTGTCTCCATGGGGTCCTTCACATGCGGGTTGGTGACTCTGCTGGGATTTGTGGCCACTGGGTGTGAGGAACAGAGAAACTTTCCCTAGGATTTAAAAACATCTCAGTCCAGCTTTAGGCAAAACTGAGACCTCTAGAAGATGCTGCCAGTTTGTCATGCATGGGAAAAGCTTCTCTCTGCACCATCTGCTTGTGCAAGGACCCAATTTGCAGCCAGCAGGACAGGCATCCTGAGAGCAGGCTGGTGGCTGGGCAGGGGACAGGCTGTCTCACACCTTTCAACCACCCCCTCCATTCTGGAAGGGGAAGACCTTCCCAGAGACTCTATGACGCCTTCTTGGGAAGCAGTCCAAGTCCCTGTTGGCTGTGTCCCGTTGGCCTGTCCTCCTGCAGGCTGCTGGAGGAGACCTGAGTATGGGTCCTGATTGTTTTTGGCAGGGGGGCAGGGAGCATGCTGCTTTCTCCCAGCACTTAGCAGCTTCCCCGGGAACCAAGTGGGAAAGAAGGAGAGGAGCCCAGACTTGTGGGAGACACTTTCATTTCATGCCTAAGCCACTACTCCGCTGCTCAGCCACATGGCTCCATTAAGTCCCTTTCTGGCTGTCTTCTTTCCATCAATCACCCCATCTCTGCGAGCAACCCAGACACCGGATCTGGGTTATAAATAAGACAATCAATCAGCGACGCTATTAGATAAACAGAGTGGCAGAAGCCAAATTAATGCTTGGCTTTTTCTTGAAAGGGAGGGAAAAAAAGAGTCAATTGCTTATTAGAGGACCCTGGTGTGGTCTGGTCTCCCTGCTGCAGCTGAGCCGGGTGGGCTGTGCTTAGCTGCTGGTCTGCATGCAGGGAGGTTTGGGATGCTGTGAGCAGATAATCCATGTGGGTCACCCTGGCCGGAGCAGGCAGGGCACTGGGGCAGACTGGAGGTGAGTAGGGAAGTTGCAGCCCTGGGACAGTGATGGGGAGCTGAGAAGGCAATGATATGAGCTGCCCATCTGGAGGTTAAGGAGTTTTCAGGGCTGGCCTTGTGGGGCGGGAGGGCGTGAGTCTGAAGGCAGAGGTGTCTGGGGGCCAGGGACACAGTGCTAGGACAGATGCTGAACCAGTCAGGACAGATATGAGGAAGAACAGAGTCACTGCTTGGAGGCTCTTCAAATAACAGACAGTTTCTTCTGGAGATGCATCAAGTCCTTATTTGGTGGCACCAAGGAACAAGATAGTCCAGGACTGTCATTTGTGGTCTGCTGTGACCATCTGTCACCTCTTGTTGCTACAAACCTCTGCCCTACAGCATTATGGGGATGCCCAAGGCTGTTTTTACCCCCAGGGTCCCCACCTGAAGCACTATCTGCTTTTCTATAGGGTGGTGGCTGAATCACCAAAAGCCACAGGATAGCAGACAGGAACCTTTCCTCATGGGGGGGTGATGGTGCCTGAGCCATCTCTCCTGCAACTGGGAAAGAGAGCCCTGGGAGTAAGGCTATAACCTATCAAAGGCATCCAGTCCTACATCTGTGTACAGGAGATACAGGCTTTTTCTGAATTAATATCCTGTGGTTTGGGGTGGGCTTTTGTATTTTGCTGGACTTGACACCATTACAGGTTGAGGACTGGGGGAATCTGGGCTCCTCCAAATCAAGCTGACTCTATATCCTCACCCCTCACAGATGCTGCTCTTTATTCCTTCATCCTGAGGACCACCCTTCCACTGGCTCCTGCTGCTTTCACCTTCACCTCCCACCTCTCCTTTTTACTGTGACGAAGGAGGACGTTTGCTCCTTGAGGACCAGGTCTATGCCTGTGCAAACAAGCAGCAGTTCTCCTCTGCCAGCTGGCTCAACAGATCCCACCTGGCATTCCCACCTGGCTCAACAAGCTCTTGTGCTTGGGTCTGGCTGTGCAGCTATCAGTGTGCTTTTTCAACAGCTGAGCTTGTCTTCATTCCCTGCTCTCTGTGACTGTAACGCTCTGCCAGAGAGGAAACACACAGGACAGCGCTCACTGCTCCTCTATCCAACAAAGCATGCTGCCCCATCAAAGGCTACACAGCTCCTCCCTGTCAGCCTAATTTGTGACAAACAAGCTGGTTTTTATCCTCGGGGGGCTCTAGGCTCCTGGGAGGCTTGTGTGGAAGCAGGTAGATTCCCTGACTATTGGGTGCTCTATTGGCACTCACCTCTGGGAAGGATGCAGGAGGTGCAGTGACTCAGTCCTACTTCCCTTGCTCAACCAAGGGGTCTTTCTGCTTCCTACGAGGCCTCACGTCCAGGAAATAGCTCCTGCTTTCCACTTGGACTTCTGATCCCTCCTGCAGAGCTTGGGGAGCTCTATGTAAGGCTGCTCTTGCATCAGCAACAGCCCAAAACAACACCTAAGGTGGGATTTACTGCCACATACATATGTGCTGGGAAGATCCAGGGACCTGTAGCACGCGGGTGATGTATTGGATTTCAGGTTATGTGATGTACAGGTCTCTCTGAGCACTGTAATTCCCTCTTTCTTCCTGTATGGATTTATACTGCTAAGTGGATGGATTTTCTGCTTGGCAGGGATGCTCTCTGGGGACCTTCCCCAGTTTGAAACATCTCTGCACATCTGTACGTAATATTCCTAGGGCACTTAACGAGTGGGCTTTTACGACACCCCTTGCTTTATGGACTGATGCTTAACGCGACCAGGCACCACGGAGGGGCTGATGAACCCCATTCCAGAGCCAGCAGCAAGCTGTGCACCAATTCCAGGTGCTGGAGGGTGCCCAAGGCTGTGTGTGAAAGCCACCGCTCTCAGATGGCTTCTCATACAGCTGCTCTGGGCAGTGGGAGCATTGCTCCCTTGGTCCCTGAAACAGCTTGAGAGTGACAGGTTTCCTCTCCTTAATAACCTGAGACAGCATGCCTCCAGACCAGGCATGCAGATCCGGGGTGGAGATGAAGGCAATCTGTCTGTCTGGGATGCTTCCCCCAGGCAAGGGCTGAGCCTGGCATTTTCATCTCTGCTAAGAGCTGTCCCTTCCCTCTGCCCCAAAGAGCCATCTGCTATGGTAGATTACCCCAGCTTTTAGCACTGTGAATCCATAATTAGTGCATAATTAATTACCAGATGTTTTTAACACTAATGAAACATTAATAAATGACGGAGGCATGTTGTCTGGTAATGGAACATTAACCAGTGAACCAAGCCAGCACGTGGGGCAGTGCTGCCGCCAGTATGGCCGAGCCAGAGACAGAGCTGCATCGGGCTGAGCTCTCCCCTAAGAGAGTCCCAGCACAGTTACAATCACAGCAAGTGCCTGGTGGGATCTAGTGACCAGCTCGGTACTGCCTTCAGGCTTTGCAGAGCCAAGGCCGTGGCTCCTTCACCTCCATCCTTCCTTCTTTCCACTCATTCACCCATCACTCCACCACCATGCCTGCATGCAACCCATCCTTCCACACACCCATCTCTCTGCTGGAGACAGTCTGTGGGGCACTGGATATTTTTTTGCAAAAAAATGGAGCTTTTTCCCCCAGGATGAACTGCAGCTTGATAGCATCTCTGCTCCAGGTGATGCTCACAAGCAAGGCACATGGGGAGAGGACAGACTCCAGCTAAGTGCTTTACTGCATCCATTGCCCCAATATTGGGTCC
>JAWWES010000094.1:62360514-62372809 GCA_035583135.1 Lophotriccus pileatus
ATATTGGGTCCCTGTGAGCCCTGTCCTGATGGAAGTTTAATTCAGAGCACCTGGGGCAGTGACATTTTCCTAATGTGAAATTATTAATCAGACAAGGAAAGTGCATTAATTTTGACTACGTGCCACTTCCAGCCTCTAGGCTGCAGTGGGACAAAGGCAGGCCTCCCTCCTCCTGCCTGTCCAAGAGGTGTCAGCCAGAGCTCAGAAACACATGGGATCATCAAGGATCCATGAAAAGGAAGATGTGTCAACTCCCCATCACAGCACGGGTGTCACACAGGGTGGTGACAACCATCCCCTTTCCATCTCCAGGGGTTTCCAGAGTGGGCATCCCCCTTGAAACTTCTCAGGACATCCTGAAGGCCAGTTTTTGTGTTTCCCACCCTCCTGGAAAGATGACGCTATGGTCTCAGGCTCCAGGGTAGGTTCCAGGGTGCCTGTGTCCCCACCACTGCTGTCCCCACCACTGCTGTCCCCACATCCTTCCCATCTCAGCCAGCACGACACACGGAAGCAGACAGACAAAACCATCCCCTCCAGACAGAGGGGAAATAACACCCAGAGCCTCCAGTCATCATGAAATGAACATTTAATGAAGTCAGTCTCTCCTGGTGCGTGTGTGTGTGTGTGTGTGTGTGCATATGTGCGTTGTCTCTGTGTGAGCTTAGTTTTATCCCCTCTATTACTTTTTTTTTGACTCTTTTTTTTTTTTTATATATATACATCTATAAAAAATTCAAATACAGCATGTCAACAGTGGGAATACTAGGACGTACGGTATTAAATACTGCGCTTGGGTCCAGGCAGGGGCAAAGAGGAGGTGTCTTTACAAAACAGGGCTTTGGGCAGGACGGGGAGGAGAGCAGAGCAGGCACGGGGACATCTGAGGACAACGGGGGACAGCAGGGGACAGGTCTGCAGGGCTCCAGCTCTAAAGGCAACAGCAGAGCTATTCTGCTTTTGTTGGAGAATGAAACAAAGACATCAATGGGGAGTGATTCCCTGTATCCAACATGGTTAAAAGTTTTGGGGTGATGTTGGGGTGGGGCTGGGGGTGGCAAAGGCTCCTGCAGGGTGCTGCGGAGAAGGAGGTGGAGGGACAGCTCTCCCAGCTGCTCAGCAAGGGGCAGGAGGGTTTTATCGGTGTTTCATTTCCTTTTTTTCCCACTAAAACCCTGCCAGCTCCCTGCTCCCCATCACTCTTGTGAAAGCCACCAGTTGTCCCATCCGCCATTCCCCTCGGAGGGGACCAAGACCCCCTGACCTGTGCACCACTCCAGCTTCGCCACACGGTCGAGAGCTCAGGGGAGCGAGTCCGGTCCTTGGGGGACCCCCTTTTGCCGTAAGGGGGTACACAGCTTGGAGCATCGTTCCCCTCACCACCCCCCCATTTTCATATCCCCTTTTCTCGGTGCACCGCCGCGTGGGGCAGCAGGCACGTCTTTGGCGTGGGGGGGTTAGCTGTATGAGTGGGGCCCTCAGCTGCGGTGCGGGGCCCAGCCTCGCTTCACTTTGCTAGGCAAAGGGGGACGGGGATGTCTCCTTGCAAGGTCTCCTTGCTCCAGGCTGGGAGAGGATTTTGCGGCTCCCCAGGGGACGGCGGCGGCTCTGTCCTCCTCCGAAGCGACGGCGAGAAGCGTGATACGTCCTCAATGTGTGCAAAATCGAAGAGATAAGAGACTCAACCCGGGAGTGGGGCAGCGGGGCGGGGGGCGGTGGCGGTGGTGGGCGGTGGGGAGGCGTCTGCACTGGGCTGTGATGGATGGACAGATGGAGATCTGCAAGGCGGGAGGAGAAGCGTCATGGTCCCACTCCTCACCGATGGGACACGCCAAGGAGAATTTGATCTTTTTCCACGGGGGAAATTCAGCCCTTCCCAGAACCCAGGTGGCCAAATACATCCCTTCCATCACCTCCTCCCAGGACTGGACCCTCCCCATCCTCCCCTGGCTGCATGCCACTGCTACTCCTCATGTCACCACTAATGCCACACATGAGATGACATAGTCAGAGGGGAGCAGAGGACCTCATGTCCACTGGGGGCTTCTCCTTGGACACCTCCTGGACACTAAACGTTGGGAAGCACATTCTTTCTCTCCCAAAAGTGATACAGGTGGCTGTGCCAGGATCCATCTCCCAGTCTTTAGGCAGCTTGGGTACAGAGAAGAGACTTTTAAGTGGGACACCCATGACACAGCAGCCCTGGTCTGCAGAGAAACAGGAAATTTTGTGGCTCTCCAGGCTGCCAGCTCCACTCTAAGCCAAACCAAGGACAGCTTTGAGATGCATCTGTGAATTTTCTGAGCTCAGACAATTTTTCTTCCATCACTGTGCAAAGGCCTTAGATTTTCATGTGGTTCCTTTGCCTCTTGAAAAATCAGCAGTGGAGGGGGAGAAGGGTGGCTGAGAACAAGACATCAAAGACCAACTCCTTTGCCGGCTTTGTTTGAAAAGACATTTTTGAGATCTCCAGCGGAACATCCATTTGGAAAAGCAATCAGACTTGGTGCATTTACAAAAAACTGCAAGAAAACCCCAAATTACTTGTTCTCAATGCTTGTCACAGGCCGGCTGGAGCATCGCCTTCCCAACGACACTAGAGCCCCTAGGGTCCCCATGTCCCTGCACCCAAACCCCACCTCCTGCGCCTCTGATTTGGGAGATACTCACTAAATAAAGAGGGCACTGTAGGCAGCCACGACCAGTCCAGCTGTCCAACACACTGCCACGGCCCCGCTGCCCACCACGGCCCCCTTGTCGCAGATCTTGGTGGTGGGTGGCGCCATGAAAGAGGAGGTGCTAGCGCTTGTTGTCTCTGTAGGGAGGGAGAGTGGATGGTGAGGGGAGCTGGAACGCCCTGGGATGCATCCCATAGGGGCAGCCCTGCTCTCCTGTGGGTGGGGATATCGCACTGTCCCATCTCCAAATTGCCCTCACTGTCATGGCACACTAGGGCTGAGCGAGCTGTGGGGGGATGGGATGATTCAAGGGATCGTGTGATCCATAAGATTTTCCCTGATGTGACACTAGATCTACTGCTTCCAAGCAATCAGGCAGAGCTGGGCATCCCTCCCATCATCATCCTGCCCAGCCAGGCTGCTCTGAGCACCAGCTCTGTGGCAATTTTAGCTAAGAATTCACAATGAGCCGCATCTCTCAGCAGAGAGCATCCCTGACCCCCAGAATGTGCCTGCGGCTGCTGGGTGGGCTCACAGGGATTGTCCTCCTTTGTACTGGACCAGATGGGTTATCTGTCCCTGTATGGGGCTGCAGCACTGCAGGGAGAACTTGTATGGGCAGTCAGACTGGGGCAGCTTTGGCCACACCCAGAGTACCAGAGAACCCCTGGCCAGATAATCTGGGCTGATTGCTGAGGACCGAAAGGGTCTGTCTTGACACCTTTCAGTCTCCATTGAGGTGCCACAGTGGGACTCAGCCCTGGGGTTGGAGTGTCCCACACCAGCCCTGCATGGCTGCACCAAACTGCATGCACAGGGACATGTGTGCAAAGGGCACGTGTGTGAGGGACACATGGGAGCAGGCAGGTGCTGCTGGAAGTGGTATTTACATTTAGCACAATGCAGGTGGGTATAACAGCAAAACCAAGTCCCCGACACCAGCACTGCTGCAAGATGTGCCTGCACTCCTTGAGGGGGTTTATCCCCCTGGGAATGGGGGACTGCAAATCCTTGCTGCTGCTTGAACTTCAGGGTGCCTTACTGGGTGCAGTTTCTAAAAGCGGGGGTGTCTCTGCACAAGAGTCAGGGGAACCAGTGCAGGGTCTGCTCCATCCCTTCTGGGAAACAGAGGGCTGATAACACCCATTTGGACACAGTCCCAGCCCTTTCCTAGAAACAGAGACTTGTTAACTTTGTGGCTTTTATTTTGAATTGGCATCACTCCGAGCCATTGTGAGGGGTTGGAGGCATGGAGGGGGTAGGACTGGAGAGGCGAGGGAGGGCTGGAGGGGGACAGCACTGAAAGTGAATAACAACAACAATAATAAATAAATAAATAAATAAATAAATAAATAAATAAATAAATAAGCAATGCCCATCTTTGTTGTCCCACCCAAGCATCCCGACAAGAAGGATGCTGGACCCCAGTGAGGCGAGTCAGCATTCCTCAGGCCACGGCTGCACCTGCTGACACAGAAAGTGTAGGGTGAAGGGCTGCAGCTTCCCAGATGCTCAGGAGATATCCTTGTCTGGGGACAAAACTTGCACAGAGCTAGAGAGGAGATCCCTCAGCCTGGGTTTGTCCTGGCTGCAGGCACAGGCTGTTTGTACTGGGAGGGGGCTCTTACCTGTGATCTGGGCCTCTGTGGTGAGATGCTTGGGTTCCTCCGTCCAGGGGGTGGCATGAACAGCCACGCTCCAGTCGCTCCACGTGCCGATGTCGTTGTCTTTGGCTGCCACCTGGATGATGTACTCCTTGCCAGCGTAGGCGTCCGTGATGGTGTGCGACGTCCCATCTGACAGCTCGACCTGAGGGCAGCAGTGAGGAGGTGAGGGTGGTCAGAGGGTGGTCAGCATGTTTAGCTCAGCTAGAGAATGTTAACAAGATTTTGCAGCACTTTGGGAAATATTGGGGGGGTTGTGGGGAGAGGCACGAGCCCCAGACAGGGATGCAAGGGGAGATGCTCCATGTGCAGCGAAACCAAAGGCCTAGAGACCCAGTCCTGCTCCCAAACCCGCGGTGCCTGAGTGGAACAGCTTCCTCTAGAGGTCACCAGAAACTAGCAGATGTGTGTTCAGACTCCCTCGGACATGTTAGGGAAGCAGGAAGTTGCATATCACAGTCAGTGGATGGGGTGTACAAGATGATTTCTGGGCAACACTGCCAGTGCTGGCAGGAGGCATTCCCACCTGCAACACCTCTGGTCACCTTGTTCCTGTGCCTGTGGCATCCCACTCTCTTGGCTTCCATCGCTCTGGCTGGGCCTTTGGACAAGGATGAAGTTGTGTCCAGCTGTCTTTCCTAGAAAACATTCCCTCTGTCCTGTTGTCACTGCTGCCTGGGACACAAACGGTCCTGCCCAGCCTGTCCTTCCTGCTGTCCAATGGTTTAACCCCAGACAGTATCCACATCTTCTGGGGATCTCTGATCCACTTGGAGCTCAGCTTAAGCACAGAGGGATGTAGGTGCTCAGCAGAAATGCTCCTCATGGCACAGATAACTGTGACCAAACACGCCTGGATGACCGAAGGGGAGGGCTTAGCACCCAAGAGACCTTCCAGGGATGAAGCCAGACTTGGCCTTGGGGTTCTGAGGGTATGGAGGGGACCAGGGCAAGAGCATCCTGCAGAGGCTACGTGAGAGACTGCCCTCCACCCCATCTCTCAAACTGAGGACAAACATGCTGCCAGCCTCATTCCTCCACTGTGCTGTCTGTGCATGGCGGGGTGAGGAAGGGTATATAGCACCCCTTGTCTGCCCTGTACCCTGTCCAGACACACTGATAATAAAAGTGCTGGAGGGATAAGGGGGTGGTGTGTGTCTGATGCAGCCCATCTGTGAGCACCAGTGATCAGCCAGGGGTTCAAGCTCAAGCAGAACAAGCAGCACTTCATGGGTGGGGGGAACTTCATGGTGCAAGCCACACAGAGACCTCCACACCTCCCCAGCCACCCAGGAGAAGGTCAGGCACAGGATCCCATTACCCTGGGGAGCACCAACAGCTGAGTTTGATTAAGAACTGGGTTCAATTACAGGAGCAACATGAAAACTGCTGCCCAGTCCTTGAAGCCCAAAGAAAGAAAAGCCACATAGTTGGCGTGCCCTGGAAGTACCTAGGCCACTGCACCAGTGGGATGAGACTGTCTTGGCATTGTGGCTTTACACATGGAGGGATGGTGTGCACATCAGAGATGTAGGTGCACACCAGTGGCTGATGTGGTCAGTGTCATCACCCCACTGCTCACAGGGGTATCTGAAAAGCAGGAACTCACCCTGAGAAAGAACCAGCTCTTTTTCAGAAACCACAGTGCAGCACATGCAACAACCTGGCACAGATGTAATCCCTTTGGCATGCAAACTGCAGCCCTCTCCCTCCCCGCCCCAGGCTTTTACAGTCTCTGTGGAGGATTCCTTACCAGGCAGAGAAGCAATTTTGCTTCTCAAGTTGTCCTGGATGATGGGGGAAATAGGAAGTGGGATAGGGATGGAACACCCCAGTGGGTTTGATTTCACAGCCACTTTTCCCCTGCTTTCTTGCACCAGGTGAGAGCTTTTTTTCCTATTCCCACTTCCAGGGCTGCATCCAGCCTTCCGCCCAGCATATCAGGGCCCTTGGGCTCTTCATTTCCAGCTGCTCCTGCTGCCCAGCCCTGGCCCATAGGAGCCCCACATCTGGAGCACATCTGGAGGCAGACCCGACTGGTCTCCCCCGCAGCCGACAGGGAGCAAAGGGCCTCCTGCTGTCGGTGAGGCATGAAGTGCTACCAGAACTCGGCAGCACGGAGAAAGCTGTGTGTCCATCTCACTGCTGCAGATTTTGGGGCTGGATGGGGGTCCTGACTCTCTTCACACCACCAACTCGGGGCTGACACCCGTGTCCGACTCCCACGGTGCTGGTGGGATGCAAATGGGGTGCCAGTGGTTTCACTGCAGGGTTATGCCAAGCTGTCATGTGCCTATGCACTACACCACCATCAGCAAAGCCTGAGTCCATTGCTATCATCCAGGGGACACCTTCCCACTGTGACACAGGTCTCACCATAGGGTCTGACCTGTTGGCATGGAGGCAGTTACTCAGGGTGCCTGCCAAGAGGATCCAAGATCACAGCCTGGCTGGGGGAGCTTGATATGGGGGGCAGACGAACACAGTGACCCTGTTGGGGCTCCATGCAGGTCTCCCTGAGTTTCCAGAAAACTAAAAAGGCTGAGAGCCAACCCTGGGATAACAGGTGCTGCTTCCTGACCAGGTAACAGGATTAGCTCACAGGCCC
This sequence comes from Lophotriccus pileatus, assembly GCA_035583135.1. NCBI lineage: Eukaryota > Metazoa > Chordata > Aves > Passeriformes > Tyrannidae > Lophotriccus > Lophotriccus pileatus. The sequence continues at coordinate 62,367,465 of JAWWES010000094.1, forward strand.
CCATCAGGGGGGTGGCTGCTCCCATCCTGGGGGGATAGGCACAGTCCATCCTGCTGGAAAATGGTTTGGGACTGTTTCACTTACGGGATAGATGAAAACTGAAAACTTGCAAGGTCTGGGCAGAAGGGAGGATAGGGAAAAGATAAGGAGGATGCCAGTGCCTCCTGCAGCACAAGGCTGTGCATCCTTCAACGTGCAGGGAGTCTTGGCTAAGACACATTCCACCAGCCCCAACGAGCTCCAGCCCTCCTCAGCCCAGGACGTGGGCCCAAGCTAGATAAGGAGCCTCAGAGATGATGGGCTCCTCACACCCATTGCTGCACCCAGCAGAGCTGAGGAGGCAATTTCTGTACCCTCTTCTCATAGGGACACACCTTCATGGCCCCGGCACCTAGGGATGGGTAGGCAGGACAGGAGACCCACCAGGATGTGAATCACCTGGTCTGGTTGGCAAGGCACCTCCCTGAAGTCTCATGGCACGGTAAGGCTGTCTCTGCCTCCCACACCTTTGGATTCCTGCCTTTGCCAGTGGCTCCAGGCACTGCTCACAGGTGTATTGCTGGTGGGCACAGTGGGATGGAGTGCTTGTACAGGACCGTGCACACCACACAGTGGGGACCCACCTGGATAGGGCCAGCCCAGAGCTGTTTGGTGGCATCCATCAATGTGGATGGCAACACTAAGGTGATGAAGTTAAATTAACCCTTAATGACAATTAAAACTCTCTGCAGACCTGGATTGCTCTGTGCTAGGCTGGGGGTGGCTTGGAATAAGAGAATGAAGACAGGACTCTGAAAGTTGCTGGGGTTATCCAGCTGGTGTATGGCTCTCTCCAGGTCTTTCAGCATCCTCTGAGACCCTCATGGCTCCTCCCTGACAACTGCAGCAAACAGGCTGCAGGCAGGCCAGCCCCACTGGGATCCCAATGACCAGGCCAAGCTGCTTTTCCATCCAGGAGCATTTTCTCTATCCCAAAGAGCCTTGCCAGCTCAGTGCTTCCTTTTGGGAGCAATTTCTGCCTCTCCTCACTCAGAACCACAAACCAAACCTGAGTGTTTGCAGATGTTGTGTCACAGGCACAACGGGGTCAAGTCTGTGCCTTGCCTGGGAAGGGGGAACGTACCCCAGGACCCAGGCTGGAGAACTTGGAGGACCTTCCTTGTACGGCCTGGGAGGATGCTGCCCTAAGCTCTGCTTCACACAACAGATAAAAAGAGCAAGCATGGACGACATCATCCATCTCTCCCCACACATATGACCTTTGGATGCAGAATCTGAGCTGGGCAGCCAGGGACACATCCAATATTTTCCATGGTGGGTGACAAAGCCCTTGGCTCAACACAGAAGTGCCACAGCAGATGGGAAAGCACATGGAGGCTGGGTCCAACTGGCTACAGACAGGGAGAGACGGCAGGGAAGACACACTGGGGAGGCTGTGGGGGGACGGATGGACACACAGCATCAAAGGCAGAGAGAGAAATTCCTTAATCCCCGACCCAGCCACACAGAGACAAAAGTTGGAGGAAGGCTGTGCATGGTAATTTTTTTGGCCGGGGGGGTGGGTTTGCGTGTCGCTGCCTGCCTTTGTGCACCTGCCAAAAGTCACTCTGACTGGCTGTGAAGTGCTGCCCAGATTAATGAGGGATCAGTAGCCAGTGCAATGCAGAGCTATTAGCATTGCAAAAAAAAAAAAGAAAAAAAAGAAAAGAAAAAAGAAAGAAAAAGAGAGAGAGAGGAGATAGAGGAAAGAGAAATGAAAAAAAGCCCTTGAACCAAGTAATTCAGACAACAGCTTGCTGAGGACAGCGTGGGCTGGGATCCCATTCCGTGCCATGGTCACATACCCCAGCCTGCATGTTTGGAAAGATTATGGATATGCTGAGTGCCCACCCACAATCCCAAGCACCAGGATGAGCCCAGGGGCTGGAGCCACATTGACAGGAGGGGGACAGTGACCCAGGGAAGGTTGGGAGGAGGACTGACCCACACTCAGCTTTTCCCCTGTTCATGCTGGTCCCCACTGTGGTGGAGGCCTGGAGACATCAACAAGAGCCATTCAGACTCCAATACAGAACATACATGTGTGCCCTCATTCCAGTCCCTGCCTGCAGACTGGTGACAGTGCCTTTCAGCGCTCAGCACAGCAAAGGAAGCCTTCCCTCCTTCCAAGATCCCCCCACCCTGCTCCCATGGCCCACAGCCCACCCTGCCAGGGTGCCCCAGCAGTAAAAAAGGTCACTGTGTTCTGTTCCCACCTGGGCTCTGCTCCTGGTCTGGTGTGACCAGGTAGCAATTATTTGTGAACAGGGTGATGCACAAGCATGTCTGAAGCCCAGATGGCCTTTGGAAGGGGTTGGGTCGGGGAGGGAAGAAAACCCCAACCCTCCCTGCCCTGGCAGCTGGGATGGGGGTTGGTGCGTGTTGAAAGGAGGTGGAGGGGGATCGGATGCCTCCTTCTCTGCATCCCACATGAAAATGTGTTTGCTGGCTCCCCTGTGGCAGCACTGGCTCTGCTTTCCGTTCCTTGCCATCTCCTGCTTTCCAGGGCAGCTCCTAGTGTGGGAAGGGATCCAATACGGGGATGGGGGCTGGCACCCCTCAATCCCATGGCAGGGATGCACCACCTCTGTGCATGCCAGGACAGAAACCACGCACCTGTCCCAGGTGCTGTATCAAGCCAGGATTACTCTGCCACCCCCAAAATAAAAGGAGCACCCTGGCTATCATAGGGTGAAGCTGATGTGCTCACACAGCCTATGCACGGGAATATCGAAGGAAACCCCTTGTAAGGGCACAGCTGGGTGTGCCATGCACCTGGCATCCTTGCAGCCTCCTCCTCCTCTGGGTGCTCCTCAAGTTGTCCTGGATGATGGGGCAAATAGGGAGTGGGATAGGGATGGAACACCCCAGTGGATTTGATTTCACAGCCACTTTTCCCCACAACAAGCAGGCAGATCCTGCTACCGGGCAGCAAATGAGCTTTGCAGGGACTCAGTTACAAAAGCAACTGCTGTTACATGTGCCTTCAGTCCCTGTGAGTGCAGGGGGATTCCAGTGGGCTCTCATCTACCCTGGGGAACAAGCTATACCAAAACTGTAATCCCCAAGCAAGCTGCTCCACTGCTGGAAGTGTAGCAGAGTCACTGCAAACAGCCACTGCAACCTGCGAAAAGATGTCAGCATGTGGAAAAGAAATGTTTTGCTTTTTCCCTTTCAAAGCCATGTCTGGAGAGCAAACAGGTCTGACATTCATTACTAACAAAGAAGCCCCTAAAATACCTCCTCCTTCCACAGCGCCACAGGAATCAGCTGGGCAAACCACAGACAAAACTTTCTACCTGGACACTGGAGTAATTAAAAGGTTGGGAAAAGTGAATGATTCCCTATTTTTCTCTGCCAGACGGGTAGTGGAAGGAAGATCCAAGCAGGGTCTGAATTGTTCTCTCTGCTGTCACCCCCTCCTGAAAAGTCTGCTGTGGTACTGGTGCACATAGCTCAGCCCTGCTGTGGGTCTGGGAGGACAAGCTATGGCAGGGCTGTGTCACACCAGATGCAGCTGAACAGATCACTCACAACTCAAAATAAAGAACATCTTTGAAAGCAGGGATGTAACCCCGCTAATAACAGGACTCTCTCTCCGGATGTGCTGGCCCCTCCTGCCAAGTGACAACTGGCAGAGCTCACTTTCGCTTGTGGCTGCAGGGAAGATGGGATTGGGGATGTTGAGGGTGCTCAGCAACAGCCCTAACCCCGCCTAGCACGGACATATCTGCCTGCAGACACATTCACCACCCTGACACAGTGGGCAGGGGGTGAAAGCAGCTTGTCCACTGGCATGGCAGGGCACAGGCACCTGCCTGGCGTAATCTGCATGAGAGCAGGGAAAGCTGGGCTCGCTGGGACCTTCCTACTTGCCTGTGGCTGTGTGAGCATGCAGGAGAGTACAGGCACATGGTGCATGCATGAGTGCTCTGCTGCTCAGTGGCACCTTTACAGCTGCCAGATGGTCAGTTCTTTTAGGTCACTTGCAGTTTCCAAGTGGCCTGAGAGCACCCAGACAATACCAGCCAAGGGTCCTGAGCCTCAGCTGTGTCCCTGAGGCTCAGGGAAGGATAGAAAAGGTGATTTCTAAGTATTTCCCACCTCCATCCTCTTCTGAGACACCCTCTGCTCCAGCCCTGCCTGCCCCACACTGAGCTGAGAGCAACGCTATTACAGCCTCAACATTTTGCTCCCACCTATTAATTCAATTCTTTTTCCTCTTTTTTTTTTTTTTAATCACTGACTTTGCAGCCAGCAGAGGAAGGGAGAGAAATGCCGCAATAAAAGCTACCAGGCGTGAAGCTGTAACCCAGCTCACTCAGGGTGACCTCCCTGCCAAGGTTGCCTCGAGAAGAGTGGGAGCAATGGAGAAGCAGCAGAGGTATGGGGCGATGCAAATGAGTGCAAAGAAGCGCGCCTGCCACAAAGTGACATTGCCACTGTGCTGGTGGGGACGCTGCTGTGCCAGGCAGTGGCACTAACTGCCTCCCTCCCCAGCTCTCTCCATCCTTCTCCCTTGCCCGTCACCAGCAGGATATGCATTAGCTCACATTTTCAGGTTATGTCAGGCTGCTCCAAGGCAGGAACTTCCACAGACAGCCTGTGGGATTGTTCAGCGAAAAATTGTTGCTTTGATCTGGGAGATGAGTTTGAGCCCTCCCTGGCAGCCATGTCCAACACTGGGTGAGGGAGGCCAGTCCAGTGGACAATGCTGTCCTCACACCAACAAACCCAACACTCAATATTTGGCAATACTCACAGACTTCCCACTCCTGTCCCCAAATCCCCATCATTTGCCCAGATCAGAGCAGGCACATATGTCTACATTTTTATTTCTATTTTTTTTTGCCCCAGCTCTTAAAATCCCGTGACTGTGAGAGCACCTCTGCTTGCTTTTCCAAAGAAGGATGTTTCCAGCCTCTGCAAATGCTCATGAACGTGGCTCTAATGCTTCAAAAACAGAAGAGGAAGGAGAGAACCCAACCACATTATTAGCTTTAAATATCTCCTGACCTTTTACTGCAAATCTCAAGATCTGAGGCACAGCCTGCCTCACGGTTCGTTAACATTTCATGTTGTCAGCGCGGCCAGTGGGTTCAATTAGACTTCGCGACGGCATCTGCAAATTGCTGGCAGCCCACGGGAGGAAATCCTCCCTCAGTCTGGCCACCAGCTCTGAAGCTGTGTAAGAAATACCTTCTTGAGCTTTGCCACATTGCCGGGATGTGCATCGAGCTGATCAGTGCTCAGCACACATGATTGCCCTCCAAAAGCTGCGAAAAGGGGAGATTCCAGAAAATGCT
>JAWWES010000094.1:62374735-62406696 GCA_035583135.1 Lophotriccus pileatus
AAGAATTAAGACACCACCATGCAAGCACTGCATGTGCGGCCAAACTCATCCTTTCTCAGGGCACTCGTCCCTTTGAGGTGAGACCCAACACACCACCGTAGGACAAGCTGGATGGTTGATTTAGGTTTGGCCGTCACAAACCATGTCCTTCCCTTTTTTGTCTGGATTTGGGGGAACAGGGATACTCCACAAGACGATGACAAGAAATAAGTCGAGCAACGAGTGCAGTGCGGTTTGGGCATGGTCCCAGCATGCTGACATTGGTGCGGTTCATTTTTGGGTGCAAATGCCTGTATTTGCAGGGTGCCCGGCTGGGCTAAGCAGGCTGAATGTGCCAAGGGGGTCCGGGGCCAGAACAGCTCCAGCTGCTGCAGCACTGCCATTCCCTGGTGTTTGGGAACTGATTGAATTAGGCTTCGCAAATAATTTATCTGATGAATAGTGGCAGTTTTCCTCAAATCATCTACAAATCAGATTTTTCATTACCCAGCCAGCAGGGCAGAGAGTCAGAAAACAAGGCTGGTACCTCACTTGCTGAATGCTTGCTCTTGTTCACCAAGCAAATTATTCCCCAAACATCCATCAGTGATAAGGAGCATGTCACTTGCAATGTGATTTTGATTAAAAGCAACACCCAGGACCACTGCATCTTCCTGAAATGCTGGGAGATGAACCCTTCCCATCTGTCCTTGCACCCACCAGGAGTGTTGGTACCTCGAGCTCTGTCTGCACCTCAGGATATCTTTATATAGGAGAAATCAAGTTTTTACTGCCCAAGAAGTACCTTTTCCAACTAGAGTGGCTTTGCCACCAGTGTCGCCAACACCTCCATGTATTTCCCACCACCTCTGCCTGCCCCAGAGCACTGATGGACAGGGCGCACTATCCCCTCAAGGCTCTGCAGAGAGGGGACTGCCATGGCTTGACCCCACAAATACAGTACCCAATACCCAGTGATGGAGGGACTGGCCTCCCTGAGGGTGTTGAGGTGGGAGGACATCTCACTGGTATCCCACCATTTTTGGGCGCAAACCAGGATAGTTGGCTGGATCAGGTTGTGGCAGGGCAAAAAGATCAGTTTCTTCCATAACTTCCCACCTTGAAAAAACTGATGTTGTCTTTGGCAATTCCCATTAAAACTTCCCCTTTTTGCATCATTTTCTACACTGAGGGAGTGTTTCTCCCCCAAGTGAAAAAAACTACCTAGAGAAAACTAACACCCAAACTCCACCTCTGCCTTCTTATGCCTCAGAAAGCTCTGCAGATGCCCTCCCACTCCCAGGAGGGAAGCAAAGGGCAGAGAAACAATCAGGAATACCCTCTGATTTTCAAAGCCATCAGCAAACTCTGCAATTTGAAACATGGCCTGCAGTGCTGCTTCATCAAAAAACCCAGCCAACACAAAACGATGAAGTCACCGAGACACCAACACCTTGCAGAGACACGACCAAAGCCTCCCATCCCCTCCCACGTTTCTTTCCCCAGGAAGAGCTGGCTGGAAGAAAATCTTGCTTGGCTCCCTGACGCAGGTGAGGTGCCCAGGGATCAGGTGATGCCTCCTATTTGTCTTTTTTTTTTTTTTTCTGCAAAATGCTTTAACAAGCAAAGCACCTAATTGGCTTTCGACTGCCCCTGCTCAGCACAGAGGGGATGCTGGGGGCCCTGCCAGCGTAGAAGCACCTTTCCTCGAGCAGCAGATTGCTTCCCTGCACAAGTTGAGTGCACAAGCAGCACGCAGAGGTAAAAAAAAAACCAACAGAAAAAGCCTGTTCGTTATCTTCCTGCAGTAACAAATGAAATCTGTCCTCCGGGCTGCTGAGAATTTCACTGACTACTTTTTTTAAAGAAACAAGAAATAAAAGTAAAAAATATGATAACATCGCAGCAATCACTCCGTGACTGTGCTCCGAGTTACGGCAAGAGGTATTTTATCTCCAGTTCAAAATCTAAATGTGGCAGAGGCGCATTTAAATGTGGTGACATTTATACTTTAAATGCCTTTTACATCTCGTTGGCAAGTGTTATATAGAACATATGTATGGAAAGTAGGTATGGGCTGTGGATGAAAATGTGAAGCAGGTAGAGCCTGCAGAGCCATTTTTAGGCAGAGTGTGAGCTAAAAAAAAGGATGGAGAGGAAAAGAAAAGGGACAAGAGAGGTTGCCTGTCCAGTAACTTTAAAGTTTTTTTGTCCCCGATCCTTGTTCACAGTGCAACTTATTCCCAGTCACCAGCTCCACCCTGCTCTGTCCCATCCCACACAGTGCAGCATCACTTACGTGTTGCCACTGGTCCAGGATGAGAGGCCGATACCGCAAGAAGAACTTGAGTGGGAAAGACTCAGGGTCAGGCCAGGAGGAGGGGTTTTGCCATGACACCTCCAATCTCCGAGGGTTATTGGGCACGGGTTTGGCCACCACACTCTCCGGAGGGTCTGGCTTTACTGAAAGAGAAGAAAAGAAGGTGGTTGGTACAGCTTTGGATGTGTCATCCTTCTTTTATACCCCTTGGCATAGCTGGCTGGACTTTCCACCATGTGCTTTCCAAGGAAAAGCAACCAACATGCAGAACATCCTTTTCCCAAACTAATTATATACAAATCACCTTTTCTTGTCCAGGTACGTGGTATGGCTGTCCTGGCTCAAAATATCACTGTTAAGAAGGTGCCAGTGCTGGCAGAAACAACCTGGCCAGGGCAGAGAGCATGCCTCCTGGACAGGGCTAATGGGGTCAGGATGAGGAGCCCACCAAGCCCAAATCCTACACTTTCCTTGCACCTGTAGATTTCTGGGAGTCTGACCCACATTCAAACCCTCTTACTTCATAGTAATGTGGCAGAGTTCAGCCCTAGGGTTTAGGGCTGGGGTTTTGGGGATTCAAAGCACTGTCAGAATGTATTTGCTAAGGGGGAAGGCTTGCCCTGGTCACTTTCTACTCCAGGTCTCTCTCTCTCTGCCCTACTCGACTTTTGGGATAAAGGGATTTTTCTTGCTACCTGACATGTATTTCAAGTGAATATTAATTGGCTGTGAGCTATGCAACCTGCTTTGATGTTGCAGTTACTTTCAGAGTGCCGGAAGCACATCACAGACAGGCTGTGATGAACGTCGCTGCCTGTTGCAGAGCAAGCCTTGCTCCTTGCCAAGGGTTTGATCAATTCCTGACAGCTCAAATTCCCAACTGCAACAGCAAAAGCTAAAAAAATTTGTGTACGCCCATGCTTCTCCTTTGCTCATAGCCAGGGAGGAGTCGGACACAGGCAGCTGTGCCAGAGGTGAAAGAGGGCTCCCTGTACACTCTAAGAATAGCAATCCACGCGAGTCCTCATGTCCTGGGAAGGCCCTTTGCCCTGTTCTGAAGTCCACATGCAAGTGAATGGATCCCTCTTGGCCTGAAAATCTCTGGACTGAGTAATGGTCCCCTAGCTCTGACAACCTTAAGAAGCAGCCTGTGAAGATGCCAGCAACAAATTCCACTGCCAAGCATGAAGCAGGAATACTGGGGCCACAGGTAGGCCCCCCTCTGCCTGGCAGAGCTCCTGCTCTGCTCTCAGGGGTCTCCTCTGTGCTGACTGCAGGGTTCACCTGCTGTGGGTGGGAGGTGATGTCCACACAGAGGTTTTGCCTGCCCTGAGAGAGGAAGGAGGTGGTGAGTGAGCTGCTCCCTCACTGACCTGTCTGCCTGCTGCCTGCAATCCTGCCCTGTTCAGGAAGGACATCTCCCTCTTTGCTCAACTGGGACCACACACTGATGTGGGGCCAGTCTGTACCAAGTGAAGTCAAGCATGTGCTGCTCACTGCCATCCTGCTACAGAATTATGGTGGCATCGCAGCAACTCTTCCCAGGAAGACACCTTCCCTGTACCACCACTGCTTGTTCCTCTTACGAGAAACCAACCTGAGATGCTTTCAAATACACTTTCTTGGCTGTGGGGGCTACTGAAATTAAGCCACAGCCCAACTACCTTGGTGGGACCTGTTTTGCCTGAGGCATAGCCCACCAGCACCTCCCCAGCCTTCCTGCTCAGCACTCTGGCACACACCCTGCTGCAGTTCTTTTTCACCATCATTTTCACCACCAGCCTGACACCACCCTCTCCTGTATCCTGTCACAGCGGGTGCAAGGAGGGCTGGACATTCCTCCATCCCCATGGCACCTGGTGCTCAGAGGATGCTCCCAGAGGCTCAGGGAGTGGCTGGTAAGGAAGCACCCCTGGGCATGACCACGGGTGCCTTTTACCACCTCCCAGCTCCCACTGACCCCTCTCTGTGGCTGGACAGGACACAATTTTCAATTTACAGCTTTAACCTCAGCAGGAGGACTTGATGGGGCTGTGCTGTGCTGAGCTACTCCAGATGGCTCTGCAATTTCTCCGCTTGCTTTGAATCCCAGGGCCCGGGCTGGACATCAGCTTCCATCGACAGGGACTTGGAGTCCAAACACATACGGAAAAGTATAAATCCAGCACTGGCTCAGCAGGCTTGGTTTGCAAACAAAAGTCTGTTTGGCTGAACGAATGCAGATGACTGTGAACTGCAGCTCTGCAGTAAGGAAGTGCGAAGGAAAGTGCTGGGCTATGGATGGATGTAATGGATACTCCCTGGGGTAACACAGGGAGCCTGGCCCTGGTTTTTAGTATGCCAGCCTGGAGGGAAATTCAGTCATGTTGGGCAAGGCAAATGTGCTTGGGCAGCAATGAGAAATGCTACTGTGACAGTTGGAGGAAGTCAGAAAAAAGGGTGCCCTGATGCTGAGGTGGGAGTCACATGCCCATTTTGCAGGGATGTGACCGTAGCCTGGCTCATGTGGGTTGGAGACTGTCTCTGGTGCACAGAGAAAGGTTGCCCTGGCTCCAAGCACATGTTCCTGGCTTCAACAAGTCTTCAAACAGCACTATGGGTTAATGGGAAAACCAGCAGTCCCTGCTACCTCCCTATGTGTCCCTCCATCCATGTGACTCCTGCCCAGGCTAGAGAGCACAGCAGTACCAAATCCGCCACACCCCGCTTAAGAGGCAACTGCATCTCCAGCAGCGTGTCCAGAGAGGACAGACCTATGTCTCCTAGTACAGACATCACTATGCTCATCATGGGAAACACCTGGGCTAGTCCCATAGGGGCCAGTTGAGGAGTGAGGAGAGATAGACTGTATCCAGCTCCCCAATTCCTATCTGACCTTGAAGGAGTCCTTTATCCTCTGCAGCCTCCTGGGTCCCTGCTCTGGAGACAGGGACAAGCGCTCCTCCTTCCCCAGCCTTTGTCTGCCTTCATTCAGCCTGCACATGGTGAGGCAGGGGCTGTCTGGCTGTACATCAGCCAGCATAATAGAGCCCTGTCCTCACCGAGGGCCTGCAGGCAGTAACATAATAAAAGCAGTAATAGTAATAATAATAATGGATGATGGGCATTAGGCTGAGTACTGGTTAAGCGGCTATAAAACCAGATGTAATATTATCCTGCAGAGCTGAGGGAGCATCATCAGACATTCCTGGGAAGGGGACCTGGCCAGGAGGCTACTCACAGCTCTTCCCACTTGGTTTTTGGCTGCTGTGTCCAAGTGAGGGTTTGGAGTGCAAGAAGAGCATCTGAGAGCAGCTTTTCCTTAAGGCACTGCACGCTGATGCTTAAACGTGAGTCTTTAGCTATGCATTGCCCCTGGCTGTTGTCAGACATGTCTCAAAATGAAGGTGGCAGTTCAGAAAGGCAGCTGAGACCCTGTGGCAGAGAGCAGCCCGTTGCCCAACCCATCTCTCCAACAAGCACTAAAATGGATCCCTTGCGGCCATTAAATATCCCCTGGCATTTTCCATGAGCAGAGGGATATTAAACTCCATGTCTTAGCCAAATGTCAGTCTAGGTAATTTAATTCTGCCTCCCTAAGTAGTATGAATTGAACTGACCTTCTGCTTAGGCAACTGTATACCCGTGTTCAAAGACTCCAAATTTCATATAGACATGGGCACGTTTGTGCTCATGCAGCCTCTCTGAGATGCTCTGCATCTTCACCGCCACAAAGCTGGAGCTGGGACAATCAAATGACCTTCTCAAGGTCATGCAAGACATGGGCAGCAGATCTGGGAAAGGCACCCATGCTTGCAAGGCCCCATCCAAGGCTGCCTTCCTCCTTTTAATGATGTACATCTTCTGATAGTTTCCCCCAGGATCACGAGGGTAAAGGTGCTGAGGTGGGATGTTGGTATTGCTGTGTGGTCACAGTGTCCTGGCATTCCTGTGGGACAGCAGAAACCAGCTACCTGGTTATTGGGCTGAAACACATATGAGGAAGGTTGGCTTGTGTCCTGAAGCACCACAAATGTCCTCATGATGTCCCAGCCATCACAGAGGATGTAGCCATTCCTGACACACCACCTCACTCCTCCCTGGTATCCGCCTCTGCCTCCAGGTCGTCTCCCATCCAGCCCCTTTCCCGCCTCCTCCTGCCTGAGGCTGTAGCACTGATGTCTATAGGGTTTTGCAGAACCTCCTTACACTCACCTTTGCTAATACCAATCCTTTCGCAGAAGACGTAATTACGAAAACAAATTCCAGAGGCAAGATGAGGAGCAAGGCAGTCCAGATCTCCTACCAACGGGAGATGGGGCCCAGGGGGCCAGAAAAGGTTTTTCAGTCATCATTGAAAATGACAATGCAGAGTGACCCTTCGCAGCCGGCTGCTAATAACCAGCACTGCACGACCGCCAGCAAGGCATGGGCTCAGGACAGCAAAAGAAAGTACCAGTCATTTTCCACTCAATTAGAGACCATCTTCCAAGTGGCTGGGGAAGGGATTTTCTGCTGTGGGCTCCCAGGAGGGAGCAAGGAGAGAGGAAGAAAAACCAAAGCAGGTCACTCCTTCCCAGGAGGCTTTTTGTGCTTGCCCAGGCTGAGTGGGTGGTCCAACCCAGCAGTGGGTCTGCTCCTGGCCCAGATGGTGCTGGGAGGGAGAGCTGCTTGCCCTGCACTGGTCTCCCCCTGGCTCCGGATTGCTCCGTGCCCAGCAGGGCATGAGATCAGGACTTCACGGCTGGAGTTTAACCTCCATGCAGAAGGTGTGACGCTTTTCTCTAGGCTAAGGGAAAAACAGAAGGCACGCTCTGACAACCCCAGCCCATGGATTTCAGAAGAAGCAGCGCACAGGTGCTGGTTGACATTGTCTCTTCATTTTAGTGGGATGTGTGCAGGTGTTGCAATGTTCCCACTCAGCACTTTTTCAACGAGCCGGAGCAGCGACTTTGCCCTGAGCCGTAAGTTTTCCACCTCTTCATTTAGTAAAGGCAAACGTGGAAAAATTTCCAAGATGAGATTTAATCACCCCTGCTAATGCTAGTGGAGATCCCCAGAGAACCTACCAGGTGCTACATCCACACTTACAGCACCCCACCATGCCAGAACACAGTACTGGACTGCAGCTGACGAGAGGGGAGATGGAAGAGGCACTGCACCTTCTGCAAGGACAGCAGGCAACCTGGGGCAAAACTGCGGGGCAAAATGCACTGACACAGTGCTCTTGTTTTAACTGGAAACACCAGGATGGCAAAGCTCCACTCAGGGTGGGTGGCTGCTGTTCAGAAGCAGACGAGTTCATCCTAAAGACTCTGCTAAGCCTCCTGACTGCCTGCTTCAGCACTCCGTCACCATCCTGTCTGTGCTACTTATCCGTGGTGTCCAACCAAATCCTGAGGAGAGTTTAAGGCCACTAGATACTGAATTGGTTACTGGAGAGGGCTGGTGGCAGGGTGCAGGACATGGCCCTTCCTATCAGCATCAGCCCATCACCCCTTCCCCAAGTGCCATCCTGGAGCATCTGCCAGGTAATGCTGGGTGGTCTGACCTCCCACTGTAAATGCTGGGATGTGTCCAGGCACCCTGCACCTCTCCAGGCACTCTTGCAAGAGGCAGCCACAGTACACCCATGCTAAGGGCTGGCCTGGGGCAGCACTGGCCTCTGCTCACCACTCCTCCAACCTGGGCTGAGTTCAAACTGCTGGGCTGGATCCGGCTTCTGCTGGTGCTGGGATGCCCGAGGCTTCCAGCTGGGTGTGCTTCCCAGGGGAGTTGCCCTTGTGTGCTGGATGAAAGACCAGATGTTTGGGAAGCCAGGCAGGGCATGGGTGGGATGCACATGTTACAAGAGGATGCCCTGAACTCCTACAGGAGGGAATGTAAGGAACTTGGAAAATGCAGATAAATTGCTGTCCTGGGCCCTGCAGGCTGGAGGTTACCTTCATTTTTAAGGAGTGTACCTTCCACAAACACAACAATTTCCATTTAAAGGCACCCAAGTGACTGAAACTCCACCACTTTCCCACTAAGTTCCCTGCCTTATTATCAGTGTTCCCAAAGCACCCTGCTCTGCTCAGAGCTGGCACCTTGCTTCTTGTTTGATATTTTCCAAGATTTGGGGCAGAAAAGGAAAATCTGGGATACCAGTGGAGCTCCTCGTTTTGCATTCTGGTACTTCCAGCTTCTCTGCACTGGGATGTGTAGCACATCAAAGGCAAAGACCAACTGCTGGCTGCACTTCAGTGATTCATTTATTTGTTTTTCTGGTCCAGTAATTGCCACATGTAACCAGCAAATTGTTTTTCAACGTATTCCTGAACTCTACTCTTCCCTATTTTTCCCGTTCTTTGAGGATGTCACAGCACCAGCTGTAATCCGGCTTTGGCTGGTGGCAAAAGCTGCCTGTTTTGTTGTTTGTCACTCAGTTCCTCGGTTCGTGCCTGTCCCTCACAGTCAGAGCATCACCTCCACCATGGGTCTGGACATGGTTGGGAAGAATCCCTGCAGCACAGCCCAAGGCATGGACCTCTCCATGGGACCTCTCCCAGGGCCTCCCACTCCCTGTCTCACACCGCACAGCATCTGATGCTCTGATCAGGCAGTGAAGGGGTGCAAAAAGGGGAATAGGGTTTTTAGGAGCATATTAGGCAAGGGCTGGGGGAGGCTGACTGTAGGAGAACTTTACCCTGACTAAGGATGGAGGGAAGTGAGTGGGACATTTTAATTTCCCTTCCAATGTTAATCCCCATGACTGCTTTCAGCACAAACACCAAACCTCTCTTTTAGGGACACTCTGAGGGGTAAGATGGGCAACACCACTTGGACTACACAATTTTCACGGCTCTCTGCCCTGGTACGCGGCAGTCACTTCCCCAGCCTCCCAAGCACGGAGGAGCTCAGCAACCATGGGCAATCTGGACCACTGGGGATGGGACCACACAGGGCATTAGACCACTGATGTGACCACCATGGAGACTGCTGCGGCCATCCTGCCTGGCTCCCCCAGGATGCTCAAGTGCCAGCATCAGTTATCAGTGGATACCAGCGTGACTCAGACCCCGTCTCCATCTCATGCATAGATAGGCAGAGGCTCCACTTGGAGAGCCAGCCCCTTCCCCATCCCGTCTCTCCAATGGGTGATGCTGAGAGCAGAGCAAGCCAACCCCAACACCACCTTGGAGAGGCCAGTTGTTGCTGTGGAAGTTACCTATGGCGAACTCGTCAAAGGTGAGAGTGGTGAAGTTTTTGCCCAGAGGATTCGTGACTGTCAGAGTCACCTTGTACTTCACCGTCGAGAAGAGCTGGAGGTACCTGATGTGACACCTGTTTTTGGGAACTGCATCCCTCTCACAGACCATCTCCTTGGTGCCGTGTCTGGAAAGCAGAGGTGAGAAGAGCTGTTACCTACGGACACATCCAAGCTGCTGGAGCAAGGGGGCAGAGTAAGCATCTCTGTGTCCTCACTAAGCTCACAGCTCCCATGCACCAGCCCCTGACACAGCTAAAGGGGCTGTGTTTTTCCTGCCACACAACTGGGTAGGCTCCTGTGTGTGATGTTTTATCCTAAGCCTACACAGAGACTGCAGTAAATGCGCTCACGCTGGCTTCAAGGAAAAGATGGGACCCTGCTGGGGTTGGGGTTGGGTCTGCCTCTCCCACTAGAGGAAGAAGATAATGCATGGCACCAGCCTGTATAAGGGCTGTGCCAGAACTCAGGCACAGGGTGGGGAATGATGCCATGCCATGGCCTTTTCTAGCTGAGAGACACTGCTGCAGCACAATCATAGCCAGATTACAGCAGGAAAGTGTGTGGAAGTGCCAAATGTCTCAAAAAACAGCAAGCACGACGTCCACTGCAGACAACTTGTTCAGAGAGGATGTCTTGGGAGGCATGAAAAGGGGATCTGAGAGATGGGGACTTTCCTTGTCCCTTCTAGGAAAATCAAAACTTTCTTGGCACAATGCCCCAGTTCCAAGCATCAGGTTTGTATGTCCCTGGAATGTCCCTCCCCAGGCCCATTTTTGAAACACTGAACCCATATGCTCAGCACGGATCAGACCCACTGCCCCATGACTTCTTGGCACTACTTGAGACCTGCTGTAGGCTGCAGGGACTAGAACTTGCCCCGTTGCACCCTCCCTTCCCAGACACTTACATGACAGAGATGTTGAATGTGTTGGGGATGTAGGTGGGCGTGGGCAGGTGCCAGCTGCAGTAGAAACCCTTCGGGTAGTTGTTGGACCGGCACATCAGCACTGGCTCCCTCGGCGGGGCTGCCAGGGAAAGAGAAAGGTAATTACCTGCTGAGGAGGGGTTATCACCAGGTTCCAAGCAAGGGAATGACCCTACACTCCCAACTGCTGTCAGCTTGGGAGGGAAGAGTTTGTGATGGGAGCCCTGATCTGTGTTTATCAGCTGCTGGAAGTATCTTTGTCCCAGGGGTCTTTGTCCCACGTGTGGTGCTGAGGTCCCCCATGAGACCTAACTTTGGACTGGGCTGTGCACAGCAGCTCCCCTTCTCCCTGGGCAGCTCACTGCCTCTAATGAGCGATGGAGTGGCAGAGGGGGTTGGCAGGTATCGGGGGAAATTATCTTCCAGGCTGTGACAGAGATGTTGCTGATGAGGAGGAGGTGCTGCTCTCTTGACCCCATTAAGCTACACTGCTCTCAGCTTTCTCTGCCACATCCCTGGGGAGCAATAAACTTGTTGAGGGATGATCCTCCAAAAGACTAGAGGGAGGATGAAGGACCACTGGCAAGATGACGAACAACAACATGAAACCAGGAGAGAAAATTCAGCTCTGCAGGAGGATTAGCAGCATTAATGCTTTTGGCATGGGGCAGAGCATCCCATCCCAGGGCTCTGCCTCCCAAGAGACAATTGGAGACAGGATGAGAGCACCCAAGGGGAGCAGCATTCCTCTGGCCTCGTGAGCTGGTCCTAGACATTAGAGTCAGACACGAATTTAAACCCAGCAATGTGTTAACGCTGCATTCAACTTTCATGGACATCCTGCTCCTTGCAGGAGCACAGCCAGAGCTGAGGAATAATCTGCAAAATGCTGAAGGCCGGCACACGCCGAGTATGATATGTGATACCTTTCAGCTGATACATTTTGCCCTTGTTGTTAAAGATTTTAACTAACCCGATGCTGAGGTAAACTCCTCTCAGCACCTATGCACATGCATTGCTAAGAGCACAGTTTGGCTCCAACTGCAGCACCTTGGCACAGTGCCTTGCCATAAAATACGCTCCCCGGGCTGGATGTGCACCAGGTGTCTCTGTCCATGGCAGGGGGCTTGGAATGAGATGGTCTTTAAGGTCCCTTCCAACCCAGATCATTCTGTGATTCCATGATTCTATGAAGTTGGTGCAGGGAAGCTGTGCACCAGCTTAACACTCCTCTGCCTGTTGGCCAGAGAAGTAAGGGATTCAGGAGTCAGTGCCTTTGTTGGACCAGAAGGAGACCAAAACCTGAAGCATCAGCACAAAATGGGACATTCCTGCAGCCATGCTTTGCAATTCCCCAGTGTGTGTGCAGCCCTGCAGAGCTGCAGGTGTCTGGGAGGTCTCTTTAGCCCCACTTAGGTACAGCCCAGGTCTCAGTAGCGTAACACCCTCAGGGACACATCCAGGACCAGAGCAGGACCCTGATGGGAAGCAGCAGACATCTGGAGAGAGCCAACCCAGCTGGTCTGCCATAAGCACGGACTGCCAGGGCAGGATCCCGGGATCTTGGCTCAGCACTGCACAGCAGAGCTTGGGCTCAGGCAATAATGATGGCTTTTGCTAGAAAAGGTTTTTTTGAGGGATGCAATGAGCTCCAGCTGCATCTGGAATCTGCAGTCTACTACAGTCTGCTGAGGGGAAACTGAGGCACGGGGCTTGCACACCTGCCAGCACCCCTGGGGCGGGGCTGAGAGGGAGCCAGCAGATGACAAGAGAGCCAAGGGCAGCAGTGTCAGGGAGTAGGGAGAAGGAGGAGAGGGAGAGGGAGTGGAGGGGGCCAGCAGGAGGGAAGGCTGTGCTGCTCCACTCCGCATGTTCCTCCTAATGGCTATTTCAGCCTTCAGCCGACAGACGAAGGCCAGAGTCTGCTTAATGAGCCTCCCAGTTAAATTATTCAAGCAGACTCTCCACAGCAAAACAGAGTGGCTTATCGCAAGGCCAGAGATAAGGGCCTCATCCCTGCTACAGCTCTATCCTCTTCCTTCTTGCAGGCTCCTTAACCCTTTCCCTGCTTCCCCGGGGAAGTGGGGTGCAAACGCAGGATTGCCCTTTGCAGGATGCAGTGGGGGTTCTGGAGGTGTTCTGGAGGGTCTGCAGGGGTGCACGAACTTTAGGGACAGCCTTGGGGGCCCAGGTGACCGCGTGGTGGCACTGTGGGCTAACAGCACCTGCCTGGCCCATGGCAAACGGGGCTGGGGCTGGGAATACTACTTAGGGATGCTGGAGAGGCTGGGGACACTGGGGATGCTACCGCTTGTGCTCATCTGTCCCGCTCGGAACCGGGAGACGCCAAGAAGCCAGGCAGCTGGGGCTTTGTCGAGCATCCCTGTAGTCCTGTAGGATCCAGCCCTACCTGCACGGCCTCAGATGCTGCACTGCTACTGCACCACAATTAGTCCATCTGAGGATAATTTATCTCCATTGTCTCCAGTATTACCCTCCATATGGCTCTTTGTGATCTGTGCTAATTCCTCCACTAAGGAGGCTGGGGCAGGCTGATGCCTCCAGGTTTGCTTTGCTGGGAGAAGGCGGGGGCTACCCAAACTGCCTCCTGCTTCCAGCCCCACTCTGCAGCACCTTTGAAGATGCCCCATTTTCAGAGCCTTGAATGCCTTGAAAATCTGTCCCTCTGTTTTAGGACTGGGGCCCCAAATGCAGCCTCAACCCTCTGTGTCCACAGCACACCTCACCTTTCATCCCCTAGAGCCTTTTAGCAAGCCAGGGGTGGAAGAGGAGGCTGGGTAAGGGGAACAAAACAACCCTTGCATCTCTGCCCTCCTGACGCAGAGTTCAAGGTCAGATGCAGCTGAAGGGGTGCTGCTGCCCCAGCAGCTGTCTTGCCCCAGCTATCACCCTCTCTTTCTGAGCAGACACAAGCTGTCTCACAGGAACAACCTCCTGCAACCTCCATCTCTGCAAAGAGCCATCAGTCCCAGAACCACAGGCATTTTGGGAGGGGATGTCATGCAACTACCCCATTTTCCACCTTGATGGGGAGTAAGTCCACCCCATAGGAGAGTACAGGGCCAGTGCAACGTGACACCTGGAGCTGTGACCATGACAACACATGGGTGACCGTGATTATGACTGCCAGGCACCACAGAGGAGAGGGCTGCAAGCCCTTTCTCAGCTGCTTTGGTGCATTGGGAGGGCTCCTTTTGCCCACTCTGTCTTCTCCAAGCTGGTGGCAGGGCCCTCATCTCCCTGTGGGAGCTGGTGTCTTGCAACCTCGTTCCCCTCCCCTCTCAGGAAAGGTGCTCCCTGGCACAGCTCATGCTGCCCATCAAAGGCTCTTAAAGACAGCAAATAAAATTGCAGGCTCCAATCGATCCGGCACTCTGTAATGCTGTCTTTGGAGGTGGGCCAGCCCATCAGGCCGACAGAGAGAGCAAGGAAGGCAGTGGAGCAAAACAAAGCCATCAAGGGAGCAGCATTAAAGGCTTTCTCTGCCCTGAGGCTTTGGGCAGTGCTTCTGGGTGTGGGGTGTCCTGTTCCAACCTCCTTCATTTTCCCCCCAGATGAGATCCAGCTCTCAGCACCTGCCCCAAGCCAAACACAGCCCAAGTAACACATCGAGCCATTTGGGCACTTCTCCCCGGGCTCCTGCACACAGCCTCCTTAATCCTGGCAAATATTTACTTCCCTGTCACTTCATGGAGCTGCTGAACTCTGTAAAGGCAGAGCTTCTCTCCTTTCGTCACAAACAGTGCCTGCCCTCTCTAATCTGTCTATTAACCTCTCGCGTGGCAGGAAGCCACTTCTCCCACGTGCTCTGCTGATGTCCTTTCTGAAAACCTGGCGTGTTTAATGCCTGGCTGTGGCAGCTTCCCAGAGGCTTGGGCTGCAACCAGCCTTGTTGCAAAAGCTCAGGGTAAGGGGATGAAAGGCTGCACCAGAGCCAAGTGCATCCCACCTGGGCACGCTGCTCTCAAGCAGCTCCAGCAAAATTTGGGGCTGCGACAGGCAGCAAAACCTGGGCCCAGGGTCATCATCTCTGAAGACCCCAAAAAAGATTGATGGCTGGGATGGAGTTGGCTTTCCAACCACACAGTGCCCTATGCTTTGCATCCCTTTAACTTCTGTCACTCTGGCTTGTTGGAAATAGCTGTCGCTTGATCAGCTCCAGCACGGTAAAGGCACAACAAGTTGTTCTTGAGGATGAAACAGCTCTCAGTGCATCAGTACAGACACAGATTTTTGTTTCCCTCCTCATCTCTAAAGCCCAGTTATCCTTGTACCCTAAGTCCCACTGTGCAGAGGAAAAGTGTGACCAATCCATTTTAAAAACCACTAAAAATGATCTACAAGAGCTTTTCCTAAGTCTGCTAGGTCATGAGATAATGGACATTAAAATCATGACATTTTTATATATAGAAAAGTTATTTTAGGTCACTTTTAGAGGTTTCTGAAATGGATCAGTTATAATTTTCCTCTCCTGCTGAGGGCTGAACGTACTAAAGATGCCTTGCTCCACAGGTGGAGGGATACAAAAAATAGTGCCAATAAAAGTTTTAAGAGGCCTCTCAAACACTTCTGTAGGAGGTATTTTTTCTGGTGCACTCGGGGCACATTCAGGCCCTAGGCTGATGGGGGATAATGAGTCTATAGTGTGCTTTTGGGGTCACCTGCATAACTCATCATCTCAGTCAGACCAGCAAAGACTCCAGAGTCTCTGGCAGCAGCATGTGCCTGTGCTGGAGGTACAGCCGTGACAGAGCCTGCCTGCACATGGGCAGGACCCCCGTGCTGCCCAGTGCTGGGAGATAATCCCAGAACCAATACTGTTTGCTGCCAGACTCCTGCTGTTTGCAATCCTGGCCTCTCCCCACTGCTCATGGCAGGACAGCCGCCCAATCTCTTGTCTGTGCCTCACACACCCTCCATATCATCACCCACTGACTTTTCTGGCATCACAGCCATGACCTTGCAGGCTGTGAGTATGTACTGATGAGTAAAAAGGCAAATGAGTGACCAAAAGCAAAGCTGCAGAGGCCAGAGGGCACAACAGGGACCCACCTGGGAGTGAGATGCCAGCACTGAGCACATGGGCAAACGTGCACAAGAGCAGCAGACCCCTCGTGCCTACACACACATCTACACAGACGCTTTTGTTATGCACATGCTGGCTGCAAGCACAATGTATTATTTATCTAACGCTGCTTTTCTAAAATTGTTTGTGTACAGCAGGCTGGTAGGAAACAACAAAGAAAACAATGATGAATAAATCATATTTCTACTGCCAGGTGGATCAGGGGAGCATCCTTCTGCCATGCACCACCTGTGCTGGAGTGCAGCATGACTGTGGCTGGGGACAGTGCCTTCTATCAATCCAAATGTTTGGATATGGCTGTGTTTTGCTGCTGGGGAAAGGGATGAAGGTGAAGCTTTAATTTTGCTCTGATTCCCCTTGTCCAGCTGTTTTTGGGTAAGTGTGAAGATGAGAAGGGGTGCAAAGGACAGCAGCGGGGTGGTACATAGGCAGGTGATGCTCCCTGTGTGCTGGAAACATCATGTTCATAGCCCCTGCTTCTTCCAAGAAGGATAAAGCAAGGGTTTGGCTCTGTTTTGATGGTTTTCTTTGTTTTTTTAATTAATGAGACAAAATTCATTTGAGAGAGGATTAGAGAACCTAGCAGTGCAGAGGCACAGGGTGAGATGGATTTGTCCCTCACTGATCTCCTGGGTGACCTGTGCAAGTCAGGAGACAGTCATGGAGACAGGGTTCAGGTGTCTCCCTTCCAGTCTAAGCCACCCCAACCTTAGTAAGTAGACATTTTAAGGAAGACCTTCTTCTCCACTGAAATTAGACACTAAAGACATATCCCTCTGAAGTGCGATCTGTCCCCAGCTGGACACCAGAATTGTCCACATTCAGACAGCACCTAGCCCAGCCCTGACACTTATATGCTGAAGCAGCTCCCTAGTAGTTCCCAATAAGGACCAGGGACAGCTATAACTGTAGCCAGAGTCTCTTGACCCTGCTACCATCTAGGAGCCAGCTCCCCAGCCTCAAAGAACAAGAATTTATTCCCCAGAAGGTGTTGGAGAAAAAGGTGGACTCAGCAAAAGATAAATTTCTAAAAGGCCCTGTTTTACACTGATTGGGGCTCATAAACCAAGCTATGGATTTTCTCATTTCCCTTGCAGAAAATTCAGTGAACATGGCAAGAGGCAATGCTGTAAATTTTTGGGCAGGGCATTACTCATAGAGAGGAATGTCCCACTTTTAAGCCCACGAAGCAGGGCAAGTTCCTGGTGTGATAACAAGCTCACTGGAGTTTGCTTCATCCCACGCTGCACGAGGCCGTGCTGTTTGCAGCACAGCAGAGGTGCTTTTCAACCTGACCACCCTCCAGCCTTCAGAAAACCAGTGAGCAAGCCTTACATCCCCTGTCTGTGAGAGGAAAGAGTAAGAGGGGCTCTGGAAACTGTGGCTAGGGGTGGGTTGGATGGCTGGCATGGCAGCTGCCTCTAAAGATGCTCCCCAAGATGTGGGATTTAGGCAGGAGAAGCCATCTGGCATCCTGCACCCACAACAGACCCCCTTGCTCCCAGTCCGTCCAGCAGTGCTGGTACTGGACAGCATTGATGTCCAAAAGAAAATGCCCACGTGAGTCCTTGGAGATCCTGCCCAGCACACCAGCACCCCAAACCCTAACTGTGCTCCTGCAGTTGACTTTATCCCCATGGAGTAGGATTCTGGGCTGGATGCCTTAGGGACTGATGTAAAGCAGTGCTGCTGGGCACCTCCAGCCTTCACTTGGGACTGCATCACAGGGGAAAGTCCCCACCAACCTCCCTGTCCTCCACCAAAAACCAAAGAGCAGCTTTGTTCTGAAATAATATTAAATATTGAACAAAAGAAAGCAAATCTGTTATCTGGGATAATTGTGAGTAAATAAAACATTTAACCAAACCAAATGCAGCTGTTTCTACTTGGAGCCAGCACAACAGCAGGGAAGCCAGCTCAGCTACTCTGCATCCTCGTTACGGCAGCTGATTATTGTTTTGTGTATAACAGTAGCACCGCCAGCCCTCGAGCCGGGCCGGGGCTCGCCGTGCTCCGTGCGGCACCCCCGGGATGGGTGCACCGGGAAGGCGGGATGCGGCGGCACAGCAGCGCACCCGGCACGGGACGTTCTTCGCAGCAGCGCTGGGGTTTGCTCTCCAGCCCGGGGAGTTCACGGCGAGGCCGGCTTTCCTCCCCCAACACCTCTGCGAGGGGATTTGCACGTAACATAAACCATTTCAGAGCCAGGTCACTGGTTCGCGCATAGCCCCGGGCAGTAATGACCGAACGTCGTTACCGGCTGCTCCGGGATTGACTGTGCCGGGCCCCAGTCCAGCTCCCGGAGACCTGAGGAGCGGTGTGGGGTGAGAGACTGTGCAGCAACCGAGGAGAGGGTGCCGGCAAACGCAGCCTTGGGAGGCTCCGGGGATGGGGAGCACATTCATGCCCACAGTTCAGGACTGAAGCATCCCAGGATGCCAGTCTGCCACGCTCACAAGGCAGGGAAGGAGCTGCAGCCCCCACTTGGAGAGCAGGGGGCTGACGTGCTCTTGGCCTTTGCACATTCATGGGGTATTCCTCCACTGGGGTTTGGAGCGGAGAGCTTGATGTCACTGCAGCTCCCACCCAAATGCTGTGCCTGTCCCTTATAAAATGGCTGGGAAGCATGAAGGACATGAATTACATGGGATTTTCCAGTCCCTGCCAAAATAATTTCTCCTTCCAGGGACCATTTTCTTTGACATGGGGCTGGATGCACTGTGCCAAGCCAATGCAGGGGGAAAATGCTTCCTAGCAACACATGTGCTCCCCAGCAGCTGCTCCTCACCCCAAGCGGCTTGTGGTCAGTGCACATGAGAGCACATCACAGCCCTGATCTCCAGGGAGAAGCATCTGCCTCCCTTGGTACTCCTTGATAAAAAGCAGAGCAGTCTGGTACTGCTCTGGTTTCTGCTGTGCCCCACTTCAGTCCACACCAGCTGTGAGCAACATGTAGTCCTGGAGCCCAAATTTGTGCAGACCCCTGGCAATCTTCTCCAGGAGCTCAGCTCTAAAAGCTGCCAGCCAGAGAGAGGGAACATCCCTGTATGGTGTGAGATAGGGCAGTGCCTTCCTCATCTCGATTGTGCAGGGGGAATGCACTTAGGGTTTTTTGGCAGATATTGGAGAGCCTGAGGGTCTGTGCCATGTCAGTCCCCTGCCTTCCTGCCTGCAGTGCATGCAGAAGAGAATTCAGCAACCACTTCTCCCTTTTTTCCCAGCTTCAGGCACAAATTCCCTGCACAATCTACACCACACAATACCTCTGCCCACTCCATCACCTTATTCAAAGGCAGCAAGAAAGCAATCCATCCTCTCTCCAGATGGAGAAGACAGGGAAAATACCAGGTGTGAACAGACACAACTGGGACCATCAGCAGCCATGTATCCTCGGCAAAACTGTCCCACCAGAACTCCTGGAAGTTGTATATTTATCCATGAGGAGCCTCTGGAGGGAACCTATAAGCACTTTGTCATGTACTGAGTAACAAGCCAGCCACGAATATTACCACCTATCACTCCCAGTGGGGGAGTGTGGGCTGCCTCTAACAGCCAGCAGCTCTCCAAAAATGCCTCCTGTCTCTTCATCCCTCTTGACATGCAGTCTGGATGCATCCCCTTCTCTGCCTTGCTCTTCCCCAGGTTGTTCTCTTCAATACCCCAGTGAGGGAGGTACCTCCTGGCAGACATGTTTCTCACCCTATGGGGAATGGAGAAGAAGTAAGAGATTTCTTACTCTCTGGAGTAGAGAAAAGGATATTTTGGGTCTTTTCTTCTCCTGTCTGGTCAGAAAGAGGGGCTGATGTGAGTGGCTAGTAAGCAGATGTACCCCCTATCTGCTTTCTCCTTGCACTTTGCAGGAAAAGTTCCTTTCCTTCAGCATTTATTTAAAACCACTCTCTCCTCTTTTCTCCCACATGTTTTCCTAGAGGAAACGCTGCAGGCTGTTCTCCCATCCCCTTACAAGGCAGACCCCTTGGTGGCCTTGAGCCTGTACCGACTGCTCAGCCTTGGGTTCAGTTGGAACAGGGAACCTGAAAGTGGACATCTGTGTGAAGGTACTACTTCCTGTGCAGCAGGTGTCTGCACAGGCAGTGGAGCCATTTGCTCATCCTGTGTTTGGCCGTCCTGATTGCATTTGGGTTTGCTCATGCACACTCAGCAGTCTGCATGACTGGTCAGTGACTCACATCCTTGGGGCTGCCCATCTGCCCCCCATACTCTCCTGGTGAGATGCTATGGCGCTCTGAGGCTGGTCTGCAGCCTGTGCCTGTCCCTCAGCCCCAGGGACTATGCTGGTAGTGTGGAAGAACCCTGGTGGCTTTGCCCAGCTTCATGTCTTTTTTACAGTCCTGCTGGGACATCCCAGCTGGAGGCACCTTGCAAAAACAGCTGGCCTGGAGCCAGAGGTCCCCCAAGAGATGCCAGAGCTGGTTGTAGAGAAATGACAAAGGACCATCTTCCCTTGCTGTTCCCACCCCAAATATGTGCAAGTCCTCTCAGCAGTACCAGCCTCCTTTAGTATGTCCACTGAAGCCACCCAGCCCACCCTGCATGTTCCTTCGCATAATACATCTTGGAAAAGTCAAAGCGCTGGACTATGTTGGGGATGGAGCCGAGACGGACACCTCAGAGGATGGCTCTGGTTTGTGGTGCTATTCTGGCTGCTCAGGGATGATGCTAGCCTGTTAATGACAGGCATATGGGAAGATGCCTAATTTATCATAGGAAGTGAGGTCTCCACAACAGTCCTCAGCTGCCCACTCTGTGGCTTTGAGAGAATACCAGTCAGGCATGTCACCTACAGTGGGAGTGTCCCCACCTCAAGCCTAAATCCTCCCCTGTGCTGTGGTGGAGGCAGGAAGAGCATCAGTCTCTGCAGCTCACCCAAATGTGTTGTTCAAGGGAATGAAACCCAGAGGAGCGTGACATTTCTGGATGCGGTAGGCTGGGATACCAGCTCAGCCAGCACCACAGTTCAAGACCACTGCTCTCTTTATGAATGTCTGTTTTTTTATCCTCAGGCCTGAACCAGGCCCTGGCCTCTTTTTTTTTTTTAAGGCAATGGGGTCCTTGGGATGATGCAAGTCACACAGCTTCAGACTTCACTGCATTTGGAAGTAATAGCTGCATCCTTAACTCAGGCAGCTTCAAGGGAGATCCCATTATTCAGCCCATCTGTAAAGAAATTGAGCTAAAAAAAGCCTTTTGCTTTATGAAAATGGTGCTCATCTTCCTCCAATCCTGGCTCGACGCTTAAATGCCCACAAGCAGCAGTGGGCAAACGCCAGGGGACACTCATGACATGTGTGGCCAGGGCAGCTCCAACAGCTCCAGGGGCTTGGGGAGCCACTTCCCACCCACACCAGAGCCTGAAATTTGCTAAACAAAGTGTGCAGCACAAACCAATTTAGTTACCCATAGCAATTGTTTTCACCTGGTCTAATCTCCACCTTTGCAAGGTTGTTTTCATTTTCTTCCTTCCCTACTCCCCCCAGCTCTGTTCCACAGCAAGCACCTCACTAAATTCCCTTAATCTTCCCTTTAGGTCATACGCTATCTTTTAATCCTTTAATCAATTTTTCTCTGGACTCCCTGTAATTTATCGATGATCTTTTAACAATGAAACCCCAGAAGCAAACACACCTTCCCTGAGTGCATCAGCACCGGATCAGTGGCAAGAGCAGAGTCTTTCCAAGTCTGCCCTGACAGTGATAACCTGGATGCTCAGCACAGCCTCTCCCTCCTCATGGAGGAAAGCAGCTTGTCATTCATTCTCTGATTTGCTTACAACAAAGTAGAAATAACAAGCACTTATTGTCATACAAAATATTGTTATCAATATTGTAATTATTTCCTGAGGGAGGGTGGGAATCCCCAGCGCAGGGATAGATCCCCAGGGTGGAAAATCCCCCTGCAGACACCAAGCACCACAGCTGGAAATGACTTGTTACCTGGAGATCCCCAAACCTCTTTTGGGCAGGATAAGGGGGCCGGGATGCTGAGATGAGCCCCACCCACAGGTGATTGGAGCACTGCTGCTTTTTTGGGGAACACACCACACTGTGCATGCAGCTGCACTGGCCAGCATAGCAGGAGACCCTCCAGAGACCTGGAACAGAGGGCAGAGAAGGGCACTGTGCCCAGATACCCCACTGATGGGCTGCGACTGATTTCTGGCTGGATTGTGGTCTCTACAAGAGGCTCAGCATGGGATCAAGTAGTTTGGCAGTGAAGCACAGGGCTGCTCTTTTTTCCCCTCCCTTTTTCACCCCCTCCAAGGTCAAACAGTCCTGGACTCTCAATAAACTGTCACAGGGGCTCCAGGGGATTTTAGGAGGTATTTGCTAGGATTTCAGCAGACCTGAAGCGTGACTTCACAGGCTTGGGGGGGAAATACCCTAGAGCTTTGAAGGGAAATGTTATTAGAGTCACTGAAGGATTTTGCTGTGCTCTCTGAAGTGTTGCATGGAAAATTACAGGTGAAGAACGAGCCCCATGGTCTGGACCTTGCCAGCAGCAATAAGGATGCTGTGGTGTCCTGGCTCACATGAGCCCCATCACAGACCAGGAGCACACTGCAAATGCCTTCTGCAACAAGGACTCTCACCTTGATGCACACAGATGGCTCAGAATCCTTCTGAGAGGAGGTGAGCAGCTGGGATGAGTCTGAGAGCCAGAGCTT
This sequence comes from Lophotriccus pileatus, assembly GCA_035583135.1. Taxonomy (NCBI): domain Eukaryota; kingdom Metazoa; phylum Chordata; class Aves; order Passeriformes; family Tyrannidae; genus Lophotriccus; species Lophotriccus pileatus. The sequence continues at coordinate 62,396,983 of JAWWES010000094.1, forward strand.
GGCTGAGGATGAGAGCTGTAAGGATGTGCTAGCAAAAAACAGAGTAGAGCAGTAGGGGTTTACCCAAATAGTTTGCCGTCTTCTGCTAGAACTGAAAAAGCAGCTCTGGCTGGGTTAATGCCAATGCATCTAGGCCCATGGTTTATAAGTCACCAACAGCACAGGGAGGAAGGCAGTATGCTTGGAGTAAGTGGGGAAATGCTGCAATGCTGCCAAAGTTTCGGACCTTTCTAGTGGTGACATGAGGTTTTGAACCTGACCACGATCCTGACAGGAAGATTTGGGGTTTGTCTGTCATGGGGAGATGCTGGAGGCATATCAGCCATGTGATACAGCAACCCACTGCCCAGAAAGTGGTTCACAGGCATTTCTGGAGAGCAGATCCCACAGCAGCACCCATGGCACTATGGCAGAGCAGCTCAACCATGGCCCAGCATAATGAAATTTAAATAACTTTTGAGGTCACAACTCACACATTCATCTCAGTGGTTGTCTCTCCTGCTTTCTGCAGTAATATGAGCTGGAAAGTCAACAACTGGGCCAGGACTCACAGGGCAGACACACAATCTTCGTTTCTCCTCCCATGACAATGCTTTACTTGGACTCTTGGGGAAGTCTGTAGCTCGAAAGCAGCCCTCACTATGAGCCAAATGGGTTGCAAATGTATTGGCATGTGTTGTGTCATCTGCAGTGGTTAATAGGATCCATTTTCCAAGGAAGGGGAAAAGGAAGAAGAGGAGGGGAAATGCTTGAATCTGCAAAACAAACATTCACCGCCCCTTCCAAAGCACTACACCCAAGGCAACAGATTATTTACGAAAGTGAGGTCTGGAGCTATAACCTGCAAGGGCTTCTCACAAAAATGCAGCTGGATTCAGATGTCAAATCAAAATCCTTAGCACTTAATACCTTCAAAGTCTGTACACAGAACGGATGCATTGCTGGCCCCAGTGGGGTTATCATAAGATTTGTCTCTCATTTCACTAGCAGCCCTGTTATCATACCAATTCCTGCTACCCTGGAAGAGGGCAGGGGACCTCCCTTCCCAGTGACACCTACATCATACCCCAGCTCTGAGACATTGCAGGAGCTGTCATTCCATGTGGTGTTTGCTGCAAAGCTTGGGAAGAGTGATAAATGGCAGAAAAGCACCCTGTGCCACCTTACAGACAAGGAATGGAGGTGCAGAGCAGTCAAGGGATGGCTGCTGAGGTTGGAGAGGCTGACTGAAGATGCCTGCTAAATCCCTCAGCCCTGAATGCAGTTCCCCACGTGTCCTGGTAGAGCCAGGTGCTCGGTCCACCTCTGCTGGCATATAAGCATTGCCAGGCTCAGCACCCATGGGTGGCTGAGCTGCCCAAGCCCCTGCCTCCTGCCTGGCCCCAGACAGGGCTGGGAGATCCCTCCTTGCCTGCCCGGCTTCCCTGAAGCCCAAGCAGATGTTCTGGGTCCTGTGTCCCGGGACAGATCCCGGCTTGATTTATTACTGGACGTGACTTCTGGAGTTTGTCAAAGGCACCCACTCCTCCCTCCCCTGACTTTTCCCACACCCTTCCCATTTTGTTTTACGTTCACTTTGTGGTCTCCCCACCATAGCTTGCAATAAACAGAAACTCATTTCCAGTATAAACAACTGCACACTCTGCCCCAGCGAGCTGTACAACCCTGCCTTTCCTGCTCTCCACTCCTGCCTGCTTTGGGTTCTGGGAAAACAGTCTCTTCCTTCTGCTTTTTTTCACCCCCCAGCCTCCTAGCCCTTTGCATTATTTTTTTTCCTAAGATTTATAATGTGCCAGCTGGAGCTGCAGTGGCCTATCCCACTCCACATCACGTACATGCTATTAAAAGTAACTCCACCAATAGATCTGAGTACGGAAAGCCACCTGAGCTCTGCCTGAGCTAAGCATTTACACCCAGGATGGGCATGTTGGCCCCAATATGGCCAGAAGCCTTTAAGATGTGGGATGCCTCTCAAGGCGTGAAACAAGGCAGGATTCAGAAGACTTGAGTCATCAACTGGAAGTGTGTGGGGCAGATCTTGCCCTCCCCAAGCCCTGAGTTGGGAGAGACACCAGCCCAGTGGGAGCCAAGCCTGGTGAGAAACTTTGGAGGAATGCCGAGGAGAGCTGGATAGTCCCCCCTCTCAAGGGCTGGGCTGATGGTCTCAGTGGCTTTTATCTATCTTTAACCACTGGGGAGGGAACTGGCTGGGCCAAGCAGTCTTTCTCTGCTCTTGCTGTCCTTGATGGGGACAGACAGGCACTGGGGGAAGGCAAACCACATCTTCCCTTTATATGGGGTACACAACTGCCCGCAGCATTTTCATGGTTGTACAGCCAATACACGTGTGCTAGAAAGACCCTTAACTTTGCAAACATGTTGCCCATGTCAAATGCCTTTGTCGCCCAGAGCTGGCACAATGTACAAAGCCAGGCTGGCTGTGGCTCAGTGGTACAGATGGTGTGCTTGACCCCACTGTCCTGACCCTCCACCTGCCAGCACGAACCCAAGTGGATTAAACCCAATCTGCGCAGATTCAACCAATAAAACCAGTGAATTTTGTCACCTGTAAGAGATCACTAAAGGCTCCAGAGGATTCCCTGTCACGGGAAGTCTTTATAACGGGGCTGAAGGCTTTCCTGAGGGCTTTTCTGCTGCCCTTCAAAGAGGGATTCATTCAGAGCAGCACCCTGGCAGGGGCCACACAGCTCCCATATCTTCCTCAAATCCCACATCACAGGGATGCTGCAGGGGATGCTGTGCAGCACCTGCCTTTTCCCATGGCACAGGGATTTCCAGGTCAATCACATTGTCACGCTCGGGGACAAAGCTGCTTGTTTGGCCCAAGCTCTTCGATTGCACTTTTGCTCTCTATTACCCTTCTTTTACTCTCTACTGCCCTCTCCCTAGGACAAGCCAGCCCAGAACCATCAGTGGTCACAAATTAGTCATTTAATTCCAGGCAAGGAGCTGGCCAAAGCAGCCAATGGTTTAATTTTTGCTGGGAGATTCAGAAAAATAAGGAAATGAGGTGGGTTAGTGGAAATCTGACCCCAAGTGGTTTGGCTGGAGAGAATCCCAGCATTGCAAACTGGCCTCTAAAAGTGCTGGAAATATCCTTATGCCTGCTGTGAATGTACAACACCATGCTCATCCTACCACTTGCTTGGGCTCACTGACAGCAGGACTTGTGCAGCCCCAGACAGCTGGATTTTGTCTGCTTGTGCTAAATCTCTGTTTTGTCCCTTTTGGGGTTTCCTGTGTTGAAATGAGCAACCCTGAGGGGGCTGCAGAGCAGTGGGGCGCTGATGGAGGGCTGCAGCACTGCACCAGGAGCTCCACACCTACAAGAAGGTTATGTTGATTTGGAAAAAAACCCACACATGTCATTTACAGGGACATTAAACCTGAGTGACTGTCTCTATGGAGAGTGTGAGTGAAAGGAGAGACCGCAGTACTATAGAAACCCCCTCACAAGGCAATGGAGAGCTACCAGCCACAGTTCCTTGCCTCTGACCACTCCCAGCAGCTATTCCAAGCAGGTGAGTTTGCCCATCTTGCTTTATCCTCAGAGAGCAGCTGATGCTGATCAGGTCTGTAATGTTCCCAAGACAGCCCAATGGGCAGGACCTGGGCTGCACTGGTATCTCCAGTCACCCACTCTAATGCATGAATGTGCTGGATTGAGGCTTGCACACGCTGCTTGATGCAAGAACCAGGCTGTGAGCTCACCCCGGGGAAGCTGGATTCTCCCAGAGGGAGCTGTTCCAGGTGGTTTGAATTCCCTTGAGCAGGAAGTGACAAGAGTTCTGGTAACGTGGATCCACCTTGGCGCAGCCTGTTCTGTCTGTGCAGCAGGCCCAGCAGATGGTCTGCCCGTATTTGATGGGAAAACTGAAGGGCACGGGAGGTTTACACTGCAAAATGCCCAGTTCTCATGGAAAAACCCTGATCAGGAGGAAACACTCTAAAAACTCCATGTACAAAAATCACTGGAGTGGAGAAACCCTTCTGTTACATGCTGAGACTCATTTTATCTTGACAGCTTGGCTATTATCTTGCATCACATCTCCATTTTTTGACAGCATGTCACGACATGGCTCCATATCAAGATGAGGGCAGCTGATGTTGCAGGTGGCTGTACCATGGCAGCAGAGTTACAGCCAGATACAAGGAATTGTACAAGGGTCTGCCAGATTCCCTAATAACAAATCTATAGCAATGGATTAGCTGTCTATGGAGATAGCTTGTAGTGTTTTATCACCCCTCACACCCCATTGATAAAAGCACTCTTGGTACAAAGGGTGGCAAGGAAACCACTCCACTCCTCTCCCATGGATGAAGCTGTCCCCAGCAGACTGGGGCCCCTTAGCCTTCGTGTTGTCCACCCAAACCACACATCCTCAGTGTAGTTAATCCTTGCAAGCTCGGGCTGCTGAGGCCCAGCATGGCTCCTGGCACTGTGGCTCCAGGCAGCGCTGCAAACAGCACAGTGTGCCCTCACAGCTCACGGCAGCTACAGCCTCTAACCTCACTGCAGTGAGTCTCTTTAGGCATCCTGGCACAGTGCCTGCCTCCCCGTCCCTGCTCAGGAGCACAGGCAGAAGTCCTGGCTCCCTCCAGCATGATATTTGCAGCTAGGAAATGCTCCAAGCGTGCCAGCACTGGAGCCTCTGATTCTTCTCCAAGTGACCCACAGGGTACTGTTAGAGCTGCTGTTATGGTGATTTTTATTTAAATCAATATCTTCTGTGTTATCCCTGAAGCTCTCATTACTAATAACCTCTCATCCTCCCAGCATGCCTCCAGTGGCGGTCAGATTTGCTTTGCTCTGCACAGAGCTACAGGCCCTCAACACCTCTTCTCCTTCGCAACTCCACCTCTGCTCCTGCCACTCGGGACCAATGCTGCTTCTACCCTGGGTGCCATTCAACCCCTCTGGTAGTCACAAGTACCTGTGGGACTCCCAGCTGGTATTTAAGTTTCCAGACACTGCAATGGGAGGAGAAAGCCCTGTAAAATCTCATTTCCAAAGACTTTCTCTAAGTGCTGGCCCCATGTGGGATCTGATAAAGCAAATCCCAAAGGTTCAAGCACGTGGCTTTTGAATCCCATGTCTGCAATGCTCTTCATTACAATTTGCACATCCTGGCCCTGTGTTTTTGGCCAGTTTCTCTGCCTGCAGTTTCTCAACATGTATGGAAGAAGTCCGGGTTGCTTGGTCACTTGCACCAGCAAAAATGGGTAAGGGAGCCCCTCAGGCACTACTACAATCCTGCTAACCACACACTGCACAAAGAAAACAGTCTGGTTTCCCATCATCTTAAAATTACAAGAATAAATCCTTTCCTGTTTCATCTGAGCACACAGAGGTCTTTTTATACCATGGCTGAAAGTCTTGGTGAATCTTCCCCAGGTACAGGTGTGGCTCAGCCCAACAGCCATAGGGTGACAGTCCTGGGGCTGGGGACCTGACAGTGTGAGGCACAGCCCTGAGGTGAGCAGACATGGATCCCTCATGGGCACATGCTGCAAAGGCAATCCTTGCTGCCAAGCACTGTGCCAAGGGTGCTGCAGAGCCCTGTGGCAATGCACCGCCACCCCAGAACAAAGCACCAGCCACCATTTCTCTGTCCTCCCTGGCTACCCTTCCCCAAATCCCTCTCCAGTGGCTTCCCCACGTTGTAAAACCCAAAACTGACAGAGGGAATAAGCGAGGCCTAAACTCATCACCGTGATGGCAGATAGACCCATTATGGATTTCCCACGTCAAAATAATGGATCAAAACTCGTGCTGCCACCCTGGCTCCAGAAGGGCACGGCTGCTCCTGCCCATGGTTTATGTTCGATGAAACCGAGTTAGTAGCGTTTTTATCTGTCAATTAGGAACCATGAAACAGTTATTAAATAGAGTCAGAGCCCTCCTTGCCGCTCTCCTGGGCAGTGCAGGAGACATATAACAGCCTGTAATGAAGCATTAAGCAGCAGCAGTTTTGTTTCTGATAGGATTGGAAATGATAAGCCAGCGAGGCATGGCCGGATAGGGGGAGCGGGTCCCCGGCTCAGCGGACACATACCAGCAGCTGCTATGGGGAAGATCAAGACTGAAATTTCTGCCCCCTGCCCCAGATAAAGTGTCTGTAGGACTGCCGTCTTGCTGCATCTGCTTGATGGGGAAAAAGCAAGGGCCTGAATTTAATTATCTTCTTTTCCTCGTGCAGCCCTGGTTGATTACCGTGGAGCCAGGAGGGCCTTCGGCTGTGAGCAGCAATGTTATCCAAGCCCCAAGGAGAAAAAGAGCTGGTTTAAATAAGTTTTAAGAGACAGGGACCGGGCTGTTCATGGGAAGGGAGATAACACAGGCACTACCCACTTCTGGAGGTCATCAAAGTCTGGGGAATGTTGCCACTGCCCTCCAGCTGCAGATGTGATGCCCTACAGCATCTTTCAGTATGATGGCACATTTCGGGGCTGAAATTGTTCCCCAGGCAAGGCTGAGATGTCTACCTGACCTCAGAAGTCCTCTGCCAGGATTTGGTATAGGGTAAGTCCCAATTCTAGACAGAGGGATGGTACTCCTGTAGAGAGTGAGACACCCCAGGGAGGGAGAGAGCACCATCCTAGCTAGCATGGGAAAGGGCAGAGGAGCATAGTCCCAGTGCCAATGGGCACATTTACCTGTCTATTTCCAATCCCTCATGCCTCAGAGTTTGGAAAGCCCTTGCTCTACCCTGTCAGGTCTGCACACACACCAGCCCTAGGAGGTGCATTTGCTCACCCACCCACAGCCATGGACCCACCCCCTCCTTAGCCATTGCAGGCAATGCCTATTTACAGCCATGGGACCACCCAAATAGGGGACAAAGCAAACTCTCCTTATCCAGGGGAACACCATGGATCTGGCCATGCCAAAGCATTTCAGACATTTTTGGGTGCTTTGCAGCTTCTTTTTTCACAACAGAAACAGGACAACAACAGCAGTGTTTTTTTGCTTCTGGTGATTTTAAATGAACGGTTGAGTTTCCAGGGCTTTTCCTTTTGGAGCTCCCTCTGATTTAATTAAAAACCTCATCAAACAAAAATAAAATGAGCAAAATCTTGAACACAAGCGCTTAATTCCCTAACAAAATTCAACAAAAATTTTCATCTGGCTCCGACTTCCAGGGCATTTTTCCAAAGTTGCCAGTGAATAGCAAAACCTATTCATTTCTGCTTTCTGGGCAAACCCGTTAGGAATTTGAAGATTAGCATCTCCCAGTGCAACGAAGTTTCCCACTAGCTCCCTCTCCAACTGCCACCCTTCAGAGAGCAGTTATTATGCTGGCTCACTACAAACTTACACCATCCACCCCTCTCTTTCCCAGGCATTTTTCAGAGTTTCACAGTGTTTGCAAGACTGCGCCTTGTCCTTCCCCTCCAGCCATGAAGAATGAGAGGGAGCCCTCACCCCGACAGGGATCTGAGCTCTCCGTCCATGGAAAAAATGTAGCCATAGTAGCAAATCACTCAGAGCGACAAGGCAGTGATGGACAGGTTTCAGCATGGCAGGTGGGATGGATGCTGGCGGGTAGGATGCTGTGAGAGGAGCATGGAGGGTACAGTGAAGGGCATGCTCCCCAGGGGAAACAGCCCCCTCCTGCATCTGCTGACCTGCTGTGTGCACATGCCATGGGCACGTTGTACCAGGATGGGGCTCTTTAAACCTCATGAAGAGAGGCAGACACGTTCGGTATTTATTGCTAGCAAGCCATCTCCAACACCTTTGCCTTGCCAAGATGAAGAAGATGACCAAGGTTTGGCTGAAGTAGCTCTGCTGCCTCTCTAATCTATCTACAGAATAGAAGTGGGCAAACACTTAAGTGGAGAAGCAACAGGTGCTGTAACAGAGGAGGAACCCAGGAAAGGCACAGAGCTATGTCTGCAGAGACTGGCACACCCAGGCCCTCTGAATTGCAAGCTGCTTCCTTGAGAAAATGCTATCTTGGCCCCTGCACATTGAGATGGGTTGGTGCCCAGGGCAGGATTTCCTTCTCTGCACTATGGTGGGTTGCTCATGGCTGCAGACAGCAGGGGAGCCCAATAACACTCAGGCTGAATTTCCTTCCTGCTCCCTCTGGGAGCTGGGTGCAAGCCCCTGGAGTGGTTTGGCACCAGTCACTGGAGCCATCACACACTTCTGGACTGGGCTGCAGAAGGAAAGATGCAGCAGGGGCAAGAGTAATGGAAATCCCTGACTGTTCTGAGAAACTGGTGAGAGGTTTTCAGCTCCCTTCCCACCTTGACTGTGCCTGCAAGGTGGCCAGAATGGAAGGCCACTGTGGGCTGCTGTAGAGAGGCACATCTGTAACCAGTGCACCAACATCAGGATAGGGGTAAGGAGCAATCCAAGTGGTTCTTCCCATTCTGTCCCAAAGAAGATGAAAAATTAGGGCCAAAGGCAGCCCAGGGTCCTTACAAAGCACCTACAACCCTTGTCTGGCTGGAGACCTTGGACTTTGCAGTCCTGCAGCAGCAGGATGCTTCCCTCATTACACCTCTTCAGCACAGAAGTAGAGGCTCCAGGCTGTTCCTCAAGGAATCAGCATCTGCTTTTGAGAAGCAGCCAAGTGTCTAAACCAGGCTGGAGGCTGTTGTTGGTTCCACAGAGCTGATCAGCCAAGAGACAGACCTGGGACCATGTGGACAGAAGACCCGTGGGGGCTCTTTCCTGCAGTGGTGAAAGGGCTTTGCAAATTCCTCTATCCTAGCATGAGCGTCCTCCAGCTGGCAAGAGGGGCTGCAGCCTGACCAGCTGTTCCACGCCTGCTTTGCACCAGGAGGGGATTCTGAGAGTGAGGGGAGGGAAGGTGGGCACCCCCTCCCCCCCACCTTCCCGGCTTCCCTGAAATTTGCCCAAGAACAAACTCTCAGGGATTAGCAGCAGCCACATCCTGGTGAGAACAATGTTAAGGGATTATGAGATTAGAAATACCATTTATGCCGAGAGGAATAACTCTAATTCTTATCTGATTGTCTACAGATGTCAGCAATCAAAGCGCCTCTTTCATGCAAAGCAGGGAGCGCTGCCCAAGTGGTAGGTGAACAGGCCTTGGCCCCCTCTTAACACCAGGACAGCCAGCCCCTTCCCTCTTATACACGTCCTGGATCGTGTTTGGCAGCAGCTGCCGCTGTGTCAGTTCCTTCAGGGGGAAAAGCTGCTCAGCGGGAGCCCTGTGTTGGGGCTGCATCGCCCCCTCTTCTGTCTCTGCTGGGTCACCTGCCCAGTATAAGCTCACCTGTGCCCTCTCCATGCAGGGTGCTGGTGGAGAGCCTGGGGTAGTGGGTGCTGCTTTGCCCACAAGCAATACCACCCCGAAACTCCACATCTCCAGATCATCTGCAAGCCCACTGCAGCCCCGTTTGCTACCCTGTGCCACCAGTTCCTCCTGCCTGGGCTGTGTCCTCACGAGCAGTGTCAGCACCTTTGGACATGGCACCATGTGCAGGGTGCATAGCCTCCCCTGAGTGATGCATAGCTCTTCCTGCCCCTGGGGGGGTCAGACAGCTTCAGAAGGAGACAAACTAATGAGGTCTCTCACCCCACAGCAGTATACTGCACCACTGTACTCTCAGTGTCTTCCTTGCACCCAGCTGGGAGTGTCAGGGCTGGAGGTGGCATCGCTGTCCCTGTGGCACAGCTGCTCCCTGGGCTGGCCAACCACTTTGTGCCAGCTC
>JAWWES010000094.1:62413020-62430449 GCA_035583135.1 Lophotriccus pileatus
ATTTACCAGCCACAAAACACACAGCACAGCATGGGAAGGCAGCGACTGGAGGGCCTGTGTGCCTCCGGAAATAAAGCCAAATTTCGATGAACAGCGCACTCCTGCAGGCTGGTTGACCTCATCTGTCACACCTCCCCAGCTCTCAGGAACTGGGGGTGATGCCTGGCTGTGAATCACCCAAGGACCACTGCACCTACCCAGCCTCCAGTAGGCACATGGGGAAAAGTAGCCCCATCCATAGCAATCAACCCAACAGCTCTGGGGTGTATCTCCAGATGCTGGAATACCAACAGTCATTTAAATTTATTGGCTCCTTTCTTGTCATAGGTTTGGCCTACATTAACGTAGTCCTGCCCCAAGCACTGCCTGGGCACAGCCAGTGGGGCTGACCCTGCGTGGGCCTATCCCCAAGGGGTAGGAGCACATTTGGAGGGTGAGAGGGATGAATAGAAGGGGCAGGCGCTGCTCCTTGCTAGCTGGCCCTGGTGCCAGGGAACGGTCGCAGTCATGTTTAACTTGTTGCTCTCGAAATAGCCTAAGTTTACATCGCCACGGGAAGGGATTGGATAAGGTCATAGGGGAAAAATCCATCAAAAGGGCTTTTAAAAAAAACCCAACAAAACCCAAGTTCTGTGTCACAGATCGCTGGACACAAGCAAGGAAATATCTGCACACGCTGACCCCAAGCCCGGGCCTTCTCCGTCAGCATCTGTGTGAGTGGCAGGAGCACTGGCCTGACCAGAGGCACCCTGCTCTGAGGTAGAGGTATCCTCACCAGAGAGGCTGCCAGAGACAACCCAGCCTCTGTTCTCCCAGTCTGGCACGCTGACAGTGCGCTCCTGCAGTTTTTCCCACCAACCCATGGAAGCAGGCGAGCATACACCAGTCTCTGGCACTGCCTGTCCCCAGTGTTCAGCTGGTGCCCATCAGGAGATGCTCACGCCTGCTCTGGTGCTGCATCCCACTCCTGGGATGCAGAGGTGCATGTTTTACATGGTGATGTCACTACATTCTTTTTTTTTCTTCTTCATTGTGATGGGTGAAAAAGAAAAACTGTTTTAAAAACAACAACAACAAAAAATAGATGCAAACTTGCAGTACAGTCCCCTGGTTGCAGCTGGAGCCCAGCTGGGAGGAAAAAGACTTCTAAGACAGAGAAAAGGGAGGCTCTGATTATTTATTAGTGGCCAATGTTTGATTGCTTGCTAATCAGTCCAGAGAACACACTCGGGTTCTCCTGGCCTCCCCGCTCACATGTGGTTCCTGTTGGTTTGTCCCTTCCTCCCTCCCTCTCTCTGGTTTTGCTTTGTTTGTTTTTCTGATAATTTGGTTGTTTTTTCCATGTCATTTTCCGTCAAACCGCATGTTTTTTCCCCTTTCTCTCGCCAGGCGCTGCAGTGACAGACACGGAGGAAGCAAATGAACTTGGGACTGCTTGTCCTCTGCCAGTCCCTTTCCCAGTTCCTTTCCCACCATTCATTGCCTGGGAGGCAGTGATGCCCATGGGGCAGTGCTGGGGCTGGTACCAGGCTACCAGACTCCCACAGCACCACTGTGACGCAGTAGGTGACTCCACTGCCTGCATCCTGATCTCTGCCTCTTCTGCTGGAGGAGTTTCTGCTGTATTTCCTCTTCCACACAGACCTCATCCCTGCCTGCACTCCAAACCACTGGGCAGGAGCCTTGCTAGACAGTGGGCAAGAGTGATGAGGGTCAGATGGCCACCTGGCAGGGCTTGGTCCTCCCCTAAGCCGGGCAGAAGAACAAACAGACAGAGCTGCTGGCTTGGGATGGAGATAAGAAGATTAGAAAGGGACGAAAGAACGGGAGTGGAAGAAGAGTGCCTGCCCTGGCTGCCCCCCTCCCTCCCTCCCTTCTTTGCACACAAGGCCTCCCCGCTCCCATGTGCGCTCTCCGGCTTCTGGCAGCCTTTCCACTGCGCATTTCCACTCCTCTCTGGCCCATTAGCAGTATTTTTATAACATTCTGTAACACACGGAGCCGTGTGCCAAACCTCAAGAGTGCATTATTTCCCAACGTCTTTGTTATATCCACCCCCGGGCCCTCCGGCTGCGCGTTTCCAAATGCAGAGCTGTGGCTTGTGGGGGCAGCCAGGAGCCCAGCACCACACTCCTGGTACCCAGAGCCTTCCCCTCCTTCCTGCCTGCTCCTGGTGCTCAGCCCCAGGTGCTCAGGCCAGAGATGCAGGCCGGGTGTGCAAAAAGACCTGGACCCATTCCCTGCTTTGGGCCATACTTGGGCATCTGTTGCTCCGCAGGCTGCAGGGCAGGTGATCACTGAAGATAAACACAGAGCATCCTGGTTGCTCTCCTGTGCTTCATCTCCCGCTCAGCTGCCTGAAAAATGAGGCAGACCAACAAATCTCTGCTCCAAGTGCCCTGGAAGAAGCTTCCCTGGAGAAGTGCTGGAAGAGGCTTCCCTGGAGAAGTGCCAGCTTCCCCCAGGCCAATTCGTGCTAGGAGTGATTCGTGCCCTGTAGAACAGTGATTTCGGACCCTTAGAGATAAGGAGGCCTGTGGGCCTTTCCTTCTTATCATCCGTGGATGCACACTGTATGAGCACCGGTGTCCCCATTTCTGCAGAGGACAAGACAGCCCAGCTACCCCCAGCCTCTGCTGGTGGGCTCCTGGCCACATCCCCCATGATGTGGATCTGGGTGTCAAACCCCACCCCAAGGACCAGACAAGCTACCTGTGTCCTCCCTCCTTGCCTGATGAAGCCCACTGATGAGACACCTTCACACTCCATTACGTAGCATCCTGGCACCTTCAGCAAGAAATCCACACCAATCCTTGGGTACTCCCACAGCCACTGACACATCCCATGGGAGCCCCTGGCTCCTTGTGGGCCAGGGCTATTATGGATAACACCACTGAGAGTGGTCCAAACACTGATGCCGAAGCTTCCCCATCTCTCCCAGCAGCTCCCCTTTTCAGCACAGTCTGATCCCCCTTAGCTATTTTCTAAGCTGTGTTCCAATTCTCATACTAATCCACATTTTCTCTGGTTTAACTCATAATTTCCCATGTGGCATCATAGCAAATACTCCACTGAAGTCAAGACAGATTACATCGACCACATTTCTGGGCTTAGAAAATCGTTTCCCTTATCAAAGAGAGCTATCAGGTTAATTTGGTGTGATATATCCCTGGCAAGCCCTCTTGTATTTTTTTCCCATTTTCCATTTGTCTCCACGTCTTTAATTGCTACCTCTTCCAAGTGTGCCCCAGAGCCCCACTGTGCTGTGGGGTCAGGCTGTCTGCTTGGGACTTTTCCTTCTCTCAAGCACAGGAGACACATTGCCTCTCCCCACAGCCCTGGGTGCCATTGCTGACCTCTCAGCTCCTAATGAGCCTTGCTAATGAACAGATGTCCTCACATGGGGGATGAGGTGTTCCCCAAGCCTTCAATGCATTGTCTTCTTTGAAGGTGCCTCCATGACAGAGGATCATCTCCAGGGTTTATCCTCCCTCCTCTCCCTTAGCTTGTGATGCCCTTGGTCTCAGCATCGCCACTTAGACCCAGAGGGGTTCATTTGGTTCATTCTGCCAAGCTTACTTTTAATCTCCCCTGAAACCTGTCTGCAGAGCCAGCTCTGCTCTTCTCTCCTCATTTGCTCTGTATTTATGTGGCTAACTCCCCTTTTCATTTCCTCTGCAAGGTCTCACTCAGCTTGACTCCTGGCAGGTCTCCCTTTCTCCCTGTGCTTGCTGACCCCTGTGACAGAGCTTGCTTTGCTAATTGACACCCTTTCCCAGTCCTCAACCCTTCTTCGCTCCCTCCCCACATCCTTCCTGTGGTGTTATATGCTCAGGAGCACTCCTGGCTTGTCTGTGGGGGCACGCTTCAGGTACCGTCATTTATTTAATGAGACCTCCAGCACTTCTCCACTCACAGCCCCCAGCCCCTCACTCCCAACTGCAGTCAACTTTCTTGTTGCCCCAGTAAAAGAGAAAAATGCAGGCATAGGCCTGTTTTCATTTAATTTTCCATGCAATTGAAATGAAACAAGTCCAAGATCCCTCAAATCCCAGGTTTGGGCTCCCAGTGCACTCAGCTGCAGCAGGGATGCTACCATAGGGCCATGCTCCAAACGTCCCGTGAGTCGCCCATCTGCACCTCCACGCCCAAGCCCATCTCCATCTCCATCCCCTCCTGGGATGCTCCCAAACCCACTCCTTTGCATGAAGCCACACCCATACACCTCCAGGGAATCAATTATGCCCAGCAGAGACAGGAAACTTGGGGTGGGGAGGGAGATGCAGGCAGAGGTTGGGGGTGGCAGCGCTGGGAAAAGAAACCTCGCAGAGAACATTAAATTAAAATCCAGGCAATTAAATTAATTACTTCTAAAAGTGTCTCACCTGATTAGTTCCTTGCACAGTTAATTGTGTTAACAACACCAGACATTCACTTATTTATTTGTCACCCTATCTCCTGGGGCTGATGGGCCCCTCCATGTCCAACTGGGCTCCTCATCTGCCCAGTGTTCAGGGGGGCTGGGAGTCTCCAGCGAATGGGAACACACAGTAATAGGAAACAGCAGGATTTGGGCTCTAACACTGAGCAATTCCCACGGGTCCCTGAGCGGATTGACAAGGATTACTATTAGCGAGGTGCTTAGCAGATGGAGGAGCCATTTCAGAGTCACAGCGATGCCACAGCTGCAGAGGAGGTAGTTGAAGGCTGCAGCCCCCTCCCCGCTCCCCTCGTTTCCTGCAGACCTGGGCTGCAGCCCCCCATGTGCTGTCACAGCCTAGGACAGCCTTTCCCTAGACAGGAGCTGGTAAGCACGTGCCCAAGCAGAGGAGCTGCAAAACCTCCTTGTGGTGCTGCCCACACTGCACTCAGCTCCTGCCTGTTCTGCCTCTGAACTACTCGTGAACACTCCTCACCCCAACAGTGCAGTTAAGAGGCCCTCAACTCATTTGCTGGTAGTGGCCTTTTTGTCTGCCATGCTCCAGCCTCCACACCTGCTAGCTGGTGTGAGCCCTGCCCTCTGCTGCCTGCTTCCCCTTCTCTGCTTCTCACTTTGTTTTTCAGCTTCTTCCAGCACTCCTTCTCCTTGGCCCACATGCCAGGATCCCTCACAGATGACCCTAAACCATGAGTCGGACACCATATAGCATCTCCAGAATCTCTTCCACAGGTGCAGTGAACCCATCCTGCCTGGTTTTCAGGGCTTATGCAGACCCTCCTGTGACCCTCTGCCCCTGTACCATGGTCTAGGACGGAAACACCACGCTGGCTCTGATGCAAGGTGCAGAGGGTGAGACAAGGAGCAGAGAAAGGCTCTGCTGTATCTTCCAAACCTGGAAACATACAACCACCTGCACGATGCTTCCCTAGATGGCAGAGCTTCCAGCTGGTGCCTCGCAGTATCCTCCGCAGCAATCATCCCACAGCCGGCTATGCTGGCTGGTGCTCCCAGACACCCACTGCTGCCAGTTGCAGACACTGTACTGTGAAACACACGGTTGCTATCAGATACACAAACACAGCAGCCCCCAAAACACACAGCTGCTATCAGCTCTCAGCATCATGTGAAGTACAGCACAACTCTTACCTCTTCCCACCACCCCCCCCTCCCCCGCAGAGACCTGTGAATCGGTGAATCTTACACTTAAGATGTGCAAAATACTGGGGAACATGCAGCTGTCCTCCAACCTCCTGTGCACCCAGGACCCTACAAACACACGGGGATCACCAGCACCTTTTGGCTGCTCCTCTGAAACAACCATGTTGTAGCAACCCCAGCCAGGACTTCTCCTTCCTCATTGCAATCCTCTCTGACAGCTCAGCCCCAACTCTTTCCACCTGTGGAGGTGGCTGTTGTGGCACAAGGCTCGATGCAGAAGCTACATCCCTTCCCAAATTATTCCTGAGGCATCATTTAACCTGTTGGCTTTGATGAAAAGTTTGAGGTGGAGGGACTGATTCCAGCCAGCATTCTGCTGGGATTAGTAAGCCATAGGGAGCTCATATGATGGTGTGCAGCTGACAATTGTATGTATGGAAAGCAGAGGGGTTGGCATGGCAGAAGGGGGCTGTGAGGATTCAACATGGGAGCAGAGACTGTGACTCTGTCCCTCTCAGTGTGACATGCTGGAGTACTCACTTCCCACCCTCAGGTTGGTTTGGTATTTGAGGTGCCAGGAGGAGCCCTCGTAGCAGGAGTACTGGCCGCTCTGCGTCAGGTCAACGTTCTTCAGGATCAGGTAGGACCCATTCAGGTGGGACTCGTCAATGTCAGTGCCGTTTACTGTCCAGGTCACTGCGGCATCCCAGTCCATGGAGCCACACTTCATGGTCACGTCTGCACCTACCCGCTCGTATTGGTCTGTGGGGAGAAAGAGGAGAAAAATGGGATAGCTCAGAGCCCATGGGCACAGCCGCCTTGGAAAGGGGATCTTACCATCCCATCTGAGAAGTAAGACAAGGACTGGGGCATGGACTGACATGGTGTAGGTGGCCAAGGAAGCCTGAGTTCTCCTCCTGGATCTAATAATTATTTATTTTAACCTTAGACTAGACTGACAAATACCAGGAGATTAGTATCCATGGACCACCTCCACCCGCAGGATGGTGTCCTCTGACTTTTACCATGGAGGAGACACATTGGGGCTGGACGTATGGCTCATCAACCAAACATCCCACAGCATGGCCAGAGACACACACCATCAAGGCATTGCCATTCCTGTATCTACATAACTTGTTAGAGGACACAAACCAATCACATGCATCAGAAACTCCCAGCAGAGAGATGACAGAGCCCCAGGACTTGTCACCATCAAACTACACATATTTCCTAACAGAGATGGGAAGCAGGTACCTCTCCCTGCAATACCCTATCCAGGAAACCAGGTAGGAGGATTGCAACCCAACTGTGCTGTGCTTTGGAAAGGGGCAGCTGCTTTGTGCATGCAGTGCTGTTTGTCTCCCTGTCTGGGTTTTTTACTCTCTCCATAATAACATGATGCCTTGCTGAGCCGTTTGATGTAGCATCTCACGAGTGGGACATCACAGCTCATTGGGCACCAGCTGTCTAATTGAATTTTCTCAGGTTTCTGGACAGGAGCTGGAGCTGACACTCATTAATGATCCTTAGCAATTGAATATTTCCCATGTTGTTACACTTGGTTGTGCTCAACTGTACGTGGCAAGGATAAAACCGTGTGTGTGTGTGTGTGTGCATGACACGGGGTGAAGCAGGATGGGCAGATGAGTGGGAGATGAGGTTCCTTCAAGGCTTCATCAAGCCTTTGTACACAGATGAGGGTAGTTCAGTTCTCAAAATACTCCTGGGCTTCAAAAACACATTTGACAAGGTGCCTTCCAAGGAAACTAAGCAGCCCTGACACATGGGAAAGTCTTTACAGGGATTTATAGCAGCTAAAGGTCACAAGACCAAAGGTGAGAGCAAGCTGTCAAATGTAGCAGTAGAAGACGTCACCTGGTGAAGTTTGACAGAGATCAGAGCTGGATCAGATCTGCCCAACACCCTCATAACTCACAGGTAAAAGGGGGTCAAGGCAGCGAGAGAAGACAGCTGAGGCTGTCAGGGCAGCCAAATCACAGCAGGGTTCCAAAGTGCTGCAGAAGTACATCATGGTACAGACCCACCAGGCAGTTACCCTGTGTCAATAAATGCACACTGGGGTGCACACCAGGAAAAAGAAGCCTTGCGTCCCCTACACACTCACAGTTCTAAATGTGCCTTCATGGAAATATACCTTGGAGTCATCACACTCACTTCCCTGAAAACATCAGCTCAGTGGTGACCAAGACTCCAACCCAGAATGGAAAGCACTGTAACATAAAAGCCACAAACAAACCTGTTCCCATGCTGTTAGGAGTACAGCACGACTGAAAACAGAACAGAGGAAGGAAACAGTAATAGCAAAGTCTGGAAACAGATCCTACATAAGGATGGTTTAGTAAACTCAAATCCTTTATCCATAAAAGGAGACAACTAAGCAGAGATGTGACAGACATGTTAGCAATGATGGGTGACATGAGAGGACAAATAAAGACGGACTGATTGCTCTTTCTCCTAATAAAATAAGGGGCAGCAAAACAAGCAAAAGAAAGTGGATATTTTGCATGAAGTGTGATTAAATTACAGAAATCCATGTCCATCAGATGCTGCGGATGTCAACATTTGGTAGGGGGAACACTAAGTAAATGAATTCATAGCAGAAGACACCACCCAGGGCACTAAAACACCAAGCTGCCCAATGAGCCAGGGACAGCTGCAGGCAGCGGATAGTGGAGCAGGACGGAAAAAGCAGCCCCCAGGCTCGTCCTGCTCTTTTCTCCCTCTCCAGACATCAGCTCCTGTGTTTCCTTGATAGGTGGGACCACATGGGCATGATCCAGCCATTCCTTGTGTGAAAGCCCACAGCCTAAGCTCATCTGCAAAGGAGAGAGCCCCAGGGCAAAGCTGACGCTTGGAGAAGAGCCTGGAAGATCTCAGCCCTCAGGACACCTATATCTGAGAGGGATACAGCATCTTTGGGGATGTTACCCCTGCTGGGAAAGGGTGTGCTAGGAACAGACAGGGAAAAACTGGGTTGTAGTGAGTAAGATGCTGGTGGGATGCCTCAGGACCATTTCAGACACTAGCCAAGGGTGGGGACTTTTGGATCAATGGGTGGATCAACAGATGGATGGACACCCAGCTAGGCAGATGGTGGATGGACAGATACAGGTATGAGAGTTTACTTACTTAAGAGTTCCAGCATCTCACTCAAGTTTTCCTCTAATTTCTTCTATATCATTAGGTAAAGACATTTTGTCTTTCCTTTCCTGCTGGCTCAAACATGACCTTTTGACTATCTTGTTCTTACACCTGGGATTCTGCTTGGCAAAAGCACTGGAGACAGTGCACCACCCAGAGACCTGTCTCCCTTGCCTTGCTCCTCCTGCCCGGGAAAAGCTCTGGATATGCAGCTCTGTTTCTCATGACTGTGGCTGAGAGCTTGTCTATAGCTAGTGGCTGAAGGACTAAGCTGGGAAGAAGGGAAAGGCATCTTGAATTATTTCTTATTTGTTCTTAAACACAGAACACATTGGCATTCATTCACAAGGGCTGAAGGAAACATTCCTGGAAGACAGATCTTTGAAAGCTCCTTTCCAAGGCAATGATTTAAGGTTTCTGATGAAGCAGAAACCCAAAGCACAGTTTCAGAGGGAGCATTTCTCCCAGAAGGGTTTGCTGAGGATCTTACTGGAGAAGAGACTGGTCCCCATGTCCTTCCCCATCCCACTCCAGGCATGGGAGCCCCACCAACCACAATGCTGTGCAAATGTGTGGCAGCTGCTTTGGGAATGGGCACCATGGGGGCAGCTCCCCCAGAATGTTGGAGCAGCCTGGTTTTACACTACAGACACAAGCTGTACTTTAGGATAGGGATGGGCAGCAATGTCCAGAACTTTTACTGGCAGTTTCCACTTCCTGTAGGCTGGGAATGGGCAGGCTCCCTTTCCAGCCCATCCAGATCTTCACAGCTCCCTTGAGCAGGGAGAGAAGGGAGGTTTGTCCACGCTCATGGTCATCATGTAACTGGTAACATGTAGGATCTATGACCACAATGGTGCCTGTGCTGCAGGGCCAGCCCTGTTGGATGGACATCAAACAGTGACATGGGCAGAAACAGAGCCAACAGCTGGGAGTTGCAGTTTGGATGGTTTGAGCTGGACGTGGAGGAAAACTTATTCTTCAGAAGGGTGGTGCAGTGCCAGCCATGGCAGGTGTGCTGCTGGGCACTGGCCTACCCAGCACGCATGGAGCCATGGATGAGGCACTAGGGGTCTGTGCCCAGATGCCTGAGGAGTCACTGGAACAGCCAGAAGAGGAAGTGGAGAAGATGGTTTGCATTCCTGGCACCAGCACTCGCTTCAGCCCTTCAATGGGGGTCTTTGAGCCAGGGCCTGAGGCAAGACAACATCCAGCAGTCAAACATGGGGCCAAAACTGTCCTTGCTGTCACAGCAATTTGCAGACAGACTGGAACAACTGTTCCCCCTGGAGCACTCTGCCGAAATGCACCGTGGGGTTCTGGCTCATGCAGGCAGAGAGAGAGCAAAGGAAGGCACTGCAGTGTTTCTGGGGAGAGGCACAAGCACTCTGCAGGTTGCACAGCCTCAGGAAACTGAAGCAGTGAGAAAGGTCATGTCTCTGCTTTTCCTGACATGACATGGAGCATTTCTGCAGTAGGATAGAGAATTACACACATGTCTTTGGACACAGGCATTCCCATCACTCCACCTCCCTCTCACAGCTAAGAAACTAGCCCCAAATAATTATGTCAGTGGCTAATTAGCTGTCTGTGTACACAATAAATTATACATTTAATATTTACATGGTGCCAGGACTATGCCAAGAGCTTTACAAGCATATAAACCGGAAAGGTCTCACATTCTTCAACTTCCCATAGTAAATGAGATGAATCAGCCCACAAGAGATCAGCTGGGAGCCC
This sequence comes from Lophotriccus pileatus, assembly GCA_035583135.1. Taxonomy (NCBI): domain Eukaryota; kingdom Metazoa; phylum Chordata; class Aves; order Passeriformes; family Tyrannidae; genus Lophotriccus; species Lophotriccus pileatus. Next base: position 62,423,522 of record JAWWES010000094.1, read on the forward strand.
AAGAGGATGCAGAGGGCAAGGGGACAGAGAGGGGGCCAGGGGAGGATATTCTGGCCTTCTCCAGCCACTGGATAGGGTAGTGGCACATCCTGTGGCCTCCCTCTTCTCCAAGACCCATGTTCACTGGCCTGAGCAGGATCAACTGTGTCCAAGGGATGCCAGTGGCTCCACTCCCATGAGCAGCCTCACAGCTCTGAGGTCTGCCCTTCTTGAGATGAAACAGCCTTTGGCTTTGGAGAGGGTTTCCCGACACCAACTCCTTGAAGCACACTCCCCCCTTGATCTCCTCACATCTATTCCCCCTGGTACCACTTGGTCTTTGCACAGCTTTTGTTGCCAGCAGAAACCTTCCTTCAAGGAGAAGAAATTTCATGCTTAAGGAGGCACTTCTTCCACAAGTGATTTAAAACTGGATACATCTTTGTAAGGAAACAGGCATAATTAAGTGTCATCGATGTAGCCAAAGATATGGACTGTTCCAAGTTAATTTTGTCCATTAATGAAGAGTTGCAGAAAGCAGAGCCTGCATTTGTTTGCTCTACTTTGGTAAATCCCTGGAGTCAGCAGCTTTGCTCTTGACAAGAAAAAATAATTAGCAAGAAACTTTAATTAAGAGATAACAGATGGGTGCTAAAGGACTTGTACTCAATCATGCCATGATAGCCTGGAAGCAGACCTTGGTTTACTTCAGGGGTGTTGTGAAGGAGGCACTTTACCCCTGCTACGTGCCTGGCTCAGGGCAAGATCCAGGGCAGAAAAGCCTCTTCTCTCAGCCTGGATGCGACCACAAAACGTTCTCCTGTGAGTGTCAGCAAAGCCCTGCTTACCCTGGAGAAGCTTTCCTCCCATTCTGCAGCAGCCTCATCTACCACCATTGGCCTGCTGAGTGCAGCTCCTTCTGCAGCTGCACCCCAAAGCCAGCTGGGGCTGTCCATCATGAGGGGACAAGAGGCTTCATGGCCCTTCTAGCTGCTCAGCTGCACGAGGCTGGTGCTTCTCCCATCAACTTTGATGCAACATCTGCTGGGCCTTCTGAGGATGAAGTGACACTTTCACCATCAAATGTTCCATCGTCACAAGTGATAATTCAATCCACGGGCTCCCTCTTGGACCTGATGATCCAGCAGTGGGGAGGTGTGATGCCTGCTCTTCTGTGGGCTTGACAGTGCCACCCCTCAGACTGAGGTCCAGGTGACACAGTTGGGATGGCAGCACTGTCAGGATGGTGGCACTTGCACCACCTGTGCACAGGGGCCAACAAGGCTACACAGTAGCAGGGCATCAGCACCCTCCTGGGGAAAAAACACAGTGCTAAACCCAGTAAGAAACCACAGAACAGAGATCCGCTGCTGGAAGTGGAAGCCACAGAAGCAAGGGCCAAGTCCTTGCTGCCACATTGGTTCAGCCTCATGGGAAGCAGCAGCTCCCCCTGCCTTTTGGGCTGTGGTCCCCTGGGGGGCCCTGGCTGGCAGACATGGTGGCAGGATAGGGAATGCCGCTTTACCAGACAGGTAACTGAGTGCCATTTTTCAGCTTTGGCTTGGTCTGAGAGGAATCTCACCAGGGCAGCGTGTGCCCATCCTGTGACTGGACAGGACTGTTATATCTGTGTCTTGTCCTGGTATTGCTGCATTTTCATCAGTCCCACGTTGGGACAGAGCCTCTCTTTAGACCTGCTAGATTGCATCAGCCCAGAGGCTCATGCTGGCAGTGCTCCTGGTTGTAAGCCAGAAGGGCTGCACATCAGAGACAGCCTTGTTTTCCCTCATGCCATCACAGCCAGCTCTGACTGGGAGTAGGAGGAACTGTACTGGGATTTGCTGCCCAAATAATAACTTGACCGTGGTCACAGGGGACAAGCAAAACTGGGACCAGCAACCAAGTCCATCAAGACTCTGTAACAGCCATACATGGGTAGGAGAATGAAGAAGCTGCCCTTTCCCATGGCTTAAGGGCAGGAATGAGCTCTGACAGAGGGTGCTAATGCTGGTGTGCACCCATCTGTGGTGGTCAAATACCACTATCACTGATCATGCTCAGTTGACACAGCCAGGACCAGAAGAAGATGCATCTCTGCTGTTATTTCTGCTTTTCTGTCCCAGTTGCTCTGCAGCAGAGAGGTCTGGCTTCTGTTGGGCTGATGATCTTAGCCTTTTTTTTCCCCCATAGGAGACTTTGTTCTTGCATCCCATGAGGGAACATGAGCTCATGTGTTAATCTGTTTTCCAGAAGGTCTTGGTAAGACCATCACTTGTATGTCCTAACTCTTCTGGTCCAAGTGTTCTGGGGCTCCAAGTGCTCTCCTTGCTGCAACTGGCTGAGCTATGACACCATTTTCATCCTAAGGCAAAGGGAAGGCTTGTCCATTTGGCTTCCTTGCAAAGTCAACTTGAGATGACCCATCTTGAGGAAGAGCAGTTGCATGGCAAAGCTGCAACTCCTCCAATCCCTTGCAACTACATCATGGCTGCCCCAGCATGTGGGGGGGTATGGTATGGGGGGGAATGTGTTGGCAGACCAGGGGGACATGAATGGCACTAATGGGAACCAGCCCAGAGCAGAAACATCCCACTAATATCCTTCAAGCCGGGCTCATTTGAGCCTTCACCCTTCGCTGCCAAGTGACTGGTGTTAGCACCACAGATGAATTAGAGGCTTGTTTTCTGGTCCTGCTTTTTCAAGCAGACAGGACAAATAACTCTAGGCCACAAAAGAGTGCTTAGATCAGGCTTTTCAATGCCGTTTAAGGGGAAATCAATATGATTCAGAATTAGGTGCCCAAATCACAGCCATAAACACAAAAAAAAGCTCCTTGTGGTACAGCAACAGTGTGAAGACACCTGTATTTACTGAGCTTTGGGGAGGGGCCAGAGCTGGATAGAGACGTCGGGGCTGCTCGCACCCCGCTGACCTCAACCTGCCTTTTCATCCCGGCGCACAGCGTACACTTCCTCACCACTGTTTGCCAGTGCCCACACGCCCTCCCCCAAATAACAGCCTTGCTCCACATGATTACTCTGGAGGGGGGGGCTGCTATTTGTTCCACACAACAGACCGGCTCCCACTTCACCCCACTCAGGGTTGCGGATTAGCATCAGGCGCTGTGCAGTGTTTTTTTATTAGCACAGAATTATGGAAGTCAGAGGCATAAAAGACCTGTTGGGTCCCACTCAGTCCATCCTCCTTCTGCCAAGACAGTATTGGTCCCTGCAGCATATTTACTATATCTCCAGTCTAATTTTACATACTGTACAATCTGTGCTGTGCCAAGTTACGATCCCTGTGTGAGAAGCAGAGCTCTCAATTTCCAGGCTCTTGGGTGTGTAAAATCACAACCGCGATGTTAAATTAACTTTTTTTTCCCTTGCATTTAATCATTTAATAGCTCTAAAATTCAGCCCCTCAGGCTCTTTCTGTCTGTCTGTTGGCTTGGGTTTTGCCTGCTGTAGGCCAGTGGCTTGTCCCTTACACATGTAATGCTCCCACCCCTGGGTGGATCGGCAGCAGCTGGGCTTGAAGCTGGGGCTGCTACAACTTAACACATAAACTTCTGCAGCCTGAGGATGGAAAAACTCATTGCTTTCTCAAACACGGGTACAGGAGGTTCATCCTCCTCCTTACAGCCCAGCCCCTCAAGGAGGAGGCAGCATAGAGTACGCTGCACACAGGGATGGAACTCAAAAGCATTACCCAAGCTTGATTAGGATTGAGAAATCAAAACAGGGGTGTAATCTTTCATACCAAGACAAGGGAAGACAGGGAAGCACTGATATATTCCCACTGATGCCCTGTGCCTAGGAACTCCCAACAGAAGCATCATTACTATTTTCCCCATCTCTACATCCACCAGAAATGACACCCCAGGACTCATTTCTTCCCAAGCAAGGAATTTCTTCCCCCTGCACCAAGACTTTTCTTTGCGTACATAGCTACAGGACAGCAGAGGAATTGAGCTGCTGCCAGGGCAGCATGAGGAAGAGGGAGGGTAGAAGAATAGATGCTGGTAAAATGAGAAGCATTTTCCCACATTTGGGGGGGGGGGCGTTGACTCAGTCACCATCACTCCTCCAAGTAACTCCTGCACATCTGGAGCCCAGTGCTGATTTCAAAGCAATATTAAAAATAAGGCACCCATCTACTCTGCCCTGTAGGGGCTGTATTAGCAATTAAGACAAGGCACTGGGATTTGCATTGGTAATAACAAGATACTACATTTGCATTGCATGCCTTTCACTCTGAAGGATCCTTAAACAAAGCTAAGCCTGGAAAGGATCACTGGCACGTGCTGAGCTGTGCACAGTCTGCAGAGCTGCAGCCCATCCATCACACAGAGTATCTGTTGGGTGCAAGCACCTCTGTTGGGAAAGATGGGCTTATATCAGACCCATAGCACACTGGAAAGAGTGGAGACACAAGATAAATACCTGAGTGTAGCTAATGGAGCCCTACAGACCAAACAACAGGACTCCAGGAGAGAGAGCCTGGATCTCAAGCTGAGCTTGGAAGCAGGCTCTAGCTCGGGGCTGAATGAGGTTGGGACTCTAGTGAAGGGCTGGAAAGTGTATCTGAACTTCTGAATGGATGACATGACTGCAGGATTGTGGTCCCCAAATGGTTTCTGAGCTCCTCGTGGGGCTCAGCCCTACTAGGAAGCCCCATAAATTCACAGGCTGCCTGGGTATTTACAACTTACTCTGCAGTCAGAGAGCTATTGAGGGTGTACCAACTTTTTTTAGTTGTCTCTAGGCAGGTAGGAGAGACGGGGACTTTTGTGCACTACATGGATGACCCCTGCAGCAAAACCTACATCCATGAGAGAGCACGGGGCTGAAAGTGCTTTGGGGCATACAGACAGAGGCTTTGCATGCCTTCTTGCGAAGATCATAGAATCCCAGAATGCTTTGGGTTGGAAGGGGCCTTTGAAGATCATTAGTCCAGCCTCCCTGCCATGAGTATAGACAGATGTGCACATATGACAGAATCATGGGATGGATACATCCCGTTCATATCCCTGCAAAGCACAGTGCAGAAGCTCACAGGAGATCACATCACCTCTGAAAAGAAAGCCTTAACAGGAGCACAGTAAGCCAGGAGCTTTCAGCTGGGTAGGTCCCGTTCCCAGCAGCATCACAGAGGACTTTCAGAGGAGGGTGCCTGCAACTCCTTGAAGGACTGTGAACTAAGCCAGTTCCTGCCTGGCCCTGCTCCCTTGTTGGTGCCCTAAGAACCAATGTCCAGCACCCTTTCCAAAACCTGTGAAGCAGATGTTCCTCATTAAGCTACAAAACAGCTCCCGCTGGCTGGCTGGTGGCAGAGGTCCTGGCTTCATCATGCAGAGCCTGAAGAAAACCCACCCTGTAAGTTCTGTTTGATGTTGGTGGCCTCTCTGCTTCTAGAAACACTACCTCCTCCTCCTCCTCCACAGAGCTTTTCCTGCTTGTCTACTGACTGCCATTCCCTGTCCATTCCACTTCTGTTGCCATCCCTCTGACTAAATTCTCAAAAGCAGAGAGCAGCGCAGCTTTTGGGAGCTCAGTCTGCCTTTCAGAGTATCCCCTAACCTCCAAGTACTGATGTTGCTGTTTCAGAGAGCCCTCAGTTTGGCGTGGTTTTTTTATTCCCTGTGTTGGCGATGATGAGCAAATGTTAGTTCAGGAGCAGACATCCATTCAGTATGAGTTGAACCAATTGCCCATTATTTCCTAAATTTCAACACTTAAAAGCTTTGAGTGTCTTACTGCAAAACAACAGGTAAGAGGCCAGTTATGTTCATTGACTGAAATACAAATAAACATGCCCTGCTCTCTGGAGAGCTCTTGGGTTTGAAACAGAAGAAGATTTTAGGGAAGCATATTTTCTGAAAGTAAGACTATACAGAAGCTCACCACGTCCAGACCTCCAGTTATCTGAAGGCACTGCTGAATTACAAGTATTATTAGCACAAGAGACACTTGAATTTTGGAATTTCTGTAAAACGTTTTGAATTCAGGTTCTGAAGCATTTAAAGGACTTGAGAAAATATCTTTGGCTCCAAGTCAGCAAAGCACTTAGGCAAGGCCTTAACTTTGAGCATGTGTTTAAGTACCTTGCTGACTTGGGGCTTTTAACCCCAACAAAAAGAAAGCAGAGAAGAAATAAAAGCCAAATAAAAAAATTCTGGTGTACATAGAAATTTCCAGGCAAGCAAAAATAATACAGGAATCTCCTCTGGAAAGTAAGGAAACAAAAAATAATAGTGACTTGCTTTAAAATTAAACACTAGAGGAAGCTTTCTGATGGAGGGGGGAAAAAGACTCCCAGAACAAATGGAGTATTTCAATGTAGCCTAACGCCAGCTTTACTCTGCTGCCTCTTCAGCATCCAGAAATTATTTATTGCTGAAAAAAAAAGCCCAAACCAAACCTAAAACCTGTTTCCCCCTCCCATTTCCAGACTAAGTGTGATGGGAGGGAGAAAAATCTTGGCTTCAGCAGTTAAAAAACATCTCTGAAATGAGTCGGCTGTGAGAGGCTGTCTCTGTCAGGAGGGGGGAAGAGTATAAGGGATGAGGGAATAAAGGGTAGTAATGAGGAGGAGGAAATTGCCCAGAGGCAGAAGCCTGCAGACAACCTTAGGCAGTGCCTTCCAGAGGGGAAATACGAGAAAGTCGTTAAGGAGAGAAAAATCAGTGCAAATCTATGCACACACACACGGAAAGCAGCTACAGGCAGCCAGTGGCTCTTCCCCTACCTCCATCTCGGGGCCGTGAATAGAAAAACTGAAGCACAGCAATAAGAGGATCCTCTGCAGCCCACCCAGGGAGAGCGGCTGCCGGCCCACAGCAGACGGCAACAGGAGAGCAGCCACCGGTGCAGGGACGGGAGGGAGGAGGTGCCCCGGCGGCTCCAGGCTTCGCTGCTTGCAGCCAGCAATCAGGGTGCCATAAGTT
>JAWWES010000094.1:62434684-62453402 GCA_035583135.1 Lophotriccus pileatus
ACTGGTAGATGACTTAAATCTTCTAGCATAGGTCTGCTCTGGGGGGAAGTGCTGAAGGCTTTGCAAGATAAAAGAGCTAGGAAGGTCAAGTGTGTTGAACCTGGGATGGAAGGCAGTGCATGGCTCTGTCACCTGTGTGCACTCTGAGGTGAAGCTTCGTCCCATCCACGGGAAATTTTACACTGAGATGAATGTGTCTTGACAGAGACTTTCTCTGCACACAGATGCATGCAAGGAGAAGCTTTTAGCCCCTTCCTCTTGTCTCTTGAGTGGAGACAAAGGCTGTTTTACCCCCATTCTGTGAATCACACCCCCAAAACCCTTTCCCCAACACCAGCCTTCCCAGTATGGCTCTAGTCAAGGGAATGCAGTGCAATGAGGCTCCAAACTCCTCAGCTTCAATTAGCACCTGATAACAGCTCAGCCTAAATAACAGTCTTTCCCAGCAAATTGTGCACCTAGAGATCAATGGTCCACACACAGGACTAATATGCTGTAACCCCTCCTGCCTCCATCACTGTCAATTGCCTTGTGGTTTCACTTCACTTCTCCACCTGATGGGCCTTCCTGGAGCAGTCATTACAAGGTGACACACATCACTTTTCCCCTCTGTAACGAGTCTGCCACAGCCCCTCCTCAATCCTTCTTTTTTTTTCTCCTTTTAATATGCCACAATTATATTGGCTTCTCTGCATGGATCCACTTCATTTAGTGCTGCCCAAGACCGCTTATCCTGAAATATGCTTTTTTCATCCACAGATTGCACACCTTGCAAGTTGTTCTGTTTATTTTTTACACTCCAGCATCTCCCACCCCGATTAGGAATCTGGGTATTAGATATTCCCCTTTCCACAGCACACAGTGGCTGCCCAGAGAAATTAACCCCAACAAAGGCTCTGATAACAGAGGTTCGTGCATTTTGTGTCCCAGCATATGCACGCTTGAAATGCTTCATGGTATCTTTGCTCTGTTCCCACCACAGAAAATCCTTTCCTCAGGAAGCAGAGATGAAGCTGTTTGTGTTCGGTGTCTTGCCGTGGCTGTGCTCCCACTATGCAGGACTTTGCTTGCTCCCAGATTTGTCATGGGTGGACACCAGTGAGTGACTCCACACCCAACACTATGGATGGATATGCAGGACCTGAATGTCTCAGCCCAAGCCCCACTTGCCCTTTTGGTCCTGGCTTCTGCTAAACATAGCTACTGGGACGTGTTCTGGGGATGATTAGCAGCACCCTCTGCTAAGGCTCTGGGCCTCTGCAAGTGGTGCCTGGAGCTGCCCATAGAACAGCAGCACTTTGCTCTTTCAGCTTGACAGGAGATTGGCTTTGCAGTCCCGGAGCAGCCTATGATCCAGGACTTCAGACACTGGAAACCCTTCAAATTGGATAACTAATGAGTGGCACCTTCAGTCCAAGTTCTGTTGGAGACGTGTCTCTGCACCGTTTGGCTGGGGCAAGGCTGCTCTGGAAATGTGAGATGTCTGGCTCCCTGGGATGGCCACATGTGACTTCTGAGGCGAGACCTTTCTGAGCTTTTGGAGGCTCGTTGAAGCCAAACCCCTGAAGCAGTAAAGGTTTCCACCCCAACTGTCACTTCTTTTATGAGATCTTCCATTTCTGGAAACCTTTGAGAAGTAAAAGCAGGACAAGGATTGCTTCCTCCCACACTAAAAGGAGCTCAGTGCTAGGACAGAACACGGCCCTTCTTCAGCAGCCAGAGCTCACGTAATGAGCAAGGTCCAGGGCTATTCCCTGAGTGCTGGGCTATATCTCAGCTTCCCAGGGTCTGAAAATCAGTGCAAATGAGACTTTGGCTTCCTTCAGCATTTGAGGCCTCCCAGCTGCTATGGCAATGCCTCGATTTACAATCATGTGTCAGCAGAGGAAGCAAAGCTTCTGCTCCACACAGCAGGACGATGCCCCCCCAAGAAGGAAATCCCAACCCTTCCTCTCAGCCTCTCCCCAGTAAGCAGGACTTGCTTGGCAGTGGGTTTCAACATGGGTTTGCTGGCAAGGACCCTGTGGCTTATGAAGGTGCTCCATGAACAGAGTGCTGCTCCCCATCCCAGGCTGCCCTCTCTGCACACCTACACAGGCAGAGAGGGCCAGCCTCCTGCCCATAGGTTGTGGGAGCGTTGCCCTATGTTAGCAGTAACTCTCCACTTAAAGCTTCTTTAGGTGTCTGGATGGACTACAAATCCCATTCCTCTTCCTTCATTGCCTGTTGATGTGTAATGAAGTCTAAGAGACTACTGAGACATGTTTTTCCTTGCCACTGGCAGAACTAATGAATCCTGGCAGACTGTGATCCTCCAGGCACTTTCTTCTTCTCACCACAGATGTGAACTATTTTCACCAGTTTTGTGGGATCACAGGCTTGCCCAAAACCTGACAGATGCACATTCTTAAGTAACATTTTCTTTTTTCTTCCCCCCCGCCCCCGAAATTTGTGATCTGCTTCAATATCCAGGACATGCAACTGATGGAAGGCTTGTATTTTTGTTAGCATCACAGGTATTGCCAATAGGTCTCCTTCCAAACTCCTGGATGGCTCATGTGGGACAGAACCCCACTATCCTCCAGAACTTCATCAGCTCTATTTCAAACAACCTCTCCCATTTCCAGGAAGGGGCAAATTCAGTTCAAATGCCTCCGGCCAGACTTGTACAGCAAAAGCGTGCAGCTTCTTTGCAATGTCCTCTGTGTGTCTCCAAACTTTGGTAACTTGCAAAAGGAAAGTCTTCAAAGCCTTGAACCACCAAGCTGTGTTTCCTCTTATCTAAATGACACTCCCTCTATTTTTCTTTCTCTGCTTTTACTCTCTTCCCCACTTGTACTTCAAGAACATCTCACCTCCTGCATCCAACAGCACTTTGCACAACAGGACATCAGTCATCAGTCTCATGCTGACCTGTGGCTATTTTCCAAACCCAGACCCCAGGTGAGAGCTGTGAGATCTCCACTCCCTGTCTGAGAGGCATAAGCTGTGCTCCTACAATGTGTCCTAGCAAGACAGGCCACACTGCTCCTTGCACCAGGAAATTTCTGTGGTGAAATATTAACAGACACTGGAAATCAAGCCTCTTGATTTCCCACCTCCCAGGAGGGAGAAGCAAGCCTGGGATGTGCTCCTGCACTGCTGGCTGTACCCCAAGGGGATGCTGGGTTCTGGAACCTGTGGAGTGATGAGGCAGTGGGCAAGGAAACACAGGCACTAAAAATAGGCTGTTTGCGGTAGGGGCTGACCACATTTATTAGCAAGCCTGTGCTCTGGCTGACCACAAGGTCAGCTGCCGAGAGCTTGGCCATAATTCACTCTGTGTCTGGACAGGAAATCCACTTGAGCTCAGAGGGATGTCCAGTAATAGAAAAAGTTGTTCCAGGACCTGGGGCTATTTTTGCTGGGTTTTTTCATTTTGCAGACAGGGAATCTTTTGGGAGATGCATCCTGTGCTGGGAGAAAAGAAAAAGAAAAAAAAAAGCCAGGTGCTCAGGGACAGACAGAGGGGTAGGAATGAAAAGGGGAGCATGCAGATGTTTGGGCCTGTTTGGGTCTGGGGTTGCTCTTCTTAGACAGACTCACCTTCACTATGTAGGGTAGGGAAGCAGGAGGGGAAGATCAGAGCAGCAAGGGGAACCCCAGACCTTGATGGGCTCTTAAACACCCTAACAGCATGCAGCAAAATTTAATGGGTTGCAGCAGGGGGTGTCACTGCAGGTGGGGTGGGTTGCTGTCTCTGCTGCTTCCCTGCAGCTGTGAGTTGGCAGGGAAGATGGGGAGGCAGTGGGAAAACCATAACAGTAATGAATGCTCAGGGATGGAGATGACGGACCTTCCTTGGAAAGGCATCAGAGGGCAACTTGAACTACAGCCAGGTCACACCTCTGGCCAGCACAGGGATGGGCCAGCAGATTGGCCCCCACCAGATGCAGCAATCCCACTAGGACAATGCTGGTCCCCAGCGGATAGCCACGAGCTTGGGCGAGGATTAGCTGTGAGCAGCAACGAGCAAGGCAAAGGAGGCAAAGAGCAGATGCCTGCCCTTGAACGGCAGCCTTCAGAATGATTTAAGCAGGCTCTGCTGAATGGGGCTGCAGTTTGGAGCAAGGCTGGTATTTTCAGCCAGCTGGATAATGAGAACATCCAGAGTTATAACAGGAAGGATTAAAAAATGTAATTGCTAATGGGGAATTAATTGTTAATGGGGAATCATCATTGCAGGAGGGTGTTCCCAGTGTGGCCCCGCAGGGATCTGTTCTTGGCCAATTGCTAATCACTTGTCTTATCAATTATCTTGAAGGCAACATAAAACTGTTGCTGGCAAACTTTGCTGGTGACACAAAGGCTGATGTATATAATGGAAAGGATGAGTCCGTCACACACAGAGCTCTGGAGCAGTTAAAATACGAGCCTTCCCTCGGCAAGAGCATGTGTTTTATGCAGCCAAACACAAGTCCATTCATCTCCAGTGGAGGAATGTAGGTCAGACTCACAGAATGTAGGATGGTGTCCCGGGGAGGACAACACTGATAAGGCCTTGGCAGGAGCCACCCGGAGATGAAGTGCCAGCGCACTGTGCTGAGAGCAAAACTTGGCCAGAGACACAAGCAGGTGTCACAGGAGGTGGGAAGGTGCTGTGAAATAAGAAGACAGAGCTTTTTCCTGTACTGGCCCCAGCCTAAGCCTGAAAGGAGGCTTTGTGGGAAGCAGGCACCATCTCCAGTCTCCCAGCCGGCTGCTCAGCACACAAAGGCAGTCCCTTTGACCTTGCCTTCCTCAGCAACTGCCTGTGCCCTGGCAATTACAAAAATTCCAGATCACTCTGTTGCACACGCATCTCGCCCTGGGGAGTGCATGGACAAACAAACAATAAATGACAGATGTTAGTCATGTCACTTAATGCATGACTGAAGGACACACTGATAACGCCATGAGGGAGAGGAGAGGAGAGAAGAGGAGAGGAGAGAAGACAGAGAAGAGAGAAAAGAGAGAAGAGAACCTTCTGAATGTATGTTTGTGGACAGTACTCCTGCAGAGCTATCTTAGGTTGCATGCACATTTCCCCTGTGTGCCCATGGGCACAAGATCAAACTTCGAGACCCAGGTACCTCACCACACCTCTTGAATCCAGGCACCCGAATTCAGCTGCATTTGCATAACAACCAACACATGCACAGATGTCTACAAACAAAACACACAGTCCTTTGTGAATGTCCAAATCATCTCCTGCACAGAAAATCCAGAGAACACCAACAAAAGCAAAGCAACTAGTTTAAGCATGCCAGGCAGATGGCATTCCCTGGCATGGGCTGAGTGATGTAGAGGAGGCAGAGTCCAGAAAGAGCTGGTCACATCCCTGTCAGCCTAAAATTGCCACACAGAGAAAGCTGGACAATATGAAGAGGGGAGAGAGGAACATATCTACAGCTGGTTTCTCTTCAAAAAGCCAATTTGCATGGCTTTCCTGTTCATTTTGAAGGCTATTTACCGGTCCAGGCTTTGTCTTAGCTGAAATGTGGGCAGCATTTCTAACGAGGCGCATGCAAACTGGAGCTCTTGGGAGGCTTTGCAGCAGAACTGACTGCAAAAGATTAGTGTCAGGGCTTAAGAGAGCAAGAGAGAAGGGAAAGTAATGAAACAAAATCTCTCTTTTCCTCGGCTGAGGAATGATGGGGGCTAATTGCTTGTTGCTGCTGAGAAAGAGAGGAGATAGGAGCTTCTGCACCTATCAATAAATTAACGCTGGCATGTGGCATCTGAAATGCATTCATTTCCAGAGACTTTTATCTCTTTGTCTCCTCTCTTGGGTGAAAACATAATTATTGTTTAAACATGAGTTAATTCAGCAAGGTGAGGATCAATAAAGCAGAATTACTCCTCTTTTAAAAGCAAAGAAATCTCAATCTGGGACGGATGTGGACATAACTCTGGCAGAGCTGATGGATGGGGAAGATACCTTGGTCATGGCAGGAGTCTGGGGAAGCAGAGCTCTCTCCTTCCAGGACTGCTGTAGCCCTTGGGTCTAATAGGAAAAGATTATTCCAACAATAGGCAGGCAAGGCATTCAGTAGAAAAGCTGAAATCACCCATGCCTCTACACTTTATAGCCTGATCTCCACCATGTACACACTTCCCATGTAAGGGCTTTGATAAAGCTACAGGGCTCATGCTATGATCTCTTCCTTTCCTTTAAGGGTGCCCGAACCTTGCTAGGGAGAGCGACCCCTGCCCCCTCTGCTCTCACACAAAGGAGACTTGGACAACCAAAGGTGTGAGTGTCACAGCAGGCAGCACAGCATCGGTGCTCTGCTGAGCTTTCCCCATTACCTTCCTCTAATCTGAAATAAATTGGCAGCAACTACTGCCTGGAGAACAAAATACAGGAAGGAAAACTGAGCTATCCACAATAATGGGCAGATGATTAGACAGCTATAACACCTCTCTTATGAGGAAAGGCTGAAAGAATTGGTATAGTTTAGCCTGGAGAAGAGAAGGCTCTGGGATGACCTTATAGCACCTTCCAGTACCTAAACAGGCTACAAGAGATGCTGAAAAGTGACTTTTAACAAGGACATGTAGAGACAGCTCAAGGGGTAATGGCTTTTAAGGGTAGGTTTAGATTAGATATTAGGAAGAAGTTATTCACCTTGAACGTGGTGAGGCCCTGGCAGAGCTTGCTCAGAGAAGCTGTAGATGCCCCATCCCTGGAAGTGTTCAAGGTCAGGTTGGATGGGGCTTTGCACAAACTGGTCTAGAGAAGGTGTCGCTGTCCATGGCAGGGAGGTTGGAACTTGATGATCTTTAAGGCCCCTTCTAACCTAAATCATTCTGTGATTTTGTGATTCTATGTGGAGAGCACCAGGCTCTCCCCTATGGTCTTCAGCCTGTTGTGCCTCCTCTGTCCTCTCCTGTTCTTCCTGCAGCTTGTGTCCATCCCTCCATGCTGGCTGGATCTGTGCAGATGTGGATCCAAAGCTGTTTGTTCATGCACAGGGTATGACACCCCTGGACCACTTGCTCTGTGAGTCTGGCAGGAGGGTCAAATAAATGTATTCTGATAGCTAATGCCTGTGAAGCTCATCTCTTTTTATCCTGCTTCCAGCTTCACCTTTTTCCTCTGCTGAACAAAGAGCACTGAGGTGGCTGTTTGGAACGACTTGGTGCCATTGGCTGGGCTGGTAAGGTTGTGTGTTTGATGGAGCAAGCAGTGATCCCACTCATGCTGAGCACGCCACAGGGGCCTTCCAGAGCCACCCAGTGTGAGGGGCTGAGTGATATGGGGTGATGGGTTTAGTGGCAATAGGATTAGCCGTGAGCACACTGTGCAACTCCCGCCCAGTGGCAGCACCAGCGGCACCCACGGTTCAACCCAGCTGCTCCAAAACACAGAACCAAAGACCCCACAGCGGAGGTGGGATGGCAGCAATCCCCATTCAATGGTTTGAGCTGTTCGGGGCATAAAGATACAACCCAAGAAATCAGAGATGTTTCTTCTGGTGGGGCGGCACCCCTGCCCGCAGCCAGGCATTCTGTCCTATCCACATGCCCCCCCGTCAGGGTAACCCATGGGATTGTGCCATGGGAGAGCCACTCAAGAACACTCTCTTTCACTGCCCCTCCTGTTGCCCTTCCCTGCAACAGGACACCCAAACCCTTTGCCTGAGCCAGGACATTAGTGCCAGCCTCTGAGCATCCCCCTGGGGCTGCCCTGCTGGATACCTCTGGTCTCCCACCACACAGTGCCTACCCCCATGGGTAGCTGAGAGTGGCAGTGCCCAGTGGGATGGTGAAGGCAAAACCTTAGCAACCTGCCACGGATGCAAAGCAAAGGAGCACTGCAATGCTTGGGAGGAAGGGTACCCCAAATCTGCTGACCTTTGAGCCCCTCCACTCCTTTCCCCTAACACCACAGGTCATCCCAAGCTTCCACATCCTGACCAGAGGCACCCTTTGCTCTGCCAGCTCCAATGAGAAGGACCAAAGATGAGCAGCAGAGGGGTTAATGCATGAGCAGCCTCACCTTCACCGAGCCTGATGCTGCTTTTATTAATTCATGTGGCACTTTGCAGGACGCTCCAGTAATCACCAGGGTGCACATGAGAGCCAGGAGCGGTGGCCAGGCTCTCGGTGCTCGTGCTCACTTAACAGCTTGTCACATCCTCCTCACTCAAGTATTCAGTGCTAATGCATCTCTTAAAGTGCTTCATGAGCTATTAAAGTCGAACGTGCCTCAAGTGCACGATAAATGGACTTTATGCCAGCATCTTCTCCCCATTCCACCCGGTCCCTGCCACCAGTGGGATTAATGCATCCTCCCACCCCATTCCTGCTATGCTTTTCCAACCCGAGGGCCCGGCTAGTTGGGGGTGAACTCTGGGGTTGGCTGGTGAGGAGAGGCTACAGCACAGCAGGGAGTGAGCTCTGGTGGAGGGCAAAGAGCAGAAACCTCGGATCTCAAATGTGGGCAGACACTCCCCAGTTTGACCTGCCTGTGTGCAGCCTCTCCAAGCCAGCCACAGTGGGATGGGCAGGAAGCCTGATGTTCCAAAGCCCCTGCCCAGAGCATCCCCTCAGTGTTTTAGAGAGGTGCCCAGGGCAGACATGCGGTGCCTCTGGAGAACAGACTGAGGACAGACCTGGAAGTGCCCTACTAGCCTTCCTCCAGCCCTATCTCCTTTTTATGTCCCTCCACGCAGAGCAGTCTCTCTGGCTCCTGCAGATGGCAAGAGTCCTGCCTCACTTTGCACACCCCATTCAGGCACTTGTTGATGTGCAAAGGTCTCAGCAGCTCCAGTTTTGAGCTGGTGCCCCAGACACTTCCCTTACAGGCACAGGTAGGCAAAGAAAACAGGAGGGACCAAGGTTAGGGGAGGCTATGCTGCCAAATCCCTGAATCCTGCTGGATCACAGAGTAAAAGGTGACTGCAGCTCTGTGCCAACATGCTGCTGCCAGTGGCAAAACGCATGACCCTGCTCAGCCCTGGTTGGGAACAGTCTTTCTTTCTGTCTAGTTAACAAATTTCCAGCATGTGTAATCCTGAAGTACTTGGCATTTCTGTGTTTTGT
The DNA here is from genome assembly GCA_035583135.1 of Lophotriccus pileatus. Taxonomy (NCBI): domain Eukaryota; kingdom Metazoa; phylum Chordata; class Aves; order Passeriformes; family Tyrannidae; genus Lophotriccus; species Lophotriccus pileatus. The sequence continues at coordinate 62,443,754 of JAWWES010000094.1, forward strand.
GCATCTCCTTGTGTCGAGGTGCGGGCTGCCATCCCTGCAGCACAGAAGGAAGCAGCCTGGTGCATCCAAAGGATGCTCTGGTAGTCTTGTGTCTTTCAAAGCTTCCCAGACAGCAGGACCGAACAGCTTTGCTTCTCTGCAGGAACCGTCACACCACAACAAGCAGCACACACAAGATCAGCACCCAAACGTTTTGAGCAGGAACTCTGGGAAGGTATTGGGGATGTTCCTGCAATACTAGCCAGCAAGCTCCCTCTGTGTCCAAAGACTGGTGGTCCCCATGCAATAGAGAGGTGCTGCCAAGTCCCAGCTGCTTTGTGTCCAAGCTGGCAGCTTCTGGCAACGTAAACCTGCCCAGCTGGATTTAGGGCAAATCAGTGGGGCACTCTGGCTGGGTTCTTCAATTTCACAGAGCCCACGGATAAATAGATGTCTTTACTGGAGTTAATCAGCAAAATCCCCCTCTATAATCCACTAGAAGCAACTACAGACAGGCTGACTGCCAGGAAAAGCAGTACATTTTGGAGGTCCCCCATTTTGTCCCATTTTTGCAGGGCTGGACTCCACAGCAGGACCCAACCATCCCCCATAACCTTCCTGCTTCCTGCCAAGACCCAGGATAATGTAGGGCCCTCCAGCTCTCAGGGCTACCAGTGACTATAAAATGTAGTATGTCTAAACCCACAACTAAGGCAAGCCCTGAATCTTCTGCCAACCTGTAGAGAAGTGAGCCAGTGGTGGGTGCAGATGTGTGGTGGCAATGTGGATGAAGTCACTCTAAGGAGGTGAGAGCAGGATAAGATCATGGTCATGAGGCAAGGCATCAGGTTTTGGGGCTGTCAGGCTGATGCTTCTTCCCAGATGTTCATCCCTTCATGGGTGGCATGCACAGGGCAGTGTCCAGAAAAGGGTGGGGGAAAAAAAGCAGTGTCCTGGCTGTAGGGTCGCCATGGGACGCACAGGGGTGTGGGCAAGGAAAGAGGCACCAGCAGGTGCTGGGAAGATGCAGGATGCCCAAACCCTGTCCCTATGGATGGGCAGGAGGAGAAGTGTCATGGAGAGGAGAAAAGTGGTGACATGCAGAAAAGTAGTATCAGGCAAACCTGGAGGGCACACCCAGCCTCCCCCAGAAGAGAGGCTGGAGGAGAAGCATTCACATTTTTCAGGACCCGCAAGGTATGGGAGGTGTGAAGGACTCACCCTGCGGGCTGTGCCTCTGGGCGTACACCACCACCACCGCGGCGAGCACCACGCAGCAGGCTGAGGGGACAGGATTAGCCATCTGTGGAAGCAAACACAGGCAGGAGCAGTCAGGGTTGGCCCCCAGGAGACTCCAACTGCTGAGAGCCTCTCCCTCCCGCGCAGCCGAAGGATGTGATGGGACAGCAGGGAGATGGCCATAAAGCCAGACTTCACCTCAGCCACGGGGGAACTCGCTGCAAAATGAGGCGTTTTGCTGGCACACGCTTCATCACTCAATAGCCTGTGGCACTTTCCATGGGAGCTGCCAGCACAAGTAGGTGCCTGGAGATGATGATATACCTTTCACAAATGCTGTGCCTTCCTCATCTCGTTTTCAACATTTCCCTTAAGAAAGTCAAACCCTGGTGCTGGGCTCTCCTTGGCAGCTGCAGCATCATCTTAGGAGCTGACAGTGCCTGCAACTGGGTATTTGAGTAGATGGGAGCACACCCAAGTAGTTCACAGCAGCAGTTGGTGCTTAGGATGTGCAAGATGCAGATCTCAGCACAGGCAGCTGCTGCCACTCCAGTGTGGCCTGTTTTGGTGGTGCCCACCAGCCCAACGCTTCTGGGCAGGCCAGGGACAGCATAACCAACAGATGGGGCGTGCTGTCTCAGCCACCTCCTGTAATATGGGCCACAGTCATTTCCCACCTCTCTGAGCCAGAAGAGAGGCAGAGGCTACTTCATCCCAGTGAGCTGTGCCATGTCCCAGGGGATGCTGTGGTGAAGGGAAGTGTGGAGGAGGTGACAGCTAAGAAAGCAGGCAGTGAAGACATCCTTCTTGAACCAACAAGTCCCCCCAGGAGAGGGTGAACAACAACCACAAGGTGCCCTGCACAGCCCTGCCAGGCTTGGAGATGCCCAAGCTCTCCTCTTCTTGCAGCCAGGGCTGGTAGAGGAGACCAGAGCTGGGAGGGAGCCGCTGGGGACAGCAGTGGGGATGCCAGCCCACCGCCAGGAGGTAAATAGCACCATGCATGAAAAGCAAATTACACCTTCAAAACCATTTAAACCTCTCTAATCTCCAGTGCCGTATCGGTAACGTGCACAGGATTGCGGTTTAATCTAGAACATGAGTATGGGCTCATTAGCCAGATGGCATCCATTTAAACCTAAATAAAGGGGGAGCTGTATTGGCAAGAGAAAAAAAAATCCACCAGAACATATTTGATTACCCAGCACTGTTGCAGGAGCCCAGATGGCCTCGGGTTTGCAGCAGGACATCCTGAGCCTCCAGGGCTGGAGGGGAAGGTAAGAGCAGCTGGGAGGGATATCATGAGCAGATTTTGGGGTGCAGCTGGACCAGCCTGACCTCAAATGCCTCTGAGAGGCAGGGATGCTGTGGGACGTGGTGGATCTGAGAGGGCAAGCCTGGAGATGGGCAGAGAAGGGACTCACGGCCTGGCTGCTGAATTTGCAGTGCTGGGAGGGCCGGCAGAGAGAGCCATTCCTAGTGTGCTGCAGCTGCACAGCATGGACATGCCAGCCACAGACCCTGCTCCCAGCCCTCCCGAGTCACCTTGAGCAAATTACTCTCATTGCCTCCCCTATGCCTCAGTTTCCCCACCTGTAAAACAGAGATAATGAAGATGACCTTCCAAAAGCTCTGGGCAAGGAACAGTAAGCACTAATTACAACATCCTTATCATTCCCTCTGCTTCTTCTCTCCTGCTGCTCTTGTGCCTGTTCTCCACTCTGGCTCCTCCATGCGTCCCCTCAATGCCCATAGCGCGGTTCCCTGATTGTCACCCCGTCTGTGCTCGGGCTGCATCACAAGTGGCAGCTCAGGGAGCAGGTGACAGCTGGGACCTGAGGCAGGTGGCAATGCCACATCCTGGGGCACTGCTGGCACGTGGGGCCCTGAGCAGCTTGGGAGCTATCTGCAAACTAGGAGCTGATTCCCTATTTACTCCCAAATTTACTTCCCACTGAATATTCCATTGCTACAGCCCTGGAAGTTGGTGGGTGGCAAGAAACCAGGGGCCAGAGCCTCCCTTCACCACAGCCCAGGTGACTCCAGGTAGTGCAGCCACCCCATTTCTGGGGACAGTGGTGATGACAGGAGGTAGGACAGACCCCTCCAGCAACCATCCTGTTCTTTGAAGAGCGTGAGATCTATTTGACGTAGCCTTTGGTTTGGCTCAGTGCAAATACCATCACCAGCCATCAGACTCTACCTCCTGGTCCTGCCAGGGAGCAGAGCTGCCCTCCCCTGCTGTCCCTCATCTTACTGGCTGTTAAAATAATTGCCGCTGCTCCTGTCCATGTGCTTGGCAGTCTCACCTAAGGCTGGACCAGTGCCAAGACACCACAGTTACGTGGCAAGGAATGGTTCCTGTCCTGAAGCATCGATAATCTCCAGGTGATGTTTTTTGGATATATGTGGGAAAAAAGAGAGCAGAGGGACCCAGATGAGGTCCCTGGGGACTTTGTGGCACAGCCAGGACACACGCAGAAGCTTCCAGTGGCAGCACAGAGAACCCACTACTGGACTGCCTTTACCCTGCGAAACCTCATTTCTTCTCAAGGATGAGCCCTGCAACCAAGCAGAAGCCGGAACTACTTTAATATGAAAAATCTATCCAGAAAACCAACTTTTTCTCACTTGAATTGCAATTTTCCATGCAGTATTTGCTTTGTTTGACTGTTTTGCCCAAAGCCATGCTGATTTTTTTTTTCAAGCACATAACAAAACCTTCACAATTTCTGCAGATGCTTCTAATGCAAATTTCCATTTGCTATATTTGCTCATTTAACTGTTTCTCTAGCACAAGCCAGAACCCCAGCATGTGGGTGCATGGGTGAGTGAGCAGCAGCTCACCAGGTGTGCAGCTACCTGGGCTGTGTCCCCACACCAGCAGGGACCAGGTGAAAGGTGACAGAGGGGAACCACATTTATTAAACAGCAAACCCAGCTGTGGGAAACTCAGTCTTCTGCAGAAAAGGAAGATTTTTTTCCCCCGTAATGAATCATTTCTTGTTCGTGGAGAGGAAAGAGAAGCCTGGGCAGGAGGAAGGGATGTGAGGGGGCACATGTGATATGGTGGACCAGCACTTCTGGAACTATCCTCCCTGTCCCCAGCTTCTAGTCTGAGGAGAGAGCAAATAGTTGATCTTTCCCTGCCTTGTCCTATACACCAAGGGTAATGAGGACATCAGTCGTGGTCAATCTTAGCAGAAGACAACTCAACATAGATATGAATATGGTCCCCTCCAGCAGCTCTCAGTCTAAACTAAACTTGTTTCCAGTTGCCTGTTCCCTAAGCCAGATCAGAATTGAAGGGGCACAGCGATGTGACATTAAGTGCTGCGGTGTGATGACAGTCCCAAGGGGGGCAGGAGGAGCAACGGGGATTGTGTATCCAAGGAAGAAGTAGGATGCCAGTATCTGCTGAACAGTCCCAGTGTCCTCTTCTGAGCAGGCAGTGAGATGGATCCTCTCCAGCTCTCCTTTAATATAATCTCCAAAGCCTTGGGGATGCTCACTGATAATGGGGTACCAACTGGCAGCTGGAAACAGCAGGTCCAGGGCAGGGCTATCCCTGGCTAGTGAGGGATGTAGCCTCCCACCTCAACTCTCACCTGCTACTCTTAGCGATGATAAATAAATAAAACCTCACTCTGGAAGTGGGTGGCTCCCACAGTAGAAAAGTGGTAGTTTCAAAACCTAGTATTTCCATGACATAATCTTCTGTCAGGCAATTCCCCGCCAGGTGCTGTTATAGGGACGGGCTCTGAAATGGTGAAGTGAGGGAAAACGAGCTCTGTTTAGCCATTTCCTTCCCCCGCAGCCTTGCTCAGAGCCTGGAACTCTGCAGGCACCTCCAGCAGACCCTACGGTGTGACTGTGCTGCAGACAGCAACTGTAGATACCGTGGTACAACCTCTACTGCAGACACCAGCTGTGGATGCCATGGTACACCCCTCCTGCACACACCAACTCCATGTGCTCTGGTACACCTGTCCTGCACACAGTGACTGCAGTACACCCGTACTACAGATGCTGAGCGTAGGTGGTACTGTACACCTGTACTGCAGATGCTGACAGTATATATACAGTACAGCCCACCTACCCTGCAGGAGAGGCCACAGTCTGCCTCTTCCAGAGGTGTGATGCTACAGCTGTAGTGCAGATGCTGGCTGTAGCCATTACAGTGCCCCTGCACTGGATGCACTTGCAGCAGACACCTCCTGCACCCCAGCCTTACCAGAGGAGAAACACCCTTACCAAAGCCACCCTTGATTCCTCAGCCTAGCCCTTTGCCAGAGATCCTAACACGGTTTCCCCTGGCCCTGGGGATCCAGGGTGCCTCCAGAGAGATGCCATCCCTCCCAGAGGGCAGCCCATGATTCCAGGTGAGCAGTGAAGCACCACACTGGGCAGGACACCCACCAGCCTCCGTTCCCCAGGGATTGCACCACTTGTGGGCAGCATTGTGTGAAGGAGGGCAGCCCTGGGAACAGTGCTTGAGTACCTGAAAGCACTGAGTGCTGTCTCCTCCTTTCAGATCACCCCTGGCAGCAAGGCAATGGAAAGGAGAGGAAAAAGTACTTGTCACTTAATGTCAGACACTTGCTAACAGCCCTGAAACCTTCTCGCCCTACAGTGCCCTGTCAGCATTAAACTCCAGTTTGTGCTTAAGAGGAAGAGAGAAGAGAGGGGCTTTATCATCTCCTTAATACGTGCTATCAGAAAGCCTTACCTGCAGAGACAGAATCCCCGCTGCCTGGAAAGCTTTCTTAAATCTAATTTAAACCCCCACTGCCAATAGAGCAATTAGCACTGCCCTCCTGGTCCACAAGCACCACAGGGAGGACTGAGGCCAGCTGAAATTAATTCATTCATGGCTCTCATGGACTGTGACTTTCCTCCCTCCACCTTCTCCCTTTCTGGTAATGAAGTGGAGACCCCAAACAAGAGAACGCCCTGGAAGAATGAGCTCCCCATGGCAAAGCTCCTCCATCACTGTGTCTCTGCCATCCCAGCAAGTGCCACTGGATCCCTGGGTGGCTGCACAGACCCTCCTGCCCCTGTGGTCTAAGGAAGGGACAAAAGGTGGAAGGATGTTCCTCACGAAGTTTCCCAGCTGTTTTGGCGGAAGATGTGCCCCTGAAGGCAGCTGTACACTCGCAGGGCTCTTGGGTCCGACGTACCTGCTGAAGCCTGAGGTTGTTCCAACTTCCCTGCATGTCATAGGTAGGGTGCCTTCAGTGAGAAAAGCAGTGAACAAAGCTGCTCCCAATACCCATGGGAATGAAGAAGGCAGTTCCTCTGGAGGGAGCATGAGCCCAGATAAAATGATAGCTACTTTGCAGGGGGTACTGCAGAGTTTAGGAGCTCCAGGGGGAGCTGGGATGGTTTGGGGAGGAACAAGCAACTCATGAAATGGCTGGGGCTGCTTGGGAACCTGCCTGACTGGCAAGTTGGCACCCAGGACAGGTAGTTTCTTGCTCCCATGGATCACAGAGACATGCTCCCACCAGGGCAGGGAGCTGCAGAAAGGACAGCAGGGTGCCAAGACTCCCCAGCAAGGTCTTCACCCTGCAGCTCCAGGGGCTGGGGGATTTCTGCTCCAGGAGCAAGGTGGGGTCCCTCTCCTCTCAAACCATCGCTTGCAGCTCTTCAAACTGACCAGCAAGCCCTAAAGCAGCAGGACTGCAGTCCACCCCCGTCCTTGGTAGGACAAGGGACACATGCTGGGTGCTATGATTCCTCCGCAGCTTAGGGACAGGCAGGAGCACAATGTCAGGAGAGCACTGGAAAGTACATTGATGGAAACCTCTCCACAGACCCTGCCTACCAACAGGCCTCGGTGCCACATCCACTGTGGGGTCATGCTGCTGCTGCCCGTTCCCTCTTTCCTCTTGGAGCCTTGAAGGGGATGTTTCCCACAGCCTGTACCTGTCCTCAAAACTCCCACCACCTTAACCAGTTTTATTTCAAGTGGAGGGCAGCAGTCCAAGACCAGCCATCTGCTCCAGCAGTGATAAAAGCCAACACAAAGAGCAGCATACTAATAGGCACCACACGTCTTCAAAATTGGCACCGTAAGAAAGCCCAGCAGGGCAGGAGGGGGTCTGAATCCCCATGGCAGAGATTGCAGACGAACACTGCCCCCAGACTATTCCTCAAGGATACCAGTGCCACCTGGGCAGGAAGCTCAGGTGAGCTGCCACAACCAAGCCCCACTCCTCCACATCCCACATCCATACTCAGGCAGCCACTGAGATGGAGGAAAGCTTGGACCAACAATGGGAAATGCGATTTTCCTCCCTCTCTTTACTCAGCTTTCCTCTGCACTGAGCATTTCCCAGCTCCCTGCAGAAAGAGATTGCAGGAATCAATTGGATCTTTGCTTCTATTAAAGAACTGACAAAGACAGCGCTTTTTATCTGGAGCCTCTGTTAAAATGAGGACTTGAGCAGTGTCTATTCACAGATGGCATGGAGTTGATGGTACCATGCCAGGGATGGACAGAAGAGATCAGAGAAAAAAGGGAGACTGGAGATTGGGGATGCTTATGGTTCAGGCGCTTCCTAGTACTCCTCTCTGGTCATCCAAGGCAGGTTTTTGGGAGCAGATACTGCTCATTCTGCCTCCCTAGGCTGTGATTACAATGGTTTTGGAACTCTTGGTGTCACACTGAATTTCAGCACTTCAGTTCCCAGTCTCCACCCACAGAAACAGAATATCAGTGGTGCAGAACAAAACCAAAAAATCCCCCATAAAATCAAAACCAACCTCCCATACACTGAGCAAACAACCCCAAATATTTTAGGAAGGTCTTGCTGCCTCACTCCAGGTTCAGTTTGTGATTTCCAGGCAAATGCTGGCAAAAATTCCTATTTTTGTCTGCAGGGCTGCATTGCCCTTCAACCCACCCAGGATTTTGTTCACAACCCTGCTTTCTGTCTTGAGGAGACTCTATGGCCAGGTTGCTTTATTAAATACCCAACACCCCTTAAGATGTAAAGCTCTAGGTCAGAAAAAAGCATCCTAGTATTTAAATTCAGACTGAGGCATAGTCATGTGCTATCCAGAGCAAAACAAAGAGGAAAGGGAGGACAGACAGAACTTGCTGTCCAGACTTCCTCTGTCCACTGGATGTCCATGGCACAACACACATGGCATAAGGCAGCATGGTGTTTCAAAGCCTTCCCAAGCCTTAGGAGCCTGGTCACTGCTAGTAGGGATTTGGGATGGTTTCTGTCTGCAGGAGCTTTAGTATCCTCCTCAATAGCACTGGGAGACACAGGTTTCACAGAGTTTTGCTTGAAGCATGAAGACTGCATCTCTTATTAGCCCAACACATGCTTCTCTGGAGGTGTGTGCTCTGCAGCACCCATGCAAGGGGCTGGACACCAGCACAGGCAGGCCTGTGCTGGCTTGGGCCCCATAAACCTTCTGGAGGTGAAGTCCTCAAGTCAGGGAGAGCTGTATCTCCTTCCCAAATCAACACACACAGACAAGGACTGAGGCCACAGCTCTGCTGCTCAGAAAGCAGGGCAGGTTTGCTTTCTGCCAGCATGCTAAGACTGGACTGGACAGGGATGAGAGTCTGAAGTTGTGTTGCAGGGGCTCAGGGACACCAGCAGGATTGGAGTGAGGGGCGCTGGAAGAGACCTTGGCAGCTTGTCTTGTCCAGGGAGGGAATTAAGATACTAGCTTAGCAGCTGGGGGAGTAAGTGATGGAATATCCACTTGTACAGAGCTTCTTGGGCATTTTAATTTTAGCTTGCTTTTTTTGTTTGGACTTTTTTTCTTGGCACTGAGGAAGCCACTCCAGTGACTCTGATGCTGCCTCTCCAGAGACGCCTCAGGATCACGCAATCATAGAATCAATCATTTAGGTTGGAAAAAGACCTCATTGAGTCCAACTGTAAACCTAACATTGCCAAGTCCACCACTAAACCATGTCCCTAAGTGCCACATTTACATGTCTTTTAAATACCTCCAGGGACAGTGACTGTGATTTGTTTTGTTTTGCTTCATCTCTCTCCGCCCTGCCTGCAGTAGGAGTTGGCAGGAGGATGGGGTAGGCAGGAGCCAAGCAGCTTCTGAGGCCCAGGCAGGGCAGCAAACACTGTTGGAGGCAGGAAGGGGCTCAGGATGCTGAGGACTGTGTGCCCATAATGGCTGTAAAGCTGCTGTGGGAACATCAGCAGCCAGGACAGATGTGACAGCGAGGAAATTTGTTCTCCACCTGCATATGCGTTTTCCTCTGCGTCCTTCCCTACTGCAAGAGAGCTGCCCAAAACCTGGGCAGGGCAAAGCAGGCTGGAGTGAAACACTGCCCACACTGCAGAGAGATGGGGTTTGGTGCTCGTTGCTTCATCCAGTTCCATACAGTTTCATCATCCCACTCACCCCGTGAGGTCCCATAGGTACCCAGTATGCCCCATGC
>JAWWES010000094.1:62495146-62517816 GCA_035583135.1 Lophotriccus pileatus
TCCCCAATAGAAAAATAAACCAATTACCAAAAAAAAAAAAAAAAAAAAAAAGCCAAAAACACAATTCCAGATTATATTTAACACTAAAATTCCTCCTTAATTGCTCCAGTGTCTCAGCCAGTTTGCAGGGGAGGAGTGGGGACTGGCAAATTAGCTCCCCCCAGGGCTGCTTCCCCCTGGGGAGCTTTCCCAATTTACATTCCCATTGTGTTCTTTAATTAGTACATTCCTATAGCTTTTCTGAGAGTCCCAACACTTCCAGGGCTGTGACAGTACTTTATAAATAATAAATTGGAGGGAGTATTCACTGTACCCTGCTTCACTCCTCCCAGCATCCTGGTCTGTGTCTGGCAGCTTTTGCAGAGACCACACACAGCCTAGAGCAGCCCACCACTGCCAGCCCCAGAGGTGGCCTTTTGTGGGGACATCAATAACTTCTTTTCCATCTTCCCACCTTGCAAGACTTTTCTGGAGTCGTGATTCCTGCCATGATTCTCTCAGGTGAAACATTTGGACTCTGTGCCATCCCCATAATGTGGTTCCCATGTGGGTGAGAAGGGCTGGGAGAAAAGCTCGAGAGGAGGTCCCTGCAGCCCTTTGGCTGGCCAGGAGCTTGCCCAGAGGCATCATTGGAACAGTCAGTCTTGATGATTCAGGCTCTACTCAAAGCCATCCCAAACTCAGCATTAGCAAGCACAGAGGATGCTGCGCCTCCACAGGACACGGACAATATCCTCCAGTCTAAGATTTCTGGAATCCTAGGGACACATGAGCTACTTCCTTAGGAACAATAAAAGGGGGGAAATTCATTTATTCTGCAGCATAATAGTCAGCCCGTGCCAGGAACGGCTAGACACAGACCAGGTTCCCTCTCCTCTCAGGAAAGCCTCCAGTGCCTTCAGCCTCATAAAGGTTTCACCCAGATAATCAAAAAAAAACCAACTGGAATAAAAAGCCCAAGGTAAAGGAAAGACAACTCAGCCAAGCCATGAATCAGAGCTCCAACCCAACATTTTCCCAGGTCTCATTCGGGATGATTTATGAAGGCTGACACCATCGTTAACCCCTGACCATATCCCCCCTGCCTGCAGGGCATTTCGCAGCCTGCCTGTGGGACCGTCCAGCAGCAACTGTGGGGGGACGACTGAGTTTTTATCTCCCCTGTTAATGCCATTAGGTGCTCTGAAGGAGATCCGTTGGATAACCTTACCTGCAGCCACCCAGTCACTCCACTCGCCCCAGCTCCGGGGATGAGCCCTGCACAGGGCAGTGCTGCTCGCTGCGTGCTTGCACACACGTGCAGCACTGCCTGGCACAGGCAGCAGGCACTAATAACCTGCCATTTGCAACCCCATCTGGTTCTGACATGTCCATTATTCAAAGGCATTTGGCAAAGACACTGGGCAAGTCATATGCAGAGTCCGGGTCAGTTCACAAGCTCATGAATTCCCAAACTATTCTCTGGCCGTGCTGGTAGCCAAGCTGTGAATAGGTTTCTGGCAGATTTGAAAGGAGCTAATGTTTTCTAAAGACACCTGCCCTCAGAGGTTGCAAAAGCCCACAGATTTCCCTCCCCATTTAAGATGCATATCCAGCCCTCCCTGAGTCTCTAATAAGATGAAAACCTGACTTGTCAGCAGCTATACAGCGTCCCCTGTTTTTTATGAATCTCATGGGAGACCAAGTGACACCAGAGTCTCTGAGCCAGGGGTGCAAATCTCACCTCTCCTCACCCTTCACTGCCCACCCACGGCTGGAAACACAGCAGAGCATAAGCAGCTCCTGGTCTATGAGCATCCCAAGTTCCTTTGCCCGGCCCCTCTCATCCCACAAAGGATGCAATTGGCTGACTGCTTCAAGCCAAGCCCAAACCCAAGAATGATGCTCTGGGAGCACAGGCAGCGGTAGCCTTGGATGCTCCTGATCCTCCAGCTCCTGCATCAGGATAATACACCAGCTGGAGCCCGAGGGAAGACCCGGAAAAAGCACACTCAGCACCTTTATTTCCAGCCAATTCATATCATGCTTTGCTCTCCCATGACCCACCAGTGCTTGGTGGTTTGCTGCCTCACATGTGCAAAAACAAAGCAAGCTTTTCCTTCCTGCCCCATGGCTGAGGCTCCACTCCCCTCCCAGCTGCCTCACTGGTGCAAATCCCCACTGCAGTTTGCTCAACTAGTGGGCACCCCTTCCCTGCTGCAAACAGCAGCCCACCAGGCTCCCTGAGATGAGGCAGCATCACACACCCGCTTGGAGAAGAAGCGGGAGGCGCAGGCAGGGGAATATGAGACGTGATTTGCTCGGAGACAGCTCTGTGCTTTTGGCAGAACTCGAGGGCATTTGTTTTGAAGCTGTGTTTACATGCCTTTGATCAGACGTGTTTAACTTTTCTGGTGCGTGACAGCAGCAAAACAAGTTTGATACAAGGATAATGAAACACATTGTGCGCCTGTACATGTAAACGGCTATAACAGGGCTACGCACATCACTAACTCAAACTGGAGGCGGTGGGGGGGGGCAGGGATGTGTGTGTGCGAAGGGAGATGCATCATGGTGATGCCAACTAGTTAAATATATAAAAAAATAAGCACTAACCCAGCAACAACAGCTCAATCTCAGCTGCTGGAGTTGGCCAGTTGGAGCCTGAACTGAGCCCAGTGAAGAAGCAAAGCTCTTGTCCACCATCGCAGGGAGCTTTTCCGTAGCAGATAACAGGACATTGTGGCTCAGGGCTTGCTCACAGCAGCACGTCAGGGCACCAGTATGGAGTAGCCCATGCTTTTTCCAACTTCTGAGGTTCATCAGTAACTCTCAAAGTCAAGAGCCATCTTCTAAGAAATGCCAGCACAAGATTGGAGAGCAAAATGGAAAGGCAGCTTCCAGAGATGCTCCTAAAATAGCTGCTCTCGAAAATGCTACGGCACATCTGGCACAATTACCAAGGCTGTATCTACATACATTTAGACCAACTGGATCACTAAACACCTTGTCAACATTTCAAGACTCACCAGACAATAAGAACTCTTTCCCAGCACAATACAGAAAGGCAGAGCACTGCCTTACAGCATGGGAGGACAACACCGGAGCCATGAGCATTGTTGTAAACTGGGACATGCTTCCTGGCATTGCAACGTAAACAGCCACATATTGAACTGCTAACACAGCCCCTGGCATGGGGCAAAGCCTCAGCACAGACCAGGGGCTATTCCTACAGAGCAGTTTGGATGCAATAATCCTATTTTGAGACACGGAGGAGTGCGGACGACCCAGCCTCTGCTAAAGAGCAAACACAAGTATGTTTAATTTACCAGTGCAAAATGCCAGCAGACAGACTTTATAGTACAGTCCCGTGCTGCCCATGCTTCATGATGAGAGATGTCACCATCTCTGTGTGCTTAGGGCAGCAAATGAGCAGAGCACGTTGGCACAAGAGGTTTCCTAATGGCATGCCACCTCACTATGCAACCTGTCAAGCCGACCCAGGCTTAAGCAGTGGATCTTAGTTGGCAATAGTGGGGGAAGTGAATACTCAGCTGTGATAAATATTTAACGTGCTTTTAGTCCTGAAGAAGTGTAGCACTGAGGCCATCATCCTGTAAGTGAAAACCAAGGCTGATTAATGGGGGAAGGTACTCCCATTTATGGGAGGTTAGGATCAATCCCAATTCTCAGCTATTTGTTGAATCTTTAATGCTCTTTTTTGATAGCAGAGTTCCTTGGTGAAGGGCAGCATCCTAATAAGGCTGCTTTAATGGCAGGAATGTTAAGGGGGTATAAATGAAAGACCCCTGTGAAAAATAAACAGAGAGATAAAAAAGGAAATTTTCATGTGGTCACTGCATTTGGCTGGCTTGGAAAAAGCAGTTTTCAGGTCCCCACTCTTCTCTGGAGAATCGATTTACTTCTTTTGGAGCTTTTTCTGTCATCTCAGAACTGAGCCCAAGGTTACCCCCCAGGCCAAAGACAAGCTGTTGCTCTGGGAAGGAGGGAGCATCAGTACCAGCCCAACAGCCTGTGTCTGATATTCCCACATCCTTCACTGTGTGCTGGAAAGGTCTCCACCCACTCCTACACTTCATCCCTCTTCACAGACTCACAGTTTCAACATCTCATGCTCTAATTCTTTCCTATCTGAGCAAAGTGGCCCTATACCACCTTCCATCTCACCAGCCAAAATTAATTCCCTGCCTCTGTACTTGTATTAGCATCAACCACTCCCCTTTCATGCTCTCAAACCCTCCCCTTCACTTCTCCTTTTTGCGGGGGGAAAGCAGACAGCTTGCATTTACAAGGCATTTGCCAGGGATCCCATCTCCCATCAAGGAGACCATCCCTCATGCTCTCATGGAGTCCCTTTTGGGACTTTCATTGCACCACCTCCCTGAAGCACACTTGCTTCCCCCAATAAATCCCCTTTTGATTTTCTCACCATCCAGTAGGACCAGTTTCATCTCCCGCAAATGAAACTCTCCCTGCAGATCCCTTCACTTGCTGGCCAACCCTCGTCAGCAAGCAGCACAGAAGCAAGACCACAGACATAAACCTAGTAAATGAAGATGAAGAGCCACACAGCCTAGCTGCCCCTCCCCATCTGCCCTCACCTTTCCAGCTGTGTTACGCCTTATGTTTTTTCTTGTCTGAAACTAAACATCAGCTCTTTCCTGTCTGTGCTGTTACCCTTGCCCACACCTTGTGCCAGGGAGGTTAAGGCCACAGAGGCATGACAAGGAGGGGATGAAAAGTGAGCCAGGAAAGGTGACAGGAAGAGGCAGTGAGGAGGACAGCAAATTCACAGCAGGGGTGACCAAAGATGCCAGAGCCAAGTGCAGGTTTCCCAATCATGAGAGACGTTGGTACAGCCCTGATGAGCCACTCTGGCTCCATCAAAGCATCAGCTGGAACAGATTTGGTTGTCTGAGCTGAAAGGGTGCTGGCTTCTCCCCAGGGTGGCAACCAGGACAAGAAGAAAATGACACACCCAGACAGGAGCCAAGAACCACTCTGGCTCCCAGAATCCTTCCTCCCCCTTCAAACTGTAAGGGAATCAACCTTCAAAATCCTTTTTCTTGCTCCAGCCCCCAGGTCTGATGTGGTGGACCAAAAATACAGTCCCTCCAAAAATGAGACTGACCCAAAAGCAGCCAGCATGGCTGGACAACGTCCCTCCAGGGCTGCAAGTGCTGGCAGAGTGAGGGAGAGGGCTGCAACCCTCTCACAGCTGTACACACACGCTACACACACAAGGGATGTACACATCCCTTACTACTCCCACCCTGGACTACTCCTCACTGACTATGCACCAGGATCAATCAGCATCTCTCCCTATCCAGCACTGCAAACAGGGATTATGAATAAATGCCAGGCTAAGTCTCTGCTGCAGATTAACCTGCCATTGTCTGCAGTGACAACACAGGTGCCAGACATCTGTCAGTGCCCTGTGGCAGTCCCCAAGCATGCTTCCCTTTGTTGCCATAAGACTTTTAGAGAGCTGCTATGAGACATACTTCTCTGCACAACCTTAGCAAGCTGTCCCAGGCGCTCCTTGTGCTCCTAGCAAAAAACAGCAAGGAAGCAGAAGTATTCTGTGTCCCTGCAAGATGCCAGAGACTGAAGCTGGGATACAACCTGGAAAAATCAGCACCAGAGAACCAGCCACATCCTCAGGTGGAGAGCATTACACCCAATGCCCCTGTGAGACTCTGCATACCCACTGACAAGCAGCACAGAGAGATCCACCGCGTGGCAATGCCAAGCGCAGGAAGGATGCTCTCATCCCAGGGAAGGCACGACCAAGCCCTAGTCTGATGCCAAACTGCCCAGGTGCTCTGGCTTCTCGCCCTAAACCAGGATACCCTTTGGCTGAGCCACATGCTTGGGAAGATGATGCCTCTGGAAGTGTTAAGAGACAGGGCTGCTTTTGTTTACAGGCTGCTGGCAATGGCGCTGTTGCACCCCACATCCTCCCCCAGCCAGGAGTGAGCTCCAAGAAAGGAAATTACACAAGCCAGAAGGTTTGATGGAATGAACCCATTGGGCGGCTTGAAGATAGCTATTAATGGAGAGCTTTCTCTAATTGCTTTTGTATAATCTGGGGCTGCTAGGCGGAACTGGGTAATAAATGAAATCCAATTACATTTTCTCTCAGTATTTATTTTATTAAGTAGAATTCATCAGCTGATGAAGGGCCCCTCGAGGTAATGGCTCATGACCTAGTGGAAGGCACTTTTTTTATTATTATTATTTTCCCCACTTGGGGAAGCAGGTAATTCAATTCCCCAGGAAATGCAGACTGCTATCCCTGCTCCGTGGGAAGAACGACAGGTCCCAGGGGAGCAAGGATCCCACAGGGACCCACACTGTCCTCTCATGCAGGATCCCTCCTCTGACTGCAGGGATGGTGTCCCAGTGAGCACAACAGGCAACTGAAGCTCAACTTCAGTGTGCCAGTGAAATGGAGATGGACCTACAGTGTGCAGCATGTGTGGTGTGCTCCAGAGGGCTGCAGCAGGAACCAGTCCCACTGGGGACGAAGCAAGAATCAGTGTTAGTCCACGGCTTCTCCCCAGGAGACTGTAGATATTGGTGCCACTGCTGTTTCCCTAGGATGGGTCTCCTATGCGAGGCTGTGAACACTTTGAACCACTTGGCTTGGATTCATGACATCCAGCCCTGCACTCCAGCACATCCACAAGGACCACCACTGCATCACTCTGCAACACCAGCACCTCAACCACCACTTGCTGGTGGTTTGAAACCCATTTAGTGGTGGTACGGACACAGTTGCTTCCATGAATGCTGCCCAATGAGGTGACCAAAAGCACTGGTCCCACACGGACATGCTCTGCCAACCCTCCTGCCACCATTAGCACGGTGGTGCCAGCACGTAAGGCACGCATGGGATTTATGGTGCTGGCACCGCTGCAGGGCAACCTGGCAACCTGGCACCACTCCAGCAACCAGGCAGGGCTTGCTGAAAGCTGTAGCACTGATGGACAACAGATCCCAGGCCCTGGCACAGTGCCTTCTTTCTGGTGTGAGAGGCAGCAAAACCCAGTGTGGGTCAGGAGAGGTTTCTCCAAGTGTATCTTTACAAGCTCTAGCTCATCCCTGTGGAGCAGGGCTGGCCACTGTAGCACAAGCCCCTTCCTCCTCCTCCCTCCACATCAAAAAGCATCAGTGGGGCTGGGGTTTGCCAGGTAATCACGGGGTCTGGTGCACCACCGTTGCCCTTTTGCTGGAGCCCAAAGCAAGGGCTCCTCCAGCATGAGCAGGCAGGATACCTCGGGGATCTCACAGTTGGCTGCTAGGCTTTTCACCATCCATCTTCCCATCCAGATATTGACTGACGTTCACCCCTCACTCCCAAGCCCAGCGCCGACAGCCACAGCTCGCCCAGCTTTCACTGCCATCTTGTCACAAGAACAATTTATCACCCGCCAGTGAGTGCTCCTTACAGATGACAGACTCCAGTGTCCATTAATTAACAGGAAACACTCAGAGAGGCATATACACACGCACAAATCTGTCTGAGAGGTTTCCTACAGCACCCACCATGGATGCATCCACGTGCTGCCACAGTAAGCACAGACTCCTGGAGCCACCGCAGAGGCAGCCAACAGCAGCCAGGCTCAAAACCAAGAAAAAGCAACATTACAGGCGAAAAAAACCCACAGCTATGGAGGTGATAGAGTAGCGTGGTTTTATTACTGCATTAGTAAGAAACTACTCAGCTTAGGGATCAAGAAAAGGATAGTGATTTGAGAACAGGGGAGCAAGCAAGCCATGTCTCAGCGGCGAAGAATTTGGAGTGAAGGTGACTCCACAGACACCTCCAAAGGGCTTGCACACTCTTTTGTTGCACGAACAGCTAATGCTTTGCCTAACCTTGCATGGTGGAAAAGGCATTCTTAGCTGCTCTACGTCCCTTCCAAGCCTTCCAAGGGTCCAACAAGGCAGGATAATCCCAGTCCCCCATTGTGGCAGGAAACCCAGGGGTGCAAGAGCTTCCCCTCAGCAGCCTTACACATCCCAGACCACAGCTGAGCAGCCCTGAATGAAGGCCTTCCAGCAGCTCACACTGCTGGGCCAACTAAAAATAAATGAAGTGTAGGTTCACAGATGTTTACGAAGTGCCATGTGTCGCTGGTCTTGCTGCAGAACCCAGGCACAGAGGGTGAGGAAAAAAAAAAGGCTTCAGAGGGCAAGGAAAAGTAGTTTCAGAGGAATCATCTGAAACTGGTCTGGCTTTTTGATTTGGGAAGAAAATCTAAAACCAGTTGGAAAGGAGATCTAAAACATCATGTAAAAATCCAGTGCTTCATCTTTTTCACAAGTGGGCTTTCACTTTCTTTTGGTGAGGCTATTTGCCAAGCACAACACAGAAACACAAGCTATTCAAGTTGATCCAAAACTATTTTTCACCAAATAAGCCATTCATATGAAATCTTTTTGCCCAGCTCTGCCGCAGGAGAAGCTATCTGCTCATGGCAGACCACGATTTATGCTTAAATGAGCATTTGTGACTAACAGACAGGCTAGATTCATAGTGAAACGCATCATCAATAAATCAGTCAATCACTTCTGGCCTCAGCTCAGGGCTGAAGTCTGGAGTAACTACTCAGCACTTTGTCAACCTTTACTCCAGCAAAGTCTGGGTAAGAGACCTCAGGATTTAGTCTATTGATTGCTTACTATTGTTTGTGATGCCCTGCATGCGTTAGACATGCTCCCTTCAAGCAAGATTAAGTACCTGGCTTATGGTGTTTGGATTCAAGAGAAATTATCCTTTACAAGTACAGGAACAGACAACTCAAATTGCCCTGTACAGTGGTCCGCTGTGGTGCAAAGGCACCCTGAACCCACTCCACCTTGCTGCCAGGGAGGCTGGCACATGGAACTGCTAGCGCTGGTGTGGTGAGCCCCGCGGCTGTAGCACATTTCTGCAAGTTGAACACAATTTTGGCTGTGTTTCCAGAGCCTCTGTGGCTTTCAGCTCCTCTAGGTAGTGTTCTGTAGCAAGAGTAACAGAATGACAGCTCGCCAGCAGCTTTGAGCAGCATCTCCAGCTCAAAGGCACCCTTAATACCTCTGCCAAACTTGAGCCTCTTGGTTTTTACATTTGTTTGAAGTTAAGCTGGTCTAACTTGGGTGAGTGGGTGCAGACAGAGTTGCTCAACCAGAGCCCAAGAAAGTTGCAGCAGAGCTGCCACAGGCTCTTGGCAGTGAAACGAACACTCGTCCACCCAAGGGCTGGTGCTTGTGCCACACACACCACCAGGGATAATGGAGTGTATTAATACAGATGGACACAAGTGACCATCTTGTCCCACCAAAGGGCAAACCTGGGACACTTGCTTCCCCCACAATCATAAAGCAAGAAAACCATTTTCATGGCAGAACACCTCTTATTAACTCTCTGAATGCTGCATGCGCCCCTCACCCCCAGAACCTCGCTCCCTCTACCAAGGAGGCAGAAAAGTTTCTGCCAGTAGCCTTCAGCTTCCAGATCCAAGCCTGATGCCCTAACAAAGCGAGGAGATGACCTGACCATCCCTACAGCATATAGGCAGAACACTGAAAGCAAAACCGAGAAAATAAGACCTCAAGCTCCTGCGATTTGCCCAGAGAGGTGCCTTTACTCCACTGGTTTAATGGTTGGGATGACAACAAGACCCCAGGCAGCCCTAGATGGGAGTCTGCTGATTCCCATCTCTGGGGATCTGTCTGTTCTGTATGGTTCAGGTTGCTTCAGGGTTTTACCCACTGCTGGTGCAGAGGTAGGCAGAGGGACACTGCTGCCTCCCGGGAACCCCTGTCATGGGCTGAACCTTACTAGGGATGAAGGGCGCTTAGAAGGAAGATTAAGTCTCACTTTCTAAGGATGCTTCTCCCTGATGACATCACCCTGAACACAAAGAAAAAACCTTCAGCAACTGAAACTCTGCCATTTCCTCAGAAAAAAAAAATGTCCTGCAGAAGGACCTGGCAACTTCAGGGGGATAGGGGTGGGGGATGGAAAAAGTTAAAAATCCATGATTTACAGAATCCAAACCTAGACCACCAGCTGCTCTCCCAGCCCCATGGCATGCCCATGCATCAGAGATGGCATACTGATTCACAGGTTTCACCCACACATCCCACTGTAAGGGAAGGTGATTTCTGATGCTTGTTCCGCTTCCTTTTATTTCTGCCTGGTGCCCGACCTCCCCCTCTCCTTGGGGTACTTTTCCTGCTGCCGCTTTTTCCTGTCCTTTACAGCTCTGCCTGCTGTCACTCGCATAACCTTGCCTGTTTGGTAATTTGTGGCAATAAAGTGTCACTGTGGGGAAAAAAATACAGCGTTGCAGCAGCATATAAATCTTTGATCCATAAATTGTGCTGGCCCCCACGTGCATGCCCCTCCTTTTCGATGTAAAGTGCAACAATTTAGGGCAAGAGGAAGAAAAAAGTGCCGGTAATACGTGATCTTACTGAAGGGCAGCACTGAGGTGTCCTCACTGGGGGCTGTAATGAATGCTGAGGGACTGGTGTGTGCTGTAAATTGCCCTGGAGACATGGGGTCTCAGTGGAGGCTTCCTAGAGCTATCCAGAGCTTAAAAAAAAGGAGGAAATAAATAAAGGGGGAAATAATACATCAGACACTGCTAAGGGGTGCAATCAATGCTGCTGTCTCCCTCTTCTTTGAACAGCCTCACTGGTGCTGAGCACACTGACCCTGGGAGCACCATGGACATGGAAGGGATCCAAGTGTGTGCACCTGAGCCCCTCGCTCCTCTTCGCACCTAGATGTGGGATTCTGCCCATCTCTATTGCAGCTGAACAGCTCCTCCAGTAGGTCCCCACCTCCAACTACCCTGCTAGAGCATCAGGGGGACTACAAGGAGGTAAGTCTGCACTTTTTCCCTTCCACCTGGTGCAGCAGGTGCCCATTTTACACAGATGTATTCCCGCCACTGAGCTGACAATGGTTCCCCATGGTTTAGAGGCAGGACTCAATGGGGCAGATCCTACCTCAGGCAAATGCACCTCCACAGTTGCGGCCCCACGATTTCCAGCTTTACTGTGCAGAGCATCAGGCACCTGCCACCCTGGCCCTCCAGGAGCCGTGAGACTCACAGCATCCATGACACCCTCTGAAATGGTTTTAGAGGGAGTACAGCCCCTTTTACTGATGGTTGTTTTTTTTTAATTAAAATACACAGCTTGCCTCCATCAGACCCCTCATATACTGAATTATCATCTCAGCCACACTGCAGATCAGCATCCCAGGCCAGCTGCAAAATGTCACCTCCAGCACGACTGCTGCCACTATCCTAAGCTATGGCTCCCGTGCCAGAGCCAGCAGACTGTCCATCTCCCACGGTCCTCAGCACATTGGGGTCTCATCCACCATCCATCACACAAAACAGCAGGAAGACTTGCATTAAAGCCTTCTCCTGACATGACATCTTTCTTGACATCTATGGCTCACCTGCGCAGCCCAGTAACACTCCTGTGAATATAAACAAGCAGGAGGGAAAGTGCATTCACCAGACAGATAGCTTGGGGAAGCGTCATCACCCGTTGAAAGCCCATATGTGGTTTTGTAACAGAGATATTTGCTTCCTGTCTTGCCCACTCGTCAGAGGAATATATGAGCAAGGCTAAGCGGCACCCTGGAGACAGACTAAAACCAAGCGGAGAGCAAAGGATGCTTGGAGCACTCCGCAGGAGCCGTGCGGGCGAACACATTATGGACACCCTGGGGAGGAGAAATCTCCTTTCTCCCAGGCTTGGGAATGGCACACAGCCAGAATCCATCATGCAGCCATCCTGCACCTGACCAAGAGGACGTGTTAAAAAACCCAAAAGAAGTCATGTGTTGATCGTCAAACCTACCCGCAGACAACTCCTTCCCTCCTGGAGCCACAATACACGGAGGCCTGGGAAAAAAGCACTTATTGTGAAATCTCCAGCTCATTGCTGTGGGTTGGTGCTGGACTTGGGCATAGGAACACCCACCCTGTGCCAGTGTGGGCTCTGGCAGACAGCAAGCCCCACACGAGCCAGCTGTGGGCCCAGGCAGTAAAGGAATCAACTGCAGGCTGGGCTGCGAGAGCAGAGACACAGCCAGTGGGTCATGCAACACTTGGACCACATCAAGACACTGCTCTTAAGTTTTGGGAGCCCTAAGACAAGACACATGTTGATTAATTGGAGGAAGTTCAGCTAGGGCCACTGAAATATTCTCAGAAGCTGTTGAGAAGACTTAGCCAAGATCTTCAAAGCAACACATAGCAATAGGAAGAGTGACAGCGGGCATAGCTGAAACAAAAGGTTCCCCCTGGATGCCAAAAGAAACCTTTCCATGCTTTTCCTAGGGTCAGAACTGAGGGAAAGTCAGCACAGCACCTTTAACAACAACACTCAAAGCTAAGCAGAATGAACTCTTTTTCATTCTCCCAAATTCGTGACTATTGTGACAGAGCAACATATGGAAGGGAATGAAGAGCAACTCTATCACATGAGCACAAGCACTCCTTCACACCAGGAATTGAATCTGGAGTTGCTAACCCATTTCACCCCATCCTTTCCATCATACCCTCAAAAATCATATACTCACAGAACATGTGTGTGTCCATACACTGCAAGACCTGAGCTAACTTGGCCTGACGAACCACTCCAAACATGCAGTTTGCATGGCTGATCCCAATTCCAATACCCTTGATAGCCTCTGATGAAGAAGGTAAATACATGACATACAATATGTCAGTGGCCACGTGTTGCTGCTTGTGAGGTTTACAGTGTCTAAGAGCAGGAAAAATGTTTTTGCTAGGAGGGTGGCACAGCTAAGAGCCAGGTACCCCAGGAGATGGAAGATCTCCATGCTCCGGCTGCGAACCCTCAGCTCAACAGCCACACTGTGGCCATTCTGCTCTGGAGCTTTGAGGTCTCTGTCGGCCTGTGCAAATGCAAGAACAAGATGAGTGATTGTTGGTCAGACCTTATCTTGGTCACAGCCTCCACAACTACCTACAAGACCTCTCAGCCACTTCATTCTTCCTGTGTAAATCAAGTCCCTACGTGGAGGAAGGACAAAGCCCATCTCGAAGCAGTAACGCTCTGGGCTGTGCCTGGAGGGAACACACCAAAGCCAGCAGATACAACATATTTCTTCAACCCAAACACTGCTAAGTACTCAAAAACTGCATAATCAAGTGACAGCAGAGGAGCTTTGGCAAGACATCTGTCCATCTATAAATAGAGCTGTGTGTCCTTATCACAGGGCTTTGATGCATTTGGGGAGAATATTTTTTCCCCTTCACCACTGAGTCCCAGGCAGCACAGATAATGGGCTTGAATCGATCCAGCTCAAGTATTACTAAACTTCCTACCACCATGGCAGCATGCCAGCCTCAAATAGGACAAGAGAACATGTGTCTGCTCAGAGCCAACCACAAGGAACAGGCAGAAAATTGCTTTAGACGTAAAAAAAAAAAAAAAAAAAAAGGTGCTTTTTGCAGATTTGTTGATCAATCTACAGTGTATTTTAGAGGTTTAAGAAAGTCAATAGAAACAAGATATATCATTGCTGCACAAGAAGCCGAGAAGTTGTATTTCTATTTATGCTGCTACTGGCACTCCAACCACCAGCTCAGTGTCCTGCTGCGGTCCCACATCACTGCTTCTCCTGCAGCAAAGTCACGGGAAGGAGCTCCCTCCACTGCCACAGTTCACCACCCCATTGGGTTTGCCAGGACAGCTTAACACTGGGGCCGGCTGGGGTCTGAAATACCTTAGATGTGTCACTGCTGCACCTTGTGCCTTGCTTGCAGGAGGAGGACAACAGGAGGACACAGGGACACAGGCAGTGACTGGACTGACCTCCCACAAACTGCAGTTTGTCTCCTCAGTCTCCATCCACATGGGTTCAGCACACAAATTAACTCAAGTCTCTCGGGATGCTCCAGGCAGTGCTGAGACAATCCCTTGGGATTTGTTTCTCAGCTTGATGCTGCTGCAAAACCACACAGGTCAGTGGCCTGGCCTCTGCAAACTCATCCCCAGGGACGTGACAAGTAGGTCCCCCTGCTGCAGACACGTCTGCCATGTACCCAGCATACCTCTTGCACCATCGTGGCATGACTTGGAGAGGCCTTGCACAGAACCCCTTGCAGCCCTCTGGCCCTCATAGCCCCATCACAGAGCACTACAAAGCATATTCAGGATTTTTCTTCCCCTTTTTTAGTATAGTGAGTCACATAACATGCCTTATCAAACCAGACCTAAATCATGTCTGCCACTCCCCAGATCCTGTGTAATAAGTCAGCCACTGACCATGCAATTAGCTGCATTTGCAAATCGGTAAGAGGCTCTCACCGGCCATCCATCGCTCACAGGCAGGACTGTTTGTATCCCTCCAGTGGAGCCTCTCCTAATGAGCCACCAGAACAAGATCCCACTGGAACTGTCCACATCCCTTTCCCAGCCTCCATAAGGCACAAAAAAACATTTCCTGGCCTCCACGCTCTGCCTCAGAGGGTGAAGAACAATGTGGGCATCAGGATTGGAAAGAGTTGGCTGTACCCTCTTTGTCAACAGGCTGTGGGATGCTCAGCTCCAGACATCCTTCTGCCCCAGAGCCCATCCAGGCATGGGAAAACACGTCAGGCGGCAACATGGGAAGCAGAAGCCAGCTTTCTGCCCTTCCTACAAGGCTACAACATGTGCAACATGTGTTTGACATGTCTGTCAAACAACCCACCTGAACCCCATCAATGGTCCCTTTGGGAGCAAACCTAGGGGAGGAAGCCAGTGATGCAGAGCAGGGACAGGCAGCTGAGGCACCAGGGCTGGCAGGCTTACCAGCCTTCTGATGCCTCTCCAACCCCCTTCCCATCTCTCTGCCAGGCTCAAGCTACTCCAACAGCATATCTTCTGAGCTGCGCTTTTGCTCCTCCTCTGCCATGCACAAGCAGGCATCAGGGGACGTATAATTCAGCAAATCCGAGGAAGAAACAAGCAGCATTAACCTTTAGCACGTGTGTTTGGAGACCCCTCAAACTCTTTTTTCTCTTGCTCCCATCTGCTTTGCTCTGGGCCACCAAATCCAATTCAGCAGCGCTCAGAGCTTGTACCAAAGCTGCGACGCATTTGTCAGATCCCTGACTAGACCCATGGCTAATTTTACAACGCTAATTTATCTCACCATGTTACATCGCTTTCATTTCATCCCCCCTCCCGGATCCCATTACCGCCAGTGTACCTTGTAGCCAGCATGTAACAGTAATTGGTATTATTAGAGATGTACCCTACGCAAGCTGCTCTATTTGCAGAGCTGCAAGGAGTCCCGTGGGTGGGCTGATCCACACCGAGAATGGGGAGGGAAGGAGTCCTTAATTCCACGCCACTCCACGGATGCCACCAACAGGCAAAGTCAAGGGTGGTGTTTTGCTGCTGCAGAGCATCTCTGCATGCCCAGACCCTAGCCTGTTCCCACCGTGGCTCTATCAGGTGTAGTCCACTCCTGCGGGTGGACCTTTTAACTCCAGAGGCCACATTCAGCCTTGCACACAGGCAGCATTTCTGTCCTTGCTTGTGGCTCAGAGGATAAAGGACTCTGCCAATCCAAGGTTAAAGGGGCTGCAAAACACCCCTGGAAAGCATGATGCAGGGGTAGAGGGCAGGGGACAAGCACAGGGAAAATTCAAGACTTCATGCTATTTTGGCCAACAGTTTCTCCTCTTTGGTATAAGCTATTGCTTTCCAAGACCAATGTAACTAAAGTCATAACGTTTTAGCTAAGTGAGAGACTGCGCTAGTCAAACGGTGACAATTCCTACTTAAGATGTCCTTGCCTGGCGTTTAGAGACTTGTTAAATTTTAATTCATCATTTTCATTTCTCAAGC
Source organism: Lophotriccus pileatus (assembly GCA_035583135.1). Taxonomy (NCBI): domain Eukaryota; kingdom Metazoa; phylum Chordata; class Aves; order Passeriformes; family Tyrannidae; genus Lophotriccus; species Lophotriccus pileatus. Next base: position 62,511,035 of record JAWWES010000094.1, read on the forward strand.
AGAGCATCAGCAAGCTCTGGCTTCCCCAGCATGGCTCTGCAGTGTCTGTGTCCCCAAGTGGGGAAGCCCCATTCACAGGCCCCTTCCCAGCTCCACCAGGGTCCCTGTGGCTTGGAGAAAATGACCCCAAACCCCTCCTCAAATTGTTACCACAGCCCCATACAGAGCACACATGCAACAGGTCTCAGAGGTGAGGCAATCTCTTGATCGTGGCTGGTGGTGGTATTGGTCTCCTAAGGGGATGCAGCCCTTTTCAAGCATAGCCCATGGGATTCCATCACATCCATGATGCTGCAGCCTGCCAGAGCAGGAAAGCATAAAGAATATCAAGCAGACCTGAGAACTCCAAGCTGTCCTTGTCTGCGGGAGGTGGCACCTCACCTCCCATCACAAAGCAGCGCTGGGTGACACTTACCTGCTCCAGGGTGGTTCAGCCACAACAGGACCTCTGCTACCCTGGTTAGACCATTTATCTCTGACCTGCCCAAAGGGCTTTGAAATAGGAGAGTTCTTTATGAAGATACTGTCCATGTGCAGTCCATGACATGCATTTTCCAAGATCTTCATGCAAACTTGGCCCTCCACATTCTGAATAATCACTGTCAGCATCTGTCCTCTTTGTACAGAAGCCAAAAGGCTGCTCAGACATCAGAGCCAGGAGCAGCCTTTTGTCACACTTTAATAAATGCCACCCTCAGCAGAAGACATGTGTCCTGCACACCCACCATAGCCAGGTGGTCCAGAGCACACCAATCAAGTACAAACTGGTTTTTAAGCCACCTCTTACCTCTCCACCAGTCCAGAGTCCTTGGGGCGTCCCCAATTTCTCATAAACGTCCAGAGGATTCTTCTGACTGCTTGACCAACCCTCGCTGCTCAGATCTGGGATTTTCTTCAACAAAACAGAAGAGACGACCTGTCAGGTTACCAGGTGGAGCTCTGCCACTGCTTTGGGCTTAGGAAACAACCAAGGGAGGGGGGCATCTGTTTCCCAGCCCTGACAGCTGGGGGTAACTGGTGCAAGCATGAAGCTAGTTTAGACTAAGAGCCCTCCCACATGAGCGTCACAGTCCAGCCCCAAAGCACGCATTTGCTTAATTATTTCGATTCAGAGACATGAAATGGGAGAGGGAAAAAAAAAAAATCCTGCAGCTTGGGGCATCTGTGATCTTCTTTAAAGACAGACAGTGCTCCCCAAGCGAAACAGCACAGCAACACTATGCTGTCAGCCCAGCACCAAGGCATCTGCCCATGGAGTCTTGCACTGCCTAAGCCCTAATCCTGAAAAGTCTCACACACGTGTTAAGTGGTGCAGGGAGAGGCCACTCTGACTGAACCTGGGAGTGTGAAGAGGAAAGCATGCATGTACGGCTTTGCAGCACAGACACCAAGGACTGGAAACGGGAGAAGAGCTTTCTGTGCTACGCCTGACATGCTGCCTAGTGACATGGAGTCTGAGGCATTAGTGGTGCCCTCCCTTATAGCAGGAAATATGCTTTTTGTGTTAGACAAATTATAAGTTGAGATCTGTGGTCATTATCCATCTCTTGTGGGTGAGATTGTGTTGTTCCCGCTGCTTCTTTTTAAATGTTTTGAGGAGAAAAACAAAATGATCTGCATTATTAAAAGTGAAAAATAAGAGCCAAACTCCCCTGGCAAGAGGAAAGTCTGGAAGTCACTCCTGCAGAGTTGCCTTCCCAAGGCTGACAGTGACTTCAATCCTGGAACACCACAGGCTTTAATTAGCACCCAACCCTCAGCTGATGAGTTTTGCCAAAGTCCTCCCCAAGACCCCATGCAAAGCCTAGGCAAGTCAGCATGAGGATGCTACAGAAATACAAACTACAACCCCCATCCACCCCTCACCTTGCCTACAAACCCTAAATAAATAAATAACCCCCCCAAAACTCCACTGGATGCCTGATGGAGAAACACTCATTTGCAAAATGCTGGGAAATAATTAAAAAGTTTGCCCAGAGCTTAAAAGGAGTGAAGTGGACTGTTTGTCATGCCAGCAGCCATGGTGTGCCGCAATTTATCATGCTTGTCAGGTGTCAGCCACCAAGAAATTTAACTCCAGCTGCCCCAAGCCCAGCAGCCGCAACGCCCCATCAGTCAAGAGCTGCTCTGCCAGGCACCCTGGAGCTGATGAGTGACTGGCAAGGAGGGGAGAGGGCTTCTCCCCACAAAGCCTCCTCTGGTTCTACACTATCAATACAACTCTTTAGTTTTGGGGTTTTTTTTAATTTTTGTTTTTTTTAGCCACATATGAAGCGGGACAGAGGAGACCAGGCTACAGCAAGAGACAAGGCTCATTTGTCACTACCTGCCAGTGACCTGTCTGGGCTGCAACTCCAGCTTGGCAGGGATATGAGAAGAGAGGTGGGTTTAGCACTGAATACCCTCAGGGAGGGAGTGCATTATTATGGGTCCAAAGCACAAAATCCTGATGCCTTTCCTGAGAACCTGCCCATATGAGAAGGACTGACACCCCCTGTCACCTCTGTGCCATGCGCTGATGGGACAAACCACCCCTGCCACAGGTTCAGCAGCCTAGCTTTTCATGTGGAAGTCAAAGCATGACTTGCTTTTTAGGAACTCCAGCTTGAGGACAAACAGGGTTTCGGAGGAATTTGGCATGCCCAAATCAGGTCATCAGCTGAAGGACCTGATTCAGGGCATAAGTTACTTCTGAGCCAGTAGGAAGATCTGCAAGCTAGGCTTCCCTAAAACCGGGACCTGCCTTGGTCACAGCTCAGGTAGGCTCACATAATGAGGAAATGTTGCCAGCCACAGAGCAGGGACAAGTCCTGGGTCAGATATCTGCAGGACGGTTTGCATCAGTGCTGAGCTCACCCCGCATCACCAGGACTTGAGGTCTCAGCAATGCTATCTATGGTCAAGGCACTTCATCAGTGTGACACCTGCTTTATAGGGCCCATCTGGGCTGCCCCACACAAATACTCCTGCTTTGGCCATTTCTGTAGCACCAAGATGAGTTAAGAGGAACCTGCCTGGAAAAGCACAAGATGAGTTAAGAGGAACCTGCCTGCAAAAGCACTAAGTGTTTAAACGTGTCCCTGCAAAACCCTGGAGGAAGCCCAGTACCCATGGCGTGCTGCATGTCCCATGTGATGCATCTGCACAGTACAGACAGGGCTAACAGATAACCAAACCACTTGCAAAAAAAGAAAAAAAGTTCCAAACACATAGAATGTGCCAAGAATCTCTTTCCCCAACACAAGCCGGGGCTACACCATTCAGGGATCCATGAATTTTACTTGGACCAGCAGAAGGGGCCCACTGTTTCCAAGCAGCAAGGCATTCTGTGCAAGAGCTGGGCAAAGGTTTTGCACTCACGTGTGCTCCAAGCAGAGCAGTCCCTGCTGTAGGAACCTCTCTGCACACGCTATATATAACACACCCACACAGCAGCGTGTCTCAGAGCCTCGCGACTTGGCGCAGGGAAGGTGGATTTTCGTGGCGTCAGCAACGGGCAGATCCCTGACGCCTGGCTGAAAACCTTCCCCAGAACTATCAGACCCAGTTTCACAGCACAAAGATACTAAAATTTCTTTCAGCACAATGACTGCAAGAATTTTTATGTGTTGCTTTCTTTTTTTTTTTTTTTTTAATTTATTTTTAACTGTGGATAAACTAATGCCTTTTTCTCCCCAGAACTCTGTTCTGTGAGCAACTTAAAAGTCTCTTTGCTAAAATTTTCCAAAAAAATTCAGCCGGAGGCAGAGACATGTGAAGTTTCAGTCCAAATGGTTAAAGGCTGGCGTAGTTTCAAGCAACTGAAGACAGGGGCTTATAATCAGAAGTGTCAGGCAGCCTTAATTATATTATTTCCTGAAGGAAATAGTTTTCCCTGCCGAAGTCCAGGAGTTATTAAAAAAAGTTGACCTCACTGGAACCAATCAAGATGGAGACGAGAAGCCTGTGATGGATTCTTAAGGCAGGCGTGTTCATGCATTTGTATTTTCAGGGGTCCAGGATTTTAGGACAGGTGTTCCCAGACAAGCCTGGCCTTGTGAGAGCCGATGGCCAGGAGCCAGGATGCAGAGCCCCCTCCCATCCAGCCTCATGAAGAGCCCTAAGCAGGGGCACATAAGAGCCCCATGCACCCGAGGAGGGCGCTTGCCTGTGCCCGGATCGATTGCCTCACCAACGCAAGTGAAGAAAAACAGCCAGATGCTTTGTAGCTGTCAGGAGCACACAGGCTTTTTGTCCATCTCTTCCTCTGTGCCCATAAATAAAAGTGACAGCAACTTTATTTAGGACTTCTTCCAGTTAAGTGGGGATGGAAGAAAAGTGAAAAATGAAATTGTAGCTCAGCAGAGGTGGAAGGGGAAGATCCTGGAGGCACAGCTCAGGCTATGCCACTGATGCAGCATCCTGGGCTGGTGGCAGCCCTCACGCTCCAAAATAAGTACCTCCACATCCCCATCAATGCTCCTTTCTCTTTTGCCCTTTCAGACATAGAAATCCCAATCCCATATGCTCGTGTCTGCTGCTGCCCAATCAACTCCCCAGCACTACCCAAGAGGCTCAAGCGTCTGGAGTGAGTCAGAGATGAAATAACCATGTCTTCTGTCCTCTTGAAAGAGACTAAAAAAAACCCCAAATAATCCAGAGGAGAAAGTCACCTGTTCCCTGCACATACGCAAGGCTTGTACTCACAGCATCATCAGCAGCCCCAAAATGCAGCTCAGCCCTGTGCAGCTCACCAGCATGGCTGAGCAGTGAGTGCAGCACCTCCACCACTACCAGCGTCCACTGCCACAGAAGGTCCTGCCTGTTTTGGCTATAACCTCCAGGTCTGTTGCAGCTGAGTCAAAGAGCAGGAAAGAAGGTGAAGGCTGCTCTCCCAGAGGGCTGAGCACCCTTCAGACCCAGCCCCAGGCAATGCCACTCCATGGGACACCACAGCCAGGGTTTGAGCAGCCCAGCCTGGCCCGCACCCCCCCCAGCTTCCTGCAGCACCTCCCAGCAGCACAGCACCTCGTGTATCTTGTGTATGTATCGTGTATATGTATTGCAACATGCTGACAACACAAGCTTTGTTTCAGCCTTCATCCCACTTGCACCACTGCGAGAGTTATGCCGCAATCCAGCCCAGATCCAGTTCCCAGGTGCTTAGGGACTTGACTGGAGCTAGCCTGGAGTTGTGCCATGCACTTGCACACAAACACAAACACAGGTGTGTAGGAAAAAGATCCCCATCCCCCGGGAGGGGTGCCCACCCCATGCAGAAAGGATCAGTGTGGAAGTCGTGTGCAGCTCCCTAGGGGGAGAGCGGCTGCCAGTGACCTCATGGGTTTCTTCCACCGCTGCCCTCTCCGCTGCCATGAGTCAGAGATTAATGACAGGCTATTTGTCAGCACCGGTGGCATCATCACCAATCTCATTTCTGAGCAGACATCTGACCTTGCTTGCCTCCCTGAGACCCGTGTTACCGCATGGCTCCGGCAGCCTCCTGACAGCTCCCAGGGGACACAACGCAAGCCAGGAAACCAGCTGTGGCACAGCCTCATCCTGAGTCAGGATGCACAGACTAACCCTTCAGCTGGGGGATGAGCGGTGAGTGCCAGCTTGTCCCACTGCCCTACTGTTCTCCCAGCTGGCACCCAAAAAAGGGTCTCCCTTTACTGAGCACTGGACTAGGTTATGGAGAAGGGAGATCTGTGCCCAAAGAGGAGGGCTCAGGCAAAGCCAGCCTTGCCTGATTCTTGGGAAGGAAGGAGAAGGGGGGTGGGGGACACACATGACCCTTTTCTGATGCGTGCATCACCCTGTGTCTCAGCCCCATGCTACCCAACCAGCTACAGGGATCAATGTGCAGTTCCAGCTGTGGCACCCAGAGCTTCTCCACAGTCAACCATGGCTGAATTTTAATGCAGATCTCACTCAGTGAGGAGAACTGATAAAATCCAGACACAGATCCACCCTGCATTCCTAAGCAGAGCTTGTACCCATGCCCTGTGGTGTAGAGGACCTATGCCACAAGATCCAGCACTCTTCTGCCCCAAACCAGACCACGCTGTCAGATCTGCTATGTGACTGTCACTTGGTCACCACACACAGCTCTGGTCCTCACAAAAACTGAGTAGGAAGACCACAAGAGGCACAGGGGAAGGGGAACAAAACATCTTCTACATCAAGGCACACCATGGCTTTTCAGCCTGGGAAGAGGGAGGAGGGAGGACAGCCACAGGACCTCAGGCTAGACACACTGTGTTTGGCCAAACCATGAAATTCACACAGCTCCTTACTAAACAGCAGAAAACAAATTATTTCAAGAGGAGCAGGGAAAATTCAAGAACAGGTCCTCTGACAAATTTTGGTCCTGATACAAGCTTTGTCTCAACCCAACCCTCAGCCTTAGACAGCCAGATGTATCCCCACCAGGAGGGACGAGACAACCACTAACATGGCTCTTCTTCTGCGCTGAGTCAAGCCAGTCCCAGCTCTCATATTTCTCATAAGAGGAACGAATTAAAATGATGTGAGACTGGGAAAAGACCCACTCAGTTAAGAAGAAGAAGAAATCAGTGCCATTAAACGTCACTGGAATAATATGCCCAGAAAGCTTCATAAAAGGAGGTACCATATGATTGAATGTTCTCCAGACCCTCGTTTTACACAGACCCAAAACATCAACCAACAGCTTCTTCTAACAGCCAACTCTCACGACAATCAGAAGGTTTGAGGTTTTATTTTGTGATGTGTTGTTTGTTTTTTTTTCCTGAGGAGCTTTTGGGTTTGCAATTGACACT
>JAWWES010000094.1:62517916-62533050 GCA_035583135.1 Lophotriccus pileatus
ACAATTCCTTTAGCTCCTGGGGGCGGGGAGGGGGGAGGGAGAGAGAGAATAAAAATAATTTTTCATTAAGCTGGAGCAAATAGCATTTTTGCTTGTCAAAAATTTTTGATACAACTCTGACAGACTCGACCAGACATATAAATAAAAGATTTAAATCCTTCTGCTTTCAGAGCTTAAGAAAAACCTGCTGTCAGTCCCATACCAGTACAAGCTCTCTCCTACAGGTCGCACTCCCTGGGGGCTGCCAGCACCGTCCCAGCAGGGACAGAGGGCTGGTACCTGCCACACCAGTCAGTTCATCAAAGTAAAACCCCACCAGCTCACGTTATCCCTCTGCAGGCTCCTCTCTCCGAGACCGGATCAGCCTCCCCTGACTCAGCCAGCAAATAGCCGGCTCCAGGGGCAGGGAGGTGAGCAGCATCGATCCCTTCCCTCCCCTGCCACCATCCGTATCCGATAGCGGCATTGACCGAGAGGTGCTGGATGCTGTATTTCCTCAGCCACCTGGGCTGTGCACCAGCAGCCATCGAGCCTCCTTCCCCATCCGTCGTGTCAGCGAGGCAGCCGCGGACGCCGTGACAAGATGCAGAGCGGTGTCGAAGCCCATTTCGAAATCCTTCTATCCTATTCAAGCCAGAGAGGCTTATGTGCATGGATTTATACTGTTTGCCCCAATATTTAGCTACTGAGCTGACTAATCTGTGTGCAAGAAAAAGCCTGGTGGCTCAGAGGCTGAGCAATCTACATCATTCATCATTTAGATTAGCTATTGTCTTAATCCTCTTTAAACTACTGTATAATACATAAGGGAATGGATGTCCTATATGCCCAGGATATGCAGAAAAAACCTAGGCTGAAGCCCAGAAACTTGGACAAAAGCTAGAATGACAAATCCTACCACAGAAGAAGCCACAGAAGAAAAAGGAAACTTGTTGCACCCCCTGACAGCTGGTTTAACTTTTTGATCTCTCCACCCTAGCAGCCTTTAATTATTTCCTAGCCAGCTTCCTAAAGCTTCTCTGCCCTCTCCCTTCATCACAACCCCATTACAAACTAAGGATTCCAACCTTGCTCATGCAGTGTGGTCAAGCTGCTGCCCTGGGAGACATCGCACTCAAGCATCACCCATGGCTGCGCTTCTCTCAGAAAGGCAGCAGCTCTGCCCAGCCCATTGCCAAGCTTTGGGCCATGCCTGGTGAACAGGCAGGCTCAGGTAAACGATTAAAGCCTGCTTGGCTATCCATGATCATGCCACACATTGCTGCAGCACCCGTTGGGAGGATGAACAAAAACCGGTATTCTTTATGGAAACAACGAGGAGTTTGGGGGCAGAGGGGGGAGGATGTGCAACAAGGCAGTAGCAAATGAGGCTTTAGTTCCCTGTTTGCCAGAGCTGAGGGAGCTAATAAACAGACAGATGAGCTAAATTGTCTTCTGAACCTCTGTATCAGTATTCACATTACACAGGCTGCTTCCAGCAATTCCAGAGTATTAATAATAAATGCTACATAATTACAGAAGACTTGCTTTGTCCTCTCTTCCTGTTTACTGTCAATGTTTCAGTAACCCTGTGCAGCCCACAGCCAGCTCTCTGCCGGCACCACCCCTCCCCAGGTGACACAGCCCTGGCATCACCAAGGGTATCTCTCCCAGCTCCCTCCTGGGGAGGTGAAGGAAAGATCAAGTCCTGACACCACTTCGAAGTGATCACCTTCTACCTGTCAAAGCCCTGACAATGTTGCTGCAGGGCATAAAAAAGGTGTATTTGGGGGCTCAGCAGCACCCCAAGCTGGGATGAGCTGTGGACTGTGCAAACAGCATCTCCAATGCACAAAGTTGCAACAAGTCACCAAGATCCTCTTAACAGGGTTTATGGCCTCTCCTGGTTTTAAACTTCTCCAGCCTTGCAGCCAGAGCTGCCTTCCCTACAGAAGCGTTTTTTGGGGTACCTCTGCTCCAGCCTATGGGGACCCTTCCTGCTGCACCCAGGGCTACAGGGCTGTCAGTGATGACAGCCACCCAGGATGCAAACCAGTAACACTGCACACTGCTGGGAGCTGGAAACCGGCTCTGGAGCAACCCCAGAAGGACATACTTGTGGGAAGACATAGGAGGCAACCCTCAGGTCCCAAATCTGGTGCCCAGGTAAGGAAGAACTAAGTTTTGGGGTAATCAGGTTCCAGACCAAACACCTCCAACTTGAGCAGTGGCCACAGTCTCACACCATTCTCTGCAGCACCATGGCCCCTCAGACCCAGCTACTCTTACCAAATATCCTTCCTCCCAGGTAAGCTGTACCAAAATGCCTGCCCTGTCTGATCATTTCATACACTGATCCATATGAGACTTAAAGACCCTCTGGCACTTTTCCCCTGAATTTTAGAAGTGTTTCATCCAGTGTAGCTGCAAACTGAACTCTGGAGCCTGCTTTACTTCCCACAGGACTGTCTCTGTATTTCTTCCTCAGTTAAAGGCGAAAAGCATCAAAACTCCAGAGAAGGGTCCAACTTAATGGTGCAATAGCAGTTTATATCTGAGCACAAGTTTAATTTGTACCTTTCAGACTAGCTCTCTCTTTTCCCAGCCTTGCGGGGAGGCTGTCATGGCCCTTAACACAGCTTCAATAATAGAAGAGAACAAATACCTCAAATGGGATTCCTGTGAGAAGAAACCAATATGCAAAACAAAGTGTGCCTGCCTTCCACTGCAAATTAACTCAGCTTCTGCCCTGACTCCAGACCTTTCCAGACACAAGACCCATTGGATAGCAAATGAATGCCAAGCAACTCAGATGCAAATCTCTCCCTGAACAGAGAAAGCCTCAAATGCTAAGGGAACACTTGGTTCAAACGGCCTTGAGAAGCCTTGAAATGGAAAAAAAAATCCCAACCCAAATCCAGCTCTATCAGTCACACAGGGAAAGCAAGGCTGGAGTGACATAAGAACATCTGTCCCTCAGACACCAGTGTCTCCCCCTCAACCTGGGACATGCAGAGTATCACCCAGCACTGACATCCTCCCACCATTCTCCAATGGTTCCCACAGCTGCAAACGTCCACTTGGTGTTTTCTGTGCCTCCTTGCCAGGTGAAGCATAGAAGAATTTTTCTTCCCCTACACAGACACAGTTTTGAATTCTCAGAGACTGAAACAGCAACCAGGAATAAATGCTAAAGAGAAAGAAAGACGGTGCTTCTGTCCTAAGATGAGTAAGGCACCGAGAAAAGTGAGAGGGACAGATGGTGCAGGGAGCAAGACAGAAGGTAGGAATCCTCTGGACTGCTTACATGGGAGTGTAAGCCAGAGAAGGATGGAGCAGAATGCAGATTGGGAAAAAATGGGATCATCATCATCACATCAAGCTCTTCCTTGCAGGACAGTACCAGAAGGACTACTTTGAGAGCAACATGGCCAGCAGACAGCCCCAGAGTGCAAGGAAGGACAAGATCACCCCCACTGAGTGGCCCTGGACTGATTACATATCTGCTGGCTGTCTCTTTCTTCACTCACTGCCACTTTTGGCAGGGCAGACCCAATTCTTTCACCACAGGGAACTGTGCAAAAGGCGCTCAGCAGGCTGGAGTCCCCACACACCACCATGGGATGGTGCAGCCCAGAAGGCAATAATCCATATGGACAGGGAAGGGAAACCCAGGAAGAGTTGCAAGGAAGATGACATACGTCAACCCCAGAAAGGAAGATCCCAAGCTGGATTGGACACACACAGCCTGTGTTGCTGGAGAAGCTTCCACACTCAGAGGGAAGGGATGGCCCTGCCAGCCCCTCACAGCATCCGCCAGACACACGGACAGGCTGTCACAGCAGGATGGAAAGTGTGGGAGGACAGCAAAGTGCCTGGACTGATCCCCACACAGTGATGCCATAAAGCAACATTTGCCCCAGGATATCAGCGAGCACTCCTAGAAGACAGAAAAGCATTAGTTTTCTGAGGCCCCACACTCATCTCCAGGACAGCCTGCATCCCAAACCCCTGCCAGGGCTGTTTACCTGCTTTCCAACAGTGCCCATGTCCAAACCCGCACCCCAAATCTCGGGATGCTCCTCGGCAGTTGATGACAGCACACTGCAGGCTGTGTGAGCCTCTTGTGTCCGCCCCCGCCGCAAGCCATTTAAAAAAGAGACAGCAAGTTATTAATTACAAATTACACTGCTAATTGATACTAAGCTCTGTTAGCTCTAGGGGAAACAGAGGTAGAGTTGTGCCCCTCACACCACGGTTCACTGACTGCAAGTGTAATATGAGGGGCTGATCTCCCCAAGAAAGCTGCTGAGGACACAGTTGTACGGCTTCCAGCTCAAGCTGTGCCTGCCAGCCCAGGGACCTCTTAATAGCTCACTTCCTCCATCTGTGATCTGCCTCCAACCACTGTGACAACCAAAGGTTCAAACACTCTCTCCCAGATGACAGTCAGATCCCAGTACAAACCCGTAAGTGCCAGTGATTGCCTCCATCAGACTTGTTCCATAACATAGCAATTACGGGTGACAGTTCCAGGGCTCCCCCTGCAAATAAAGATCTCCTCTCTTGTAGGGGAAGAAGTTTCCCTACCACCACATCCCAGTAGCACTTCAAGGTCTGTACAAGAAGTTCCGGTTTTGTTTGGCCCTGTGTGTACTCCTGCATCTTGCAGAGGATGAGGAGATGAAGCATTGCAAGGATCGATCCACACCAGACAGGTAAGGTGAAGGCCAGCCGAGATCCTAGAGTTTAAGAAATCTCTCCTGCACAATTTCCTCAGCTCTGCCTTTTGAAAAATTCAGAAACACAGTGCAGAATTACCTTCTCTCTTAATAAGTAACAGGTAATAGGTAATAAAACAGTAATACTAACAAATAATGAATAATAACTCCTTAATGAGAGGCAGTAAAGCTTTGAGTATTGCACCACTTTGTCCCAGCTTTGAAGCAGATGGGATGCTCATCTCTTGCACAGAGAAGCTTAGCACTTGCCTGCATTGGACAGACCTGCCTTGTTCAGGGGCTCTGCTGGAGTTTGGCCATCAAGCAGCCAATGCTAAGGTTTCCATCCATCCACTCTGGCACTGCCCTTCTCTTCTGGCAGCCCAGTTAAGCCCAACAAATCACATCCAGCACAAGTCACGAGCAAATGCAGGAAGACTTGGCGACCACGGTGCTGTGCAAGCAGAAGATGAATAACATAAAATTGACTCAAGTTGACAGAAGATGCCAATTCAGTGGTAGACATTCTGTAGGGAGGCATCTGTTTGGGTGACTTTGGCTGGCTGAGCAAAGAGGGCAAAAAAAAACCCAAACAAACACATGACAAAAGCCAGTTCTGCCTTGTAATGAGGGAAAAACTCCAGGGAAGTGTTATGCTATTTCAACATTTAAGTTGGTTTTTTTTTTAAAAAAAAGAGGAGTATATTTCTAGTTACCAGAATGGATTTAGAATCACAGCTATAGAATACTGTGGACTGACCAAGATATCAATCTAATGTCGTGCAGGTGGCTCAGGATCAGGCACCTCAGGTACAGGGGCTGCTGCAGGTCAGGGCTGAGCATCTCAAAGACTGGGCTTTTCCCATCTCTTATTCCTCTTGCAGCATTTGACCACCATCATGGGGCAAGATACTTCTCAGTGCCAGACAAGCAGTCAGATGCCCCAAACTGGGCTGTGGTCTGCTGCCTGTCCCTGTGTGCTTCCAAAAACAACTCCATTTCTGGCCTCTCCCTACCCATCAAGAGGCTCGAAATTGCAATGATGCCCCCCTCAATACAGTGCTTCACCTTGCCTTCCCCAAGTTGCACACACCTACTACTCCCAGGATCTCCAACATCACTCCTGTCCTCCACAAACCCTCAGCTGACAACCACAAAGGAGTTTTGACATCACTCCCCCAGGAGACGATGGTGGGGAAATGCTGCAAACCAAAGCAAACTGCACAGCTTCCTAAGAGACAAGAAACCATTCCCAAATCCAGTTGTAGCCATAACTGACTGTCACAGTTTTTCTTTCAAAAAACAAAGAGCCCTGTTCCGTGGTAATGCAAACAGTTGCTGTTCCAGCAGAGTTCCCCCCCACCCTTTCCCTTCCCTGCCCCGTTCAATTTGAAGTCAATTACAGGAAGGTTAATGGGGCAGAGAGGATGCCAGTCGGTTGGGTAATGATGTCAAAGCACCTGGCATTGCCTGGGCAACAGCTAGGCAGCGGGGATGTAAATGAAGGCACAGGATTGCACTTGGTCCCTCGAAACGAGCTGATGCAATTGAGCGTATCAGCATTAATGAACATGGAAATGACGAGAGAGCACCCAGAGAAACAAGACACTGATGGGGGGGTGGGAGCTGCACCCACTGCAGGAAGATATGGCAACAAGCACCGTGTTCTGGGTGTCAACAGTAACAGCCTCCACAGTGCGGACCATCCCCCAAGTCTTCACTCAGATGTGCTTCCCATGGTTTAACACTCGGGGTTTGCACACCCGAGACCAAATCATGTTGATCTGCTGAAAGCTTCCCTCATGCAGCTCCTGGCTCCTCTCCAGACAAGCTGTCACAGAAAGAGCAAGAGGGGAGATTGTGTGCTTCAAGAGGCCACATCTTAGAGTGACCTGATAAACATGAAGCCACGGCAGCAAAGACCCAGGGGCAAGAGGTGCACAGGACCAGAGGTGCTTTAGGGCACTTCAGTGCAAGGAGCAGTGACCTGCTCAGCGGGAAAGCTGTTCCAGCAGTGGAAACCAGATTCTCCAAAGCTTGCAGTCCACACATCATCTGCAATTGATATTTTGAAGTTTTCAGGCAGAGGAATGGGAGATTTTATATGGGATGTTTTCTGCCAGTACAGCACTTGGCATATTGTGTTTCCATGGATCAGGACTACAGGGCAGCACATCAGAGTACTGCAAGCCTCAGACACCGTTTCCAGCTTTGGTCCACCATCCAACTGCTATGTCTTCTCTCTAGTCCATGAGCTCCATCAGATCCCCCTCAGCACATTTACTACTTGGAAAACCTTCACCCCAATGCTATTCAGTGCTTTCCTATCCCTGGCCTTTTAGACCACTCCATGTGACCACTCTCCCTCTTTCCTCACCCCATTCACAGTCCAACACAGCTTCAGTGATGCAGATGCCTTTGGTCCTCATGAGGAGGCCATCCAACCCAAATCCCAGTGGCATAGGTGCTTGTGCCCCTCTCAAGCTTTCTGCTCACCCTCTTCAGTTCCACAGTCCACCCCCAAAATATGCTCCAAGGTGGCAACAGCTCCACCAGCAGCCACAATGAGGTCCCACAGGGGCTCTGCTGCCCTTAGAAAAGCTGCATTAGATGGACAGGGGGAAGCTGACAGCGTTTCTCACACCGGAGACTGGCAGAGCTTGCACAGTTGAGACGCAGCTGTGCAAATGAGACCCCAGCAACCACCCCCCAACCCCAGTGATTCTCCACAGGCGTGAAGAGCACTATCAGGGACACAAAGCAGCCGACGCCACAGGGAAGCAGTTGGGTCATGCATCCATTTACAAGGTCAGCGCCCTGTGCCTCTTTAAAGTACTTCACTTTCGCCGGAGGCAAGTCAAGGTGACTCGGACAGGCTGTGCTGCTGCTGCCCCTGTTCCCACTGATGTTCCCTGCTATCCCTGCCCTTGCAAGCCCCTGGGAACTCAGGGCATCCTTCTCGGGTGTCTGGAAACGGCCCAACAAAGCAACAACCTGGGCCATAAATAACACTGGCAGTGGGCAGAAGCAGAGCAGCCGTGGGCTCTGAAGGGACCGGAGCATCCCTGGCCAACCCATATGCAGGCTCTGTGGGACACAGGGCTTGCTTCAAACAAAAACCTTCCAAACATCCTCCCTGCCCACCACAGCGGGACTGGGAACGACTGGGCTCACAGCAGTGCCGTCCCAATGCCAGGTCTCTCCTTGAGTTGCTTTTAAATGTCAGCAGTAAAACAGCTACACAGAGTGAATTAAATGGAGGAGGGGGAGGAAAAAGGAAAAAAAAAATAAAGAGAGAAGAGAAAGACGAAAGGGAGAAGAGACAGCTCTGCTAATAGCGAGTCAGCCAGAAGTCTCAGAATCCATTTGAAATGCGTAGGGCTTAATTTAACTTAATGGTTTTGTCAAACATTGGCACTCTGTTAAAAGCACAGGAGAGCTGGTAATCCAAATGCCAGTGGCTCTGCTTTTGCTAGTCACAAGAAAGCTGCTGTTCCAGTCCCCAGATAGATCCATCTGGTTTCATGCAAGCAGCAAGTATAGCCCCGGCTACTGCAGTCACTCAGGAGGGCAGTTCTGTATTTACTTAGCAGTGGCAGCAGCTCTGGCTTTGCCCAGAACGTAAAAAATAAACATAGCCACTGCATTTCTGAGCTTGTACATGTCTTAAGGCAGCTCCAGGCTTCTCCTGAAAACACAGCTCAGTCAGGGGAAGAGAGATTTGCAACTTTCCCTCGGGAAGACAAAATTAAATCTTTCACCTATGTGGACTTCAGAAAGAAGTTGAAAGAAAAAAAGAATAGCAAACTCTTTGCTCACAGGCAGGGAGAGAAAGACACGAGCTGCAAGCTGGTTCCCCATCCAGCCCTGCTCTCCCTCCTCTCTCCAGCAGCACTAAGTCAAGGGCCCCCAGCAAACCCTGCAAGACAGAATGGGGCTCAACCCCAGGGCAGCACTAGCTCTGCCGCTATCAAATCTTCTTCTAGAGGAAAAAGTAAAAATTCCAACCTGCCATTTAGGGTGATCTTCCTTCTGCAGACTGAGCCTGTCTTTACACATAGCAGGGACAAGCAGAGGGTTTTTAAGCCTCCTTGCCTGATGCCCTATTCTGGCAGTAGATTGGGAATTTGGGACACCTCATTTTGGTTTTGTCCCCCCTCTGAGGGCACCAGTAGATGACTTGCAGGACCAGCTACTGTGTGATTCAAGCCACTGAGATACAGGCACACTGGGGACAGGGATCAGGCCACTCTCCCCTTTGCAGTGACAACAGTCCAGTAAGGTCAAGCTTGCCTACAGAGTCTTGGGTGGAGGCTAAAACATTACTTTTAACCTTTCAACCATCTGCAGGACATCAGTCACTGATCTGTCTTCTGCGCCCACACCCTCCCAGGCAGCAGCTGCCACCACAAACTGGTGAGATGAGAGATGTTGGGAGCACAGCTCTGCCCACCTCCCCAGGCCCCTGTGATTCCAACAACAGATCCCAGAAACCTTCCCTTCCCTGAAGGCAGTCTCTACTTCCCAGCACATTTCTCAACACTCTCCTCTGGCTCATTGCAGAGAACCCTCACTGCCATGTACCACAGGCAGAGGGTTTGTTTAAGGAGCCAGCACTAAAGGAAGCACTGCTGCCAACCTCCAAAGCAAAGGGCTACAGGGAGAAGCAAGCCCTAAGCTCCAGGTCCATAGGCACACTCCCTGCTCCACACAGTGCAGGTGGGAAAGGAGCTCCAGGAAAACTCAGAGGGGGTAGCGGAGCCTTTTGAGCCCCTGCATCGCCTTAAACCTCCCCCTCCATCCCAGGACCTGGATTTCTGTTTGATTTAAGACACAAATGGGATGGAGTTTAAAGGTCTCAGCCTGGCCCTTGACTCCTTGGTGGGAGTCTTTCCACATCACAAAACCACCAGACAATTCAGCCTGATTGACAGCCTTTCAGGCAGAGGGGCCCGGGGCTGAGGGAAGGGAGGGGGCCGTGGGTCAGGGCTAAGGGGGGGCAGCCAGAGCAGTGCAAAGGGCTGGGAGAGCAGGGGATGGCTGCAAGGTAGGGGGAATGCTCAAGGTTTGTGCTTCCACAGGAAAAAGGTTTTTGGGAAAGGATGAGAGGCTAAAGCACCCTTGGGGGATTCGATTCCACTTAATACAGGCAAAATCCAAATTGCAGACAGCACAGGCAAGGGCAAAAAAGAGATTTGGTTTAATGCACTTTTTCCTGAGGTAAGTGGATAGCAGCATACACCAAACAAGGCAGGAAGCTGAGGACAACAAGGCAGAAGGAGGACCCCAGGCTCACAGAGAGGAGAGGAGTCAGAGACAGGCAAGAGCCAGCAGAAATCAGAGATGGGAAAAAAAAGTGACCAAAGCCAGAATTCAGTGTCTCTGGGCTCAGCCACTGAGGCTGCAGCAAAGGCTGAGATGGCAGCATGGAATCACACACATGTGGATGTGTGCACCTTGTGCCATATTCTGCCTTGGGCCCCATCCTGCTCTCCAGCTCTACCAAAACCCAGCCCAGTGGAGAGACTTGACCAAGTTACCCCTGCAGCAACAGGCAGGACCCCCGAACAGACAGTAGCAAAGATTAACTGCTTCCTCACCTCCTCCACTCTCCTATTCTTCACACCCCATCTTAGGAGAGCTAGGCACACTGCTCAGCTTTTTTTTTTTTTTTTTCAGGCTTTTCCCCCTGTTCCAGGGCTGATGCCAACAACCTTCGTGGGTCTGCAGAGCCCAGTCTCCTGCTGTATGTGGTGATTCCCTTTCCAAGCCCACTCACCTTGCTAATTTTGGGAGAAGGTTCTCTGGAAAGTATTCTCACCTTGCAGTCTGGGTCAAACCCATTTTTGCTAGTCCCTCTTCTCAAGAGGACACAATGCACTTCTGTGGAGAGTCATCAGCACTTGGGGAGACCAAGCAAGGGAATGTAAGAAAACCACAGATACTTGTCACGCTATCTTATTTATCCCCTCTTTTGCACACAGGAAACCCTTTCTCCTACCTTTTTTTTTTTCCCCTCTAAATAAAAGACAAAAATTTTAAGCTGGTGCTTTAAAGCACAGCAACCGCCAGCCCATCACCATGGCTTGCCAAGAGAGCAATTCATCCTCTGCCTCTATTCTGCAGTAGGTAAAGCCCCCCCTCTCGCTTTTGTTCATCTCCCCGCTCTTTTGTCTGGCCCTGAAAGCGTTGATCACTCCTGCATGAGGAATGTGAAACTGATGTGATGTGATAGGAACAATGCTCCAGCCCCGCTCCTAGCAGCCACATCAAAGTCCCCATTTGCATGGCTTCCCCTTGCCTGCCTGTCCCCCTCTGCCCCCGGCCGTGCTCTGGCTGCTTCAGCGCCTTCATTGTCCTCCCAGCTTCGAGAAGCAGCCTTGGCCTCCTGCTAAAAGGCACTCGATGTGCTCCTCATGCCTGCCTCTTCCTCCTTTTTCCATGGGAGATGGGATCCATGGGCAGCATCTGGCTGACAAGAGATATGGCATCGACTCAGGCTAGGATGCACCAAAACACACTCTCTGTTAATCCTGCTGCTGTCTGGTACCCATTCCCCAATGGATGCTTCTTCCTGCAGCACTGCCAGGCTGGGGTGGGGGGTCTAAGCAAAGGGATGGAGAGGTGAGGAAGAGCTGATAAATCGGGGGTGTGGGGTAGTGGGGCCCAGCCCTGTTAGAGGAAAATGGGGAAGTGCATTAGCATCAAGATTAGGACATTTCTAAACCAGTGAAGAGTATAAGGGTAGTTCACACTGAAAATGCCTTGCTCTTTCAGTATCTGGGGGAGGTAGAACCCAGCCTGTCCTTCGGGTGTAGGTGGAGAGACAAGGAGCCAAACTTTCAGTAAGGACACGACCTGCCAGGTGGGCACCCACCACACCTGTAGCACTGCCAGCCCATGCAACACTCTCCAGCGCTGGCAGCTGCATGGAGCTCAGTGGATGCTACAAATGCCAGTGGAGCAGCTGGATAAACACAGCTCTGGGTCCAGGCAGCTGAGCCCAGGAGTGCTGTCTCCAGGTAAAAACTCTTCTGCTGTCTTATAATGAAAAGCTACAACCCAAAGCTAAGCAACGCCCTTCCCAGAGCACGCTGCCCAAGGAGTTTCTCCAGACCTCATCAGGTCAAAGGCTTTAAACCAGCACCAGCAAAGGAATCTGCTGAGAGAAAACAAACCCTCCAGTGAGACAGAGAGCCTCTCCCCAGTCTCACAGCAGCTGTGGCCCCACAGCAAGCCGGTGTTGACATGACAGCAGCTGGAAAGTGATCACTTTCCAGCTTCCCGAGGCACCACCTGCCTCGAAGTCCCCTGGTTGCCCCAGGCAAGCAAGACCCCTTTCCCTTCAGAGGGCATCCAGGTGCCTGCTGGCAGGCAGGGAGATACAAGCAGCACCTTGGCAGAGCAGGGAAAACCCAGATACTGGCCATGCCAGCTGTGGAGCAAGTGGGAGGCTGGCATGGGACGGGACCAGAGGAGAGCAGCAGTGGGACCACATGGAACCACATAGCACCACTCAGTGTTGGAAACAGGAGGGACACTGATGCTTCTGCAAAATTGAGGTGCTGCAGATACACCTCACAACCTGATGGATTTAATTTTTTTTGGCAAAGAGGCAATAAACTTACCTAACCCTTGCCACCAGGGCCCATTAAGATTGATTTTCCCCGTTCCCCTTATCCTAAAGCATCGGACTTCCCTTCGACTTCAACACCAACCGTGATGCTGAGTTGGCTTGTGTCACTAACCAACACACAGAGATGGGAAGCATCTCTCTACCGAAAAAAGACACTTCCAGGTCCAGCCACTTCCAACAGAGCATGTAAGACCCAGGTGACCAAGGTTCTGAGCCCAAGCACATTTCCAGCTTGCACCTCATACAGAAGATCAGTGATGAAGAGGGACTCAAACGCACAGAAATCCTAAAACAACTGTCCAAGAGTCATTTCTGAATTATCAGCTCAGAGATCAAAATGCACTCATGGGTTACATGTATTATGTACTGCTTTAATGTTAAACAGGCATTTCTCAAGCACTTTGCAGGCCACCTGTACCGAAGCAGCCTCCCAAATCTTGAGATCCCCTACCTGTCCCTTCAGTCTTTACCTGGTTTTGTTTATTCTTCTATAAGCTTATAAATTATAAGCTTTATAATGTACTTATTATTTGCCCCCTATTCAAGCTCCTCTGCTCTTCTCTCTAGCTGAAGCTCAGCAACCTGCCAAGGGACACAGCACTGGCAACTATTCCTGATTTATACTGATGGAGAATATAACTTCCCTTTGCTAAAGTAAATAGAGTCACTACCAAGAGGCAGAGCACAATATTTTTTATTAACGAGCATATTTCTGCCTTAGTGCTCACTGGGGAGGCAAGACACTCAATGTGGAAGAACTAAGACCACCTTCCTAACATTTTGGGCCAGATTTGCTACACAAAGAGCCCGCTGTTGTGCATTACACCTGGCCAATGTCACTCCTAGTTAGGAAAAAAAAGACTCTCTGCTAGAGGAATATGGTGGGGTGTGATTAAGGAGGGATATTTCATTCTGGCATTCAGTCTTATCCCTGCCAAGGTGGTTTACCTTAGGACGACACCAGAAAGGCTGTTTTGCTGTAGCTGTCCTCACACATTAACCAGAGCACCCAGCAGTTCTGAGGCTCCTTCATCAGGCTGGGGGGAGCACAGAAAACACAACTGTGTTGCCCACCATCCTGCTAGGTTTCCACCTGGCTACCCCCAGGGGATGAAGCTCAGAATCCTCTGCATCCCCAGGAGGAGCAGAGGCCCCTGTGGTGGGCTGACCTTGGCTGGATGCCAGGTGCCCATCAAAGCCACTCTATCACTCCCCTCCTCAGCTGGACGGGGAGGGTAGAAAATACAGCAAAAGCTCATCGGCCAAGATCAGGGCAGGGAGAGATCCCTCACCAATTACCATCATGGGCAAAACACACTCCATTTGGGGAAATTAATTTATTACCAATCAAATCAGAGTAAGGTAATGAGAAATAAAACCAAATCTTAAAACAGATCTTTCAACCACCCTTCCCTTCTTCCTAGGCTAAACTTCGGTTTCAAATTTCTCTACCTCCTCTCTCACAGCAGCACAGGGGAATGGGGAAGGGAGGATGTGATCAGTTCATTACATGTTATCTCTGCTGCTCCTTCCTCCTCAGAAGCTGGACTCCTTACACTCTTCCCCTGCTTCAGCACGGATTCCCTACTACAGGAGTCAGTCCCCTACAAACTTCTCCAGTGTGAGTCCTTCTCATGGGCTGCAGTTGTTCACAAACTTCTCTGGTGTGGGCCCCTTCCACAAGTCAGTTTTTCAGGAATAGACTGGTCCAATGTGGATCTCTTCCACAGGGTACCATCCTTCAGGAACAGGCTTCTCCAGCATGGATCCCTCAAGGGGGCCACAAGTCCTGCCAGCAAACCTGCTCCAGCACAGGCTTCTCTCTCCAGGCGCCACAGGTCCTGCCAGCACAGGCTTCCCACGGGGTCAAGACTCCTTTTGGGCACCCACCTGCTATGGCATGAGGCCTTCCACAAAATGCAGATGGATCTCTGCTTCAGGGTGGACCTCCATGGGCTGCAGGGGCACAGCTGACTCACCAGGGTCTGCACTACAGGCTGCAGGGGAATCTCAGCTCCAGCCCCTGGAGCACCTTCTCTGTCTTGGTCTTCACTGACTTGGAGTCTCCAGAGATGTTACTTTCACACACCCTCGCTTGTCTCTTCTCTGGCTGCAACTGCAATTTCCCCCCCCCATTTCTTAAATCTGTTATCCCAGAGGTGCTGTCACCATGACTGATGGGCTCAGCCTTGGCCAGTGAAGAGTATGTCCTCAAGCCAGGTGGCATTGGCTGTCAGGCACAGGGGAAGATTCCAGCAGCTTCTCACAGAAATCACCTCTGCAATCCCCACCTGCACTACCAAAACCTTGCACACAAACTCAAAACATCCCCACACCCCAGCCCTGAAAGGCAGTATCAGTCCTTTTTTTGGTAGCTATAATGATGCAACAAGTAGCTTTGCTCAGACAGATTATGGCCTGCAGGACTCCAGGACAGGAGCCCTGCTCTCCTGTTGTGGGAGTGAGCTGTTGCAGAAGAGGACACAAATAAGATGCTATATACCCCTCCAGTAGTCCATCTCCCCAGCTCTCCACGCAGTGTCAGCAAAATAGGATAGGTCCCACTCTATCAGAAGAGTCCCTGGCGATTCTTGCATCAAGAAGAGGGAACAAATGCTTTGTGCCAGTAAGGGATACAGTGATCCCCACACAGTGCTCACTGGGCAGTAAAATCCACCCTCCAGAGGTGGTGAAATACTGCAAGAACCTCCTGCCCCCACAACCAGGGGTGTGTATAATTCCTCCCCTGGGGATCAGGGACCAGCAGACATTCCCTTACTTGTGGTCCCCACCAGCTC
>JAWWES010000094.1:62533150-62548941 GCA_035583135.1 Lophotriccus pileatus
GGTCCCCACCAGCTCCTGGCCACCATCAGCAGCTGATGCTGACCACAAGGGCTGCTGCTTTCCAGGACACTGCATCCAGAGGAAGCCCCCTCCACTCACCTTACAACCAGCATGGCATTTTGCTGGAGCCCAATAGCACCCCTCAAGCAGAGGCCAGTCAGGGACCCCCAACCCTCCCAGACCATACAGAGCCAAAATGATGCAAGACAGTTAAACAAAGCCACCCAGCTCACTGCATCCAATTGCCATCAGAGGCATGCCACAGGTGAAGAGACCTTGATACAGCTGGACAGATGTTGTTTCAGGGCTTCCTAATCCTCTGTCCCTAATTCATTCCTGGTTTCTGCAAGACACAGTTAATTCTTGACCAGCCACCACACATGCATGTTTCTTTGCTTTCAATCGGCCAGCAAAATCCATTTCCCCTGCCTGTCTCATCCGGTTTCCATCAAGCCTGCTGAATTCTCCTTCAGTGAAATAAGCAAGCTTACTGTAATACCCTCTTTTGTAAGAGCAAGGCAAAAATGACAGTCTTTCTGGTGCCTGACTATTTCCCTTCACAGGAGCTAAACATTGCTTGTTTTCCATTGTGAACTGTCCTGACTTCTTAAAATGCATGAAAGCACCAAGGGAGTCAATTCAAGTGGGAAAAGAAGTTTCTGAAAGAGAATATTTATTTACCTTGCAGTTTCCTGTGGAGAAGTTTAAGCTGGTAATTTAGGCTGGATGTGGGGATCTCCAGGTGAACACGAGGGGGAAGAGATGCAATTCAACATCTGCCTTGTCCAACACCAGCCAGGAGCAACCAGAGATTAAACGGTTGATTTAAGATTCTTGGTTGCAAAACCCCATTTGGTGGGTCTGTGGGAGGCAAGGCAAAAGCTTCCCCAGCTTGCACACCCAGGTGGTGTTTCGGCTTTTGGTACCAGAGCCACAAGCCACCTTTGGTTCTTGCAGAACAGAGTCCCAGTCCTCTGCAGTACATGATTTTCCCCTCAAGAGACGTCCTAAGGGTTTCTCAGACTAAGTTTGAGGCAGGAGAGAGGGAACAGAAAACCCAGACCTGTTCCTTCCACACCCTCTACTCCTTCCTTTTTGCTTTTCTGGTCACACACACCCATGGCAAAGGAGTTACAAGATATCAACATTATTGGCCCTGTGATAAATGCTGCCAAAGAAGCAGCACGTGAGTAAGAGTGACCCTTTCACCCAAAACCGGCTGGAGAATCAGGTCAAGCTGATATCTGCAAGCACCCACATTATTAACTTCTGCCCAGAAGTAGACACCAGCAGCCTCAGAGCAGGGGGTCAGTCCTCAGGGATGTACACCAAGGAAGGAGACCACCAGAGAGCCCTCCTCCCGTCCCCACCCCTGCCTGAGCTGGACAATTGCACATCTGGAGCCAGGCAGCTGATGGGAACCCAGCACGATGCACACCAAGCTCTGCAGAAGGAAACCTGGCCCCTGTACTCCATTTGCAAAATGCTTGAAGCCTGATGCTTTCAACACAGGAAACATCCAAAGTCCTTACACTTTAGGGTTTAATTCCCTCCTCCCCCTCCCTGCAGTAGCCTGGAGTTTTCATTTCTCATCCTCTCTTGTTTTAGTTTCCTCACACTCTTTTCACATGCTTGCCTTTTTTTCTCTTTTGGCGGCTCCTCAAGTTTCAATCTCTTTTCCAAGTTACACGAGATGAATTTAAGACTTCTGCCACTCCTCCCTGCTCATTAGCAGACATAAATTAAAAGCAGAATTAAAGTGATTACTTGCAATGCCACTTGAGACACCTTGAAGCCTCTTATTGCTTTGCCATGTACTGTGAATTCTGATCCACCAAGGGACTTTACATTTGGACCTTGCCAAGTGTTTATCTACATCCTGTTAGATAAGTTTGGGGGAAGAGCTCTCATCCTTCTCAGAAATAAGATAAGATTAAGACTTTGCTGGAAGCTTTCCATTCCTGCATCAAGTTTGTTGCAAAAAAGTTACCACCTATTGAGGTCTTTTGACCCTGAAGTGTAGATACGACCCACTTGCAGGAAAAAACATGCAAAAAAATGTTTTGTTTTGGTTTTTTTTTTGCGTTTATTTGTTTCATGGAATTTGGGTAGGATGTTACCAGACCTGTACTGGAAACAGTTACCACCTGCAGGGCACTGGTCAGCTACAGCCTCCCACAGAGACCATGGCTACAGTGAGCCAAGGAAAATCACTGCACACCAGACTGCTTCCAGAACCAAGAGCATCCTGTTGATTTCCAAATTTCCAGGAGAAAAACAACTGAGGACCTGCAGATTTTTACTGCTATACTTAGCTGCACCTGTCCCCTCCCCTCTGCAATCCTGTGTGTCAGGGAAGAGGCTGAGAGAAATGTCAGTTGCTCCACGTTCGGGACCTGATGTGCTGACATTAGCACCCAAAGGTTGTGGAGGTTCTCTGAGTGCAGAGTTATTTCAGAAGTTTCATATGATGCTCACAGGTGCAGCTCCTACTGTTAAAGCTCAGTTGGCACAAACCAGCGGGCAGAGGGCTTGCAGAGTCCTGCCTGTCCCACAGCACCACTCACACCCCTGACAGTCACGTACAGACCCAGGCAAGGTGTGAAACTGAGCTCAAGTGCCTCAGGGATGAAGGGCTTGGGGCAAAGCACCCAACCACGTGTGGGAAAAGAGCAACAAGAAGGGCTGAGCATGTGTCACAAGATACTCTACCCCAGCTGGTCACCGGAAAGGAGCTGGGAGTGATGAGGTCAGAGCACAAAGCCAACAGCTCAGCAACTGTCAGCTCAGAGCGCCAAGGCACAGCAAGAGCACAGGGGCCATCACCGCTACGTAAGACACCACATGCCTTAATCTCTCCCTGGGGAGAGAACCTCTTCCAGGCCAGACTGTTTGTGTACTCAGCTAATTTTGTTGCCTGACTTTCCACCTACTTGCTCAGCAGAAAACCGATCCTCCCAAGTAATCATCACTATTTCATCCCTACCCTCAGACCCAAGGCCATGGCATAAGCAAAACCCTGCTACACTGCATCACCTGCAAACCCAGTGTCACAAGGGCAACTGGCTCCCCTTGCCGTGTCCTCTTTGCTGAAGCTCCCCTCCCAGTCTGAGCACCATGAATGCCAGCACACTCAAATACTGCAACCCACTCGTTAACCTAAACGAGCCTCATATATCCTAAAATGCAGTTCCAAATCTCCTCTGTGGCTCCTATACACAAGTCAGGCTGTTCAAGCTCAGTAGTATAATTAAGGGAAAAAAATACCCTGCATACACCAGGGAGCATCATGAACAGCATGAGCTTAGTATTAGCTCTTGCTAGAGCACAGTGAGATTATTCCTGCTGCTGCCTTCAGTGACGGTGTCCACACTTGTAAGTGGAAAAAAAAAAGGAAAAAAAAAAAAAGAGGTTGTGGAAGTGGAACAGCTTCCAAAAAGAATTAGGAGAATGAGTTGGGAACTGGAAAGCCTGCTGTGCAGACACAGGCTTGAGCGCTCAATTGGTTCAACTAAGCCAAGAGTCAATCAGGAGAGGACTTAATCACCCCCTGCAAAAATACCAGTGCAGGGAGATTTCTGCTGGCAGTGGGAACACTGCTCTGGGACTGCCCAGATTCCACACAGCGAAGGCAAAGGAGACTACTCAGCTTGTGGGTCACTGTAAGAGGCCAAACAAACTAGCCTGGGCTTGCAAGTATTATGCCCAGTTCTTGGCTCCAATTGCAAGCCACCCCAACCCTTATTCCCAGGCTGTAACAGAGAAGGGCAGATGAGTATTGGAGAAGCCCTGGTCCCCTCCCTCGGACCAGCCATACAAAGAGGAATCAGAAGCCAAGCTGCATTGCAACACCAAGGGCATCCACTGACAGCCCACCCTGAGATGTACCTCCTTTATCTCTTCATTTCATGAACCTTCCTTTATCTCTTCAATTCCAAGAGACTTGCCAAAGGAGAAGCCCATGTTCTCACTAAAGAAAGTCAGGCCAATGGTCATTTGGAAAAAGAGAAGGCTGATTATTTTGTTTTTAAAATACAAGTCAGCTACCCTCACTGGATCAGGGGGAGGATCAATTAGGACAGATCAGCAAACTTAAGAGGTCAGAACAGGCATCCCATGTGTTTTTCCATCACTTTGAAGTCTCACTGTTCTTCCATATTGAAACCAATTTCATCAGGGAAGCTCTGCATCAAACAGTGCTCTAAAGCTCAGCTGCAACACCAAAGCCTGCTCTTCACTCCTCCCTCCAATTACAGTGCTCATTTCACCTTTAAAATAAGGCTGCCTGGGATCCTACTTGAGCTGACTAAGAGATGGCACAGATCAGCCACTGCCAGGTTGGGGCTGCAATCCCATTGAAGAGCTGCATCCAAACTTGCACATGGGAGAGCAGGTACAACTCACTGAGAATCTGTCTTTTCTCTGGGGCATCCTCTGCACTGTCAACACCCCTGGCACTAGACTACTTTTTCTTCTAAAAGCAAGGGGACACATGGGCTTGTGCACAGGCCAGGACATCAAAGGCCTGGGATCATTTGCACAGGCCAAGTTTCTTCACAGGGCTTATGGAAGAGTGGATTTAACTAGGCAGTCCTGGAGCAGAAGAGGCAGAGTTCAATTCCCTTTTATTGACTAGTATGGCTTTTGTCCTGCCCTCCTTCAGGTTGCCTCCTCACCTTGGCAACAGCACCTCACTGGTCAGTCTAACAAACAGATGACTTGGAAAAAGGAGGAAGTTTTTCTTCCCTTTTCAGTTATTTTCTTAAGCTTTGGGGGCCTTCTTTTGCCATTGCACATGGAGTTCTTTGCTGCTAAGCTTTGGCTGCTTCTACTCTGTGTTTGGAGCCTCTGAGGAGGTGACTGTATAGACACATGGGACCCAGCTCACTCACTGTCCCACCCCTGGCATCTCATAGCTCCTCCCCACTAGAGGATTTTCAAAAAGGTGTTCAGGGACCACATTTCACCAGCTCACTGCAGAAAGGCCCTTTGCTCAGCAGCAAAGCATTAGTAGACATGCAGGGAAAAAGCAGATAAGCAAGACGACTTAAAAGAAATTTGCTTTGGTAGTACATTCAAAGTCCCTTTTTCCAGAACAGCCATGAAGATCCAGAAGGGATGCTGCACACAGGCCTTGTACCAAAACCAGACTGCTTTTCTTTTACAGCATTAGTCTCAACCAGGGAAGCAGGAGAGGTCTAGCCAACCTGCAGACAGGGTAACTGGGGACTACCCCCAGCAATGCTGTTTTCCTCAGAGGGGTGGTGGGATGCACAGACCTGGAACCATCAGCCACCTCCAAGTCAGCTCCTGCAGCTGCTGTGACAGATGTGGGGACAGATGGGGAAAGAATGATGGGAAGCAGCAGTGACATGCTGCAGAAACAAACCACCTTCCTTTCAAGCAACCTTGCTGTGTGCTGAGTCAGGCTCCTATTTGCTTCATATTCACCCTTACCCAGAAACCACCTCCTACTCACTCAAGCCTCATCTCCCTCCTCTCTTCAGCCTTTCTTGCTCCTCTTCTTCCTTCCTCGTTCCCATCAGGGTCAGAAAACACTGTGGTTCAGCATCTTCCATTTGTGATTTGTGTGATTTGTACCATCTCCAGCCTGGTAAACTGTAAGATACTGGAGAGGATCCAGGACTGCAGGAAGCATGTCTGCCTTGGCAGAGACAAGAAACAGAGGAAGAAACTGGATGGGAACTAGATGGGCTCTTCCTTCACCTGGCGCCCCAACCTCTCTTTCCCAAGCCGTGCGATTTATCTCCCTCCGGACCATCTCTGCAGGAACCAGGTCTGTTACGGAAATTAAAACATGCTGTTGCCAGCAGATGGCAAGATCAAACCCTCGGCACGCCTGTCCCCTCCAAGCAGGGATGGCAGACACCACAGGGCTCGCAGCCAAGTGCATCAGAGCAGGTGCCAAGAGAAGCTCCTACACTGCTCCCTGAAGGACCACCAGCTTTGGAGTCTGCTGGCCAGTGGAAAAGCTCAGCAGGCCAGCCAGGTGCCACTCTGAATCTGGATTCTGGCACAGCCAGCCTTCCAGGAGCGACTGAGAGTCAACAGGGGCCTGCCATGCCATTGCATGCAACACACAGCGTGAGCACTTCCAAGGTGTTAGAGAGACATGAGGATGCTTCAATATTGAGACCGAGTTTGGGGTGGCGGGACGTGAAAACCCTTTCCCTTCTCTCCACAGCTTGTTCCTCTATTAGGGAAACATCCCTAATAAGCATATGCCTGAATCAAGGAAATATTCACCTCACAAATAACTAGCACAGGGGCCTAGTGGCTGCACGTACCACTAAAAGGTGTGACCCATCAGGAGATCCTTTCCTAAAAGCCAGGCTTCAGTGTTACACACACACATACACAGAGGAACCCTAGAAGAGGCAGCCTGATGTTTCATTGACTGCAAACACAAGGTCATTATCATCCCCCAGAAAAATCTTCTTCATTCATGTACTCCCAAATGATAACACAAGAGCATTCAATCCCGAAGACGTCTGCGCTCCAAGCTGGTGACAGCTCTGGAGACAGCACAGAAATAAATCCCTGCAGAAGCGTATTAGGATGGCTTGGAGCTAGCAAGGCAGGCACAAACTTCTCCTGAGCAAGATGAGCTCAGTCAGGTATTACTGACTGACACATGAAGAGAGAAATGCAACCCCTGCCAGGAAGATAGGATTTCCAGGTGCCCCTTCCTAGCCCCAGCAGCGTATTGCTCCCCAGACCAGCACTCCTCAACCCATGCACTGAAGGCACCGCTGAGCAGCCCCAGCACCACTGCAAAGGCAAAACCTCACACCCATACAGCAGCACTTGCACACACAAGCAGCTATACGAGAAGGAGAGCAGGTTTGTGAGCAGGGTGATGTTGGAATATATCACAAAACAGCTCATGGATTTTTGAAATAAGGTGACAAGGAATGCAGTCCTGAAGAGTCAGAAATTTGTGGTCACAGCAAGAATAGGAAAGAAAGAAGCCTTTTAACCAAGGGGTCTTCAAAACTCCCACTGTTTCCCCGATGGATTAGGGATGCAGGTAATGTACACGGACCCTGGCCCTAAGGGCAGGATAAGGTGTCCTTGTGCACTTGAGCACCAAAACAGGAGCTTGTACTACCTGAGGTTCTGCTGGCCTAAGCTCTTGTACAGGCAAAGGTCAGATGAGAAACAACCAGCTCTGGGGGGTGGAAAAAAAAAATCGGCAATTTTTTGTAAATTAATTTCCCGCAAACAGACTTTTTGCTGGTACTTCTCATCATTTAAGACAAAAGGGTTGAAGTTATCATCTGGACAGTCAGAGCACTGCCATGCCAACAATCAGCCTAATCCTTCTGATTAGGAGAGGATTTGGAAACAAACAGGAGGGGAGATTTCCTTCCTTCCTTCCGCAGCATTTCAAACAAACCCGCTTCATGCTGTGCCACGAGGTAACCTTTTGCCAGGCTGTCCTCAGCCTAGCCTAGACACAACAGGGCACTGAGCACTGTATCTGGGGTCAGAGACCTAATTCTTAAGTGCCTCTGAACATGTCCTGTTCAAAGGATCACAGCAATCCCCACACCACAGCAATATCCTCCTGCAATCACCAGGAGAGCCCGGGGTGACACTACCCTTGGCTGGAGCTGAGCCCTGAACTCCCAGTGCCCTCTCTGACCTTCTGTTCCCTGCATTCCCATGATACTCTTGCCCCAGGGCACAAGGAACCTGCCAGGATTGCTGATCAGCTGCATGATCTGCTTAAGAGGAGAAGAGCAAAGCACACCGCCAGCTCCTTTGCAGCCTGTGCCATTTCTGTGCTATGCTCCTTAGTTCTCTGGGAAGCACCAGGGTCAGCTGGGTGGACTGCAGGTAGCACTGGGTGGGCTTAGTCATGCCTGTCTCCCAGGAGTTGGGAGATGCTGAAGAAACACGACAGCTCTGCATCCAAATGCAAATCTGAATCCCCAGTCCAAATGCAGGGAACAACAGAAGGGAAAGCAGAAGTGCCCTTTGGCAGGCCCCTTTCTCCCAGGCTAGATCACTCGTGCCAGCAGATTCAGGGAGGGGGCAGAGTGGGGCTGTCCATCAGCTGCTGACAGCACAGACACTTTATCCTCCGCCAGCTGGAACATCTGGGCAGCTCTGCATAAGCTTCTCGGGTACTCTGGACCATCACCAAGTGATAGTTCATCCTCATTCTCCCATCCTTGCCAGCCTTCTGACCATCCACTCCCTAAATAGCTCAGATCGTTTCAAAGGGAGGGTACAGTGAACAAGAGGATAAAAAAATAAATTTTCCCCTCTCTCTCACCTGCCTGTGCAGCATCTCGGTCTGAAACTGTGGGTCAAACAGCCTCCTTCAGTTCAAGGCAAACGGAGTGCTGTGATTTTTAAGTGACCATCAGTGACCCAGAGCTGCAGCATGGAGAGAGTGAATGCAGACCTGCATCTTAAGTAGATTAGATTCTGTATTACACTTTCATAGACACAGCAGAGAAATCCCCTAAACACTTCACAGCCAGGTGTAATACCAAGATGCAAGGCTTAATGCCATGCAAGGAACATGCTTACCACTGGCTGCAGTCTGGCTCCTCAGACCCTGCCTCACCCTGGGGAGCGTGAGCTAGCAGGTACTTTAATTTTAACAAAGGAAAGAGGTACAACCACTCAGCTTTTGGTTAACCAAAAGCATGTAGGCACACTGCTGTCAGGGCTACAACCCAGCACATCTGCAGGCTAGGTCCTGGTGAGGGTTATTCTAGCCCAAAAGAACCAAACCAGCCTGCCATGATCTACACAGGGAGCACGAGACTGCATACAGCTTTCTGCCTCAGTGGAACAGGCTTAGAGCATCCAGGGAGCAAGACCAAAGCACTCCCATCTGCCTGAGCATCACTCCCAGCAAAGCACAGTAGGCATAGCAGAGCTGGGAGCACCCAGCATCTTTCCTGCTAGTGTTTCCCCTCTGGATACAAGGCAGCTCATCACAGCTCCAGCCCAGATCCATGATCTGCAGCTCAAGGGCAAGAAGGTGGTGGACAGCCACACTTGCAGCAGGAGCAGAGCAGGAAGCTTGCAAATCAGGCTACAAATGCAATACACCCACGCTGCTCCAACTGGCAAGCCCTTTGTTGTGCATAAGCAGACTCATTGCCTCCCAGGACCTGCACACTGCCTTCAATTTGCAGTGTATGTCACAGAACCACAGTTCCCATCAGGGCAGCTTGCAAGGAGAGAAGGGTGTGACAGGGCCCCTCGTGTAGGTGTCACATTAACACACTGTGACAGTAATTAACACACCAACGGATTAAGCCTGGATGATCCATCTAGTCATCATAACCTCGCTTCAGCCCCAGCAAAACTTCTTGCCACACCGAAGTCACTCTTATCCCTTCCTGATCAAAAGGGGATTGCCAAAGGCTCACCAGAAACGGTGCTGCCAGTTTTCACATTTTCTTTTTGATTTTAAAGTTGCATAGAGAAATTCATGGCATATTTTTCAGGCCGAGATGTTGACATTTGCCCAGTGTGAGTGTCCTCATTGCTTTATTGAAAAGATGTAGCTGTACAAATCACCAAGAACAGAAGGGGGCAGGGAAAACCCTTGTGAGATGTAGTTGGGTTGTGCCTGATCTTACAGTTGTCACACATCAGTGCTGAAGATGTACAACCAGATGACTGTGGTACAGCTTGAAACCTGTACCTGGAGACACTTGATGAGGCATGTCTAGGCAGAGAAGGGATGCAGCATGAACCTGGGGTGCACAGCATCACCGAAAGTCCTCACAGCACAGAGTCTTGCTGGAGGGCACCTTGCAGCTGCAGGTACACAAGCACAGGCTCTGTACTGGTGAAGTGCGAGGGATGCCTTTCCCCACTCAGCCCCTGACAGCACCTCAGCCCCCACAGCAGGAGGAAGAAAAAGCCATCAGGTCCTCAGCTCTTCACAAGACTGGGTAGATGGTGAGAGGGTGCTGTGGGCTATGAAGACTTGTTTTCCTGAATGTATGAAATTGGAAAAATTCACAGCAGAGAGAAAAAAAAAATCTCTTTACTTCTGAGCCATTGACTGTGAAAGGCTGGAGCTACACGCTGCACGCTCACCCTGTTGATATGCCTTTCCTTGAATGTCCACTACTGTCCACTGGCAGGGACAGAACCCCAGACGATATGCAGCTGCTGATCAAGCCATTCTCAGGGAATAAGCCAGCCTGAAGCATGCAGCAGGAAAGCAGTGGGGCAGATATTTTGATTCACATTTGCAAGGGCTTTTGACAGGAGCAAAGAAAGAACATTTTAAGCATTCCTTTCAGCCAGCATGCATCCCGGCCCATGAGACCCCTCCTAGGGCAAGGCATAAGAACAATCTCTTTCAGATCAAGGGCTCCTTTGTCACCCTGCTGCAAGCCATTTGACCTTCAGAGTCAGAAGGAAGCTCATATCACAAGTGGTCTGATGGGCCCGGCTTGGGAGAGAGCCCAGGCACTCGAGAAGGACCACAGCCCCGCTGCCAACCCCAGTATCTCAGCAGGGAGATA
The DNA here is from genome assembly GCA_035583135.1 of Lophotriccus pileatus. NCBI lineage: Eukaryota > Metazoa > Chordata > Aves > Passeriformes > Tyrannidae > Lophotriccus > Lophotriccus pileatus. The sequence continues at coordinate 62,543,683 of JAWWES010000094.1, forward strand.
AACAGACCCCTAGCCTGAGCACTCAGCTCTGGAAACACTTGTTTCGGCTCAGCACATTTCCTCTGACAGCCAGATACAGAAGGTCACTCAGGCCAGCTTTTCCATGGACAAGAATATCCTTGCCAAGAAAGAACAGACCCAGCCAAGCTATACCATGGGTGTCCAGAGAAGGTAGAAGCCTTTGAAAAAAAATCTAGCCTTCACCAACAGCATCTTCACATTTCTCTTAAGTGTATCAATCCCTTCTGCACCCTGTGCTCCGAGAAGGGAGCCTGCAAACCCTTCATCATTCATTCACAGCTCTCCCTGCAATTGCCCCACCTTGAATATTTGGAGCTCTCTTCACTGCACCTAATTGCAGAGGTATTTATTAAGAGCACAGCACTCCAGAATGACACTTGGAGACAGCTGACCCCACAAAGGGCAAGAACCAGCATGGCTTCTGCCCCAAAATTCATCAAGTCCCTGGTGTGCAGTCTTTTGAGTACTGCTTGTTATTGACAGTGAAGCTCCTCCCCACACCAGAAACCTCAACAAAGTAAGAGCTGACACAAGTTGCTATTGCTGTAAGATATATGACATGCAGCCATGCTGCCAGGGACAGCTCTCCCCACAAGCTGCACCTCCTGCTCTGCACCAAGGCAGGACCACATCACTTCCAAGTCACTGCAGGGACCAGCCAGCATCTGAAATGCTGCGTCTCTTCCCAACCTTCACATGCTGGGCCCTAGCAGAGCATCTCGAGCCAGCTGAAACTTTAAATGTGTGCCTCAGAGATCAGTGTATTTACACACAGGAGTTGCTTCTTGGTGGAGAAACATCAGAACAGGCACCAAGCCCCACACAGGGTTGCAATCACCCAGCTACCCAGATTGCCACGCCCCCACCACTGCCTTTTGCCAGGAGCTGGAAAAAATAAAAAATATATGGGCTAACATCAATGCAGCCACTATCCTCCTTCAAACCTGCCCTGCGATGACTTGAAACCATGAAAATAACAACAACAGTTTTTACAGGGAGACGGGAACGAATCTGAACATCAGCCACCAGCCAGAAGGAAGTCACGGCTGCATGGACACCGCAGAAAGCTGATCTTGGACGGCGCCCGGGTCAGCGTGAGCAAGGCACACGCTGGCCGGCATGCCAGCTTCTCCAGAAATGGGAAATGTGTGACAGATGCATCGTGTTTATGTAGCAGAACCGCCGCTCCCACAGAGCCCTGTCAGTCTGTTTGCACACACAGGCACGCTCCAGGTCTGCGCGCGTACCCTTCTCAGCCTAGCCAGGCACCGAGGTGTTAAAATACACATTTAACTAATTCAATTACAAAAAGGAAAAAAAAAAAAAAAAAGGAAAAATATTAGGGCGCACAGCCTGTGATTAAGAATTTCTTTCTCAACGTGCTGGCAACACGCCTGCAATTACGAAGCCCTTGATTCTCTAAATTCCCCGGAGATCAACAGCACCTGATACCAGCATGTCCTCAAGTCTTTCATAACCCCGAAAGCTGCTCCCCCACCCCGCTCCTTGTTTCAACACTGGTGAGATTTTTCACACCTTGCAGCTCAGAAACACTTAAACCTCGGACAGCCTGATTCCAGCTCGGCAGGTCACACCAGATTCGCTGGAGTAATTGGCAGCACAGGTGGGCTGCAGCTGACACAAGCCAGGGCAAAAGTACTCTCATTAAAAGCAGCAAAGCAAGACCACGCTCAGTGCGATGGAAGGAAAATTACTTTCCACACCAGCTCTGTCGAGCCAGCCACCAGCAGCACTGCAAAGGCAAGAGCTAGAACAGCCCTCCCGCTAATAAGATCTCCCAGAAATGCAAAGGATGGCCTAAGTAGCTGTGTGAAGGCAGGGCGGGAGGCTGGGGAGAGCCAGATGGCTTTTCCCAGCCAATAACCCCAGGTGCCATAGGGTTAAATCAATGCATGAAGCTATTAAAGGGGGTGGAAGTGTTTTAACATGGTTGAGTGAAATTCCTCACACTTTTAAGTCGACAAGGACCCCATTGGGGCTTAATGGGCTAGCACAACCCATCCCATTACAGGTCGTTAACACGCACTGGAGTCTTGGGAAGAGGGGCAATTAGGGCTCCCCACTAAACTCTGCCAAGAGGGACTCCCTCCTTTGAATCCCAGCGACTGGGAAGAGGGATACAGGAAGAGGCCATCCCCTCCTCTGTCCCCTGCACTTTCTCCACCTGGAAAGGCACACAAAGCAAGAGTTTGCAGCACGTTGAATTCTCAGCAGGCTTAAGGAGAAGAAAATTGCACTCCAGAGCAAAGTGCAGTGCTAAAAGCTCCCAACCAAACTTCCTCTGCCGGAGGATATCACTCTGCCCCACTTTCCTCTTTCCAGACTCAGGGCTGAAAAGCCACTGCCCATCACACATCCCGCAGCAAGAACAAAGAGATAGCAACAAAGCATCTGTCCTGGAGAAGCAGTAGGCTGTTTACCTGAGGTGACAATGCCGTGCTGGAATTACTTCCATCCTTAATTTCTGCCCTGTGGAGCGTGGTTGTCACCGGTATTTCTAGCCTAGAAATAAAGTTAAGTCTCCTCGGGAATTTAAGAAGAGGATTACATACTAATTATTTTCCACTGTCATTAACCCTAAAGCTGAGGTTAGAAGGAAAATCAAACAAGACTGACTGCATTACCCCTTGAACTACCAGGTTGGAGAACCTTGCCCAGGTCCCCTTCAGGCATCCCTGAGTAGGAAAACCAGAGCTGTCAGCATAATGGGGTGGGAGCCCTGTGACTGCAGACCTGGAATTAAAAATAGGAGAGAAGTGGCCCCCGAATGTGGCTTCCAGCTTCTCCCACACAGCCAGCTCTGGGAAGGGTCTGAAATACTGATCTGCAGAATAGACTGTACAAATTCGGAAACAAGAACAATCCAGAGCATCAATGCCTTGCTCAACCCAGAGCAGAGAACAAGCTGGGAAAAGTTCTGGGTGGCTGCAAGAGCTGTAGATGGGAGAGAGAGACCACCCCTGAGGGAGAATGCCTGGAGCAGTCCCAAAAAAAAAAATCCTACAATGCAGAGTGCAGACAGCTTTGGACAAGATGATTTGGCAAATAAGGATTTTACTGTGATGGAGCTGAAATTTATTTTTTCTTCCCTCCCATAAGAGGGTCCAAAGCTGCCATAGAGTGTAATAATGAACAAGTTTCAATAGTCTGCTTTCCTCAAATACCTCTTCCTTAGGGCATCCCACCCTGTCCACAATCTAAACATCCCCATCTTGCACATGTGCAGCACATCAGGGCTTTGGTCTCTCACAGTTGGTGTTTCCCTTCCTTGCCTATCTCAAAAGTGGGGTGAGATCGTTGTAACAGCACCATTCACCATAGGCAGTAAAATGATTCTGGACTTGCATCAGTCCAGCCAGGACTCAGCTCCAGCTCTTTCCCTTCTCCTCTGTACTAAAACACCTACCAAACACTGAAACCCCACTCAGAGCCCTTTTGTGGCTATGCAAAGTAAGTGGTTGCAGAAGTATAACTCTCTCCACTCCTAGTGGAGTCCAGGAAAAGCCAATTTTACAATTCTCTCTCCGGGTGCCTTCACAGCAACTATACATCAATCCTGACCATCAGCTGCTCACCACAGCACCCCCCTGGCTCAATGACACCAGCTGTAACACCTCTCTATCCATACTCCAGCTGCACCCAGCTCCTCCAGGTTCCCAGTTTCTTACATTGCAGCCACCTTTCCTGGGGCAAATGGGCTCTGCTGGGATCTCCACAACCTCCAGCTGCAAATACTCCCCTCCTTGCATCCTACTCCAAGTCCCTTCCCAGGATCCCCGTTCCCTCAAAGAAAAGCACTGCTCACCACCGATGGCAAGGCTCCCTAACATGCCCACCCATGGAACAGCCTGTTATTTATAGACCAGCCAGTTTGTACTTTGCTCTCATCATCCTAGAAGGAGCCCCAGAAACACCTAGATAACTGTCATTCCAGCACCAGGTTTTTGCTTTGATGTCTTGGAAGTGACTGAGCAGCTGCTGTAAAGCAACTTGCAACCACCTCTGCCCCACATGCACCTGGGCTGGTCTGCCCCAAAAGCAGAGAGCTAGGAGCACCTCCCAGCAGGGTCCCCAACCCAAAATAATTTGCAATCCGCTGCTTTATCTCTGCCTCAGGCTGGGGAAGGGCAGAAGTACCTGCAAACACCTCAGTAGAAACAAATAAACAAAAAAACCCCAAGCAATTGATTTTCTTGCTGTCCTCTTCTTGCACAGCTGGAAAAGGACCTCAGTGAGATGTCTAGTCCATGTCCTGTGTCCCAGGAAGGGCTCTTGACCCAGCCACCCCAAGAGACAAGGCTGGAATAAGCAGCACTAGGAGACACCCTGTCTTTTCCAGAAGTCTAGGAGAGGAGCTGAAGCCCCTTAAGAGAGAGGAATGCTCAACCAAACAGGAGCCACAGCTTGCAGCAAACTATTTCATGGTGAGCCACTGGCACAGATTTCCCAGAGAAGTTGTGGATGCCCTTGGATCTCTGGCAGTGTCCAAGGTCAGGCTGGATGGAGCTTTGAGCAACACAGTCTAGTGGAAGGTGTCCCTGCCCATGGCAAGGTGGTTGGAATTAGATGGTCTTTAAGGTCCCTTCCAACCCAAACCATTCTGTGTTTTTGCTCTGCAAAGCCCAGGGTAAGCCCAGCCTGTAAAGACTCCAGTGGGTCTCACTGTGCTGTTTGCTGCCAGAGTTGGAGCTTGAAGACAGCACAAAGGCGTGGGCTCCTTCCCACCACCCCCACCCCAGAGATGCTACCTGGCCTCATATAATCACAGATGTTCAAGAGAGAAGCAAACCAGAACAGGTCAGTTGAAGGGACCAGGGACACTGTTCTAACCCTGCTTTTGCCCTGCTCACAGAGGATGAAGCACTGCTGATTGAGTGCATGGCCAGGTCAATCACCCTGCTGCCACCACATGGCAAGCATTGCCCGAGGAGTACAGGCCACTTCCCTGCTTGGTCCACCTTGCATTTGTTTTGTGTTTGAGGCACGGGCAGGTCTTATTTGTAAGATGATGAAATGCTCTGAAGCCTTACATGTACGTGCCAGTTAGATGCTCCAAACCCCACGCTCAGCAGAAGGTCAAGTGCGTGGTGTGCCGTGCTCAGCCACACGCTCCCCGCGTCAATCAGGCTCCTCAGCGGGATGTCTGAGGAAAACTTGGAACAGCATCCGCCACTTTGCTTTTATGGTTCACAAGGAACTGGCTTACAATGGGGGGGG
>JAWWES010000094.1:62553885-62579788 GCA_035583135.1 Lophotriccus pileatus
CGAAATGGCCTGATCAACAGGGGAAAGGAAAGCTAAAATCTGCTTCTCTTCATGCACCTACCAGCAGAACTGTTGTTCCGGCTCCCACATGTCACTGCCAGTGACAGTGGAGGCAGGAGGAACTCAGCTGGACTCCTCCAAGGCAGGAATGGAGCAGGGTGACTTGTTGCTGGGCCAGCACTTAAGAGAAAAGCATCTTCAGCTTGACAGCTCAGCAAATTTGATCTGAAGCTGTCAAGAAAGAAAAATTGTAAAGCCTTTAAATGTCATCTCAGGGGCTTGACTCCCTGAAGCACCACAGACAGACAGACAGATAAGCACAGTGCTGCACAGGGAGCCGGATGCCCTATTTTGGTTTATTCAGGTATTTGCTAATGTGTCCCACAGTGGCATGAGCTGTTAGCAACTCACGAAATCTGGTTTTCTGCCACCAGCTCTGCTGTGGAACCTCAAGGAAATCCCAAAGCCACTCCAAGTTTCAACTTCCTCTCTTTGCAGGCAATGATGCTTCCCCTGTAAGCCCAGGTGGTGGCAAGGTTAAAGGCTGACCCTGGTAATGCACTATAGCAAGCAGCCTTGGGGAACCCTCCAAGCCTAAATGCAGGAAGTGCAGTAAGTCAAACCCTTAGTTTGGGTCGAGATCCAAAGACAGGCCAGAACAATTCCTTGCTGTGAGAGGCAAAATCAAAATCATCAACACATGTCCTTTGCCATTGGTTCTTCTGACTTGAGGGCAAGTCCTGTCTTCTCCTTCCTTCCTTTACCAGGACTGGGGTGACAGCGAGTCCATCAGTGTACAACTGGCTCTACCCCGTGCATAAGGCAACCCTGCTTGGAAAAAAACTCCAGCATTGGCTGGCCTGACTGCATGGGAAGATGTACCAAAACTAGAAAGCACAAATAATCCATGCCCCTGAAGTCAAGGACACACCATGGCTGTTGGGGAAGTTACTCTTCATCCTCACTTTGCAGATGAACAGGCCAGTGGCTGATGCAGAGCAAGGAGGGCTGGGGGACAGCAAATGTGTCTATCTAAAAAAAAACACTGCACACAGTGGGGATACTGAGCATTGATGATCACCCTTCCAGTCCTCATCCCATCTAAGCAAGCTCCAAGAACAGGGGGTGTCTCAGAATTGCTGTGAGAGGGGCAACACTCACAAAACAGGAGCCCAGCAAGCAAGTTGTGTCAATGGGAAATGGTTAATAGTAGCTGGCTGGACTTCTGGAGGATGAATACCTTCACTGGGAGTCCCCAGGTGCATGCTTGGGATGTCCTGCAACACTTAGATTTCACAGAGCTAAAACTGCACCTTCTCCTGGCAAAACAACTCCAACTGCAGCCAGAAAGGAGGACCCTCCAAAACATTCTGGCACTTGGGACATGACAGGCATGCCCCATCAAAAGGGCAAGGGGTTTCTGCCAGGTGGCGTGGCCAAAAATACTGTCCTGAAAAATGCTCCCTCCTGCACAGATTTCAGCATTAGCTGGTGCTCTGTGCCCTGTCACAGCACTTACTTTCATGCATGAAATAAAAACTAGACTTGCCAACATACCAATGGGCCTGTCAAACTAATCATGTTAGGAGGACTGGAAACACACCAGCAGCAAGAGCCGGCCCCTGCTCCAGAGCACTTGTAGAAATCATGCATCCAGGAGACGGAAAAGCCTCTGTCATTCCCGGAACCAGGTCAATAAAAGCACAGACAACTCCATCCAGAGAGAGTTTTTTTATGAATCACAAGAAAGAGCAGCTTCAGCTCCCCCAGCTGCAAATAGGTGGGCAGGCACAAACAGCCAGCACGGAAACGTGTCTGTGCAACACGTGTGGGCAATGGCCGGGATATGGGACAAGAGGAAACCACTCCGAACTGAGCTGGGAAAAACAGCATCAGCAGCTCAGCGTGACTTTTCCCACCCCCACCAGCCAGGCTCCCAAATCCAACAACCTCCCACCCATACGGGTGTCTGGCATGCCGGGGAGAGACAACAGGCTAGGCAAGGATTTCAAAGCTGAATGTCCCAGGCAGCATTAAGTGGCCTCAGATTCAGGGATAGAGAACAACCCACCCTTTGGGCAGCAAAAATATCCAAAATACACTTCATCCAGGTGCCTCAAGAACAAAGCAGTCCCCTCCCCAAACCCACAGTTATCTGTGGGTGCACTTTACTGTAATGCTGCTATTTCTGGAGCTCTTCATTAAGTGAGAAGCCCAGAGGACTGGACAGAGCTTTTTTTTTTTGATTGAATTTCAGAGCAGCAGCAGCCTTTTGTTCTCTACCTTTCTTTTTAACATATTTATTTTTCAAGCCCTGAGTTCAGTTGCACAGGGGAGGGTAAATCATACACTGGTTGAAGTCTGGCACGGGTTGCCTGCCCTTTGCATCCAAGAAACACCTCTAACCACAGGAGAGGATGTGTCCTCATTATCACCAGCATTTTTTAGGCCCTAGACAAAAGAACTGTGGTGCAGAGTGTACCTATGGTACAAGCAGATATAAGGTTGTTTTATTATACAGGTTGCTTTATTAATTTCACAACCAAATCTCATGCCTGGCCCCAGGGTACCCAACCCATCCTGCTTCTCCAGGCAGGAGGGCAGCAGCAGATCCCTTCTTCTGTGCTGATCAGATTGCGAAGCTCCAGCAAACGGAGTTCCCCATCCATCACCTATCACATGGCACCCTAAAATGCAGTGTGCCCCCCCTGCAGCACTGGGACACCATGGCATTACCCTGGAGTAGGGATAGCTGTATGGGTCAGCATTACATGGCAGAGTCCTGCAAGTTACTACACCCAGTCTCCAAGTTATTTTCATATGTATTCCAGAGTCTGGGAAAGCCACGAGAGACCAAGAGAATCAGGAAAATACCAGGCTGCAACTTTGTGAACAAAATGAATTCACTAGCTTAACACCCACATAATTAAAAGCAGGCACATCCCTCCCTAACTGTTAGCACGGGGATGTGCCTTGTTGTGTGTTTGCTTTCAGAGGCAGGCGGTACTACCTACAAAAGCACAGGGTCACCAGCCCCTTTGCAGAGCTAGACTGCTCACAGTACAGAGGAAACTCACAGGGAACATGCTTGCCCTGAGGATCTCCATTTCGTCCCACTGAAACAGCAGTAACAGTAGCGCCTTCCTGCCACGGAGGTCTGAACCACCCACTGCTTCTCTCTCCTGGCCATTCAGAGGGCTCTGACAGCAATGGGGACCTCAGTCCTAACAGAGGAGAGAATGCTTTTGCTCAGTGGTGCTGGGAATGACAGCAGGCCCTGCGCTTCACACTCATCCACCAGCCAACTCCCTGGCTCTACCTGGCTCACTCTGGCTCTTAGCACCACTGATGGGAATGGGGAACTCGTACTGTCCTCTCCTCGTGGAGCAGACTGAACCAACTCAGTAAATACCAGTGGTGTTGATGGATAAAGAACAGGGAGTGAGAGCAGTCCCAGCCCCTCCTCTCACAGGGGCACCAACTGCCCACCACCCAGGTTTGGTCCAGTGGAGGTCCAGGCTGTAAGCTGCTTCCAGCATCAGGACAAAGCCTTCCCAGCAGCCTTTCTCTTACCGAGGATTTCTTGTATCACTTCCCGCAACAGTTCCCCCTTTATAGGGTGTGTTGCATAGTATTTAAATACAACCAGGTCTGGGCAAGCCAGATTTCAGTTTGATCCCATGTCCCCTCTGTCAGGCAATACTAAGAAAGGGGTCATGATTCCTCCACCAGCTGTTAGTACAGCATCACTTATTGCAAACCCTTACAGTCTTCCTCCTCCAGCCTCCCCCAGGCAGGGAGCAGCAGAAAGTGATTCCCCCTGAGAAAAGAGAGAGATTTCCCACATAATGGGCACCGGTATTAATTCTTCCAACTGCTGCAGCTTTTCTTTCACTCTGTGATTTTATGAGCATCACTCGATATTGGCAGCAGCCCCGGAGGGCATCACAAGTCACCTGAAAGGAAAACAGCTTCTTCCAGCACCGGCACTGAGCTGACTCCGAGACAGAGGGCGGCAGCTCCGGCCATGCATGGCCACACTGACCAGACAGCTCACAGCCCCGATGCCGGATCACCAGTGCCTCAAGAGGGCTTCGATGACATCTTTAGGGTGTCACGGCTAATTAGAGCCCTGACTATACCCTCTAATTAGGTAACACTTTCAGACAAATCACCCTGTCCTCGTCAAACCATGTCACGCCTTCAGAAACGATCCCTAATTGACTTAAAAGTAAACTCGGCACTTCTCCCCGGACCTCCTTCCACTTCACAAGGCATTTCAAAATAAATAAACCCCTGCTTCTCAGTCCTGTCTCAGAAACCAGCTGGGGAAATGCCCTCACATCCGTACAGGCACGCACCTGCACAGCCTGACAGAAAACCTCCATCAGAGGCATAAAGCAAACGCACTGACGCAGCAGCAGCAGCATCGTCCTCCTCTGATCTCTCGTTTCTAGCCATCCTAGTGCTACTTTCAACAACAGTCAGCAAAGCCTTTTCTCAGAGAACAGGAGTGTTTGCGATGCGTCAGTGTCCTACTAAAAATATTGCCCGGGGGCTTGTGAGAGCAGCATTGCTCCAGCAAAGAAGCCTGGTATCTGGCAACAGAAGGCATTAAAAAAAACCCTAACCATTTAGAAATTAATATGCCAGAATGTTATCAAGCATCAACATTTCCATCCAGAAGCTCGAGTTCTGTTTTCATTAGGTAATGAATAAACTGAAACGATCCAAATGTTTTCAGTTTCCCACTAGCACAAAATTTTACATAGATAGCCAAAAAAAAAAAAACAAACAACAAAAAACCACACAAAAACAAACAAACAAAAAAACCCAACAACCCACCATCATAACTGCAAACAAGATGAACAAAAACTATCAAAATTCATAGAACATAAATATTGAACCCTTGCAAGCCTTCTGTGAGAACAATGTGTCTTTATTTTCTTTCTGTAAGGTTTGTTATAACAAGAGAGAAAGACTCCAGTATACAGTGTTTTAATATACATACACACATTCGCAGCTGGAGTAATAGATGTTAAGGACAGAGGACAATATTACAGCTGAACATATGCAGAAATGTATAAACACACCTTCAAAAACATGTTTTTTGCACCCTACCCAGATATATACATGGACACGTATAATACATACACACAGACACACACACACAGTGTTTCAGAACGATCAGAACCGTTCATTAAATCAGGCTCTCTAAAGTTTCTGCTGCTTTGGGAAAACACGACCCTGAGGAGACATCACACATGAACTTAACAACCAGCACAAAATGAAACCGTAACACGCTGCATCTTGAAAGCCAGCCCTGAACCTAACTTAATCCCTGCTCTGGACAATGCCTCTGGAGAGGCATTAAAACCATGCTAGGTGTTTTCCTGGATTTCCCAGATTCCCTGGAGATTCCCTGGCACTCTGGCTGCAACCATCTCCTCGCTTCGGAGGTGTTTCTGGCTGAGCGCTCCCATCCTCACTTCTGCTGCTCCCACAGCCAGTGATAGACAGATCCAGTGGAGCACCATCCGGAGACCTGTCTCCTGCCCTGGCAGCAGGACTAGTTACCCGGGCAGCTCCTCCTGTTTAACACTCAGAATCCTACAAAACGTGCAGGGGAATGATGTACGGGGCTTTAAGGGTCAAAAGCAGCTTTGCATCCTCCTTTCCCATCCCCAACAAAGGAATTCCAGCAGATCTCGTGCCCCCTAGTGTCATCCTGGTGAACGGACCGACACTGGGCACCACCAAGCACCGGGTACCACCTGGCCCAGGCAGGGCCCTTGCCTGTCCCACAGTGAAGCTGGCACCGTGTCCTACTGGTATCCAGATCATAGTTAAATGCCCTTTACAACAGTTCACGGGAAGGGCAGCCTGAGTTTGTGGCCCTCCCCAGCAACTCCTGGGCAGTAACAGCCCCCTAAGTGTCCTCATGCCCAGCACAGTGCCACCTCTGTTCTGCTCTGGAGGAGCCTTGTCGAGATCTGCCCCACCAGCAGATAGCCTAAACGGTATCCCTGGCGAGGGGCCAAGAGGAGGAGGCAAAGAGCATCTGCAATGGACACTGTCCAGAATACAACTCCTCCTAAAAATAGATGGACCCTGGAAGGACACAGCCCTTCCAGGGAATGGGAATGCTCCCATGGTTGGAGGTCAGGGTTTGGGATGATAAAACTTCAAAGTGCGCGAATGCAAGACACCACTGCCTTTGTTTCCCCGTCTCCTCCATCTGAGAGCACCTGTGGCATCCAAACCCTGGCTGTGAGCATGAAAAAGCAATGCACAAAACCAGCCTAGAACCCACCCAGCCTGCTCTGACCAAATGACAAGGTCCAGCATCTCCTAGGAAAATGCCCATGCTGACTGCAACACTAATGAGTGCATCAGGGACCGGACCCTGCATACCAAGCACCTAAACATGAGGTGTGTGCTGGAAAGAAGCACAGAAAACATGCACGCCTCAGTTTCCCCATCCATCCAGCCTGCCCTTGACGCAGCTTGCCCTCTCTTATTTGCCCTCTCTTATTTGGTTCATCCCTCCTGTTCAACTATTAGTTCTTGTAGGAAGACGCATCTCAGGGACAGTGCCTAGACCATCAGCCCCTTACAGAATCTGCGAGCAGCACGCAAGCAAACCTCAGCAACCCATCACCAAAATTTGGAGGAATTCTCCCCAGGGCACTGACCTGGGTATGCTGCTTTCTTCTGCAACACCGAGCAGGGACTATAGGTTAGAATAATGGGGAAGTAACTCAGTTCAGTGCTGACAAAGCATCACAAGCCCCAGCGGGGTAGGAGGGGAGGAGGTGTCCTTCCCTCACGCTGCCATGCCTGGTATACATCATGTTTAGGGCCAGGCATACGTCACAGACACAAAATGGACAAATTGGAGGGATTTCAGAAAAACGAGTGACAAAAATGATCAGGAGGCAGAGGGGATTGATTTACAAGGGGAGATTAAAAGAGCTGCGATCAGTCTTGCTGGGCTGAGCAAGTACTGACTGCAAGAAGCAGCTGGATGCTAATCTGCAAATGGGATGAAAACAATATGGGAAGGAATAATTTAGTATCTTCATCAGTATTGGGATGAAATGAGGGGGAACTCAGGGCTGAGCAGGCAGGAAAAAAAAAAAAATCCCAAACCAATGCAAAAACTCCTTTCCTAGTTACGCATGACTGTCTCCACCAAAACACACAAAGTCCCCAAAACTCCTTCTGCCTAGGAAAAGGATCTTTGGGAGCAACCAAGCCTAAGAAGGTGTGTGCATGCACACACACACACACACACATGCACACACACACGCACGCACGCACACACACGCACACACACGCACACACGCACACAGAGCCCCTTCCCACCCCTGACTCACACTCAGGAAAGCAGAAGGGCCGCCACGATAACCGGAGAGGATGGAGGCTTCACGCTTGCAGGAAAGCAGTGGAGAGCGAAGGCTAAAGCTGCCGGGAGCAGCGGTGGGAAGGTCCCCGCAGAAGGATGCTTTTGCACTCCTGGGTCTTCACAGGGGGAAAGGTGCTGAGATGGCTTCCTGCAAAGTGGCAGGAGTGAGCTCAGCTGCGAGCACTCAGATATTTACACACAAACAGCACATTACTCAGCAACTCCCATTTGTCAGGCATAATGGCAGCGGCAGCAATAATAAACGACAGAGCTAAGAGACAGGCTCCCCAGGCGCACACCCAGCCCCAGCCTGAGCTGGAGCAGGATGCATTCCTTCTGCTTGCAGGGAATTAACTGAAAGTGGCCAGCAGCTGGGGCTTGCACCCACAAAACTCCTGCTGCTGGCTTCAGAGAGTCAGCCACATCTCCGAATCAGCCAAGCTAAGCCTTGGCTGCACCGTTATTTGTACGTGTATGTGCATTACAAGCTTTGTGGCTCTGAGAGGTAACAGGGCTTCTTCTTTCCCAAGTCCAGGAAGTGCTGAGCACCTTCCATGGGGATGGGGATGCAGTGTCCTGACAGGATCGGGTCCTCTCAGGGTAAATCAGACAAAAGATAATGCACAATCATTAGATCATGGCTTGGCCTGTTCTGAAAACAAGCTCTGATAAACTTACCCTAAGGAGCTGTTGCAAAGAAGTCTGCCAGGCACGAGGCTCTCATTTCCAAAGCTGAAATGCTTAGCCTGCCTTGGGAAACGATAGCCTCTGCAGTGAGCCCCAGAGAGCTCTGGTCCTGGGACTAGGCGGTGCTTGGTCAGACATGAGCACCACTTGCACATCTCCAGATCTTATGGCAAAGCTCTAACTCCTCGTGGAGGGACAGGGCATGGAGCTGGGAGCAAGAAAGGCTGCTCCCATATATTTGCACATTTTGCAGGAAGCAGCCAGAGTCTGTGCCTCGCTGCCTGCACACACAGCCAGTGGGACCAGCAGCAACATGTGCGGACCCTGTCCCTCACAGAAGTACACAACATTGTGCACTGAGAGCAGGCACAGTCAGAGTCAAATTAGCTAAATCCGAGCAGAAGTCAGCAAGTTCCTTAGCAAAAAGCCATCAGAAGAAAGGTCCTCCTTGACCACCCCACAAATTAAAACACAAAGAGATGAGGAAAAGAAATCAAACAGTTTTGCAGGCAATCCCCTTTCTGCAACCTGTGCTCTTTACAGACCCTACATATATGTCCGTAAGCATGGGGTGGGGAAGGATAAGAAAGTCAAGAAGTGCTGATCGTTATACCAAAAAAGTTTAGCAGTTAAAGAAACAATTGCCAGAGGAGCCAGGGAAGCCCGAACATGCAGATCTGGTTCTGTCCCCTGCGAAGGCAGCACAAATTGGCTCACGAGCTGATTGGAGTCACAACTCGTTTTTAAAATTGCAGTGGGGGAAGTCACCAAGATGTGGAAATGTTAGGGAGTTTTGTGCAGCAAAGGGATCGGTGTGTATTATGCAATTCTGGAAAGCAGCTCTCGTACTCATGCTCGGGATGAACTGCATGCCTAGCCCGGGGAGTGCAGTCCCCCAGAAGAGCCATGCAGACGCTTTTTGTATAAAATCACACCACCCTTTCAGAAAAAAAACCAAAAAAAACCCCAAAAACCCCCCCACAAACAAACAAACAAACAAACAAAACCACAAACCAAAACCCAAGAAAAAACTAAATTAAAAAAAAAAATCAGCACGGCCACAACAGAGAAAAAAAAGGCAGGTTGCGCCTTTGGAGAGAGGGAGAAGAAGCCTGCTCTCCCGCCCAGGAAATCCACGGGCTCCGGTTTACAAAGAGCTGCCCCGCAGTCCCGGCTCCAGCCCCGTGCGCTGCTGCAGGGAGGACTCATCCCTCCCAGCCCTCAACCTGGTGGCGGCCGCGATGCCGACCCCGCCGGGCAGGGGACGGGAGATCCCGCCGCACCGCACCGCCTCGGACCCGCTGCCCCGCAGGGTGCGGGGCCGCCCCGGTCCCCTGCCCCCCATCCCTCCCCGCTGGGGGCACACGCACGGCGGAGCAGGAAAGTAAGTTGCCCAAATTCTTTCCTCGCGGGGGGTGGACGCGCGGCCCACGGCGGGGCGCGGACACTCGCGGGCGCGCTGGGAAAAGGTGCGCGGCTGCAGGGCGGGAGCGAACACCAGACCGGGGGCGAATGCGGGGGAAGAAAGCTTTCCCCCCCGCCCTTCTTTCCGCCTCCCTCGGCGACGGGCACCGGGGCTCGCCTCCGTTGACCCCTGCGCCGGCCCGCCGCCTCCCCCGTCCCGTGGGTGGGGGTACACCCCGTGCCGCCCACCGGCCCCTGCCGCCCGGTACTCACGGCGCCCTCCTTGCCGCCGCTCCCAGCACTACCCCCTGCAACCACCGGCTGCTTCTGCACCGGCTCGGGGGCTATAAGCTCTTTTAAACTCCAGCACATAACCCATGTGACCGCAGAAGCCACTGGTAAGGAGCGCCGGGGAGCCAGCGATGAGCTCAGCCCGCACCCCCCGGCACAGCGCCGGGGACGCGCTCTCGGCCCCGCCGCGCCGCGCGCGCCCGCACACACACGCACACACACACAGACACACACCCCTCCCGTGCTCACAAATACACGCACAAATCCGCACACATCCACCGGCACGCACACTCCCCCCACAGCCACCACCACGCACCGGCCCACGCCCCGGGGGACACACTGCCTTTCCCTCCCCACGGATGCTGAGCCCGGAGGGAGGCACCGCACACACGCGCGCCCCACCAGCGCCCGTGCAAATGCCCGCTCGTGAAAGGGCCGTGGGGATGGAGCCCCCCCCACCCACAGTAGTCCCCACAAGTCCCCCCACCTCCTCTGACTTGCTGCCCCGAGGGAGGCAGCAGGCTTGCAGCCCCCCCAGGTGCACACGCACGCTCATGTGTGCCCCCCCCGCCACACGGTTTTGTATGATGCACCCTCCACATACACACCCCCCTTCATCATGAGACCCAAGAGAAAGCTAAGATGTCTGTGCACACCTTTGTGTGCATCCTTGCACACACCCCACTCATGAGTGCCAGCCACATTCCCTCGCACAAGGACCCTCTTGGAGCGCACAGGCAGATGAGACTGATATCACTCACCCCTCTCACACACACTGCGCAACCAAGCACACGGCATACACACGGGTTTTGCCTTTGCACCCCTCTCACACAACTGATGCACAAGAAAGGCAGCCCACCCACACCTGCACCCACCTTTCCCACTTCAACACAACCTGTTGGTTTGTGCTGAACAAGCCCACCCTGCCCAACTATCACACCCCCACTTCTGCAGAATCCCCTGTAGCATGTAGGATCACCCCATTTCCCATCACAGGAAGAGAGCTGTCACCCATGTCCCCTTGTGCGGTGCTGAATTACTCCTGAGAAGGTAGAAGCCCCAGGGGTGGGCCATACAGCTGGGCCAGGTTGCCCGCTTCAGCCACAGCACAACAGAATTGGGAATGCCAGGCTGAAAAGTGCCAAGGGAGTACAGGAGCCGGGTGTGAGGCTTTGGTGTGCAAAAGGCTGGGACAGGCGGGCCTGGCTGGGCAGGTGCAGGCGTGTGCTGCTGGGGCACGCCAGCAACACGTGTGAGAAGGCAGACCTGGCAGGCAGAGGGCTTCACTGAGAGCTGAGTTATGGAAAATGACTCTTTCCAAGGAATTGCTAAAATTAAAGCGGCAGTGAGGCCAAGCAAACAGGAGCCAAAGGGGAGGGTGAGCAAGAACAGCCAAGCGGCCTCGGGGCAAGGAAGGGCAGGGTGGGCAGGAGGCCGAGGAGAAGGCACCCTTGCAGGGCACCCACCCCCCTCCCACTCCTGCCAGCTGCCCAGGCAATTGCAGATACTCTGAGGGCTGGATTTGGGAAAGGTTAATTGGCACCTTGGTGGCACTGACTGGGGGATGCCATGGAGCAGGGGATCTGGGTGGAATAGCCTTTCCCAGCCACATCCCCTGCTTGGCTGCTAGCATCAAGATAAATACCTCTGTTTTCTCAGCCTGGAAGAAACAAATGCCCATGGAGAAACAGCCTGCTCACTGCCAGGGGCTAGGTGCCAGCACGGGGCAGGGACCAGTGCCCACAGGGGATTTTGGGGAGCCCTTCAGAGACCTGTAAGTCATTATGGGTCTTACACCCACCCTAGTGACTGTGGCAGGGCTGGGGTGCCACTCCCTGGACATCAGCATTCAGGTCGGCAGTAAGGGCTGTTCCAGCTCCCAGATATCTGAGTGTTCCCAGCACAAATTCCCGTGACTCAGGAAACAACGCATGCGAGAAAACTCTGCAGAGAGGACTTGGGAGAAGCACTCCCACTGGCAGGTTCCCACTTTCCCTGGCATCCCAGGACTTCTGGTCTGAAGAAAACAACAGTAGTAACAAAACAACAGAACTTTCTTCCTGGTCTTCTTGTCAAAGAAAAAAAACCAAAAAGGTAGTCTTTGGGCAAGCCTACAAAAGTCAATCTGTTTTGTTCCAGCTAGATATATATTGATCAAATCAAAGCTACCACCACTCCCTGCAGTCCTGGCCTTACACAGACAATGTCACATAGGCAGAGGGGGGCTGGGTGGGAGCCAGGTTTTGTCTAGTTTTTCACTGATACTGCTAAAAGCCATTATTAATTGGATGGAAATAATGATGTTTTTCTCAGACAAAAGTGCACAATAAATTATATGTTTATTGTTACTGGTTTTATCCATGAAGAATAACCAGCATGTTGGGGCTCTGGGGGAATTTGAGATAGATAATAGCAAGTTCCGATAAAAACAGGAGGGAAAACTAAAAGCCAAAAGAAGATGTCTCCAAGGCTGTTCAGCAGGTTGCAGCAGAGCTGGGGAATGACCCTGCTGCCCAGAAAGTCAAGACTAGATTGAAGTAGTCGTGAAATGGAAGAGGAAAAGAAATCCCAACCCCTTATTCTCCTTCTTCATCCCTCTGGCCCCGCTGTCAGCCAGGATCAGAGCTGAAAAAAAAAAAAAAGAAAAAAGGAGTAAAAGCTGTGCGAGAAGCAGCAGCTCTCAGATGCCATTGGGAAATATGTCAGGAGAGCAGATGGTTTTGTGGGGACAGAATAGGAAAGATACGGCAGTATTAATAGGTCCAGGAAGAGAGCTGGACCTGGGGAAATGATTCTTCTCTAGCTTATGAGCCAGTATCTGTCCATCATGCTGGACTGCTTTCCCCATCCACTGAACCCACTGGGAGCCACTCGGAGAAAGCAAGGGGCTCATCACAAGCCTGTATATTGATGTTCAACCAGGACACTTATCACCAAAAATATCACTCTACCCCATCACGTGCTGCTCACCTGCCTTCAGAAGCATTGGTACTCCAAGCCAGAGAGCAGATGCTTCACAGCTGCATGGCAAAAATACGATGCAGCTGAGCCATGGTCAGATCCTGAACCTTGAAGGCTGATCCTGGCCAGTTGTAAAGCAACACAGAACTCTTGGACACCAGGGGCCAAACCTCAGGGGACAGCACTGGCCTGGTTTACCCCAGAGCTGCACATATATGAGGTGAGAGTCTGAGCCAGTGCCTTTCCAAAGCATTTATTTGATACTTTGTGGCAAACATCTGACTAAATTACTCACAGATTATTCAAACATCGGGAGAGCTGATTAAATGATTACTGGTGAATCATTTGTTCAAAGCAAAATGCCCAAATTCCTACACTGAACTACTGGCAGGCAACAGGCAGATGAGTTTCAGTCCTCAAAATCCCTGAGCTCACATCAGCCCCTAAATCTGCACTCCTCGCTCTCGGCTTCCCCAAAATATCCGCCCCCTGCCCGACCCCTTGCCACTGGCAGGAGCAAGGTGAATAGGAGACGTGGGGAACCATTCCTTGAATTCCTGCTGGACTTCAGGAGAACAACAACACAGCAGGCTGAGCTAGGAGCCTTGTGTCTCGCCTTTGCACAAAAGAGATTCTCTGGAGGGGGAAAAACCCCACAACAATGGTGAGGAAACGTACAAGAAAACTGCAAAGAAAGCAGCTGACCTTGCATGCCGCAGGCCAGAAAAAAGTACAAATGTTCTTGCAAAGAAGCAGGAAAAGATGGAAGGTATGGAGCCGACGAGCTTTTTACCAGCCCAATTTAATCATCTTCTCAGCAAATGCTCCCCACGAGGAACAAGAGGGGAAAGCAAGATCATGAAAGGATTGCAGGCAAAGGAATTCTGCTGGTACTCCTGGACTGATTAAAATTCCTCAGGACTCATGGCAGGAGAGAATATTTTATGTAAAACTTCACCTTGTCTTTATTACATTTGCCAAACTTCTTCCTGTGTAGATAGCAGGAGGTGTGTGCTAAAGACAAAAGTGGAGATAATAAGTTCAGGACCTGGCTGTGGCTTTCCAGCCTGTTACCTCTTTTTCTGGGAAGGGTGATGGCAGTGAGCACACAACAAAGTGCAAGCAAAGAGAGGCTGTGGGAACCCCCCAGAGCCTGGACAGGGTGTGATGTGGCTACATGTGTGCGCAAAGGTTTGTGCAGAAGAAAACCCTGTCCTCACATGTGGGCCTGATCACAGGCATCAAGTGGCTCAGAGATTAGTGATTAGCCTGATATGGGATGCAGAGGGATGCAGAGGGATGCAGAGGGATCAAGGTCTCAGCTGAAATAAGTGAGTAAAGTTTCCATATTCATCAAGGATGTCAAGTTCAGTGCACACTGTTACCAAACCACTCTGGAAAACAGAGATTGGCTTATGGCAAGACCCCTCACTGCTACTGCTGGGTAAGATATTGATGACAAAGTACTGCCTGACACCTGTTACAAATAATGTTTGTCCCATCACCCACACAGCACATGGCCCACTGCTGCCAGCTCCTCGCTCGGAAGAGGCTCAGCTTGGAATGAAAGCCATATTTAAAATACATTTTCGCATATGTCTTTCTGAGCTAGGAACAACAGGAGAGGGGTCTGGAAAAGGTTTCCCCCAGCACTTTTTTTCCTGTGGTGCCAGAAGAACTAGCCCATGAAAGCTCAGGCAAGAACCAAGACTTTAAAGCAATCATGTTTTGCATCACCATTTCATGAATATCCTGAATTACAGGATTAGTGTTGCAATGCTCCTGGAACGGGGAAATCATCACCATAATCCTGGGTATTTGCTGGGTGGGGTGTTTTTTTTCCCCTTGGATCAGGACATCTTACAGGGGCTCAACAGTGCTGTCCCACTATCAGGGCTGGGGCCATGGCAGTGTCCGGAGGGAATGTGGCTGTCATGAAGCACACCTGGACTAGTGCTCCACTTCAGAAGGGGTCCCACGCATCCTGCTTCCAGCAGTTCCTGTAATGGGATTGCACCCAAACCACCTCAGGGTCTGCAGTCCTTTATGCATGGCAAGAGTGCTCTCATTGCCATTGGGAAAGCAAGGATGGTTGTGGCTCTTGCCTGGATTGGGAGCCCCTGCCACAAAACCCCTGCCATTCACCAGCCATGTGCGAGCCCATCCCAAGCTGTGGCCGATGCCAGCAGGGCTGGCTCATCCTGCACGATCCGCCTGTGGATTAACACCTCGAAGCAAGCCAGCATCTGCTGCAGCGTGGCTCCTTGCTCTGGTTGTGGGACTGGCTTCTATCACAAGTCATCTTCCTCACACAGAAAGCAGAAGCCAGGGATTAGAGTGGTTTGAAGTTTTTAGCATGAAAAGGTCGGGTTTGAAAGAAAAAAGTGAAAGAACTGCTTTTTGAATGTCTTTTGGTGAGGAATTTGAAAACACCCTGCCCCCTGACTTTCAAAAGGGTTGGGTTTTTTGTGGGTTTTTTTTTTTTTTTTGATTGTTGTTGAGGGGGAAAGATTAATTTTGTTTCACTTTCTCTCTTTCTTGCCTTCAGCTGAAAAGCACAATTTCACCAGAAACCCACATTTGGGATAAATACAATATTGCAGTTAAAAAAATTCTGGGAAATGTCAGGAAAAATCAAAGGTGACTCAGTTTCAAACTCTGCAAGTCAGAAACACCTGGCAAACATCAGTGCCGGGTGTGGGAAGCAGGGGATGAAGAGAAGGGAGAGCTCCTATCTCTGACAGCAGACCTCATGAGCTGCATTCAGAGGAGAGAGCTACAGTGGGAAATACCCATCCCAAATATGATGCCTGGAAAAGGATTCCACCATCACCACTCCTATGCCCCCCACTGTTTGCCCCTCAATGAGTGCGAACATACCAAAGATGCATTTCATTAGAATTATTTGCTGCGTTTCTCTTCCTTAGCCTTGAGGATAAATTCCTATAAGTCCAGAAGCTCAAACAAGCAAGTGAAACCCTCTCAAGCTAAGCCCTATCCTTACCTCATAGCTCCTTGATGCCTCTGTGTGGGGCATATCTATACCATGAGGATGGTTAGTGGTTCCTGTGGACACTAATAAAGTCAAAATGGGCACTACTATGCACCTTATAGCTCTTACATAAAAAAGCAGAAATACCCCCTCTTCTTTCTGTTCCTGCATCTTCTGCCATCTTCCCCTTCCTCCACCTCTTCTTCTTCATTATCTATGCTCCAACCATCCCTTCCTTTAGCCTCAACACTGCCAAGACCAAAAGTGGACAAATGTTTGCTTTTCTCTCACACACCTGGCAAAATCACAGGGTGTTAAGGCCACCTGTCTGTTTACCCCATGTTGAAATGTTTCACTTGTGACCCTTCAACACGTTTGTTTTTGTTTGTTTGTTTTTTTTTTTAGCATAGATTCATTTGGATCCTTCTTAAAACTGAGCAGACCCTTTCTTTCAAAAAATGCTAGAATGGGACATTAAGTCAAATTGCATAATTGTTTTATATGATCTCTTCAGGGCAGCTAGGATACCTACACATTCCTGTTCTCAAAAGTAAAGATTTGAAAATTTCCAAGCAAAAAACATCTTGCCTTCCATCCCTCCTCCCCAAAAAATAAAAGCCAAACAGAAGCTGATGAAACAAACCGACCAAATAATCAACAAAAACAACAACAACAACAAAAAAAAAAACCTCAGGAAAAAAACCCAACTGCCAGACAGCATAAGCTTGGAGTCTTTTAACTGAGCCCAAACACAATCTGTTTTCATGAAAGAATTGATAGGGGTCTTCTCACTGGGTTTGTTTTATATCTCATTTTGGGAACACCTTGCTGCCTGGGACAGTACACCACTAGGGAGCACAAACACCCGTCCTGGGAGTATTCAACAACTATTTGCCAAGAAGACCTAATGGTCGAAATATTCTCCCTTAAGCGCAAAAAATATCCTGACCAAAACTTCAGCTGTGACTTCCTGAAAGGTGTTGAAAAATCTGGCAGGGTGTGGAAAACTCATGAAATTTCTTTCGGAAATTGGGCCTGCATTGCAAAAGGCCGCCGAAATTTCTCAGTTTCATCCAGGTGGAGATTCAAGCTCTCATGAGGAACAAGAAAATGTGCATCTCCCGTGATACCTCAATGTGAAACAGCAAGTTAGCAAAACTTCAGGTGCTGTAAATTTTGATTCCCTGACAGCCACTTTAGCAAAGCTTCCCGTCTAGAATGGGAAAAATTAATTATGCTTGCACAGCTTGTTTTTTTGAACTGAAAACAAACTTCTAGGAAAGTTTTGGGTGATTATGGAGCTAGAGGAGGCTGCATTTGAAATACTGATGCTCCAGAGGGTTCGAGGCAGAGTATGAGAATGCAAACCCCTTTCTTAGAAAGGGCTGTTTTCATCCCCTAAGGTCAGGCACAGACTTCCCCCCCCACCTCCATCCCTCTTTGCCCGGATGCTCACAGAGATTTCGCCAGCTATTCCCAAGGATCCCTCGCTCACACGCTGCCTCCTTAGCAGCAAGTTTCGCTTGGTGTGAAATAATGCTGCAAAGCGGCGCGGATGCAGCCATCACCGGGGACAAGAGGAATATTTTTCCAGCGGGGTCTCAGGGGACGGAGGGGAAAAGATAAATAAAAGGACTTTTTTTTTTTTTTCTTTCTTTGGCTCCTGCAGCTGCTGGCAGCGGTAGTGAGCGGCGGGATGGTTCTCCGTGCCTGCAGTGCCATCTCCCGGTAGGGCTCGCTCGGGGACCGCGGGAGGATGCTCGACCCTCACGGAGCCGCTGCGGTAGCCCTCGAGGGTTGGCACATGTTTTGGGAAGGCAGTGTTCATCCTGGGATGTCTCCCCCCGGCCCGCCGGGGGCGGGGTTGAACGACGAGGGGTTGAGTTTGCAAGGGAAAAAAAAATAATACAATTGTCTCAGCTTTTTCCCTGCTTTTACTGTAAGAGGTGCTTGGGGGGGTGGGTTTCCAAATAAGACAGGTGTTCCCTGATGTATAGAATGGAACAGAAGGGGAAGAGTGCTGGACATTGCAGCATGGTATAAATGAAAGTACCCCTGAGAAGGTCTCAGGGTGTCTCCATGTGCTGTCCCTACATTATCCCTCTGACTTTTGCCTGCCCCTGCAGCAGTGTGAGAAAGGAAGGGCTAGTCCTTCTCATGTGTCTTCAAAGCATCAAGCAGTGAGTCCCAGACTCTTTGGGCACTCCTGGGAGAGCAGCAGTGATATGGTGGAATAGAAAAGTTGAGAAGGACCACTTTCGGCCCCCCCCCCCCCAGTGGTTCTTGCTCTATCAGATGCTTTGAGCACCAGTTTTGCTTCTAGGAGTGTGTACTTGGGTTTTGAAGTGTGGGGGCTCACTTCTGAGATCTGTGCTGGCTGCTGAAGCAGGGGTATATTCAGGACAGGACAGAAGAGGGGGATAGCAGACATCCCAACCAGCTGGTGAGGCTGGTGTTCCCCCAAGGATATGGCAACCCATCAGATAGGCAGAGGAAAGAGGAGAGAAGAGACAAGCAATCAAATTTCCTCATGGGGCTGAGACAGCTCAGATCTCAGTGTGCTGGATCCCATCTTGTTCCCACCAGTGATCCTGCTCAGCTTTGGCTGTGCCCAGGTTGTGCAGTGTGCCATGTATCCATCTCATGAGCTGGATTCTTCCCACAGGCTCCTTTGAGCTGGCCAAGGACAAGGATATTGTCACGGCCAGAGAAAAATGTCCCCCACCCCAGTCAGCACCATTTTAAGCCCATGCTATGGATGTGCTCTAACCCTGGAACACAGGGTGTAAAAGCTCCTGCCACATCACTCGCTGTTGTAACAAGTGATAAATAATTGCAGTGACCTTCCCTGTGGATCACAACTGCACTTAGAGACCTCTCTGTGGAGGTCAGAGTCCTGGATGAGGTGTGCTGTGTACTAATGACTGTCCCCACAGTGCTAATTTAAGCAGGGATAGGAATAAAAGCACATCAACTCTTATTTTCAGACAATGGTCTGAGAGGAAAGCAGTTACACCATTTTGCCAGGCAGTGCAGACCAAGCTCTTGTATCCCTTTCCCTTCTTTCTGGCTCAGTATTTTGGTTTTTCATCCTGGTATATCCTTCAGGCTCTGGGAGCCCTGCACCCAAAAGTGGGTGCAGAAGCAGGTCCATCACTATCTCTGGGGTAAGCACAAGGCATCATTGTATTCAAAAAACTGATAAGTCAGCTTAACTTGCACTTACAGACTACAGAAGAGTGTTAGGGAATTGCTGTTCTCTATCAATACAGACTGTTTTCCTAAAAAAAGGTACAAAATCCTGTGCTTAATGCAGGAGTCCTCAGGCTGGCCGGAGGGACCAGGTTCACACCAAGGAAGGAATCAGATCATGTTGTCAAAATGGTCCTCACTGTCCTTAGAGTTTATGAATGCACTTTAAAGTCTTGGGAACTCTACTTTAGTCTGATGGTTTAAGCAAAAAAAAACCCCAAACTTCTGAATTTTGATTGCTTTCCCATTCAGCTAAATTCCAATTCAATTTCTTCTGGACAAGTTTATAATCTTTCTCCTGCCAACCAGGCGCTTTAATCTCTATCATTGTCTTCTGTTGCCCATCTAGTTCAGGCTGCTTCAGCCTATTCCAAACAAACTCATTTGAAAAGGGCCATCTCAGGACAGGCAGCTCTGCCTGCCGGCCCCCAAGCCCTATATCCACTCTGCCAGGAGCAGGCAAGGGTTATGGGGTGAGGGGCTGTTTGGCACTATGCTCACAACCATAGTTAATACCTTGTACTCCAAGCATCCTTTAAACTAAAAGCAGGGAGGAAAAGAAATGCCAGGGATAGATTAGTGTTGCCTGCTGACAAGGAATCAGCCAGGCAAGAAAAAGAACTGGAAAAAAGAGCAAGATGAGATGTGAATGCACTCAGCTGCAGGGGAACAATACTTCTTGCAACAGCAATGAACACAGTAACAGAAAAAGGCTTGTAAGCATCTTGATTTTTTAAAGTATGCTCCTGCTGCCACTGTAACAGCATATATTCACATATAAAGTGTATTTGAGAGGAATGTGAGAAGCAGGAGCACAGTTCCCAAGTAAGTTAATTTCTTCCACAAAGATCTTCAGTGTGGCAGCAATCAGCACAAGCTGCACCGTGTTCTTGCAGGGGATGTGGTCAGCACAGTATACACCAAAATGTCTTCACTTCGGGAGGATTGTGAATGAATGAATGAATGAATGAACGAATAAATGAATGAATTAATATATGCATGAATGAAGAGCCCGTGATGGTTTCCTTGTGAACCAGACCTTTCTCCTCTTGCCTCTTGCAAATGCTGCTGAGGGCTTGCAGAGCAGAGGTGAGGGAGGGAACACAGCTGGAAACAGGCAGCAAAATGATCAGATGGGGTCTGGAGGTAGCTATATCTGCACCAAGCTGTTGGAAATAGTTAATTTGAGGAGGAGGAGAGGATACTTTCAGGAAGACTTCAGTGCCTGGAGCACTGGGCATGCTGGCCCTCTATGGGGCCTCTATGGTGTGATCCTGGGACACCTTTAGGCAGCACAGCTCTTGCATTCTGTTCCTCATTTCTGTCATCAGCTGTACACAGCCCTATTCCGTGCTTACACTTGCGGGGGGAGGATCCTGATTTGAAAGCACCTGCCACAAGCACTCCTGCAGCATTACCAGGCTGCCTCGGATGCAGGACAGCACATCTCCTGTGACATGGGCAAGGCAATTCTCCATGCCAGGCAAAGCGCAGGTCAGGCAGAGGATATGGGAAGTGATACATTAAATCCCTCCTTATTGTCTATCCACAACCCAGACAACATGGGTGGGAAGAGCGCAGATGCCACAAACATTAAAGGTTTCTCTGCTGGGAAAGCCTTTCTCTGCTCAAGCTCCTCTCAGCAAGAAGCGACTCTCGATAAAACTCTTTCAGCAGTGCTGATGGCAGACTGAAGTGAAGCAGCAAACACAACCCCAGCAGGAGACCGTTTAGGTTATTATTTTAATTAATTGCACATGTAGTTAAACTGAAAGAAAAATAGAGACGTGACACCCAATTATTCAAATCAGTTTCTGCCAGTCACACACGGCTGCTGCTACCACAGTCCCAGCACAGAGCTCTGCCCTCTGCTATCTCCAGAAATACCAGGTATTTGCATCTCAAGGTTGGCAAGCTGTTGTCATGCAACTTTTCTTGCTGTGCAAAAGGGATGAGGAATTGTAAATCTACTAGCGTGATCCCACAGGGAACTGCATTTCCTAAAGCCAGTGAATTAGCCTATCCTATGGCAATGTTTCCCCCTAAAATGTCTCATTCTTCACCACGCAGCACATACTGCTCCAGGCAAGCTTCCCAGTGACCTAGGAAGGTGCTGGAAGATGCAGCCACATAGCAAGGACAAGGACTCTGTGAGAACAACAGGCATGGAGCTCCTGAAGGGAAACACCCTCACAGCAATGTCCAGCTCTGAGGAGACGCTAACCCAACTCCAGTCACTTGGGGTGAATTCAGGAAGTCACAGCAGAGTGCTTCAGGCTGGGAAAACTGAAAGTTTTCTTCTGTAGTGAAGAAAAATGTGAAAATGAGACTGTCAGGCTTTTCAGGACTGGAGCTTTTGAACATAATTCCCCCACGGGAGCAGGCATTGTGGGTATTTACAGCTGCCAGTTCCTGCTCTCCCACCATGGGGGCAGACATGCCTATTTCCGTCTGTGATGCCAGGCACAAATCCCTCTTGAGCCCCCAAGAAGCAGCCCTGTGGCTGTGATCCCCAAATGGGCTCTGAGTGACCAGGTGGTTTCCTGATTTTCCCCAAAGCAACAGCTCAGTGAGATCTCTGGTGATGTCTCTGCTGTAGAAATATCAGAGATTTCAGAGGAAAGAAAACTCCCATCTCTGATCACCTCTGACGTGCCTGGGAAGCCCAGTGAGGCCAACCACGAGCATTCATCCCAACCCGGCGCAACTCTGGAGTTCCTCTGGGTGCAGCCATTTCCCCTGAGTCATCATCCTTGACACCCAGTGGGGATGGGACCTGAACCAGCAGAACCAGGCAGACCTGGTCCCCAGGGAACCTGTCGCCTAACCAGGGCACGTAAATGGGTAACTTGCCTGACTTTATTTTATTGTTTAAAATCAATCTGGTGCACTCTGGTGATCTGCCTGTCCTTCTGCACCGTTAGCTCGGTGGAACAGGCTCTCCCCTGTGCTCATGTATCAGCTACTTCTTCACTCCAGCAGTCTAGCTGATTAACAAGTACAATTAAACTTCCAGCCATGCTCCTCCATTTGCATTTCACTTTGAAGTTTGTTCTTTCTGTTTGAGACCTGGAAAAGTTTGGAGTGTCCCAAAAATTGTTGGTTTTTTCAAACTATGTTAGTTAATTCGATTGAAGATGTTGAATTTTCCTTGAATTCTGGTCCTGTCTGGATGTTTGAATTGTCATACCACCCTCTTCCGATGTGTGCAGGTAAGCTTCTTCTTGCATTATTTTGGAAGGTGTCCCGGGCCATGGCAAGGGGTTGTAACTGTGTGATCTTTAAGGTACCTTCCAACCCAGCCCATTCTGCGATTCTACTCACTCTGAATAGAGTATCTTCTATATATCTCATCTTCAGAGAGTATCTCCTCTGCCTCTCCCCACTGTCTCACCCCATGGATTCACTGTAAGCCCTTCACAGCAGGTGCTCTCCCTGGACTGTGCTGTGCAGAGATGGGAAAACAATCTTAACCATCACCCTTTAGAAACGGGTGGAGTTAATTAACGTCATTCACCTCCTCCTGTTCGCGTCTGTCCCAGCAAGGCTGGCTGCAGCACTGCAGACTAAGGATCTCCTGTATCCTGACGGGGCACCATTTTAAGTCTGCACCTTCTCAGCTGCCAGGTCTGCCCTAGCTGTGGACACCAGCCTGTGGGTGGAACAGTCTCTTCCCCTGCATGCCTGCCCCACCAGGAGCAGCAGTGCTGCAGTGCAGGTGCTGCAGAGCTGGGGGTGGCGCCTGCTCCAAGGGGGCCCTGCCAGCTGCTGCGCAGGTAACACATCATCAAAGCATCATTTTGCAGTTAACAGCTTCTAGGTGAGGCTTTGATCCTTGTTCCCAGACCCCACAGTCCTCCCGACACTTTCTTTAGCGTTACAAAGAGATTTTTTTAAAGATTGAGAGATTTTATTTTTCCATCAGTGCCCTCCTGGAGCAGTGCTAATACCTCTCGTTCCCACAGAGCTGGGATTCAGGTTCCACCCCACTCAATTCCAGCTTTGTAGGGACATTTTACCCTGCCCTGGGTTTAACCTGCCAATCTAGTAACTTCTTTTGGGAGGACAAAAAAACAGTCTAAGGACAGAATGTCTCCTTCTGCCTTCACTGGAGTGATTGTCATTAAAAAATATACCTCTCCAAACCACCCCGTAGCTACACACATAGTAACACTGCTTTCCTCAGTTTCTTCTCAAATTTAAGAAGATACCTTTTAAAATTCAATTAAATTACTCTTGTAGCACTGCTTCATACGCTGTCAGTGTCACCAGTGCAGTGACAGACAGGAGGGAGAGTTTTTGGGAAGCTGCAAGGCTTCTTGCTGCATTAAGGCAACTCCCAAGCTCTGCAGCGGCCCCAGGCTTTGGCTCCATGCTGCAGCCTGGACAAGTACCTTCCCCATGGAATTATATCCCCCCAGGCTCATCAATCTGTAGGGACAAATGCAGCAGCAGCCTGGGATGCTCAGGTTTATGTACCTCCTGAGCCAGATTTGCAGCAGTTATGTGTGTCCTGTGCAATGTAAATCCGAAGTTAGCTGTGCCTTCAAAAGGTGCTTTTCCCCTTCTTAAAGTAAGTGCTTTAAGTAAGTGGAGTAAGTGCTCATGTCTCGAACTTCAGGAGTCATTCCATGTGTCTGTGCTCTTTTGCTTGATTAGCTACAGAGTAAAACAGCCCCTCCCTGTCTCCTGCTGAGGTTTCACATGTGCCAGGGCTATTTCCAGGCACGTAGGCATCGCTATGGGGCAGCCCATTGCCGAGGTCAGGCACAGCAATGCTCCCACCTTGAGGTGTGACAGCCCTGAGCTCAGTGCAGTGCCATTCTGGGTGCTGGTGAGACTACAAGCCCATCAGGACCTTGCTGAATGTGCCCTGGGGGCTTGTGCTTGCCACTGGACAGCTCTGCCCAGAGATAAAAGCAAGCACAACCTGCTGGTGTCCCACAGGTCATCCCTTTGTTTTCCTTCTCATGCAGGGATGATCCAAAATGGTGGGAATGGACATGAACCTCTGTGGACCTCCTTAATTAGAGTCAATCCTGAGGAAGGCCAGGGAGAAACCACTTTCTAGTGATGCTCTAGCAATTATAGGTCTCCAGAGGCTGTGTGCAGGTGTGTTCCTCTCCCATCTCTCAGGTATGGAGAAGGAAGGAAGATCTGAATGCAGGAGGTTCCCCAAACCATGCAGTGACACAGACATGAGGAAGAACTGCTGAACTGGTGCCTCAAGCCCCACTCTCACAGGGCAGAGCAAGTTCTCACCGTTTTTGTGGGCTGGCCAGACCCCCTGCTTCCTGAGTGACCATCAGGCCATGTAACAAAGTGAATCAACTCAGTTCCTAAGTCCACCAGGCTTCCACCAGCCTTTCTGGCACAACCACAGGACTACCAGCACCAGCTTATCCACCTTCTTCATCTTCCTCAGCACCCAGAACATGCTTCAATACATGCGTGGAAGTAGCATTTCTGCTTGTGAAGGCTTGGAAATTTTGCTTGCATCATTGCTCAAATGAATAGCAGCACCAAAAGAAAAGAAAAAGGGGAAAAAAAAAGAAAAAAAAAGAAAAACCAATGCCCCCCTGCCCCTCCAATAAACAAAACCCAGCTCTAATATAGGATTTAGTGTAGGCTTACTACAGGGAATAAAAGAAACTCTCCTGAGTCCAGCCAGTTTTCTCCTGCCTCCCTCCGAAAGTGGGTGACTGGTATCAAGATGAATCTGGAGCCCAGTATTCCTGGTAAAAATCCAGCCCCTGCCTCAAGGAAGCTCTTTCAAAATCTGCGCAGGGAGCACTGGAAGGAGCCCATTCCTCACAGAGGAGATGGTCCTGATGGAAAGATGGCCCCGAGGAAGGGCAGGCTTGGCTTGGGACGATGCCTGCAGACGGCTCAGATTTGTTTGCAACAGGCAAATTTTCCAAAACAAAAGAAGAAACTGTTTCAGTAGAATCCAAACCTTTTGCCAGGAAGGTATCATTTTGGTAACATATTTAGAGGAAATCATTTAATTTAAAGGTTAGATTTATACTTTGTATTCTATTGTGATTCACTCACAATATGTTATGTAATATACATCACACACC
Organism: Lophotriccus pileatus; assembly: GCA_035583135.1. Taxonomy (NCBI): domain Eukaryota; kingdom Metazoa; phylum Chordata; class Aves; order Passeriformes; family Tyrannidae; genus Lophotriccus; species Lophotriccus pileatus. Next base: position 62,578,964 of record JAWWES010000094.1, read on the forward strand.
CAATTTGCATGCTGAATTTTAATATAACAAAAATGCTGAGAAAGTGTCGCTTCAATTTTCCAGAACAGCCCTGAGGAATGTTTGCTTGACCAGAAATTTACATTTTTCATTCCTACTTGGAAAAACAACAACAAAGAGGTCGATATTTCCCACGAAACAGGACTCTGGGGCTCCGACCCGCTCTCCTAGACAGTCTGGGGAGAGCAACTTTAAAGGCAGGGCAGGCGAAATACTCTTGATGCTTTCTGTTCCCTGTCCCGTCCTGCGCCGTAACAACCGATGTCTTCAAAAGAAACAGCTCCTCGAAGTCGCAGGAAGAGCAAAAACCCTGAAACAGACCCGCCGTGCCCCGAAACCATTCCTCTTCAGAAAGCACTCCCTCTGGGCAAATGAACTTCAAATAATTCCTCCCTCTCTCCCCCTCCAAAGAAGCCCTAATGACACCTTGTCCGTGAACTTAATGTGTTTTAAACTATCTCCATGCCTGGCCACATACTTGGAATGTCCCCTAAGGACTGCTAAAAAGTCACAAGCAGGAAAAAAAAAAAAAAAAAAAAGACAAAAGCTTCAGTCTGGGTCCCTGGGCTCCCACCCCCGCGGAGGGGAGGGTTTGCTGGTGCTCAGCGTTACCTTTCGCACACCCGGACGAGGCTCCCGGTAGATGGAGCCGGGCATTGAAAGCAGCTCCGGGACATCAGGCTGTGTTTGAACTTTTCACCACTTAACCCCCCCACCCCCACCAACCAACCATCTTAAGGGGGGATTTTTTTTTTTTTTTTTCTTTTTTGTTTGAAAAAAAAAAAAAAAAAAAAAAAAAAAAAAAAA
>JAWWES010000094.1:62579888-62590704 GCA_035583135.1 Lophotriccus pileatus
TTCAAAAAAAAAAAAAAAAAAAAAAAAAAAACAAAACCTTCAGGAAATGATTTAGGAGCAGAGAGCATGGTCAGCTAATGGACTGCAGCTGAGGCAACGCGGGGTTGTGCTCCTGTCCCTGCGGCAGCTCCGTGTCCGCGGAGGGCTCTCCTCCTGCACACACACGTGCCCACGGTCGCCTGGCACATCCCAGATCCTTGGGCAGGCAGGCATGGAAGCCCTCCGGAAAATAATCAAAAATCCCCAAACCCTCCGAACAGCAGTTGCCCTCCACGTGAGTTGTTGAGAAATACGGACTAAACAAGTTGTGCTCTTCCCCTCCAGCAGTTGCCATGTGTCCCAGCCTTGCCCGTGCTCAATGTGCTCCCAAGTGCCCCTACAATTACAAACCAGCACTTGCTGCCCAAAATGCTGTATGTTTGCTGCAGCCCCAGGCTCCAGGCAGAGCTGTGGGTTGATATCGAGGAGAATCTCGGGCTGGGAGTGTTTACGACTTCCCCTCTGTGGGTTGTCCTCCCCCAGAAAAGCAAGCCAGGCTTCAAACACAGGCAGCACAACAGCAGCCTCTGCCAAGTGCCATCTGTCTGGGAAGTGCAAAGGCTTTCGGAATCACAGATTGGCCTGCTTTTTCCCCCACCCATGCCTAGAATTATTATCCTTATTTCCCCACTGATTTTAGAGAGGCAAACTACATCTTGCATCAGGGCCCCAGCGTCCTGCTGCTGCAGGTCTGTCTGTCTTTTGGGGGGAATAATGATGGTTGAGATAACCCCTCCCAAGACAGCACATTTTTCTTCCAGATCAACCTCCCGCTGCCTGTGAGTTGCAAAGGTGACTATGGCACAGGTGATGGACAGGACACAGGGCAAAGGCATGTTGCTGCTGGGAGGGCTACAGGGTATGGGAGACCTGATCAGGTTCCCCATGCTCTCCACCATGCTTAGGAGATGAAGGCATCTGCTTCCCGGAAGAGAACATCTCTCCAAGGTTTCGAAAGCGCCACTTGGGCACCAGTGCACATGAAGACATCTAAATAGATATTAAAACCAGTTGTACATTTTAGGTTACTCCTAAATGTTATTTGTTTTGAACCTACCTTATAAAGAAAGGCTCATCCATGGGTAGAAAGAATCCTGTGTCATGCCTGGCCATTGAATAAATCCTGGCATTTCCCACATGGATCTCCCTAGCTTTAAATTTGCTGTGGATAAGAGGGTGAGTGACTGCCCTGAATCTTGGAAGCAGCCAAAAAACTATGACCTTGCTCTCAAAGGCCAGTACCACCACCACAGATAAAATTCCTGGAAGTGAGTGATCCATGGGGTAAAGGAGAGCCTGGACAATGCATAGACATGCTTCACTGGCCAGCATTCTGCAGCACTCAGTGGTTTTAGGGACCGTCCCAAACCTCCCAGTTGGCCCTTTCTATATTTACTGCAGACAGAGCCCTCCAAACAAAGAATTATGCTTCAGTCACAATCTTGCAGGTTTCCAATTAATAACTGCAAAATTCTCAAGATTAAAGCAGGCAACCACACAAGCCCTGGGGTAATTTTACCACCAGCTAAAAATCAAGAAAATATTCATGAGAAAAACTGCAAACAATTCTGCTGCCATTTAGAAAAGCCTTGCCATTTCCCAGCTAGCTCATCCCAGATGCTGCAGGAATAAACTGAGCTGCAGAACAGGTCTGGGGCTGACTCTGGAGCAGGTCACCCTCCAGTCTCAAAGTGTGGGGCTTTTGCCAGCAGGCAGCAAGGGCTCTAGGGCAAGGGAGAGGCGGGCAAGGGCAGCTTCATGTGTGGGGGAGATGAATGATGTTTAGGCAAGCATTTGGCTTCTGTTTCCTGTTTTCCAGAGCCCTGGAGGCAGTGCATGGTGCCTCTGAGACAGGAGTACAGCTGGACAGGGACTAAGGACCACGCTCTGGATATCCGTGGAGTGGGGAGATGGAGAGACCAGAGGGGAGCACGACGGGGCTGAAGTGGGGGCTGTGACCACCCGGGTAGGGCATGCACCACCTGCATGCCTGCCCCTCATTTGGTGTCAGCTGCTTTCTTCTCTGCCTTCCCTGATCTTTTTCACTGAATTAAATTAACATGGTTTCTGACTGGCTTGCCATGGACTTCTATTTATTTGTTTTCTTCCAACATGTCATCAGGGAAGACTTCTTAAAGTTGCCCAATTTGCTTTCCCCCTGTCTCCACCCAGCCCCGTCCTAATTAACAAAACATTGCTGTTAGTGCATGTGACACCGTCAGCGGGTTGAGGGGCAGAGGCAGCCCTGGAGTCAGACCTTATTCCTGCTCCCGTGCTTTCGGAGCAGAAAGTCAGGTCTCCATGTGGAGGGGCAGGACTGCCACCCCTGCCCTCCTGCACACCAGCTCCCTCCCCATGCTCGACTCTTTGGCAGGAGCTTAGAGAGGTTCTTCTCGGGTTCATAGGCAGCAACGGGGGGGAAAAAAAGTTGGGCTATTGTTTTTTTTTTTTTTTTTTAATTTTAAAATTATGCTTTTAATTTTTTTTTCAAACTAAAAATACCCTCTTGTTTTAAAGTTTCCAAGCATGATGCCCTGAAGAAGCAAGAATGACAGATGCTGCCGAGTACAGATGTTTTGCTTTCCTTTTTTTAATTTTAATTAGTAATATTTTCCACACCAAAAACTCACAGATGACTATTCGTGTCCCTGCGACTGGGTCAGGTCAGGACCAGAATGACCTGCTGGGGACGTGGCCTAACCACCCTGCAGCACGGTGGTTATATTTAGGCAGGACTTTTTCTCTGCCTTATTAACCTGTTAGTTGCCATTGCCTGTCTGGGCACAACTGAGCTGCCCTCATCCTCATCTGGGAGGCATCCTGTTTCCTTTCACTGCAGGTCTTCTGGACAGCCATCTCCCCAGATACTTCAGCAATCAAACGCCTGAGCTGACCCCATGATATGGCTCTTCCTACAGCCCTACCTCCACCCTCCCATGCACATCCATCCATGCTCTCAGGGTGGGGTTTTGTTGGCTTTTTTTTTTATCTTTTTTTGAGGACTCATAATGTTAAACCAGTCCATTGCCTTCAGGTATCACATGTGGAGTTGTGCTTCTCTAAGGCAATATTTCAACGTACAGCAAAGGTGCAGGGACGGGCTCTGGACAACAGTGAGTGAGCTGTTGCCACAAGAATGGCTGAGGACAGCACTGGGGGGGTGGACATTACCCCGTCTTTCTTCCCTGGGCTTACTGTGCCGTGTCTGCCTTGCAGATCATTGATGTCTTCCCACCATGGCTCTTGCTTCCCGTGGGACTTCAAGAAGTCCTTGTGGAAATCCACCTTCCTACAGTGAGCATCACAATCCCAGTGCCATGGCTTTCTCACACATCCACACATGTGTGCTGACCCGTTTAGAGGACTCACTGCTTCCCAGGGAGGAAAAAATACAGGAGCAACATTTCAGGCTCTGTCCTGCTGGGAAGGTTTGTGCTGGCAGACTGAAACAGTGATGGGTGAAACACAGCTGTGGGGAATGCAGGCATGGCAGGAAGAGAGGGCAGGCTCTGCAGCATGTACATATATGGATTATACAGGAGGTGTTTGTCAGGAGTCACTGTTGTTGCTCCATCAGCCTATGGAAGAAAGCCTATCATAGAAAGGCTTCCTTAGGTTTTTGAAGCACCTGCTTTGCTCTGAACAAGGCATTGCTACACAAAAAAAAAATCATGTAGCCAGACACCTCTATGAATTGTCGGCTTGGTGAACTGTGGTGATGAAAATTGCAAAGCAAGGGGCAGGAATTATTAGGAATGCCATGCCATTATGGTGTGGAACAGAGCCACGTACATCTTCGCCTGTGGCACAGAGTGTGGCTCTGTTCCTCATCTTTCATCAAGATGAAGCTGGAAAAGGTTTAGATGATGAGCAAAGATGAGCAGATGAGCAGAGGGATGGATTTTGGGTAGGGAGCAGTTACCTAGGGCTGAGGCTTTTCTGCAGCGTAAGAGGAAGCTGGAGGAAGAAGGAAGCAAGCAGCATGGGATTACTTAGGGATGTGAAGTTTGTCTCAACAAAGCACCCCATTTGTATTGCTTGTGGAGCTATGGGCATGTCTTTGCAGCGAAACAAGTCCAAATTCCCCAGCACAGATAACCTCTACTCTGGCAGGCTCATATACACCTGGGGTCTCACCTTCTCCTGCATCTTTGATGAAGATGTCAAGGACCATCAGCATCTGAGCAGGAACGGTCAGAAGAGGGAAAAGGCTCACATAAGGCTGGTAAAAGAAACAAAGAAAATATTTTTCTCATGAACATGCTGTATTGCAACAGTCTGAGAGAACCCAGAGCTTCTGCAGCGTGGGAACAATGTATGCCTAATGAATGCTAACGAATCAGCCCTAACTGCAGAGTTCTCTAAGGTGGGACATGCATCACAAGACATCAAAGCAGAGGACAGAAGAGAACCCAGTTTCTTGGTTCTGGGCAGGTATGTTAGCCCTTAGCTCTTAGTCTCTCCCTAGAGCCGCTTGCTGGTTAACAACACTTGCTGGGCTCATTCATCTTCTGAAGGAGGCTGTTAGGAAGTCAAAGCAAGCACAAGGGCTTAGGCTGTACCAGCCATTTTGGGAGCTGCCAGGCCTGGACCGTATTTGGGTACTTGAAAAACAAGAAAAGCCAAGAAAAAACCACGAAAGCCTTGTTTAAAAAACAAAACAAAACAAAACAAAATAAACCCCAACCAAACAAAAACAAAAAACAGGCAGCGATATTGGGAAGGGTTGGGCTCAATTGCTGTGGCATCTACAGGAGCATCCAGCTCTCCTGTGTGGATATCCTGAGATAACTCCAGCAATATCTCAGGAAGAGCCAACTTGCAGCAGAGCCTGCCAGGTGGCTGAAACAGGGTGAACCTATGCTAGCAGCAGCCCTGCTTAATGTCAGTAAATGGAGCAGAAATCCTGTGCCTTCCCCAGGCCACAGAGTTTCATGTAATAGACCCCAAGTGCTGCAAAGCCCAGCCAGGTTTATGTTGCGGGGATGTGGTTGTCTGCCTTTTATTGTGTTTTGCTCTGCTACTCTGTTATACTTGCACAATAAAACACCGGTTTCCTCCACTCATTAGCCATTTGCTTGTGCTTGAAGCGCACTGAGCGTTTTCACGTGCCTGCGAAGAGAGGTGTAATCTGCTCTTTGGGAGTCACTCACTTCCCTGCAGACCCACTGCCTGCATCACAAGCATGGCCACAGTGTGTGTGTGAATGTGTGTGTGTGTGTGTGAGTGTGTGTTTGTGTGAATGTGTGTCCAGCTGTGTGTACGGTCACAGCGGCATCACATAAACACTGCTCCGAGAAGTACATACCTCAGGCCAAGCTGGCAAAAGCTGGGGAGAAAAAAAAAAAAGAAATTCATGGTTATCTGGGTAATTTTAATTTATCCTCTTTATACATCTGCCTCCTAGATTAAATGAGCTATGGGGGCCTATAAAAAGTGGTAAGTTTGAGTGTCAATAAAGACAGCACAGGTGGAAAGAGGAAGAAATAAGGTGCTCCAGCAACCACAGATTTGGTGTTTTTTTACTTTACTGCCTTAGGTGCAGCATTTCCTGTATAGATTTTGGGGTTTATTTGGTTGATTTTTGCTTTCAGGATTTTTATGATGCTTCTTAAATAAAAATGAGGTTTTATCACAGGTGCAGCAGTCCAGGAGCTTATGATGCCCCTTGAGTGTTGGGAGAAAAGCTAACCTGGGCTTTAGACATTGGATGGAAAATCCAGGCAGGATTTGTACAGACAGGGACTGTGTTGGGGGAGAAATGGAGCATCCATTTGCCCTTTACATTTCTACAGAGGTGTGTGTGTATAGAAAAGAATAGAACCATCTTGGTGCAGGAGGTGACTAAGAGAGGAGGCAGAAGCTACCATCACCCTGCCCAAGACCAAGCAGGGCTTGGCCTTTGCTTTGTGGGCTCTGATTCAGAGGATGGAACAGCTCTGAGAGCTTGCAAACATCTCCTACCAGCTCAGCACATGAACAAGCAGTCTGTGGCCCCCAATGCAGACTGCAGCTACCCCTCTACCTGTGTTCTGAAGTTCTGCAAAACCTCCCAGCTTCCAAGTGACCTGCCTCCAGCAAGGACCGATAGTTCCCTCTGCTGGGAGGACTGTGAAGAAATGCCTTTGAGCTCCTGTTCCCATCTGACAAAAACACAAAAATCAGATGTCCCATTCCTGGAGCATGCTCACCACAAGCACCTCCAGGAAAATCCTTCCTCAGGTGTTACTTCTCTCCTTGCTATCCTGGTAACTATATAGAGGAAAAGAGAATCCAAAGTTCACATTTAATAATTTATCGAATCTTACTTGTTAATTTTTTTAAGCCATTCCCCACTGTGGAAATGGGCTATTTCCAGGAAATTTCAGCTTGGTTTTTTTCAGTTTCTGGAGTATAGTCTTTGCTGTCATAGTTGCAGAGAAAAGCTGGGCGATGTATTCCTAATATAGCAAAGAGCAAATGCTTCCCATTTTTTAGATCTTGCAATTCTTTTTTAAGCTGATTTGCAGAATCTGATAACTAAGGAGTTTTAAAAGTGGGATGGTATTAAAAACCAAACAGAGCATCCGGCAGATACTCTCCTTCATTTCTGGCTCTCAACAGGTAATTCTTCATTAGTCTGAGGCATGTGGTTATGTTTCTCGGTCAGATAAAATAGCCTGTCAGCCTGAAATCCCATTAATTTTATCTGGGTGGATTGGTAAGAACATATGGGATTCTCCTCTTTTCTTGATCCAGTAAATGAGGGACCAAATTAAGAGCAGTGGGAAGAGGAAGAGGAAGAATGGGTGTGCTGAGGAGGCAGAGGCTTTGTGTCTTCCAGGAGAGACAGCAGCAGGGTTGAGAAGAGCAGAGTGTCTTAAGACATCCTTAAAAACCAGGTCAGGAACCATCAGAAACATTATGATTTTAACAGCCTAAGGAAAACCCTGCCCCACCTTGTCCTGCCTGATTTGGAGTGCAGGAACCCTGTGCTGAATTAGTTTATTGCTTCCACACTGTGACTTGAATCAGTTATTGTGGTTGCAGTGAGTATCCTGTAGCTCTGCCAGCTCCATGTGGCTCCTGCAAATGCAAAGTGGTGCACCTGGGGAAAAAACAAAAAGACTCTCACAAAGCTTTGTCTGACAGAGAACAAGCTATTATACTCCTGAAAGTGGGTTTGATGTGGGCAGATTTACAGAAGTCTCAGCATCCTATTCATTAGTAGCCAGAGAAGCAAACAGAGAGTTGTGCTTTGTTGAGGGAGGACTGGAGAAGATGTCTGTGTGATCGCACAGACCCTGGTGAAGCCGCATCTAGGATTTGCCACATAGCCTTGACCTCTGCCTCAGACAAGAAACAGGGCTGGAAGAAGCAGAGGGAAATGTGACAGGCCTCATCAGAAGTATACAACAGCTCTGTACACCACAAGTGACTAAATCAGTTGGGACTCTGCAGCACAGAGAAAAAGCTGAATGGAAATGTTGGGAATAACCTGACGAGTTAAAAGAAGGTGGAAAACGAAGTATTTCTTTTTGTTGTTGCTCACAATACAAGGGTGAAGAAGCATCCAGGGAATTCACCAAGCAATGGACTTAAAATAAACACAAAAGGATGCTTCCCCAACCCCCCCCCCAAACCCCCCAATATGTGTTTAAATTGCGGAGCTTGTTGCCAGCAGATCCTGTAGATGACAAGAGTTTCAACTGTTTTCAAAAGCAACTAAGCAACATGAGTGGAAAAAAAAAAATCCCATCAAGAGCTATTAAGGGCAAAGATACCATCTTGGGAGGTGTGGGAGTGGGGAGGGTATGGCCATATGTGCCCTGTCTTGTGTTTCTCTCTAAAATTTTCACTAGTGGGAAGTGGCAGAGGGTAAATTTTGGAGGAGGCGGCTGTTTCTGACCCTCGCTGACCATCCTTATGGTCTTTACTATAAATTTTGGGTGGGCTGGGGACAAGTCATGGGCAGAATCAGAGCTAAGCATCATTCAGTCTCCAGGGATAAAAAGAATGGTACGCAGTAGAAGGGACCCAGGTCCAGCCTTACCCCATTTACATTTGAGCTTGGCTCCTTAAAAAGATGTGCCATTGCTTTCTATCCCCTCTGTAGACAGTAGATACCAAGGCACTGTCACAGAGTGGATAAGGATGACCATAGTGAGGCTCACCACAAGTGCCTGAAAGCTGTCAGGAGTGTCCACCTCAAACAAATACAGCAGGACAGCCATGTGGTAGTGCTTCCTCAGTATATCATCCCTGCTGGCAGCAGTCTGCTGCGCTGGGACTTCCTTAGCAATGAGCAGCTCTCTCTTCGCTAACTCCATCAATGATTTTGTGACTGCAAAAGGCTGCAATGCCATTACCCAGTGACAGACAGATGCCTAAATGCCTGGTGAATCTCTGCATGCTGTGGATCTCGGCTGATATATTCCACTGAAAATCTGACTGGGCATGGAGTCAGAAGCAATGTGTTACCTCATCTCCCCTTGCTCCATGTGAGCATCAAGCACCCTGCACCTCCCAAAGGGGTGGCACCTCTCTGTCTGGTCCAGATTACTGCTGCAGTTTCATCCCACAGTGCTGAGGGCATGGATGAGCCCAGTGAGGCTCACACAGCAGCACAAGACCTATGCCACAGGCTCAAGGTCATCAAAGCACTTCTAGCTTTGACATTTGATGAAAAGTGTCAGGCTGGGATCTCAGGAGAAAATGCTGGCATGTCAGGCAGCCAAGGAATAGGCAGCTCTTGTCCAGAGGAGCTTCCTGACTCAGAAGCATCATCCCTTTGCAGCCTGGGAAGATAAAAGAAGGACTAAGAGAGTCCTTATGCCAACTCCACACACAGTGACTGTGTCAGAGCCAGAACACATCTCCTTATCCATCTTCCCAGCCTGCACAAGAGCATTTGTGCTTAGTGCCTGGGACTCGTCATCAGAGACAGCATTTGTATCTAGGTGCATTCAGCCTGTTTTTAAACAGAGGCTCAAGCCAAACCAAACCCCAGACAGCAGGTCCACTTCACATAGTGTGAAAGGACAAGCGATAATGGTTTTAAACTGAGGGAGGGTCGACTTAGATTAGGTATAAGAAAGAATTTTTTTGCTATGAGGCTGGTAAAACAGTGTCACTCGTTGCCCAGAGAGGCGATGGATGTTCCATCCCTGAAAACATTTAAGATCAGGTTGGATGGGGCTCTGAGCAACCTTCTCTACCTGAAGATGTCCTTGCTCACTGCTGGGTGGTTGGACCAGACAGCCTTTAAGATGTTCTTTCTAACCAAAACTATTCTAAATTTCTGTGATTCTGTGGTTTTGTGATAGTGGAGGACTCTGAAGCCTTACCACCTCAGGTCAAATGCAGTTGAGTCTTTATAACCCAAGCACACAAATTCTGACTTTAAGCAGCCTTGAATTTTTGGATGGTGCCGGGAATAGGGAGCTTTGCACCCTGTTTCCTCAGCCTTCACTGAGCTCACCAGCCAGGCTGGAATTTGCTGGCACAGGTCTGTCGGTGCAGACATGGTCTTAAATTAGATCAGCTGAAAGAGAAAGAAAGAGAGGGAGATGTGATCCCACAGGAGGGAAGAAGCTCATTTACCCTCCCCACCCTGGAGACCCCAGAAGTGTGCTGGCTGCCTGCTAGCCCTCAGGAGCACACAGACAGAGCCAACAGCAAGCAATACTACCGGCTGGAGGGAAAGAGAGACCTGTGTTTCCCCCTCCCTGGCCGCACTGCGTGTCTCCTGCAATGTTACCAGGCTCCTTCTCCGAGAGTTCCCAAGGCTGGAACTGGGAAAGGAAGCAGAGAATACCCTGGGACACCTGTGTTTGTACCAAGTATTGCCTGCCCTGTGGAAGGTATTAGGCTGTTCTCAGCTGTGATGACAGCATCGCCTCTTTGCTCTCACTCCTGGCTTTCCCACATTTCCAAGAGATAATGATCTCATCTCCTAACTGTTGAAGATCACTCCTTGTCCATTCTTCCCCTCCCTGTTCCCCTTCACTGTTCATTATAGGATAGAAATGTTATCGACCAACAATCACTAGATGTCAAAAAATCTTATCGCAGAATCCAGCTGCCAGCATAGCCTAAACGTGCTTAGGAAATGTCAGTAAATTACAGGAGAGAGAGAAAGTGAGAGAGGGAGGAAACATTAGTATGAGCAGTGAACTGCAATTAACTGCTCCACATTTGGAAGAAGCAGGAAATGTATGGAGGAAAGCAGAGCTAAGGGGTCATTGATCTCTGTAATTGAGGGGAAACTGAGAAATTGATGGTTTAATGGGGTTCAGCTGGAAGGAGAGTGTGTTTTGTGGGCCATATAGGGGTAGAGAGACCACTGTTGTTGTGCACGAGGCTTACGACCCATCCTAGTTAGGTCACTCAAGACATCCCCCAGTCTTCCTTGCAAGCATCTTATTTGTGCTGTTCAGCTTGACACCTCTCTGGAAAGGGCTTCTTGTCTCATGGCCATGCCCAGACTATGCATAGACCTGTGATCAGCCTCCTTTCCTGATTGACTGGATATCAGGGCTTGGGTGTTGGATTGCCATCAAGGCAGACTGGGATCTGTTGTCTCTAAGGGTGTGTCCAAGAGTGGCCTGGAGAGGGGTCAAACCAAGGCTGCTCAGTCTGAGTTTGCCTCCGTTTATCCCACAGTTCATTCAGAAAATACCATGTAGAAGATACTACACAGCCATTCCTGACAGAGCCTACCACCACTGCCCTGGGATTCACTGGGTGGCTGTTTAACAGTCCTGGGGGTGGGATGTGATTAACTTCATAAGGGGCT
>JAWWES010000094.1:62600841-62632116 GCA_035583135.1 Lophotriccus pileatus
CCTTGCCTTTTCATAAAAAAACCTTACAAAAATCAGAGGAGAAACAAAGAGCCGAGGACAAGGAGACCTGGCATCCCTCAACAAAGAGCTCTGCGAATTCTTCAGGAGATCCCCATAGTGTGATTAGCATCTCTTTACAGCAACATCATCTCTCCTTCTTTTGTTTCCCCAGAGGAAGATAAAATTGTCACCAAGCACCAGAGAATGAAGCTTGATGAATACTGAAAAGTCATTCACCTGCAAAGTAGGATGGACCGGTCCCAGACAGGGACTGATGGGCAACCGCTTTTAATTAATGTTTCCAGAAGCTGGGGCAAGAAGAAGGAATATCGGGTGTTAGAGCTGCGAGGGGAGCACAGGGAGACAGGGCTGGTGTTAATGAGAAAGGACAAGTGGTACTGGCTGAGGTGTAAGCGCACAGTCTTACTCCCAGGGACACATCCTTACTCCCCTCTGCTTCCACAGACTCAAAGCAAAAGCGCTCTTAGGCTGATGGGACTCAGCCCTGCTGCTCCAAAGCCACCCCTTTGGGCTTCCATACCATGGGCTGCTCTGACCATAAGTCCAGTTGAGGAGCCATGGCTTCACCCTGGCTTTTGCTGTAGGCAAGGAATTCCTCTGGCTGCTTCAGACTTCCTTCCACATTTCACCATGAAAACCAGAAAACACCTTCTGAATTAGAGAACAGAATTACTATTGTGAATTTTCTTGAGCGTGTCCTCACTTTTTTTTTTTTTTTTTATATATATACCAGCAGCTCTCAAAAATGTTTTACAGCAGGTTGATTTTATGAAATGCTGTTGCTGAACTGAAATTTGCGGTAAGTTTGTGGGCAGTTTGAACCCTTCTCAGTGACTTCTCATATTGATGTTTCCTATAGTGACTCATTGTCCTCTGTATAAACATCTCTTACTGACTGAAGCAAAAATGCTCAATTAGGGAAGAGTTCCTCTATGGGTCTCCTGAAATTACAGTAGTTTATATTGCTGCCCAGCAACCCAGAGCTAAATTGCAGTACTTCAGCACCTCCGGCAATTGCTGTTTCTCCATTCATATGCCAGAAACTGATGGGTCCAAACAAAGAGAGTTTCACTGACTGAAGGAGAGTAGGAGATGTGTAGGCAAACCATGGAATACCCTAGTTACAGATTCCACCCCTCTCATCTTAGGGAGAGGGGCAACTGCTGAATCCCAGTCACATCATGCTCAGAGTCCTTTAGAGGTGCATTTGGAGAGGTTCCTCTCTGGCTCCAAGGGGACAGGCAGTTTATTGGGGTTTGGCCATATTGCATGTGTGAACAGATACAGCTTTAGGGCTAGTTTAGGGGTCCATCTGGAGGTCCTCCTGGTGCAACCAAGTAGACTCTGCATCTCAAAGCTGTCTGTTGATCTATCAGCTTACCAGTCAATGAGTTTCACAACCTTCTTCTTCCATATGTGACTGGGGCCCAAAAATTCATCACAGGCATCTTCTGCTGCTTGCGAGCTGGGAATTCTTGGTGTCATGATGCTCCCCAGTGTGAGCTGTTTTGGGAAAGACTTGGAAAAATCAAACATAGCAAGAAAAACACCAGAACTGCAGCGGTGTGAGAAGCAACCAAATAAGCTAAGACTAAGACTTGACAAACAGATAACCAAAGTGTGAGAAAAGTCTGCAAGGTTGTGAGGTGGAGAAAAGGGATGGAAAGAAGCGATTTGTTTTCTGTTTCTTGCAACAGAATTAGGAGGCATCAAATGAAAACTGGTGACAGATTGCAGGTAAAGTATATCTTTTAAATAATGCATCATTTACCTGTGGAACTCACAGAATCACAGACTACTTGGGACTGGCAGGGACCTCTGGAGGTCATCTTGTCTAATCCCTCTGCCCAAGTAAGACCACTGAGAGCATGATTCCTAAGACTGTGTCCAAATGTCTTTTGAATATCAAAAAGGATTCAGCCTGTTCAGTGCTTGGTCTCCCTCACAGTAACAAAGTGTTTGATGTTCAGGAGAAATCTCCTGTGTTCCAGTTTTTGTTCATTACCTCTGTTCCTATCACTGGGCACCATTGGAAGGGGCCTGGCTCCAGCCTCTTTCACCCTTCCTCCAGGTATTTATATACATGGATGAGATCTCCTCTCAGTGCTCTCCAGGCTGAATTGTCCCAGCTCTCAGCTTTCCTCTTAAGAAATGCTCCAGTCCCTTCATCATTCTTATGGTCCTTCACTGGACTCTCTCCAGTGTGTCCACATCTCTCCCATAGTGGGAAGCCAAGAACTGGACACAGGGCTGCAGCTGTGGCCTCACCCGTGCTGAGCTGACGGCAAGAATCAGTTCTCTGAACCTGCTGTCAATGCTGTGCCTAGTGCAGCTCAGGATCCCATTGTTCTTTTTTGCTGCAAGGGCACTTTGCTGGTTCGTGGTCAATTTGGTCCCTTTTCTGCTGAGCTGCTTTCCAGCTGGGTGGTCTATAATATATGTTGGGCATGGGGCTGTTCACCCACAAACTGCATGATACTCTGGATTTGAAACATTTACACAGGTCCAAGCATAAATTATATGAAAAGTGTGTGGGGGTGGACTTACCGTGATTGTTTACTCCAAGGATGCCAGTACTGGTTTGGGACATCTGGGAGAGTTCTTCTTCTTGTTACCTTCCTTAGACTCTGGTGTTGGCCCATGGTGTGAGCTGTGAGGAACATCCCTATATTCCTGTGCAGAAGGCAGCTTGTGCTTGGAATTGTTCTGGGATACATCTTGTGTATCCAACAAACAAAAACTTCGGCTGGGACAGGAGATCCACTGCTAGTTTGGGACGTGGACCAGAGGGCTGTCAAAACACTGGTGAGGAGGAATTTGTTTCAGAAACTCAACTCTATTTTTTTCATCATTAAGTAACCCCTGGTGGGACACTTTTCCTGCCTAAAACTGGAGCATCCCTCTTAAATTTAGCAGTCACTGTCTCCAGGATACCCCAACTCTATGCCCCCTTTGAGCCCACAGGTTGCTGACATTTCCATATGCTCTCATTTTTCAGCTTCCCTATCTGGAAAGGACACCCCAGGCTGTCACAGCAGTGATAGGGAGGTGAGAGCTGGCTTTCAACTTTTTTTTTTTTTCAACTCCTTTTGCCTTAAAACACCTTGAAAAATGTTCAAATAAATTTTCCAGCAGCCGTTTATTTGCTTGTGTTCACAAAGCCATATTTATCTACAAAAAAAGAAGTCAAACCTCCCAAGTGCTTGAAACACAAGAACATGGGGCTGGCAGGGACTTCCAGACTTGCCAAATCCAGTCCCTGCTGTTGCAGCAACACATCACAACGTCCTTTCAGAGCTGGAGTCTGCTCTCTATAAAAGCTGTTTGGATTTCTGCCTCTGTGGCTCCTACTGGGTGGCTGCTCCAAACCCAATTGCTCTAATGGTTCGAAGCCCTCAACTAATTTCCAGCCTGGTTTATTCATGGCCAGTTTATATACATTTGTTCTCATGCCAGCACTGTCCTTTGGCTGAAATAGCTCTCCTGTCTCTGTAGTGCTTATTCCCCAGATGTATTTATAGAAAACTATCCCCAACCTTCATTAATACACTGCAATTATTTGTTTTGCCTGCTCTTCTGCAGAGGGTATGGTCTCCTGACCTGTCCCTTCGCTTTAACTGCTTGGGTCCTCATTCCCTTGCAAGCTCACCTTCAGCTTCCTCCCACCCAGGGCGAAGAGTGGCATGGAGTCTACAAAGGATTGTGTTTTCACTGGGAAATGGGATTTGGGTGTGTGTTGCAGGAGAAATGCCATCCAATGCCCGGGCCTTTCCCCTTCCTGGTGTGTTCCTGGAAGGAGCAACAGAGTCTCAGTGAGCACCTCTTATAAAACCTTACAGAATAAGAGCTCCACGATTAGCAGCAGCTTTCAGCAACAGAAACAGAATAAGTAGCAATGGCAGGATAAACTGCAATTTATTTCAAAATATGTAAATCTGCTCATTAAATAATTCACATGAATTTTCACACATGAAGGGGGAAGAAAAACCTTGGCAGCTGTGTATATCCTTTCTCCATCAAAGCCACACTATCGGCAGCTGCTGTTCTCTTTCATCCTCAGATTTTTCCCTTTCTGCTCTCCATATTTCAACCTCCCTTTTCTAATTCATCACCTGATACTGGATTTCAAGAATCCTCATACCATCAGGAAACATCTTCCCCTCATTTTGCCCATTTTTGTTCTGAAGCCTGCCTTAAATTTTTTCCATGTTTGGTGCACCCTCTCTCAGGATCACCGGGAAATAAGATTCCTGTATAACTGGGGCCTTTATATGTCAAGGAATAAATAAAGGTCCCATGTCCTGCAGGCTATTTCTCAGCAGTCTGCTCTTACTGGGTGAGATGTGTGATGATTTTACCTGGAAGCTTCTTTTCTGGGGAGACTCCTGTTGGTTGCAGCTAAAGCTCCCCCTGCATCCCACCCTGCAGTGTTCCCAGCACTGTCAGGATCACGTCCTAATGGAGAGGCAGAGCAGAGCACTAGCAAGAGCTGCTTTTTCTTGAGAAAAAGAATTCCTCCAGTGAAACGGGGGTGCAGTTCCTGAATCCCAACTGGTGAGAGGAGGTGCTCAGGGAAAACTAAAAGCAAAACAGAAGACTGGCAGATATTTATTTTGTAAGCAAAAAATTTAAGGAAAACAGGGGTATGAGAATTCACTGAGTTCCCATTTCTGGATGTTGGATGTTTGAGAGGGCTTCACCTCAGATACTCCACACAAATGGTTTATACCTACCTCCAAGTCACTAAGGTTCAGCCCAGTGATGGACAACTCAGAAGAACCTCTTTATTTCATGCATATGTTAATTTTCACTCTTTCCTGCTTCAGTCAGGAACTTCCCAAGTTTCCTGTCATTACAGAATGGGGAAGTCCGTGCTGACAAGAATACTCTTTGTACCTCTATCCTTTACTCTCTACAGTTTCCTACTGGTAGAATAACCTTGCAGTCCCGATACAGATGATAGGATTCTGGCAGAACAGGAGCCTGGGCCATAGCTATTTTCCCATGCTTTGAATATTTTTAAGATTTAGGAAAAAAAAAAAAAAAAGAAGGAAAAAAGAAAACAAACAAAATATCTATTCCAGATCGGGCTAGAACTGGAATAATAATCCTTCAAGACTGGTTTGGCACACTCAAAGTATTTCTCTCCTGTCACTGCCGACTGCTCTCCTCTTGCCTCGAACATTTCTGTTACCCTGGGGTTATATTTCTAAGTAAGCACTGAAGGAAGTCAGAGGCCCGTAGCTTTACAATTCCAAAAGGTATTGAGAACAATTAGTTTTAGAGTTAGGAAATCCATCAATCCCGACCATTTCCCAAGGCAAGTTTTGGTATTGAGAAATCAGAAATTAGTTTTTTTTTTTTGATGGGGGAAAAATCGTAAGATTTCCCAAACATCTCCAAACCGATCCCCTTGAGCCAGAGGATTTCACGGTGCTGTTTCCTTGTCTTCTGGCAGTGAAAGGCAACCATGGGTAATGAAATGGATAAGCAAAATAAGAGACAGTTCTGGGATCAGATATCCCTTGCCTGGGTCACTGAAAACACCACAGATTTGGTTTTTTATGGAGGCCCTGTATAGCTGGGCTGTTCCTCTGCTGGCACCTGTCTCTGATAATACTTTATTTTCATACTCCAATCACCAAAACATTGATAACCTCATGAGGAGCTGAGATAGATCTCTGTTTAGTAAATCTTCCTTCATTCTCAAGAGGTATTTTCCCATCTGCCCTTTTACCTGTCAGTTTTGATGGCACAGCATGAAGTAAAGAGACTCAGTTACTTTTCTTCTTTTTTTTTTTTTTTGTACCATTTATAATTTTTACTGAGTAAAGCAAGGCATGCTCCATAAATCAGACTGCAAGTTAGAGAGTCACACAGCAGAGTGTGCAGCAGGATGAGGCACCAGCTGCTCTTTGCAGATGATAAAGCTGTAAATATGATGCTGCTTTAAGGAGGCAGCCCCTAGGTTGTGACACTGTGTGCCTTTGCATGCCCTGTATTTCACAAGAGGCTCTCCAAACTATTCGAACAGCCCCACCAGGATGGGATGCCAGGTCTGTGCCAGCCGAATCCACAAAGCCAGTCACCCACGTGAGCGTGCAGGGGCTGGAAACATGTTCAGACCTTCCTGAAGGTCACAGCAGTCAAATATCATGCCTGGATTCATTCAGTATGCAGCAGGGAGCAGGAGCAGACTCTGCTCCTCTTTTATAGGACCTTGAGTTGTTTGATGGAAGGCCGCATGCAAATCACTGCCCAAGGATGTGTTTGTCATATAATTAATATTAGCTCCCACCCTGGAGCACATTTCTGTCAACACAGAATAAATATTCCCCATTAGGAAGAGGGTTGGCTGGGGACATCAGGACTTGAAACTCTTGGCTAGCTCTGTGCTAGCCATCAAGGATCACTTCCCTGGTGCTTCAAGGAAACCAGTGAGCTGCAAGATTGCTCATTTTTATTTCCAAGAGTTTCTGGTTTGGTGTGGCTTTTTTTTTAGTTTGTTTAGGGTTTGGCTCTTTCTTTTGGTTTTGGTGGTTTTTTAAATACTTAAATTATTTAACTCAATTTTTCCTTTGGAAGTGGCTTCTCCCTTCCCCGAGATGTGATTGGAAGCCTATTGTCCAGAGATTTCCAACACAGTTATGGATATGTAGGGGAACAAAGAGGCTCAGAGCAAGTCTGGCTCTGAACCCAAGCATGAGCCCCACAGTCTGGTGTTACAGCAAGAGAGAGATATTTATATTTTTTTTAATAGGGGGGAGATAAATAGTGCATTCACTGGAAAATGTATGCGGAGAGAAGGTGTAATGAATTTTCAGATTAAACTTGGCAAGTGTTTTCAAGTTAAAGAGGAGATGTTTAATCACATTTTCTTGCAGAGAAGGCTGAATGCTGGGTTTCAGCACAATTTTTAAATGAAATGTCTCCATTTTTTTTTCAGCAATGCTTGTGTTTGTCAGCCTGATGATGTGCTGAAGGGGCTTAGCAAGGGATCTCAATAACTAGTTGAAACACTCTGGCAGAGCCTTCACTGAGTTTCTGGGCTTTAGTACTTTCTGATCAAGAGAAATGCTGAGTAGGCCAAAGAGCAGCAAGTTTTGGCTCTGCTTACCCCCGTTTGCCTAACACTGGGCACTATCCCCTGCCTGAGCCCAGAGCCAGGGACTTAAAAGCCAAAGGGACCCATGGTGGTGCTGCAGGGATGAGATAGGCTGTAGATATACGCAGGCTGCTGCACTGGGAGCTGGGGCTGGGTGTAGGAAGGATTTGCTGCGTGGGGATAGTGGCATGAGCCAGAGTGGTGATCCCCTTGTCCCCAGCTTCTCCCCCTTCCAAGGGTTTTGTTGCAATTGCATTGCGAGGCTCCCAAGAGCTGGCATTTTCTGATGGCAGTA
Organism: Lophotriccus pileatus; assembly: GCA_035583135.1. NCBI lineage: Eukaryota > Metazoa > Chordata > Aves > Passeriformes > Tyrannidae > Lophotriccus > Lophotriccus pileatus. Next base: position 62,608,263 of record JAWWES010000094.1, read on the forward strand.
AACACAGAATAATTTGTTGGTACTCAAAGAGAGGCTGCCAAGGTAGCACAGACGAAGGTTTCATTAAAAAAAATATCCTAAGCAAAATAATAAAACAAAAAAACCTACATGCACACACACACACACACAAAGATTATGCAAATGCTCCAGAAAAGATGAAAAATTAAGCATTCCAAACTAGCAAATAATTCAGTGTTCTCTGTCTCTTTTTTCTCTTTTCTTGCCTGTGTGGGATCTGAAATTACATTTTACTGCCTGCCTTTCTGAATTGTCCTTGTATCTTGCTGCCAAGTTGCGTCCCCGCAGAGGACACTGGCTCCCCAGGGAAGAGGCACAGCGTGCTCTCCTTGCCCAGGTCTTTAGGGACAGGCATCTGCTCAAGCACTGCCCCTGTGCAATGTGCATGGGGGGCTGCTGTGCCTCCTCTCTCCTCCATTTTGGAGCATGCAGACCAGTTTCAACCCATGCAGCAGGAGAGGGGGTATTTATGTGAAGACCAAGAAACCCCTGGGATATTGCAGTGGGCACCAGGTGGAGGATGGGAGATACTGCTAATATTCTTGTTGACAGAAAGGTCCTGTTGTGTGGTGGTGATACTCACACCTTACTAGGCAACGGAGAAACCACCCAGCTGCCTCCAGCCCAATGTGAGGAGCAGGAAAGTCACCCCTCCAAATGGCAGGACCCCTGGCTGTATATTTATCACATACATAGCACTAAGCTTGCAAAGGCTGGGGAGAGGGAAGTTCAACTGCAAACTCCCATTTTGCAGAAGGGAGATGGAGTCTCAGGTAGAAGTAAAACACCAAGCAGGGAGGTGAACAGCTCGCGGTGTACTGAGCCATCTTTTCTCTCCCTGAGCAGTACAGACATTTTCAGCAGTGGCACTTCTGTCATGGAGTGGCTTTGACAGTGTGGTCTGACAGTGCCAGCAGGTAAAAGAAAGCAGTTATTTTGCTCTTGGCTGAGGTTTTTAACACCCTCACTTGCGGCCAAATAGCGGGTTCTGACTCAGCCATTGACTCCGCCTGCAGTACCCTGAGTTACCCAGTTCAGCTGGTACACAGTGCTTCAGAGAGTCAGAGCAGCCTGCTCTGGGGGCCCAGATCACTCCCACACCATGCACTGCCATCTCCCTCAGCTCAGCAGCCCCTTGCTGCTGTGGGAAGACCAGCCTGGGTTCCCTCTCTTCAGCCTCCACCCCTGCAGTGAGGGTTTGTCTACAAGATCCGCTGCGCTTACAGGTATGGTTTAGTGGTGAACCAGCAGTGGTGGGTTGGACTTGATCTTAAAACTCTTTTCCAATCTAAATGGTTCTACGAGTTGATGATCCTGAAAAAAATAAAACACTTGTTGTAGCACATTTGTCTTGCACAAAGCAGAAGGAAAAGGAAATTTTTGCCGAAGATTAGAGAGGAGTGTTCTCAGAAAGAGCTGATTTTGGCTATCAAACTCTATCTGTAAGAAAGTGTCAGAGGACTGGCTGCTGAAGAGATTTAAGGGCAGGCTAGACAGCTCACAGTTGTTGTTCATGGCAAATGATGGAAATTATGGAAAAGAATCCTCTTTTTCTGAAGTCACACTACAGCCCTAATCAGCGAACTGACAGAAAGTAAGCTTTCTGTATATATATATGTAATGAAACGTGGAAAATATGCACACACTCCTATATTTAAGCCATATCAGCTTCAGTTGTCCTCACAGCCAACATGTATGGAAGTGGTGCAGAAAGGGAGGAAAGAGCTGATGGAGGCAGAGAAGATGGTGAGAGGTGTATTCACCCACATGGCTGGTAAGAGAAGCGTTCATGAATGTACACTTGGTGTACATCCTGGGGACTTCTGTACCACTTGGTACTTTGTTTTCTTGAAGCTGCAAGAGACTGAAACACTGTGAAAAATCTCAGCCTGTTTGTTTTATTTATAGTCCTTGTGATTTCATGGCTGAACTTGCGGATGCGAACCCCAGCACTTGAAAGGCCAGCAGAAAAATCAATATATCCAACAGCTGCTCAAAGCCTCTTCCTTTTGGAAGCTTCATCTCATCATTTCCAAATGCACAGGGTAGACTTACCAAAGAGCAGAGAGGACTGGGGTGGTGAGCAGTGTCAAAGGGAGGTGGAGCAGGGACAGCTGTGGGGCTGCACTGGTGCTAATCCAGAGGTGCCAGCACTGCTGCACCCAGATCGGTGCAGCACCAATTAGCACCCAGCAAAGTTGCTAGACTTTGGTGAACCTGTGCCTGGTTACAGTACAGACCTTTGCCTGCTGCTGGCCCTGTCCCAGGCTTTGTGTGGTGTGGGCTGTTCCTCCCACAGGTCTTGCTATTTTTTCAACAAAGACAAGTTTCAGGGAAGAGTAAGAAGAGGAAAGAAGGAAGGCTGGGAAAATCTCTCCTTGCTGCAACTCCCTTTGATCATGAGAGGTTACCCTTTAAACGGTAAATCTTTGGTATCATGTTTGTGTCTACTTTAGCTGTAGATGCTCAGTTAGACACAATTAAAAAGTTCATTGGCTTTGTCACTTTACATTGATTTTCAGTCCTCTCCGCTGGTGTTCCTGGCAGACCAGGCTTCTGAAAATGTGTGTGAAAATGCAGCAGCCAATCAGCCCAGCTAGTAAGTAGGAAAAAGTTTACAGCTTGGAAGTTCTTCAGGTACAGTAAGCTTCTGTATCTGTTTTATGTCAGCCCACACATGCTCAAAAAAAAATGTTGCAAAGCCCTGCTTCAGAGGCAGCCTTGTGAGACAGAGGGGATAGTGCAGCAGCTGTGGGATGAATTAAATACATCACTAAGAAAATGCATTCCTGAAAAGTTCTGTTGCAAGGTGCCTTGGGATGGAGCCAGATGGATGAAGCATGCCTTGTACTCAGCAGGTCCCAGGGACAATGTGGAAGGGCTCATTCTGGAGCTTGAGGCTGCATCCTTGAAGGAGATACAACATGGTGTCCTGCTTCCAGCTTCCCAACAGATCCTCCTGCACAATGTGCTGGAATTTGTTTTTTGCTCTTCAACACACACAGGCATGCCCTAAATTGCTCACATTGCAGGGTAATCTATCTAGCATCACTCTGCAGTAGCAAGCAAAAAGCAACGGTGATGCAGCAGTCGTGGTAGCTCAGGGTTTTCAAGGCAGGGGGTGTGGGCTGTGTTACTGCTACAGAGAGGAGAAGAAAATATGTTCTGCTACTGCAGCACCTCCCCGAGCCGTAAATGTTGTAGGGCAGCCACCAGTTTGCTGATTTCTGGCCGACAGATGGATCCCATAGGGATGGCGGTGCTGGCTCACGGAGCACAACCGGCAAGACGGCTGCCCGGCATGGCTGGCTCCTGCAGAAAGCTCAGTGGCACTGACACAGAGCAGACTCCTTTCTGTGGTGCACACACATAACAGGAGCAACACATAACGATGCTGTCTGCCAAGCTGCCCATTCCTATTTGAAAATGCAAGTCTTCAGCCTCATTCTACCAAGCTGGGGGAAGGTAAAATGTTGCACTGGCCTCGTCTGTACCCACTAACTGGAAAGAAGCCAAATTGTGGTGAATAAAAGGGATGAGAGGCCTTGCCATATGATTAAAACCAGAACAGCCAAGATCAGAAATTGTGATGCTGCCTCCTGTTCTCAGCTGCTTCTGGTCTCCCCAACCTCACAGCTTTAATTTTAACTAGCCTCCCATTCCTGTCCCTTTCTTCGCTGTTCTGAAAACCCACTGCTGGTTTTCCTCCTTTCTGTTTGCACCCTGGGTCATTTCCAGCCTTGACAATTTTCAGCCAAAGCCCTGCAAGGACCTCAGTGTGTGCATGTTTTCAAACTCCAACAGGGCAAGCCAGGACCACAGAGGACCTAAAGGAGTAAGGACAATTCTAGACTGGGTGTTGGTGTCTTGGGGAGATGGCAAAGCTGTGCCACGGCCTCATAGCAGCTGTGCAAGGCCGGTCTTCTTGCTCCATGCACGGTGGAAGGCAGAAGGAAATGCTGGGAATGATATCCCAGAATGAATGGGTTTTTTTCCAGAGTCCTCCTCTAGCTCCATGCTGCCTTGTGCGCTCTTAGCCTCTTCCAAAGCTGTGTCTGGGACTTGCTTCTTTCTGTGCCCTTCAAACCAGCTCCACAAGTTCATGGATACAGGTGAAGAGCTTACCTGAGCCAGGGAGCTACAGAAAGCCCCTGGCAAGGCAAGGAATAAGCTCACATCCCTCCCTGTGGCCCTTCCCTCATGGAAACAGGTATTGAGAATGCCAGTGGGATTCATAGCATCTACCAGTAGGTAGTTTCTTCTTGAGGGTACTGGTTGTTCCCTTCCACTGGGAGCAGCATCACAATCTGTGGCAAGAACATCCCTCCCCAGAGGCCCTCGGACTCCTGGACCACAGAAGAACTCTCTCATTTTACCCCATGCAGACAGCTTCACCTTCAAGATGCTTCCCATTGTGAGCTCCCCATGGGGAAACGAGCGCAGGTAAGGCTGTGCTGCCTCATCCCACTTCACCAGCTCTCTTCTCCCAGAATACATCAGCACATGAGCAGCCAAACCTGAGTTGCTTTGCAAGCCTGTTCCTGGGAAGCAAACACAAAAGGCAAAGAGACAATTCATTAGAAACTCAAGCCCCTGGGAAGCGTTGTTTGAGTTTTTTATTTTTTCATCACAGAAACCACCCAGTTCTATGATTTTCAGCTTATTATGCAATGCTGCACAGATATAAAAATACGAATACTTCTTTACACACAGGGATCAGAAGAACTCAAGCCTATCAGAACAACTTTATTAAGTCAGATCAAAGCCCAGATATCTCAGCATCCTCATAAAAGTGCATGTGTAAGGAAGGCATAATATCATGACAAGCAGGTATGATCCTCCTCTCCCGCATTCTTCCCATGCTACAAATATTAGAGAATTTTAGTCTTGATACTTATTGGATCTCTCTTTTGTGAACTCGTTCAGTCTCACCTTGGACCCAGGTAAACTTTTGGCAGTGACAGCACCCTCTGGCAAGGAGTTCCCCAGCTAAATGGAGACCTGTCATCTCTGATTTGGTTTGAATCTGTTCTGTGCAGCTTCCTTTGATTCACTGCAGCTCTTGATCTGCAGACAGAGCCCAGGTCCAAAGATTTTTCACTTACAGCTTCCTGCAAGGTTTGTTGTTTCTGCTCTGTACAGAGCATTAGAGACCTCAGGCCATTCCCGTAATACAACCACCGGAGCAAAATGCTCTGCCTTTGTTCCTGCTCACTGCAGTAGACCCCATCTCTGCTACTCATTGTTTTAAGACTTTTCTATTAATAGCAGAAACAGACATGCCATTTCAATAATTCTATTCAAATTAATGCCTTTCATTATACTCCAAACACAACATCAAAGGCTTAGATTGCACCCTGGCCCTTTGTGAGACAGAAAGAGTTCTGGTATAAAGATTTCCATCAGAATAGACGTTTGATGGGAGAAAGCTTTTTTGTCCATCAAGAAAGATAAGTTTCTTAATGGGATTAGAGGCTTTGGTTCTTGTGGATGAGTGACTGCAGCAACTAGGAGGTCCTTTCCAATGGTAAATTTTGTCCCAGAGCTCACTGTGAGGGAAACATTTCACATTGGGAATATTTTAATTTTACTCTGATTCATTTTGTCTATGAGAGAAAGGTCTGTTTTCCTATGACTGCCAAATCCTGGTGTTGGCTGGCATGACAGAGGGATCATGGACTGCACATCTCTGATGGCCAGGAGAAGATAAGGTCAGAGACCACTGTGTCTGCAAGGATCCCTTGCAGGCTTTGCCAGCCACCCTTCTCCACTAGCAGACGCAGTAAGTAAAGAAACAGGATCTAGACCAAGCACAGTGGAAAGGTCTTCTCCCAGGGTGTAGGACGTTGAGTTTGTAGGGCTGTATTTGCCCTTGACTCTGTCCATGATCCTTTGCCTTTCAGAAACCGAAGCACTGGGGGATTTGGGATCATTCACATGGTTCCTCTGTGCCTTGGATTAGGCACATAGAGAGAGGGATGGCCCAGTAGCTGTGTGTGCATTCCCTCCTCAAGCACCTGCATCTGGGGAGCCATCCACCTCAGGCTTGGCTCTGGGAGGAACCCAGCATACCAGAGTAGCTGGTCCTGCAGTGTGCAAAATCAAAACAGTTGGGTCCTCAGAGGATGGGCAGGATCTTGTCCTGCTGCAGCACCACACTGAAATTCCTTTTGCCCTCTCAGTCCCCATGCTCCAGATGCATCCATCATCAACCCAGACCCCCACACCTAGCTCCTTGTAGTCTGCAAAACAAGCTGGATATACTCCATCCCAGCCAGGACTGATCCTTGGGAATGCTTATGTTTCTTTGTGCGCATGTTTTTACTATGTAAACTAGCTCTAAATGTCCTTGTAAGTAAAGGAAGAAACTACATCTCTGCTCATCGCAGGGAATAGGCTCACACATTCGTGGTATGTAGTAAATTCTGGTTTTCCTATTTTGCTGTTTTCATCAGGAACCTTTGATTGGGTTACTCTTTGTCTTTTGGTCTATAAAGGCTCTTAATGAAGCCCTATTAGTGAACTAAACAGAAACATTTACTCCTTAAAGGACTTCATTATGCAATTGTAGCTAAGCAGAACCTGCTGAAATGCCTCTGCATGTTCCTAGTTTAGAAGTCCAGTCTGTGTTTGAAACAGCAAATGGACCACATGATCAGCCCCTCTGGCTGATGGAAACTTGGAGGACAGAGCTTCACCCTGTTACAACCACCAGTACATGTTCCCTCATCCCATGCAGCCCAATTTCATCCCATTTAGGATTCACCAATGGCTCCTTATGGTATGTCAGCCCCATCCATATATGAACAGGGCTGGAACCCACTGCTTCCTTCATTGTTTGTTTCAGTGGTTAATCAGTCTTATGGCGAAAATTCTGTGCTTTCCTTCTGAACTGAACTTTGCCTGCCTGAATTGAATTCTACCTGCTCGTTCTGACTGGTATCATCTTTGCTAGATTAAAGAAATGGTACTTATTCTTCAGTTTCGTGGGTCAACCCCAGAGGGCAACTAGGCCCTACACAGGCACTCAGCTCACACAACCCTTCACAGCTCACTCCCCCGAGGTAGGGATGGGGTAGAGAATCAGAAGAGTAGAAGTGAGAAAACTCATGGGTTGAGATAAAACCACTTTAATACGTCAGACACCATCTCTCCAAACATTCCCCCTTTCCTTCTTCTTCCCCCAGCTTCATATGCTGAGCATGACACCATGAGATATGGACTATCCCTGTGGTCAGTGGGGGTCAGCTGTCCCACCTGTGTCGCCTCCCAACCCTCCACAGCCTCCTTCCTGGTGGGGTAGGAAGCAGAGAAGTCCTTGACTCTGTGTGAGCACTGCTCAGCAATACCTAAAACATCCCTGTGACCAACACTGTTTCAAGCACACATCCAAATCACAGTCCCAGAGTAGCCACTACTGAAAATATTAACTCTATCACAGTCAAACCCAGCACACTTATTAAGATGTTTACACAGTTTATTTGTCCCACCCCTCCATCTCTTTTTTGATCAGTTACCTTGGGTGAATTGGCTTTGTGTAACAAAACTCCACTCCTGCTACTCCGAAGTTCTTTGAAAATGTGAGAGCAGAGCCAGAATCCAGCCTCACCTTGGGACCACCCCAGGAACCCCACTCACAGCCCTAGGTTTCAGCTTGCAGTCTGCTGCAGCTCTGCCATAAACCAAGAGAAAAATTATCCTTATTTTCTATTTTATTTTTCATCTGGAGAACTATGAAAAACAATCACTAAAGAAGAGCTCACTAAAAAGACCACTGAAATAATAGAAAACTTCCCACAGTTTATACAGAATTAAATATGGCTTTTGTTGTTGGATCCTTAAGAATCTAGTTCTTTATTTTATCTTTTTCTTAATTTGAAGAAGGAAAATTGAAAGGAAGATGTTTTATGCCTTGTTTCTTTTCCATTTATTTTATTTTTTTCTCCAGAGGTCTTCCCATGGATCACCAATAAACATTCAAGCAAACACATAAGTGAAATTAAATAGTGTCTTTTCAAGAACAAATATTGTCCCTGACACCTAAGATGGCAGATTATTTGCTACACTGTTAACACATACTGCTGTATGTGAGAAAGGCTTTTTATCTATTCTCATGCAGGTAATGCAATAGTTTGTAGCCCTGAGAATTAGAGAATCCAACATAACAAACAGCAGTAAAGGAGACCAAAGATCCACCCCATCAATTTCTGCATCAGTCACATAACATTTGTGTGCACCGCAGCCCTAAACTTGACTTAAAGATAAGTAACGAAAACCCTGTAAAGCCCCACCTCGTTATCCCTCAGTTTTTGAACTTTTTTCCCCAGTGCGACCGCATTTCTGCTGCAGTCACTGGATTTTTAGCTGTATTTTCCCAGTAAATCAAAGTCGCATTTATTTCCCCAGACCCTTTTTCAATAGCCATACCCATAGGCCATGATCAAATTGCCTCTTAATTTTCCCTTGGATAAATAACATAAGTGAATTCCTCACTAGAAGACAACCTTCCCCAAAATCAAGTCATTATAGCAGCAATTTTTTTATCCTCTTCTAATTAAATACAAGTCTTTTTGGAAGGTGGAAACTCAGAATTGGACACAATATCAAGTAAGAAGACAGGAGCAGTCTCCTGGTTCCTGCCTACTGTCTTGTTACTGAAAGATTCAAAGATATCATTCAGTCCCTTCCTTACAAGAGTGTACTGAATATCTATTTAAACCTTCAGTCATTTCAAGAATGTGAGACAGTTCCCTGACTTCATTTTAAGTTTTCTGGCCTGGACGCAGAATTCCTCAGAGTTTGCAGTAGAAGAGAGCTTATTAAGAGGAGTGGCAGCGATGCCCAAGGAAAAAGCATCTTGTTTTGTGAGGTTAATGTTACACCCTGAGTATGGTGTAAGACAGCTCTGAGCTGATGCAAATGGAAATGGCTAAATACTTCTCAGTCAACCTGTCCAACTGACGCTCAGTTTAGGTCTCAGAGCTGTCACATAGGAAGATGACCTGTACACTGTGCACTCATTTTTACCAAAACAGTGTGTTATTAGTGTCACTTGATACTGTGAGATGAAAGGAAAATATCACTGGCTTTGTCCTTTCTACGTTTATCTTGAATTGATGGTTCCCAAACCCCTGGATGGATGGATCCCTCTCACGTGTCAGGGCTTCTTATCAAACTTACAATTAAGAACCTGAACTCTAGGGATGTGTCTGGTCTAAACAAACCCTTTGGGCTTCAGTAATACCAGAGGAGAAACAAAGGTGTCTCCAGAGGGTGAGGTGATGCAGTGGTTGGAGGTGCTCCTATCAGGATGGGATGAACTGCTCCTTAGCATGGCCAGGCTCTCTTGGTGGCTTGCTAGGCAGCTACCAGCTCAGAGACACAGCCTTTAGCTGCCTTAAGTGGAATAATGCATACTCCACCCTTCCCTTAGTCTGATAACATCTTGCCTCTGAACCCTTATAACTCAGTTTACTGTAGTCTTATTCCAGTTTGCGATGTGCCCAGACTAACATCATGCCTGGTCTGCAGCATCAAGATCACACAACACACGCAGCTGCTTTGGTGAGTTCTTTCTGACCCATTAAAGAGACCCAGGTCTGCACTTTACCAGGCACCTGCCTCTGCAGTGTTTTATGAGTTAAACCAGATTCTGATCAGCAGCAGATGCTGCACCTCGCTCTTGCTGTGATCAGCATCTGGCAGAGAGAAAATGGCTTAAACTAGACTCTGGAAAAATTAATTGCTGAAATTTAAGTGACAGAATAATAATTATTATAATTGCAATAATTGCAGTAATTGATAGTAACGGTTCCTCTTAGCATGCCCCTGGGGGACGTGCACTGCGGGCCAGCTCTGCGAGGTGCTCTATAAACACACAACAAGAAGAGTTTCCTGAAAATGGGAGTACAAAAGCATGCTCAGTTCCTGTTCTCACCCTTTGCATCAGCTCTTTGTGCTGCCAGAGACAGGCAGCAGCAGTAAGACGACCTTTGGGCTGCCCCATTTTGGGTTCACATGGTAACCTCACTTTGGTCATGCAAGGCTTGAAACACCAGGAAGCGGCAGAAATTTAGAGTAAATGCATGAAAACAATGAGACCAGTTTCAGGCAGAGGTTGTAGGAGGGCACAGGCAGATGTGGTTGGCCAGTATTGGGGCAAACATTACAGCAAAATCAAATATGGTGAAGGGAATTCACAAAGGCAAGCCCCAGCAGGGAAAGACACATGGTGACTGATCTGGAAATAGCTTAGTTGGGGGACTGCCAGGATTGAGAGACAATCGCAGATGGAAATGCACTGCCCAGCTTTGGGAGGGGATTGGCAGGGAGGGATCGGACTCAGGAAGCCTTTCCATATGTGCACCATCAAGATAAGTGGTTGGGGAAAGGTGCTGTGGGTTTAGTACTGCCTCTGCACTCTCAAAGGCCATGGGCAGAAAGCAAAGGAAAGGACATCATGGCAATTTTTCCTTTAGACGTATTTTTAGGCTAAACAGAGGTTTCTGATGTGCAGCTCTTAGCAATCATGTCTCAGAAGTGTGGTTGGAGAAAGGGCCATGGGCTTTCAGGGAATTTAAGGCAGACAGTGCAATTATGGTAATTGTTTTTGACCTCCTGCAGGACCTGATCCATGGATCATGGATCATGCAGTCCTGCATGGCACTCTTGATTGGGCACTGACATGGGATTTGCACTTCAGAAAGCCATCCAGTCTTGACTTCAGAACCTCGAGTGATGGATGATTTTTCCATTCTTGGAAATTGCTCCAGTGGTTAATTGCTAAGCCTATTAAAAAAAAAATAAAATTAAAAAAGGCAAAAAGCTGCACCTTATATCCCCCTTTAATTTTTTCATCTTCAGCTTTGAGCCATTGGACCTAATTTTCCTTTCTCTACTCAATTAAAGAAGACTGAAATATCAAATACCATCTTCCTGTGTAGATTCCTACAGGTCAAATTACTTCTTACCCTTCACTCTGATAGGCTAACTAGAATAACTTTCTTCACACTCATTTCCAAGTTTTTTTCCTAGGCCTTCCATCATTTTCACAGCTCTTTCTTTCAGTCATTCAGTTTTTAAAACCTTTCCAAAAGCTGAACACCAAACTTACAGATGACATTCAAACAAAGATCTTGGCAATGTCTTACCTACTAAGAAATCATGTTTTGTTTCAATTCCATGCAGGCAAATTTAAAGAACAGCTGGTTTGCAAAATGATAATACTTTCCCCTTTTTCTTGAATTTAATTTATACTTGTTCTCAAAACTGTGATCACAGAATCACAGAATAGATAAAGTTGGAAGGGATCACAGTGGGTCATCTGGTCCAACCTCCCTGCCCAAGCAGGGTCATCCCAGAGCACATGGCACAGAATTCCATCCAGACTGTTCTTGAGTATCTCCAGTGAGGGAGACTCCACAACCTCTATTGGCAATCTGTTCCAGTGTGTGGTCACCTGCACAGTAAAGAAGCTTTTCCTCATATTCAGGGAGAACTCCCTGTGCATCAGTTTCTGCCTGTTACCTCTCATCCTACTGCTTGGCATCACCGAGCAAAGCCTGGCTCTGTCCTCTGACAGCCCCCCCTTTAAGATACTCACAGACATTGATGAGACTCCCTCTCAGCTTTCTCTTCCTGAGGCTGAACAAGCCCAGCTCCCTCAATTTTCCCTGAAAGAGAGATGTTCCAGTCCCTTAATCATGAACCCGCTCCAGTAGCTCCTTTTCTGTCTTGCACTGAGGAGCCCAGAGTTGGATACAGCACTCCAGATGTGGCCTCACCAGGGCTGAGCAGAGTAGCAGAACCACCTCCCTCAACCTACTGGCACTCCCGGATACCATTACCCTTCTTGGCCCCAAGGACACACTGCTGACCCAGAGACAGTTTCTTGTCCACTAGGTCCTCCAGCTCCTTCTCCATGGAGCTGCTTTCCCAGAGGTCAGCCCCAGCCTGTACTGGGACATGGGGTTATTTTTTCCTATGTGTGGGACCCTGCATTTTCCTTTATTGAACTTCAGACAGTTCTCTGCCCATCCCTCCAACTTGTCAAGGTCCTTCTGAAAGGCTGCACAGCAGTGCTCCTGTGGAGATGCCAGGGAATGAACCAAGGTTCTGATGTTGAAACAGGATTTTTTTTCTATTTGAAAAAATAAGGATTTTTTTCTTTTCAATTATGATTGCCTAAAAGATCGCATAATGAAAGCATTAAAATAACAAACGCAGTCTTAGATAAACAGAAACATAAAAAGAAAAATTAAAAAAAACCCCACACAACAAACAGCAAATGAAAGATACAGAAAATCAATCAAAATCTGCAAATATGCAAGAAAGTAATTTTTCTCTTCTCAATACACTTTCCATAAGGTAGACTAGGCTAGTTAAAGTGGGAACATTCATACATACTCCACAGTTTTGCCCTTATTATAAAATCCTTCCTTGTGTTAAGATGGCACCATAATCTGGAGTTCTGTGGATCTTTGCTTTGGTAGGATCATGAGGAATCCAGTTCTGGCTGAGTCCCTCAGAGCATCCCAGCCCTTCAAAAATCTGGCCAGGTTTTTGAACAGACAGCTTATGGGGAGGAGCATGAATGCAGCAGATTCAGAAATCTGTGATTTCTGAGCCTGCCGAAACCTGAGAAAGAGTTAATACAGCAAATGGGATAAAGGGCACTTCTGGACATAATTTACTTGGATTTTTTAAAAGGCTTTTTGGTGGAGTTCCTCACAGGAGACTCTTCAGGAAAATAAATATCTGTGGAGTAAGGGGCAGCATCCTGTTGTGGGTCAAAAACTGCTCAAGCAATGGGATACAAAGGGTTGGAGTGAATAAATGACCCTTGGAGCAGTGGGAGGTTAAATGGGAGAGACTCAAGGGACTAGCATTGGGAGGGGTATGACTGAAAATATTTATTAATGATTTGGAGAAGCAACAGGACAGAGAAGGAGATGAGTTCTGTCCAGGTGGCATCATACTCTTTAGGGTTTTATTGGATAATGCTAGAAGGAAAGAAACCGAGAAAAGGACAGAACAACCATGAAGGATTGTGAGAAGCCCTGAAAAGATTTGATCAAGCTGGGAAATAGAACAGCTGGAGAACTGTAAGTGAGATAAATGCAAAACCAAGCAGCCATGGAAGCCTGTCTGTGCTTCACAAGGGCTCTGCAGGGATGGGCTGGAGCTTAGCAGTGTCCTCTTAGGGGAAAACAAGCCTACTGCCATGGCATCAGGCAGAAGGAAACAACCAGCAGCTGGGAGATTTGAGAAAAGACAAATTAAAAGCAATCCCCCACGATGTAATTCCTAAGTTGGGAGGTGACCAATTCCAGGAACGAGTCTCTCCTCCTTTTGCCTCCGGAGGTGGGAAGGAAAAGAGGGAGTGAAACATCTGGAGGTGTAAAAACAAAAATCCAGTTGTAAAAAAATATTACTGCCATTCTGCAGCACGCAGGTTGTGAGATGTGCAAGTGTGAGAAACGCATGGGTGTTGCGTCCCTCGTGTCACCACAGGTACGAGAGCTTGTCAAGGATTGTCAGGATGAGGACAGTTCTGCCTCCAGCTTGCACAAATCGTTGGGAAAGTGGTCTGAGTCTGGGCCCATGAAACCCCTTAGAGACCTCAGAGCATCTGTTCTGGGGAAAAAGGAGTGCTGTAACACTCTTTTTGCTGGAATCACAGAGATATCGAGTGATTTTAGCAGTCTATTGTACAAGGGGCTTTGATAGATCTGGTAAGGTGATCCCGGTGCCCTGAACACCATGGTAACGCTCAGAGCCTGAAACAAGAATCCTTTGGCTATTGAGGAAGAAGGTTGGAGACTGAGAAAATAATTAGAAAGCCTAGAAGATTTATCATCAGGTGTTGTTATATGGTGTGCATGGTGCTGTCTCCTGGCCCTGGTACATCTCCTGGCTATGTGGTTCTCCAGTGGTTCCTGGCTGTGGTTTGCCTCCTGGCCAGACCACGTGGTCAGGCTACAGCCAGAAACAGGCACTGGCATTGCTGGGCTGGCATTTTGCATGCCATCCTGCTGTGTGTTTTGTTCTCATGCCAGGGGCCAGCCTGCCCTGTCAGCAAACTGGTAACCCTTCTGTTAAGAGGGATTGTTTCTGTGCTGATATTCCATGGATATCCACGAAGCCCGTCCTGCTGACTGGGGTGCACAGAGCAATAGCTTTGAAGCTTGCAACAGTATGTAATCCAGAGCTACTGTGGTATTTTATGCACAAGTAAGGCCAATGAAATAAAATTTTCCTTTGCTTCTTTCCCCCATTCAGCTTTCCTAAATTAAATTTCTCAGTGTTTCACATTTTGAGTTCTGCACCGTTTATGACAGTAGCTGCTTTTTGTTGATGACACCTGACTGGAAGAGAACCAGCGTTTGATTCTGAGTGTCCAAGCTCTCTTGAACATGAAGTGCCTTTTCCCAAGTCTTCTGTCAGACATGTTTTCTGCTGCTGTTCATCATCCTTCACATTTTGCAATTGGCTCAAGTATGTGTTGAGAGAAACCAGCAAACATGTTCCTCATTTCTCTCGAGGATGAAGATCTGAGGTGTCTGTGCTGTCTCAAGGCCGGAGTCTGATCTCCAGCAACCACACCACACACAGCAAACAACAACCTCACCTTGGCCTTCTGTGCTGCTCTCCATCCACCAGAAGGCTATCAAGACTTGCTCCTTAAAAGTGCTTCAAAGCATGCTGTCAGAGCTGCTCACAGCATGCCATCCTTCACCTCTGGACCCTCTGGGATGTCATTTGCCACTGTTGCTTTGAAATAAAACCTCTCAATGCAGTGAATTTACAACTGGCAAATGGCTGTCTTTGAGCAACACAGAAACCAGCTATTTCAAGTGTGTATGTGATTGCTGTAGCATCTCAGCATTTGTCAGTACTTATCCCCACAATGCCCTTGCAAAGTGGACAAGTGCAGCTGACCTCTTTTTAAGGATAGGGAACTTAGCCGCCCTCAAACCCAAGGTGCTTTGCTCACAGGCATCAACAAAACTCCTGGTGGAGGAGACTTGAAAGCAAGCCTTATTCTTTCTTACTTCTTAAACTCTTCTTTGCTCAAGCTCTTCACAAGGTTTAAAGACTTTTAACTCTGCTGATAAAAAAAAAAAAATATTCCAGCTGCTTATTGGAAAATATGTAAGTAACTCTTGCATTTTGCCCTTTTTGCAAACTCTTGCCTACTTTCCCAAGACAAATGTCCACCCAGTGTGGGGGATGAGCGCTTTCACCCAACCATAGCAGGAGCATATCTGCAGTCAGTTTTAGGCAGGGAGTTTGTATCTCCAGTGATACACAGAGTTCTCCTTTCAACAGTTTTCCTGCTGTATTGCATCTTCTTTAACAAGTTGCACGAGTTTTGTTCTTTATCCTCAGAAAGTCTTCACAGAGTCCTCAAAAGAAACTGTTTCTTCCATGATGCACTGTCGCCAGGAGTGGCTCTCCAGGTTTAGCTGCCTGATGTGATAACAAAACAAGCAGAAACAAGACATTTTAAGCCACTACCCCCACTCTTCAGGTCTGCTGTCAGGGACTGGGGCTTTCAAAACTCCTTTCTCTCCCCAGTCTCCTGATTTCAGGAGCGAGCAGAAATTCTGATGGCTTTTTGAACATGACCTTTAACACCCAGGCTCAGTCCTCATAGCCTCCCACATTATGCTGACCTTTTGGCCATGGTAGAGCTGCTTTAGAGCACTGACAGAAATTCTGAAACCTTGAAACCAGATGGGAACTTTGGATCAGCTCTTCAAACCGGCAGTATAACACGTACAACAGAGTTTCATCCAATTATGCCAGCACGGAGCCTAGGAACATGTGATCATTGCAGCTGGTTGAAAAAAATACTAATTACTTTTCAGAGGATATACACATTATATATCAAATATATATGCTAACATATGCAAATTTTCTTGTGTGCAAAAAATAAAAGTCTAGGGGGGTTCAGGATGTTTATGCTGTCAGTGAACATGTCAGTTTGGAGCATTAAGAAAATGTTCCTGAAGTAAAAGACATATTTTCCTTCCTGGTGAAATTCCTGAAAACAGTATCTAAGAAAAGGCTCATTTTGTTTTACAAAAGAAATTGTGAACCAACTCCAGCTGGTTTTCTACTCTGTGACCTTGAGGGAGCAGTTCATGTATCTGGTGGAGGCTTCCAGTCCTGGAGGAGATGTCCAGGAGATCCCACTGGCCATTCAAGGATGCAGGAAGCTGTCCTCTATTGTATCCAACAGCCCTGCGCAGATGTTTTGAGTCCTTAGGGGTGCCCCCAAGGGCACCAGAGGCTGTGCCTTATGTTGCAATAGGACATGTATACACATTACAGCAGAAAATGCAGAGCAGTCGGGGAGCTGTAGTCTACAGAGAGACTTGCTGATGAATGCCTCCATCCTTGGCTCACAAATAATCTGGAGACAGTCATTTTAATTCCTATGACACCTTCCATCCTCAGTAACACTGCTCCCCACAAGTCATCTGGATGACAGTCTCTGCATGAGCCACATCAGCATTTAGCTGGTCTCAGCTCACCATAGCCTCCAAGGGAGCACTTTTGTGCAGAACCTGCTTTTCTCCCCCAGGCGTCCGGGGGAGAGGGCACTGCAGGGTGCCACCCTCATTCCCAAAACTGCTGCACTACACAGCTGGCAAATGACTGCAGTTTCTAGTGCAGGCAGGGAAGCAGGCGTCTCCAGCATTTCCTACCCCTCGTGATGCAGGCTGCTGGTTTGTCCCCTTCCCTGAATGTGAAGCACCCAACCGAGTCCTTGTTTGCCTTTGTCATCTCTGTTTCCCCAAACCTCTGGAAGATGTGGGAACCTCCCATCCTATGCAGTCTCATCCCATGACCTTAATGCAAATTGTTTGAGACTAAGGACATAATAGGAAAGAAGCTGGGAACTGTGCCATGCCATAAGGATAAGTGACTTGTCAGGTTATTGCAGTTATATCTTGTCCTTCATGCAGTGAACAGCCTTAGTATACTGAGACAGTGCTGCCAGCCTGTGCATGGGAGGGACACCAGAATGGTGCTGGGAACACGATGGCCTGCCAACACTCTGGTCAGGGGGCCAGAGGAGGTGTCATTCCCTGTGGAGGACATGATGAGAAGCCCAGAACAAATGTGACCTGTCTGCCTTGGAGCTGACATCTCTGGGAGGCGTTGTGCCCCACAAGACTACTTGCCCACATTGAACCCATGCTGAGTGGCTCCAGTTTTGGCTCAGTCATTAGCATCCAGGAGGGAACATTATGCTCACCATGATAGGTCTCCTCTGCAGTAAGAACTGGGGGAAAGATTTCTGGTAAATTTTGCAGTTGTTGCCCCATCAACCTGTCTTCATCATGGAAACAAAGTATCATCTCAGGAGAGCAGCAGGTCAGGTTTTCTGGGCTCTATCTTATATGAGCAATAATATCCTAACGGTAAAGCAGGTCACTCACAGACCTCCTTTTTCCAGCTAATGTTTTCTGGGTTTTAAACACTTGGAGATTACCTTCAGTGTTTCAGTGCTCACATCTCAGTGAGTCCCACAGCCCACATGCTCCCAAAAATGTGGGCTTCAGTGTACCCCACTGATTTCTTCCTGGAAAATCTGGCCAGAAGCACAGATTATCATGGACATGGTGACACTTCTCATTGCAGATCCCCAGGAACATCTCTACCACAGCAAATTATTTTTTTTTCCTGGCTTGCAGTGCTGCAGGATGACATTATTTTGATTAATAACATATTCTACCATGCTGGAGCCCACAGGTCACAGACTCCTCCAGCAGAGAGAGGCTTGGAGCTGATGGCAGGTGTCAGCAGATGGGAAACCAGTGCAAATGAAGTCATCAAAGAGGAAAAAAGAAAAGAAAAGAAAAAAAAAGAGTAAAAGCGGGCACAGTCAGGTCTGCAAGGAAAGGAAAGTTTTTACAGTAGGCAGGAGGGAGGGGAGGGAAGCAGGAAAAACTCCATGCTGAAGCGTTAGAGCTCCTTTATTCAATACCCAGCTGCTGCTTGGCTTCAGCCTTAGCTGCTCACAGCTGAACAATTACTTCATGTTCTGTTCCCATTTGGATTTACGGGGGGTTGGTTTTCCCTCATTCCTCCCTTCTCACTCCTCTGGTGCCCCTTGTCCATCCCCCCTACCCCCCAACGCTGGGCTCTGACAGCCAGTGAGAGCTCACAAGACCCAAATTTAAAACCTTGGTGGGTCACCTCCACTCCACCTTTGGCCACTTTCCCTCCCTGTAGGCGATGGGGTTGCTGTGGGAATTGGACCAAACCATCCACTTCAGGAAGCTGCTCTGCTTTGCCTGTGCCTCAGCTTCCCCAGCCTCAGCTGGCCCAGCACACCCTCGCAGGAAGGCAGAAGGCTGGCCAGGCCGATCTTTGCAAATTGCCTTCTAATCCCCGGAGAGAGTGGCAAAGTATGATTAATATGACTATTTATTTTGCAGGCATGCAGGAGGTAAAGGTGGAAGTGCTGAGACATATATTTGATTTGGCAAATTAACACATCATAAGACATAACCATAAAAAATGCACAGCCTCCTAAAATTGCTTTGCTACTTCCCCCACCATCCTTGCTGGATGAGCTGTAATGAGAGAATAAGGTAAGAGAGCTGTCAAGATAATCTTTCCTGTTACACTCCATGCAGTTGCAGGGATGGAAGTTGCAAAAATAACACATTTTGCAATCTTCAGGCTAGACCTCCCCATTAGTGAGTAAGGCTGTACAGCCCTGCTGTTTCCAGGCACTTGCTCCTTGTAGTGAGTGCCACCCACTGAGGAGCAAACTTCTCCATTCCTCTGCTTTCCATGGTCAGATCATGCTGTCCAACAAAGATGTGCAGTGGGAGAAGGTCAGTGTGAGACATCACCTACCTCCAAAGCAAGTCCAGTCCTCAAAGTTCCTCCCCCAGGCAAGCACACTGGGCTAGACCAGCTGCTCATGGAAATCCGGGGGCAGCTGCAGATTTCTGAGAACTCTTCTACCCAGATGTCTGATCCTCTCTTCCTTGCCACTGTCATTTGGTGGGAAGTTGATGAGAGGTTTCAATGCATCATGTCAGGAGCATACTCACATCCTGACCGTGCAGCCATGAGGTGCGAGGGGTCAGCAATGCTGGGGCAGGTCCCACTTCCCCAGAGCTGGACACAAAATCCAAGGCATTTAAGCCAGAGCAAACCACTTCCACCTCCCTTTCCTAGGCATGGAAGTCTTCCTTGAGCTCGCTACTGTAGTGGGAGGTTGATCATAGCACATGAGATGTTTATTTCTCTCCAGAGATGAAAAGGTGAACTTGTGATGACAGATCAAGTTTCAGCACTTACAAGATGGAACTTCAGCACTGGTGTCAGAATAGGGTACATCATTGCCAAAAACAGGGTGTCTCTTCAGCCTGGTGGTCTCATGTATTATATAGGTTGGTGTGAGGTCTTTCACAGCCAGGAGAAGAAAGCTGTAAGTGGCAGGTCTGGCACAATACCCTGGGGTTAAAATTTTAGTCTCAACCCTAATACAATTCAGAGTTAGTCTCTGTGCCACCAAGACTGGCACGGGTTTCTGGGCAAGTCCTTGTCATTAATCCTACGTGAAGCATCTACTGCTTCCTACCCTGAGGTGGTCATCAGCCAACTGGGTCAGAGAGGTCCTGCTGCAGGACAAAATGGGGCATCGGGGCGAAGGGATGAGACTCTCCATGTCCAAACCTGATCTATGCTTTCTGGCTGTGGTTATCATTGGTAACACCACTGCTTGGCTTCTCCTGTGATTCTAGGCAGCATGCAGTTGTGTCCCTGCATTCAGGAGCTCACGTGGCTCTTACAGATAAGAGTCTGACATTTCACACCCACTTTGCAGCTCAGGCCGGTGAGAACTGCCTTCCGCCCCCAGCAATTTTCCAGGCACTGGTCAGAGCTGCGTGAGCAGCACTTTTCCTTAAAGATAACGTGGTATAGGTTGAAATAAAATGTCAACTTAATTCTGAATCAGGGGTTTGTCATTCACAGGCTGCTGCAGCTTTGCTAATAACCTTGATACATTTCAAGGCAGAGCTGGGTGCTTTTCACTGGTATGCCCTGTTCCCAGACCTGTCCTCCTGGTGCTGGCAAGTGGGAGACAGCCATATATTCCTCACAGGCCTGGGACCACACGGTGTCCGAAAGGCTGTGTGGCTTTGTCGCCTCTACAGGATTTTTCTGTCAGCTGATGGGAGGATGCCTCCTAACCCGAGCAGGACAGTGGTGGACTTCATGTAGCGAGTGCTGAATTCCCAACCAGAGGCAGGGACAACAGCTTCCCCACCTGACTGATGGCTGCGGGTCAGTGCTGCAGAGGGTGAGGCCAGCTGGGATCCTGAGAAAGTACAGCTTTATTTACATCCAGCCACACCGGGCTCAGGCAACCCAAAACCAGGGAGAGCTCCCATCCCTGTGCAAGCTGGGGACTGACCCTGGAGCGCACAAAGGGGAAGAAACATGAGTAAGAGTGAAACCTAAAGACTGTCTGCAAACACATGTGCTGTTGCCAATAACGAGGGGAAGTATTTTGAATTCAGTTGAGGCTTTCTCTGGCTCAGGGTGACCTTTAGAAAACCCACATCCCAGTTCGCAGTTTCCAGCAGAGCTGGCATTGCAGTCGGCTCTCCATTCTCAACATGACTTCTTTTTTTTTTTTTTTTCTTTTTCAGCTGAAATATTTATGCAGGTTCTTAGGGGTGAAGCTTTCATCACTCCAACCAAGAGGAAATGGTCATATCACAAAGCAGGTTACAGTATACGGCCCTGGGGATAGCAAGGCCTTTGGTAACACTCCTTCCCATGGCCTTTCTCCTAGGAAACCTAAGAGCAGGAAGGTTTATGAAGCTGATCCCATCAGACCCCACGGAGAGACTTAGCCTAAACATCTGAAGGATGAGAGTCACAGAGAAGATGGAGCAAAGGGAGAGGGTTTGTAGCAACAGCTTGAAATAGGAGGGAATATTAAGACAAGAACTTAAAGGAAGTCAGAGAAATAACACCATCTCATTTACCACTCAAGCACGCAGTGTTTGTCATATTGAAACAAAAACAGTGGGGAATGATTCCCCAAGGAGACCTCTTTATCTGACTCCTTTAATGCAAGATATACCTTTGTGTTCGTGCAGGCAGTGACAGAGACACACACAGGAACACACAAAGGATTGGCTTGAGAATGGGAAGGGAAGAAGGCAAGAAATCTTTAATCTATACTTGCAGAGCACTAAACAAGTGCATTATCACCTCTGTGTTGCCCACAAAAACAGACACCATCCAATTCCCTGCTCCTCCACCTATAAGGGAATGGCTCTGGTAGGGAAGGGCTGCCTCACTGCATATTCACACAACAGCTTGAATTCAGCAGGTAAAGCACCATGCAGAGTGGTGGCAAGAGAAAACTAATGCAGAACTGGTCCTCAGTTTTCTTGATGTCCGTAGGGATGCTAGAGGCACCATATGAGCCATTCTGCCCCATGCTGAGCCATCCCTGAAGCAGAAACCACAGCCTGCATTCAACGATGAGCATTCAGCTGTGTCATGGGTTTGGCTCTGAGGATCTTTTCTGCATCCATTCATGCTTTTCCTTCTTTACCACCTAAATATCCACAGATTTACACTAATCCTGAAGCCTTGTCTGGGCTCTAGTTGGCTCAGCCTAGGGCTTTTCCAAGCTTCTGGCAATCCTGTCTGGTCTCACTCCTTACTGAAAGCTGGGGAGAAGAGCAAGATGTTCCTCATAGTTTATAATAATGAGATCCTAAAAAAACCTCTTTGCTAAGGTCAGCTCTGTACAGAACCTGGCATAGACTGGCTGAGATCAGCGCTGAGCCCTGCTGCTGATTTCATCCAAAGAAGACACAGAACTATCAGCAACCTTGATGTTACAGTGTTGGAAAGTGATGTTTCAAACCCAGTCCTTTAAGAAGCAACAGAGACCAAGCAAATGGATGCCCTAAGAGGTTGAACAAAAACTCATAACCTCTTCAGGGGGAAATTAGCAAGCACTGCTGATGGCTAGATCCAATTTATTAAGGTCTCAGAGCAGGCAATCATGAAGGAAAGAGATAAACAATCTTCAGAGAGAACAATTGCAGATCAGTTGTGACATAATCAGGAGACCAGTTTCTCAAGGATGAAGAAAGTGGATGCCAGGCCTTTCTTTCACTAATCAGAAATAAAAGCCAGAAATATGTGTCTATCTTTGCTCTACAGCAGTGCTGCAATTGATTGTTAATTGTTCTCTTTGAAGATTTTTTATCTCTTTCCCTCAGGATCGTTCCCTCCTCCCCTCCCTGTTCCTTCCCATAAAAAGAATGACCCTAGTGTGTCTTGAAAGGAGAATTTGCAGAGTGAGAGACACTTTGCAGTGTCATTACGAGCTCCCAGGCAGCTGGATGGGGAAAGAAGTTCCCCATTATGCTCACAGTTTTGTCTCTTTAGTGGGAAAGGGCAGATTGTAGCTTTAAGAGAGGCATCAGAGAATTGATAGATGGGAAATCAAAGTACATTTCCTTCTCCCTGGCTCTTGGTGCTCCTAGGTTAGGCACCATGTGATGTATGGAGCAATGTTTGGAGCCCTGAGAGACCTAATCTGGTAATGCTGGTAACTGCAGGGTCCTGCAAAGACCTTCCAAAACCTCTGGTTGCTTAACAAACGAAGTACAGTTCAGCCTTAGATGGAAACTGGAGTATCTGTCCGTATTTGAGGGTCAGCTTATCTATTATTTAGAGCCTTATCATAGCACAGCACTCTTATTTTGGCTGAGGCACATTATGAGAGATTCCAACCCAGCAACCAGGAATGCCAACCAGAAAGCTTTGAACCCTCTTTGAACCTTTGCTCAGGAAGCACTGGGAATGGGAAAATGCCAGGAATGAGACTATGAATGCTTTTCCTAGGTGGGTTGTGGTTGGAAGGGAAACACCTGCCCATTATCCCGGTCTCCACATCCCTTGTGCTTCCTGGGAAAAGCATGGGTGACTAGGGACCAAGGGACCCCAATCTGTCATGGGAAGAACCCAGGGAAGAATGCAGTGAAGGCAAGAAACACCCACTGCTTTACTCAGGCTTGTTTTTCCCCTCTGTCAGATGGAAATCACCTGCCTGGGAAAGGATTGAAGAGGTAAGATCTGTTATTGGACGGAGGCATGGGGGCCTCGGACTAGAAGTAGCTAGGGAAGGGCAAAGTATGATAATAATTATTATTACAGAAGAAATTCCCAGCTGTGGAATCACAATGTCTCATTAGCCTTTAAAAAAGAGCAACCCAAAAAGGAGAGCAGGCCTGGAAGAAGCCAACAGTGACAAAGGGCCTCCCCATCCCATTTTCTCACAGTTCCAACTTTCTTTTTTCATCATCCATAGCATGGGGAAGGTTTTCTGGGGAAAAAAACTGCTCACCTCTTGACAGAGACTCCACCTATTGCCATCCCTTTGAAACATTCAGTCCCTTGTTTGATCACTAAGTGGAGCCTGGAAAGTACCCATGCTTAGGTTCTCTCTCTGTGTGCTGTTACACACAGAAATGCTGTTTTGTAGCATGTGATGCTTTAGGAAAGTACCTTGACCCTTCACTCCAAGCTCAGAGCCCAGCTTGCTCAGAACAGTCTCTGCAGCTGGAAGAAGATGCTAACTTGATTTGACCACTTATATCCTACCAAGATTCAGAAGAAGGGGAAACGAACTTAAAATGTCTCTTCCACTTCAGTTTCTCAACTTAAAATGGTCATTAATTTTCTTTTTACTTTCAAAGGACGTTGTCTTTCACTTCGGGTGGTGGGGGGGGGAGAAAAAAGTTTTAAAAATATGTGATGGTAA
>JAWWES010000094.1:62645535-62680311 GCA_035583135.1 Lophotriccus pileatus
ATTGGGACTTCTCCAAGTCAGAGAGTAACTGGGGACAAGGAGCAGTCCCCAGTTAGAAGAGGACTAGGGCTGCTTGGACTAGCAGATTAGGACTCCTCAGTCTGTGTAAAGCCTATGTGATGATTAAGGAATGATAGATTAGGAGTTCAGCAAGTATAAAATAGCATGGAAAAGATGACTGGGGATGGATGCTTCTCTGCCTTTTCTGTGGTGGCAGCACATCAAACTATAAGGGAGCAGGTTCAAAAGAAGCAAAGGGATTTGGCTGCCATATATAGAGGTTAACCTGTGTAAATTCTTGCTACAGGACATTACAGGTGGTAAAAGTGTTGTTTAAAATAGAAAATATAATAAAAAAATGTTGTATACAAAACACCAGGATTATTTCATAGGGGAATAATTTGTCAAAAATGGCTTAATCCCGGAGTGGTGTTTTTTTGCAAGCTCCAAGATGGTACTCAGCAAAAAGAAAAATCATAGAATCATGTTGCGTTGGTCCTGGTTGGATACACACAGTTGAGGACCTCGTAGTGATGGGACAAACTGTATAGAGGGATCTTTGTGGTTTTATGGCACTGTCTCAGGTGATTCCTATCCATCACGAGGGCACTGTGCAGGTACCTGCGCCTCCTCTCGGTTGTGTGGGCACTGACAGCATGACAGACCTTTTCCCAGACTGTGAAACCTCCTTCCACTGGAAAAATATTCCAGTAGGAAAGGTCAATTTGTCCAAAGCAAAGTGTTTCACTTCCAAGTGTTGCCTTTGGGATGGAATTCATTTTAAGGTGAAAAAAAAAAAAAAAAAGAGAAGAAATGAATAAAAAAAAAAAAGAGGATGAGCACTTTGATAAGGTTGAAGTGTTTCATTTGGATCTTTCTCGAGTGCAGTGTTTCAAGAGGACTTCTTTCCCTGTTTCAAAAGGGGAAATGCATTGTAAAACCGAATGAAAAATGAAAAAAACGGAAACTGAAGCAGAACCCTTTGAGTCATCCCCACATCTTTTTCTCCTGCTGTTTTCCTTCAAGAAGACGGTTAAATCTCCCTGGCTTTTGTTCCATCCTGGAACGGAAAACCTCTTAAAACCACTGAACTTCCCCCAGGTTCTCACACAACCGCTTCCCCGCTCTTTGGGATGACCTCTGTGGTGGGAAGCCAAGATACCGAGACCAGGCCACTCTCCAGCTGCCCCAGATAATCCTCCCAGCCCACGCTGAGCTCTGCTAAAACCGGCAGGCAGCAAAACTTGCCCGTCCTTTTCTAGGCAGAAAGGGAAAATGCTGGGCTCCATGGCTGCGAGTCAAATGCCTTTCACTGCCGTTAATTTCCCTGAAGACAAGCTCTGAGTGTTGCCACTGGAGATGCAGCAGGTGATAGCAGCCGTGTCAGCTCAGGAGTAGCCCATGTACCAAGCAGGGAGCACATGCCACAAGTGTCCACCCCACCGGGACACCAGCACCCACTGGGACCATCTCTCCATCACTCTTGACATGATCTTCAGGCTTGATCCTCTACCCTCAGCCTGTGAACGATGGAAACACACTTTTCCAAGCCTTGAGTCAGAGAGGTTGCCTCTGTGCTAGTGGCAGGCAGGCAAAGGACCACAGTTTTCCCTGACATCCAGCTTTGTGAGCTCAAGAAGATGTTTGTTTGTTCTCCTCATCTTTTCTGCAGCATCTGGGAGCCCTTCAAGGCAAAGTTTTTCACTCCAGTCTGCCTTGTTCCTTGAGGTGTTACCCAGCATACAGAAGCCCTCTTGAACCTCACCCAGCGAGGCCGCATGGTGGTTAGCACTCCAAATCCCTGCCAGGAAATAAATAATTACTTAAGAGGAGCTATGCTCAGAGTTGGGCTTGGACAAACAACATTTTTTTTTCACTGTTTTTTTTTAAGCTTGCTTCAACGAGAGTGTTGAAAAAATGTTTTTGCCCCAGAAGTAAAACTTCAGGTGAATTTGAAAGGTGAAAAGCATTATTCTGGCTCAAAGAAAGCCTCTTGTTTTCCTTCAGAGCCTTCCAATATTTCCTATCGTGATCTCTGCATAGAAAAAGGCCCATGGTTTTCATGTGAAAAATGAAAAAAATGCAGTTTGTACAAAGTGCTCTGTAGAAGGGTTTATTTCTGACTGAAGCAGTCTTTTCTCACCCAAATTAATTGCTAAGTTGACGCAAGGCTTCAAAGTGCTCTCCTCACACCAAACTGCAGAAAGTTTCACCCAAAGAGTGTCATTTCCTTGCATTCCCGTGGCTGCAGAGGTGTCATGCAGGGGGTTGCAGTGCTCCCATGAAGCACGGAGAGCTGTGAGCTGCTGTGCTTTGGGGCTTTTTAAAGTAAAATAGCAATCTTTTGAGAGTGGAAGTCCAGCCCTGGCAGAACAGATGTTGTAACTTATCACATTTATGGTGGAAACTTGAGGGCCAGGAGGGAATTCAAACAGCAAATAGTTAACAGTATAAACCCAAATAATGAGAAATATATAACGTGTATCAGAAGACTGAAGGGAGTTGATTGGACCAAAGGAGCAGCAGGGGGTAGAAAGGAGCAATTAAAGAGCAGGAGGAGGAAGAGGAGGCAAAGAAGGGCATTGCTGAGTAGCCAAGCGATTCTTTTAAATCTACAGGGGTAAAAGTACGTCATCTCTCATTAAAATCAGCTGCTGTCCTGGAGGACGTGAGTGCAACACACACTTTATCCATCTTCTAGAAATGACACCGTGAGCTGAGGGCAGGATTACAGGGCACTGAGGTCTTCTCTAATTAAGTGCCCCAAACTTTGTTAACTCAGCTGGTGTGTCCTTGTGCCCTTCCAGGTTTCTGAAAAACAGCCCTAAGTCAGAACTCAGAAGTGACACAGGTTGCCAGTCTGAGTTGAAACTCTGGGAAACAGAGAGTCGGATGCATAAGAGCGTGGAGAGGAGAGCCATAGACCGTTGTGAATTCCCCATGTTGTCTCATCAGCAGCTTGCAGTGACTAAACTCTGGAGTTTCAGATCGCTGACTGCCTTCCTTTTCTTGCCCTTAAAAGCTTATGATTAATTGTTTGGCACCAAACCTACTGGTTATCAGATTGTTTGTTAGCCTCTTTATCAGCAGCAGGAGCTTGTCTGTGTGATGCTAAAGCAGCTTGCGAGGCTGCAGAGTTGGATGGAGCCATAGGAGAGGATGGCTAGAGGTGGGTGTTGGGATACAAAAACGCCTCTGGCAGCCAAAACTCAGGGCTTTCTAACCACGGGAGGTCCTAGTTAAGCACTGGTACCGTTCTGTCAGCCCCAGTCAGTGGTTTGCTCAGATCTAGTATTCATTACATGCTATATTCTTCGATAAGTGGAGGATGTATTGTGGGGCTTTAATAAAGGCTGTTGCTCATAACAGTGCTTACCAAAGCCTTTCATCTTCACTCTAATTAATTCATGCTAATTTTCTTGCCAGTTGGATACGTCAATTTGGAGTCTAAAATAGAATCCTAGTTTGTTTGTGAAGTTCAACATGTTGCAATAGATAGCTACCCTGTCAGGAGAAAAAAAAAAAAATACAGAAAGGGAAAGATTCAAAAGGAATCTTACAAACACGAGGTGATGTGCAGAATGGCTTAGAGAAGTGTGGCATTGCACCATGGCCCCACAACTGCCTCCACTCTGTAGGATCAGTCCCAAGGATTCAAAAACTCCACTGGGAATCCTCTCTAGTAACAGGATCTTTCCACTCTGCGCTATTTCACCTTTGCTTTTATTAACACAAAGACATGAGACTATATATTCCTTCACCCGGACTCACTCCTGAGTGTCACGATCAAAAACAGGCTTTATCAGAAGATGCCATTTCTTTGGGTTGGAATGTGGGCTGCTTGAAAAATCGGTCTGATGAACAGGTTTTTGCCTAATCCAGCACAGGCCCTGGGGTCCTGGGGAAAGAGTACAGTGGAGATTGCGTTCAGGCTGCTCTCAGAAGTTTTTCTTCCCACCAGCACTAGAACAGCTTGGTTCCTCCTGTAGCTTAAGGGATATAGAGTCACAGCTGAGAGGGTTGTAAAGGACTCAGAGAGCCATCAGTCATCTCCCTCCCCAAAACTAGTCTTTCTCCAGTCCTTCCTGGCAGATATGTTATTCTCAAAGATTCCCCAAAATAGCAAGTCTCCTTCTCTCCAGACAGTCAGCAAACACTTAATTCTTGTCACTGTGATTTACTTGTATCTTGCTTGAAATCCCCTACCTGCAGTTTAAACCTGTTTCTTTTTTCCTATCCAGTGGCTATGGATCATTCCCACCCTCTCTGCAGGCTCATGACTATTCCCCAGCCTTTCCTCCTGTGGAACCCCAGGCTTTCTGTTTCTCTCTGTAGGTCAGGTTGGAGTGAGACAGGTAGACATTCAGACACAAACATGATGAGAGAAGCAGAGACCCAAGAGATCCGTGCACATGGGCTTGCACACCCACGCAGGAGTGCTTCCAAGCGTGCACACGTTGCATCCAGCCTTTTTCTCCCTGGGCATCCTTCGCTCACAGCGTCGGTGGCAGCACAGGTCTCTGAGCTGTCAGAAAAACAACCAGCTCTCCCAAAGCCCCAGGTGCCGTGGGCTCTGCAGCCCTTGTGAGAGATCCCCGTAGCATTCAAGAGAGGAAAAATTCGGTGTAAACAGTTGTGGAAGTCTCTCTGCTCCTTGCCTTCATATGTGGCTGGCTGACCAGCAGAGAGAGAGAGAGCAAAGAAACTCTCCATGCACCCTCAGGCATGATAATGCATAGGGTAGATTCCAGGGAATCTGAGGAAATTCTGCTAGAAATGTGGCGTGCAAAGAGGTACCGCAAGTTCCAGCTGGTTTGAATTTTCTCTGTATTTATAAAAAATAAATTGATACTTTATTACCTAATCAAAGTAGCTACTCATGCGTTTTTGCCTCCCCCTCCCTCCTCAAATTTAGCACGGGTGTTTCAGATGCTAATATAGAGCTCCCAGGAGAACAAGAGAGCCTTTCTGTAAGGCTTTTTAAAGACATCTTAGAGGATGCTTAATAAAGAGGCAGCGTGGGGTGGTGTCTGGGTCAAAGGCTCGACATTCAGGATACTTGGATTCCTTCCCGGCTCTGGCACAACTCCAGAACAAACGCTCCATTGCCCTGTGACTCAGTTTCCCCCTTGACCAAGAAAGATCCTAAGCCTGCTTTTTCCCATGCCTTGCCAGAGCACAAAGTGCTACCAGAGAGCAAAAATCTGTCCCCAGTACCATCACCACTCCTTCATCCCCAGGCATGGATCCTCACAGCCCCAGCCTAAAGCTGAGACCAGGCTCTGTGGGCAATTTGTGCCATAAAAAAAGAAGTCTGTGCTCAAGGACTTACATCTGCCTTGGCCAGCAGCACATGTAAAATCCAGGACTCCCTGGATGCAGCTTGGGGCAGGGATGGAGATACAGGATTAGCTACTCACACAGGTAAACTGACATTGCGCCACTTAATTTCAAGGACATTTCTATCCCAGATTTTGGCTAGCTAGGTGGCAAAAAAGATTTTTGCTCT
Organism: Lophotriccus pileatus; assembly: GCA_035583135.1. Classification (NCBI taxonomy): domain Eukaryota; kingdom Metazoa; phylum Chordata; class Aves; order Passeriformes; family Tyrannidae; genus Lophotriccus; species Lophotriccus pileatus. The sequence goes on from JAWWES010000094.1 coordinate 62,651,045, forward strand.
GTGGACATTGCCAAAGTGGAGGAAAGAAACAGTGAAAGTGCACAATGAACTCCGTTTTCACTCACAGATTCCACTGGTGTCCAGATGCCACTGATGGAGGGATGAGGAGTCGTGTTTTCTTTCCAGGTGAGCAAATATGATGGAAAGCAAAACTTTTTTGCTTTTGGAAGAATTTTTAGGAGACAGGTACCCACCCTATTTGAGGTACATATTTTGGGGAAAAGAAACTCTGCACAAAATAGGAAATAAACCTTTTTTTCCCTGGCAAAAAATAATAATTTTGTCAAAAAAAAAAAAAAAAAAGATAATTTTGCATAGAAGTGAAGATAAACACTGTGTTTTGTCTTGCTTGACACGTGGAACCAGCATGAGAGGAGCCCCAGTATCAGGCAGGTTTTTTGCCAGTTTTATTCTCAGCTCTGCTTCTACAGGAGCAGACAATGGCATCAGCCTAGGACCAGCACCCTGGATCCCCTGCCTCACACATACAGCCACCCCCCCCCACAATATGCACAGCTGCAGACCTGGTCTATGTCCAGCAAGTACCATTCCCCAAAAGGCATTTCAGCAAATTTCAGATTTGGATTTTATAGGGAGAAAAAATGGAATCACTCCTGCTCAAGGCAAGGCAGCAAATCTGAAAGGAGATTTGAGAAGAGACGTTCCTGAGAGAGGGATCGTGTCCCTTTGCATGGGCAAGAGGGGTTGAGAAGCGCTCTCAATGCTTCCACTTTGGTGTAAAGTCTGTTCTGTAAACAGAGCATGGAAGGAAAACGCCCTTTGACATCCTTCTTCAACCACACACAGACCCGCTTCCACCCTCACGTGTTCCTCCCTTTCTCATTACTGGCTCGTGTCCCAGGATGTCTCTTTGCCTTGTGCAACACTAGGTCAATGAAGACACGTCCACCCCTGTGCCCTGTAGAGTGCTGCCATCAGCCTGTGCACCACAGCCACCACCACCCCTGCACAGACACCACCATGGCCCAGGGTGGGACTGCTCTAGTTGTAGTGCACAATTAGGAGACAGAAACTCCAGGCACCAGCTGGGCAGGAGAGAGTTGTCCCCCATCAGCCTACTTGTCTGGATAAATTCTGGTTTTGTTTCTCTTGTCTCTGCACAATTTATTTAATACAGGAAGACATGCTGGAAAATGAAAGAGGAGGTCTTTTAAAGCGTGTGCCTTGCCATGGGTGCACTGATAGTCAGAGTCCTGAACTGGAAAAAGACTCTTCACATATTATATAGACAGGACCCTGGAGGTATTGCTGGACAGGTCCTAGCCATGACAGGAGGTTGCAGCATCTCTTTGTCCCCTGCCATGGCACAGTGTTCAGTCTACTGGACCCTCCTCATTCTTCAAAGGTACCTGAGTGTCACCCAGGAAACAGGACAAGAAAGAGCATTGCTCTCTGACCATGTTTCACGAATAGCAAGGAGGTCAAGAAGTTACACCCCTGAGATCATACATGTTGACCTCATGGGATGTAACAAGCTTTGGGGAAAGCTGGCTTTAGCAGTTATGAAACTGTGGAGGTCCTCATGTTTTCAGTCCTATTAGGCATGTGGGATAGAGAGATATTGTTTGTTATGCCATTATATAGAAAGAAACATTAACGAGGACCAAGCAATTTGATGAAGCTGTGCAAGAAACCTGTGCCTCAACTGAAGATGTGTTCTTGTTGCCAGACCTTGTCCCCATCCATGCCTTGAGTTTCCATGTCTCTGTATGGCAGAAGTATGTCTAGCTGGTAGGGAGGAGAGAGGACAGGCAGCAAACACAGGCAGACTGTCTTAAGAAGACAGGAAAATATCAGAGTCTGTATATTTAGCCAAAGACCCCTTAATAATTCCAGGTTTATTTCCCTATCCTGTCGGCTCATGAAGCAAGTTGAACACTTTCAACACCCGGCTGAGCTTTGCATTTCATCTCACATTGAATCCGCTGTCTGGAGACATTTGTTTTGCTTTCATTTATTCCAAAGTCCTGGTCTAAGCCATGGAAGGGGATTTTTTCCAGTAGGTGCCTGTGTGGCAGGGGAAGAGAAACTCAGTCAGTGACTCAGCTTCATACTAACAAGGAGAAATTAAAACCTAACGTGACTTCATGCAACCAAATGCAGTGAAACAGGCCCTTGATCTAATCAGCACTTTCTAAAGGAATTAAATGGCAATCTATTTTAAAATGCATTTCACTGCGACTTAATGAGGGCAACAGGGAAAAATCAATTGGTTGTGTAATTTGGGATTTCAATAATAAAAACAATAAATGCTAATTAGGAACATTCTTATTAATGTCATAAAATTCTTGGACAGATTGTAGTCACGTAATTAAAGTTTGACAATGCTGCTTGAGGAGTTTGAGGCCTGACAGCAATTGCTGGGGCATGGACAGGGAGTGGGATGGAAGAAGACAGTGCTCAAGGCTGCATGTCTTCAAGGAGCTGGTGGGTTCTGGGAAAGATGGAAATCTCCGAGAAACAGGATTACTCCAAGGTACCTCGGATCTTTCAGAGCTGTACAGTCACAAGGACATGGAGCTGAGTACCGGCAGTGATACCCAGCACTTAATCCACATCCTTGAGAGGCCACCATTAACACAGGATAGGAGTCTTCCCTCCTGACATGCATCTGGAAATTACTGGTGTGAATGTCAGCTGTCACCCAAATTTGGGATGCAGCAGCTCCTCCAAGTGCGGAGCCAAACCCTGCAAGGGTGGTGGGATGTCCACTCAGTAAGTTAATCAATCTCTCTGCTATTGCTGTGTAAGACACACAAGGTTTAAGAAAGACAGTTCACTTTAAGTATCTGTTGGTCAGTGAGACTGTCTAACACTGCTAAGGAATAACTCACTTCCTTCTGAAATGCCTGAGAAAAATAGAAACTCCTGCACCAAAAATATGCGCTTATGAGGCAAAGGCCCTTGTTGTGTGTAGCTGAAGAGGGATTGGGCTGATTTTCTTGAGAGATCCCAGTCCATTGCCTGGAGGCACAGACATTTCTTCGTGGAGCATCAGAGGGCATGGATCAGCCTGTGCAGGAGCAAGATGAACACAACCTAAAAAGGATATTCATGCAATTGGCTTAGACGGTATCTGCATGTAGATGTCCTAAGGGAGGTAAGCAATGCTCCTACCCTTCACAGCTCTGACTCTCTCATCTCTCCATTGGTTTTCCTAGAAAATATTTTTCTCTAATGCAACTAAAAGAGTAAAAAATCAACAAAGTTTGGGGGAAGAAAAGTTATCATTATTTATTGTTTCAAAATCTTAAGCAAGAGATCCCACTTACTCCCCTAGTTTTGATGTTCCTTTGAAAATGGTGGGTTTCCAAGTTTGAGTACATTAACTCTACTTCTTGACCTATCCCTCTTGTATTATTATGCTTTCCCTCTTTCTACATTTTTCTCCCACATAAAAGAAAATGAGACGATGAAACCAAAAAAATTTCAAGACCGGCTAAACCAGGATTTACTGCATTGATGTGGCACCACAAAGAAAAAAATATCGTAACAGCTTTTGGAAACTACGAGGAAATAACATGTTGTTTAAAAGTTCGGGGTTTTCTTCGTCCTGAAAAGTTTTGGTTCTCACCCCGGTCTCTTAGTGCAACCCCCACTGCCAGGATGCCTCCTGTTCAGAGGGAAATGTCTCTACCCGTCCTCCAGCACAAGCAGTGCTTCTCACACCTGCAGCCTGTGTGTGCAGGGCACTGCTGTGTCTGGCTCCTGTGTGCTCAATATGGCCCCTCTGGGCTGCAAGGGCAGCTCTGGTGACTCAGATAGACCTGCTGCCCCGAAGTCAGACTTCTCCCTGCTAACTTGTTGCTTGTGCACGACGTATATGCTTATCCGTGAGGCTGGGTTTGCAAGACTCAGTGGCAAAAAATGCTGTGGAGAGAGGTGGAAGCTGATTCTGGGTTTGATTTGTCTTTGTTGCCCCAGAAAACGGAAGGGAGCTGCAATTTCTGCATTTCCATCAGGAGCCATTCCTGTCCTGAGGTGTCACTCCCTGCGATTAGTGCTCTAGTATTTCTCCCCTGTTACGGCAGCAAAGCAAAATCCATCACCTGTGAGCAGCAGGCACCACTCTCTGAATGATAAATGGGTGACACCAGGATTTTACCCCTGCCCCCATCCCAGCTCCCTGCCTTCAGGACTGAGTTAAGGGACCAAAGTGTGTAGGAATTGGTACCATGTGCTCGCGCTGCCTTCCCGGAGATTAGCCCCATATGGGGAGAGAGCTGCGTTCCTCTCCCTTTGGGATGGGGGTTGATCTAAATGTGTAGCAGGCATTCTTCGAATATATATGACAGCCCAGGAGATAGACTTCAAACGTCACCAAAACTGGCCCCTTCTCATTGATCTTTGAAATATACAGCCTGGCTTATTATGTCGTAAATATACTTTTAAGACATAGTGTCTTAAAATATGTTCCTACCTGACTGTAGAGCCTGAATTTCCTGACAACCAGTCTTGTTGGCTTATCATAAATGTACAGTGCGTGGCCTTGGGTCAGTTCACCATTAACCCTGTGAATTACCCCACAGATTTAGGGCTGGATATTGCATGGGCTGGAGGACAAGGGCATTAAGATGTGCAGCTTCCTGCAAAAGAAGACACTGAAAGCAGCATCTCAGTAAGACCCACAGAACTGATTAATCATCCCCTGGTCTTGTTCGGGGTTATTTCTCCAGGTAAGAAAACACCAAGAGTTCTCAGTCCTAAAGACAACACATTTTAGGGAAATCTTTGCAGTTCATGCTTTAGGAATCAGTAGGAAAACTGTATGGCTTATCTGCCATTTGTGGTCCCATGTCTTCCTCCGAAGTGTCCACTAATGGCCATATAATCTCCCACGACCTTCTAGTTTGAGTCAGTGTGATATGGGGTCTCAAGTCTGGAGGGTTCCAACTGACAGCCCCTGAGCAAATAATCACTTGATCCTTTTGATGAATTTTCCCAGCACCAATTATTGAAGGCAGACAAAATTGTTGAAAACAGACAGATGACAGATTTTTCTCCCAAATACTTTGAGATATTAGTGTTGTGATGTTGTTTGAAATTTTATTTTTGGTAAGTAACAAAGGATTTTGTAAAAGAACATGTTGCAGAAAACAGTCTGAGATCAAGCAACCCCTGCCAGCTTTGGTTTGAATTCAAATAGCAGTAGGCAGTGACAACAGGTCTACAATTAAGATTTCCAGAGAAAAATATCATAACATGAAGGAAATCTTTGTGGGATAGCCAACTGCATTGAATAGAGCAATGCCTGGATCTAGTTACAACAAGTTGCAAATGCCATCTAGAATTTTCTTGCATAGAAAGGAGAGATCTCAGGGGCAAATGCTCTGTGGTAACAGGGTGAATCCAATCTCTGAATGGATGCAGGGAATATGCAGGGTATATATAAAAAAATGGGTAAAAAGGGCAAGATAACAGAACAAACACAGTTGCACAGGTCAGAAAGTAAGGCAAGAAGGTGAACCCGAATTACTATGTGCTTTAAAAGTTCCAGTGGTGGTGATAAATTTGCATTTCAGCTGAGATTCCTTGAGTTCTGCTGAAATTCTGATGGAATTAACTGCCACAGTCGCCAAGAGTGGAGGCAGACAGTACAACAAATAGGGGCTACAAATTAATGTGGCTGAGATGGGATCGACCTCTCCACTTCCTGCCATCCTTCACTGAATAGATACATAATTCCACTGTCACATTAACACAGTAATTTTGCATGACTTTTTCTTACCCCCTGGTGGTAAGGGAAAGTCAGAGTAGAAGAAAGAACTGTGCAGCTGTTTGCATTTCTCTTGTACCCTGCTGCCCCTTGGAAATGGGCAAGCTCATGGAGATGGCAGTGCCTGGTGCTAAATCGCAAGGACCAGTTCACATAGGCAATACTACACTGGTTAAAAAGAGTTCTTTATTTAAAATACTGAAGTTCTTTCATTTGCCTCAGTATTTGGCAGGTCTTGCAGGTGTTTTCTTCCCAGTGTGCCTGGCTCTATGTATCCATCATGGTGGGTCGGGGACAAGCGCAGCATGCCATCCACGGAGTACTGCATTCAGCTCTGGGGCCCCCATCACAGAGATGTGAACCTGCTGGAGCAAGTCCAGAGGAGGCCTTGAGGATGATCAGAGGGATATAGTACCTCTCTTATGAAGACAGGCTGAGGGAGAGGGTGTTCTTCAGCCTGGAGAAGAAAAGGTTCTGAGGAGACCTTATAACACCTTTCAGTGCCTAAAGGGCCTACAAGAGAGATGAAGAAGGACATGGAGGAGATGACAAGGTCATCATGGAGTGACAGAACAAGGGGGAATGGCATTAAACTAAAAGAAAGGAGATTTGGATTAGACATTAGGAAAAAAATTCTTACTGTGAGAGTCATGGGCCCAGAGAAGCTGTGAAACTTCTGTCCCTGAAAGTGTTCAAGGGCAGGTTGGATGGGGCTTTGAGAAACAAGGTGTAGTTGAAGGTCTGTGATAGGAGGGTTGAAACAAAATGATCTTATTTAAGATCCATTCCAGCACATTCTGTGATATTGTGCTCAGGGCAGGTAATTCCAGAGGAGCCACAGCCTGAGGTGGCAGTAGGGAAGGACCCTTCCTCAAGGGTTACTTGACCCGTGGTATGGCAACGACTTGCCTCTACCATAAGCAGCAAGGCAAAGAGGAAGGTGGGAACTAGTCTCAGGATGTGAGATTAGAGAAATCTTGGTATCTTGCCAATCCATGGTTTCACACTTTTCTGCATAAAGGTGAAGTTGAGGAAGCGCTTCTTTTGAAATGGTACAGGAGATTCTGTCTTATCACTTGACTTTCACGGATGGAACATTTTTAGAAGAAAGCCAGCAAAAGCCAATGTCTTCAGAATCCAAATCACACAAGCTGGTAAGATGGTAAGTAGAGATGCAACATCATTCTGCATTTGAGGAAGATTTACTTGCCACTCAACCATGCATTCCTGCCCTTAACCCAATGACCAACCTAAATCAGCCCCAGGCTCAGCAGCACATTCTGTACACAGTACTTTCTTGCAAGAGATAGATCTAAATGTGTCTCTTCCCACTCCCACTAAAAACCCAGTGTATCTCAGCTAAACGTGGTCAGAGGTGATCCTTCAATTGCTGTTTTTCTTGTACATGATTTCCCCAGCCCACTCCCCACAAAAACTCAGCTTCTTGGGAAGGAAAATGCCAAGTAGGTTAGGAAAAGGCCTTTTCTAGCCTTGTTAGTTGCCAAGAAGAAAAATACATTTTAAAAAGCCATAAAAGTGTAATTTTCCCCTACACACATTCTAATAAATCAAAGATAGCTAAAAGGATTTTCTTCAGTGAAAGAAAAATCATCGTTTCTTGCCCTATACAAAGTGTGAAAGTTTTAGTCTGAACAGAAGAATTTTACAGAGAATTATGGTCATGTGAAACCAAAGGGTTAGAAAGAAAAGCTCAATGTAACCCAAGCACTGGCTTTTGATATTATGAAAGCTATAATATATGAAACACTACAGATCTATGGGAAATATATTCCTTTCCATGAGAGAAATTGTCAGAGCACAATGTCTATGAACCAAGATTGATTACATAGAAACTGTTTTTCCAGTTGACATTTATTTTGCAGAGATATTAATGAGGAAACAATTTCTTTTCCCTGCAGTTCAACCTGAGGTCATTCCCCAAGTCTGTTATCAACCTAGACAGCCCATCTGCATGTATCTGATACATGCATTTGAGAGATGAACTATAGTAGGTATATTTAGGGAACCAGGATTTCATTTTAAACTACCATAATTGATTGAATAAGGTTTCTTGGGCTCCAACTTTATCAGTCTTTCCCTAAATTCTGCACAGCACCTGAAGGACCACTACTGGTCTGCACATACAGTGTTCATGCCTACAGCAACTCTTTTAATTATTCTCAAGAATCTCTGCTGTCATTAATAAAACAAAGAGATCTCCAGCAGATCTCACTGGGAAGAAGGTCATGGACATGAGTACTTGTACACTCTTCTGCAGAGCCTGGTTTGCAGGCAGCCTGTGCTCATCGTGCGGAGCTGGGCATCAGGATTTCCACTGCAAACGACACAGAACATGCATGGCATGGGTGACTCCTCTAGACTAGCAGCACATTTACCTTCAGTGGGTAAAGCATCTTTTTTAACTCTCTACCAGCTGAAATGATCCTGGGTGGTCATTAATGAAATAATATGTTTCAAACCATAGTGGCTGAGTGGTGGGTACAAGTTATATCCAGCCATGCCTATGCCAGGAGGCAGATATGGGGGATGTAGGGAACTCTGAGACTGGCCACAAATTTAATAATTTTGTATCCTAGAAAGTTTATTGAAAATCTCGGTTTTATCTCCTCTTCTTCTGTCACTCCCAGGCACCTAGTGTAACTCCTGAGATCTGAGTGTGCCAGAACCATCAAAATCTTCTTTTTATAGACAGTGAGAAAGGGCATGCAACATGACACAGGGGTGACCTTCCATCTGACACAGAGGGTAGGACTCATCCCACTTATTTTTGGCTGCGTTAGGGCTATGGTTCTGATCTACACTGTAGCTGCTGTCTGTCCGTTTCACAGGCTGTGAAGAGAAAGAGATACCTCCAGGCAATGAGGAAAATTATTTCTTCTTCATACAAGAGTGTTCGACAGACAGGGTGAATCTGCATCAAAAGGTGTTCCACAAATAGGAGATATACCAGATGACAAGTGCAAATTAGATGCTGAGCTTTCAGGTAGCTGCATCTGGTGGAGAAAAGCCACACATTAGTAGTTGCTTGTTCTTGCGGACCCCCAGGAGGCCTCTAGGGATACGTGGCTGGCTTTCATGGCCAGAGTAGGATTCAGCTCCTGAGCCCTGGATGTGTGCTGTGGTGACCACTGTATGGGAGGCAGCTGCACAGCAGTAGCTTGCAGTGAAGCAAGTAACCCGAACATCCAGAGCTAAACTTCTTACAAAACCCCCTTTCCCCACAGGTGAGTTTTCAAATAACCAGGGGGCTTTACATCTACCCTGGTCCAGACACTGACTGGGAGAGACAAGGGGTCAGAAAGAAAGGCCCCAAGGGATAAGCTCTGCCATGGTACCTGAATACTGGCATTTCTTGGCCTGTGACAAGATCCTACAGACCATCCCAGCAAACATGCACAGTGGTTTGGTTAGGGTGGACAGTTTGAAGCAGTTGTTATGAGCTCTGATCAGAGCTTTTGGTCTCTGCCACGAGTCCCCAGGGCAGCTGGACAAGTCTGACTATCCAACAACTGCTGATGGACCTTGCTGATTGGGATTTTGGAGAAAAGAGTTGGCCTAGGTCTGTCCACAGCTGAACATCTGGGTTTCTTAGGAACAGAAGAGCAGGAAAACCACCAGAATTGCCCTATATACTGGAAAAATGAAAGGGACGTATATGCTGAGGAGAGCTGGCAAAACCCAGTGGATCCAGACTGCATCCACCTGTTTTCAAAAACCCAGCAGATGCTCACCAGAAGGCCCCTGGCTGGGCACAAGCTGTAGAGAGGACACAGAGTGCCCAGCTCCCACCCAGGGTGCCCTGCAAGGCATTTCTCACCATGACAGTGGGGTCAGGATGAGGAGATGCTAACAGACTTCAGTGTGGAAGTGCTCACGCCAGAAACTTTCAGAGAGAGGGGAGTGGGTTTGTCGTGACATTGCACCCTGCAATACCGTGATTGCAGCCACCGCTTTGGAGGAAGAGGAATGCGGAGCATTCTCTGCTCTCTGTAAAAGAAGAGGCTTGAGGACGTTCAGCTGCTTATTGCTGCTGCTAGGCTGCATGGATAAGCAGCAGCCCTCAGCCCCCAGGGAGGCTGAGCCAGCCCTAAATCCACTTCAAAGCAGAAAAGAACATTATGGCCTGTGCGTGAGGGTCTGAGCTTCTCACACGGCTCCTCCGCCACGGTTTTATGGCGTGAAGCACACAGCCCTTACGACAGCCATTCAGCTGCATTTTTCTTGGCGAGCTCGTTCCCACCGGACATCATTCTTGTGCTCTTTGGAGTGGAAACGAAAGGGAGCGAGAAGTGGCCCCCTTGAAGTTCTGCTCAGCTGGGCTGCTCGTGTTCCTGAAAAACACATCTACCTTTTATAACTCCCTGAGCTCGCATCTGGGGAGCCTGGCTGGCTGTTTTCACATGGGGTGTGTGGAGTGGTGTGTGTTTGATGATAGGAAAGGTGTGTTTGCAATCTGCAGTCCTTCAGGCACGTGGAGAAAAGTGAGGTGGGTGCAGGGGCTGCTTTACAATGTGGATATATGTCCTGGAACGCAGAGCTACACAGAAGGAGAGAGATAAATGAAGACAACATATGATAAGGAGAGTTATCCCAAAGCCAGATCCAGGCAGCACTCATTCCTGTCCCCACCACCCTCTCCCTCTTCCAGCTGATCCCACCACAAGCAGCTTTTCCTTGCAGCATAGGACTCCATCAGGACTGGGTGCTCGCAAGGAGGTGGCAGTGCTGGCAGACGGGGCCATGCTGGTTCTTCTGCAGCTCTACAGCTCACTTGCCTCTGCAGGTAGGCAGTACATGATGGCTTTAAAAAATCAGCAACCAGCTGTGACCAGTGATGAGTTATTTGCAGCTGCTTGAAGCCCTTAATGTTCATTGGGAAGCCTGGCACTGGCTAGTGTGGTCTGTCTGCAGTGAAGCCTTCTGACAGAGGGGATTCACCTCCCTTGTTCCTTGATAAATCCTACTGTGCAAGACAGCAGTGCAGGAGAGTCTGTTCTAGGGGCATGGGGCGAGCAGCTCTCTGCTTTTAAGGTATGAATTGTTTCATAGAATTATTTTTCTTTCCAGCTTGGCAACGTCCATTTAAGGCAGTTTAAATAAAACTTGACCTGACGCTGAAGCTGAGAGCTGATGTCGGAGGGAGATTTAGCTGTTTAGTGGCAGAATGTTTAAAAAATAATCTGGAATGTCCAATACAATTTTTCTGGTGGAGAAGATTAAATATATCCGGAGGGATTTGACGCCATTACTGTTTTTCACTTTGACATCCCAAGATCAGGAATTGGCAAGCTGGTTCCACCTGGGTTCTTTCTCTATGAGTTTACTGTAGGTCTGAGCTAGGGGTGTTTCTTTTTGATTGTGAGATGTGTGAGTTTGCTCCTGCTTCCCTCAAGGAGGACTCCTGAAAGATTTCCAAGCAGCCAGCCAAAGTCTGGGTGGCAAGTTTTTGCTTTCCTATGCCACCATAAAATCACTAGTTAATACCTGACTGCCTGAACACTGGCCAAGAAAATGGGTATGTGCTAATATTTTACCACATTGCCAAAATGCACGTGCATTTGTCACAGGAATTTGTTTGCATGTGTAGTCTCACCAGCATCCCAGGTCACACATGCACACAGACACACACAAGGACCCAACTCATTTGCACGAGCGTCAAATGCCATTTTCTTCTCCCTTCTTATTTGCATTCTTATTTGCTTGTTGCTTGTCTTCCTCACCTGCACATCCCTCCCCAGGCATACATGGAGGCATTGTAGCACCAGTATTTACATATGAATTTCTACCTAATGCATTTGTGGACAAGCCTGTGAACAAGTATTTCCCTGGTAGGGTTTATCTGAATAAGTGCGCACATGAGTGTTCTTTTGCCAGCAAATTCCTAGATAAATCCTCATCAGTTCATATAAGTGCAAGTACTTGCTTCGGGATTTGCCTGCCAATATGTATCTAGAGATACACTTGCCTGAAAATTCATATCCACATGTGGCCCTGCATGCGAATGCTGGTTCAAAGAATCTCACCTCGCGCTTTCCCTTTTTACCTGCGCCTTTTCAGCCTGGGTTCTGCCACAATAAGTATTCAGAAGAAAAGCAAGCAATGGGGGAGGTGAATGCCTTCAAAGCAAATCATGGCTCTTATTCAGATGAATAGTGGAGAGTCTTTTCTTCTGATACTGTCCTTCCTGCTCTTGTGATATGCATATGACTCTATATGTTTCCATTTGAGGCCTGAGGAACTCTGCTAGTTCCCCCCTGCTGCCCACGAGCCAAAAAGACGATAAGGGAATATAATGAACACAAACAATGGTGGAGACTGAATTTGACTTTTTTTTTTTTTTTTTTTTTTTTCCCTCCAGGGACAGGCAGGACTCACAGATGTAGGAATATTATTGAATTCCTTTGGATACATTTGATCTCTCAGCCAAAAAAGTATGTGGGACATTTCCGCTTATTTTTAAAACATTCTGCCACAAAACAGTAATTCAATTAACGAAAGCTCCCACTGATGTCAGCCCCGAGCTTCAGCCTGACTGAGCATTTCTCTCTGGTGTGCACACAAAAGCCACCCTAAAGGGGAGCAACCAATCTACATATGTTTGGAAAGGAAAAGCCTTCATGAAATCTTTTATGATTTAAAGTGAAGGCATGTAATGAACAGAGTGTGTTGCTCATTAAATGCACCCATGTGCAAACAGGCCTCCACCAGTTGGGTTGTGGTTGTTCAGCCCAGCCTGGGGTAGATCTGGGGCCGTGGAAGGTGTCCATGACTTGTGCTGAGGCACTGCATCATGCTTTCCTCTGAGCAGCCTGCTTCCCTTTGCTTCCTTCCCTCCTGGCAAAGAAAACAGTAGAGCAAATATCACTGCACTGTGAACTCAGTTTCATTTACATGCATTAACTGGCGGCTACAAATTCTTCAGGTCAGGGCTGTTCAAAAGACATGTTTTCCCTGGAATAACTCTTTCTCCCCACTTCCACACCCCCCCTACCCCCCCCAGTCCCAAACAATTACCTTGGCCATACGTTTTGTAAAAAGCATTTTTCACAAAAACTACATCATATCTGAAATAGAACCTGACAGCTCTCTTTTAGTGTGATGTTAAATGTGAGGGTTTAATCTCATAAACCTCAGGAAACTCAGAGGTTGTTTGGTTGTTTTTTCCCCAGAAGCTTTAATTCTACCCCCTTGCGCATATGCCCTCCAACAGGAGTGCTCACCAAAAGAGTATACAAAACCACTTTCCAGTGAAACCCTCTGTGTATAATTCTGATGCCTCTCAGGTTGCAGGGAAAAGTGCAATTTAAACACAAATCAAAAGCAGACAATTAAGGTTACTTAAAAAGTAATATCTCACACACATTATTTAACATCATTTGGGAATATGCAATAAGATATGGAGATAAACTGAGATGGAGCTGCTGTGATGGCAGCGTGTTTGAAAGCCAGGTAGATGGAAAGAAAGCAAATCAGGCATGTTTGAAATAACCAGGTAGATGGGAAGAGGGAAAATCAAGCCGCCAACACACTTACTCAGATGCAACCAGTCTGAGAGCACTTGAAAGTTGCTTCTGAGTCACAGCTCTTTGGAGGCATCCAGGAAATGAATCTTGTGCATCTCTATCCATTGTCAATGAGTGAAAGTATACATGAGAGGAAAAAAAAAAAAAGCTGATCTTATATAAAATCCTTTGCTGAGGACAAGAGAGTATACTAGACACTGACAAGTCTTGTCCTCTCTGAAAGATGTCCCTTGATGAGGCAGGGCCGGGGATTACTGTCTGGGCGGTGGGAGGGGGAGCAGATGAAGCTCGTCAGGCTGCACTACTTGATGTGGCTGAGCTGAATCCCAGCATAAACAATGGATTTCACACTAGAAATCTGTGTGCGCACCCAGGGCAACCTCACACAGGCAGAGGAAACCTCCCATGTCTCTGTGGCCACAGGCATGATCCCTGCAGTCTCCTGATCTGCCAGCTCCAGCCTCCTGCACACGCTGCGTGAGGCTCAGCAAGGCTCAACCCGAGGGGATCTGTGCAAATGTGACAACGCACAGTCACATGTTCTGGGCACCAGCAGGGGTCGTGGAAGAGAGGGCTGGAGCTCAGTGATGGCCTCTCTACCCGGGAGACTTTTCCTGCAGTCTCACTGGCAAGGCAAGTGTGCTTTCCTGTAGAGGTAGGGCAAGGGGAATGGTTTTAAACAAAACAAGTGGTTATTCAGTCTAGATTCAGTAAAGAAATTCTTTATAATAAGGGTGGTGGAACACTGGCACAAATTGCCTGCAGGTGTGGTAGATATCTTATCCTTGGAAACATTTAAGGCCAAGTTGGACAGGGCTCTGAGAAACCTGATCCAGTGGGAGATACCTCTGCTCACTGCAGGGGGCTTGGGAACAAATGACCTTTAAAGACCCCTTCTAACCCAAAGTATTCTATGTTTCTATTAAATGGGCAGACCATTCAGCTATAGGGGAGCAGGTTCAGTGGTGTATAGGGGTAGACTGCCAGCCTGGGGGAATGTCATGGTCTGAATAGACCTTGAGGGGCTTGTAAGGGGTTACACTGGTGCTTTAGACCTGTGTAAAGTGAGGCTGGGAGGACAAGAGTAGTGCTAAAGGGGAGGAACTATTCTGTATGTCTCATTTGGGCCTCCATCAGCACATCCTTTCCACAAGATCAGGGCTCAGCTCCCCACCTGCTCTGACATCCCTGTGGCCTGCAGGACTGGGCAATTGGTGGATCTGGAACAACCTTGTGTCATCTGGACGCTGTGCCATCATCATGATGGCACGGGGAGGGACAGCTGGAGAGCAGGCACCTGGAGTCCTTCCCACTCAGTGATCTCCTGGGACCCAAGGATGCTGCTGCAAGTGGCTTGTGCCACACTAATGTTCTTGTTGCAGCACTTTTCAGTTCACACTGCGCAAGAACGTAAGGACTGGAGCTGGGAGATGATTCCTGATGTCTTTCCACTAGGAACACTCTCAGAGAAGGCACACAGAAAATGCATCCAGGGGCATAAGGATGGAAAAATGGGCTTCTAATTTCCTTGTGTGGATGCAGTAAATCCACCCAGGCTGGCAGTATCAGTCAGTAACACAGTGCCCTTTGGGTTAACACAAGTGTTAGGAGAACAGAGAGAGGACCCCAGAGATTAATATTCTGGCAACTGTTGGATTCTTCATGGCATTTGTGTGCTACCTGGGGCAGAATTACCCTGGTTCCCATCCCACAAAGCAGAATGGCAGCAAGCTGGCTGGTGAAATACCATCATTTCTCCAGTCCTGCTTGACCCAATGGGTCAGAGCCCCTTGCAGGGTGTAAGACAAGAGTCTGTTCCAGCAGCCTCCAGACCGACTGACTCTCTCAGTCCCACTGACCCTCCTGCCACTGCTGGAGCTTGTGACTCCAGAGCTGTCTGAGCCCAGCCAGCCCAGCAGCTGCATGGGCCAAGCAGCTTGAGTGCAAACACTTGGTGTCTGTCTCTCTGCTCATCCAACCAGCACGAGAGGCAGGATATCCCTCACAATCTGCACTAGGTCCTTGCAGCCTCCAGCATTTTGTATCTCCAGGCTGGCAGGGCAAAGCTGCGTTTCAGAAGCTGGGACAGGTACTCATGCCAAGCGGCTTTGATCAAAGCCCCTGCTCAATTATCCAAGGCAAGTTAAACAGGTGGAGACATTCCCGAGGAAAGAGTCTTTCCTTCTTTCTCTGAGCTCATCCTACTTCACCACAACTGTGAGAGATCATTTTGCAGAGGCTGTTTGAGGAGGGCGATCCTTTTATTCAGGGTACTGAATGTTTAGATCAGTCCCTGAAGTGCCTCACAGTCCCCATTACTGCTGTGTTGTGCAATCCATTCATCCTGGAAAACACTGAGATCTTTGCTCCGAGGGCAGACTTAGATGTGCAGGGTGCATGGGCATACTTAACCTGAAAATGCCAGCCCTTGGCATAAACAGCTCAGTCTCTAGACCTTCAGGAGGCTGCCAAGGGGTGCCTGACCACAGCATGGTGTTTTTCCCCACCAAAATTCCTGTCTCCTGGGGAAGACTAGAAGGAATCACATCTCCATCTTTAAATGGGCAGAAGCCTTTGTGTTGAGACAAGTCAGGAGAGGTTTTATGGAGCCTTCCAGTGGGGACAGGAAGGTAAAGGGATAAAAAATAAAAGGGAACACAAAAGTATAGGCTTTGAAGAGTGAGATATTTCTGTGACTGAGCAGAGGCTGAGAGTCCTTGGCTCAAAAAGCAGGAGGAAGCAGCCACGTTGCCTGCTTTTCTGAAACCCAATCTCCACAGCTTCATGTCTCCCCACACTGAGGGCTCTTCTCCCTTTTCCCCTTCCTTTTTTTTTTTCTTTTTTTCCAAAGGAAAAAAAAAAGGAAGGACAGAGCTGGTACTGTTTTCCCAAAGTGTTTTCCCCAGGGTCCTTGTTGCAGCATCAAATTTCCTTTGAAATGGCTATGTGGGAAACATAGTTTCTTGGGTCACTTCCCAAATGAAAAAAAAAAAAAAAAAGAAGATAATAAAAAATGAAATAGGAAAATAAAATTCAACATGTGAAGAGCAGAAGCCAAATCACAGCAGCTCTCTGTCCCATTTAATCCTTGGTCCTAGGGAGGAGACTGAAAGTGTTGTTGGGAAGAGTGATTTTGCATTACTATCTTCCTGCTTCTAAATGTCTTCCTGGCTCCCTCCCTGGATTAGCCTTTTTGCCCTTTTTCCATTTAAATTCCTCTAAGATCTGGGGCATCGACTACTCACAAGCTGAATGTAGGAACAGACGGCTGACTGGAAGCAATTCCTGGAGTCTATTCCAGACCACCAAAGCCACCCAGGGAAGAGGATGAGTTGCTCTTTCAAATACTTGTTTGTCATGTGGAGAAAGACAGAGCTGATTATTATGGGTACAAGGACTCATATTCCTGTCTTGCCACCTTGCCTCTGCTCTTAACCAGCCCTTGGATGTCATCTCTGCCTTGACCCACACCAGGAAAATAGTCACATCTCTACTCAGCCCTGTACCCCTGTGTCCCACCCAGCTGCATGCACCCTGACTCCTCAGCAGCTGTGCTCGAAGGTGCAGCGACCTTCTGAAAGCTGCAGCCTGAGATCTCCACGAAGACATCAGCTGTCTATAAGTGTTTCCTGAACTTTTCCTAGTGCCTGCTCACATGTGAGAAGCTTTCTGCCACCTGGCCCTCTTGGCAAGCAACAGGCAGTGTCTGTCCTGCTTTGATCTGCTGTGCACTATGTTTGACCAGGAGTGGGCTGACCTGCCTCAGTTCTGTTTCTGCCAAAGCCGATAGAATAAAGCGAAGGATTAAGTTGGCTGTGGTCAGCAGTCCAGACCTGTACGTGCCCCTGCTTGAACTCTGCAAAGTCTGCAAAATCAAGGGCAAATAAAGTTTTTTTCCTGTCCACATCATCCTTACTTTCCTCATACACAGAACGTTTATTTAAATGAGTGCTGGTGGATAGGATGGGAAGGAACCAAGAAAGGCACCAGATGGACTCCCCAGGACAGTTTTTGTTGAGTTTTGTTTGTATCACAGTGAAAAATCCATCTTTTTACTGGTTGCCCGGCCAAGGAATTGTGCAAAACACCCAGCCTTAGTGAGACTTGAAAGTTGATAGCTCAGCTAAGCCAGCTTTTCCCATGCACACAGAAAATCAGCTTTGCTTGCTGTGCCTCATGGTTTCTTCAGAATGACTTTATCACATCTGGGAACCTCATGACTACCCTAAAGCTTCATTTTCTGGTCCAGCAGAGTCAGGGCCCCTCCTGACCTTGCGGTGGTTGTGCTGGAGTGAGCTCCCTGAGTCCTGATCCCATCTCACCTTGTGAAGACACAGTTTCATTCAATCAACATGTCACATTCCCCTGCTGTTGCTTGCAGTGCACCATCTATGCATTTTGCAGAAATCCTGTCAGTATTTTATCCAAAGTGGTAATTTTTTTGTACACATTGTTGATATCCTGGAAGTAATGTGGTCACACTGACCACACCTGTGTCCAGCAAGTCCTAGTGGACCTTTCCCCTAGACCTCTGAAAAATACCTGGATAAAATCTGTCTGGTATTTTAATTCAGCCTCAACCTTTTGATGTCTAAAATTTTGAAGGCAGCACCTCAGCTGAAATAATTTACTGCTTCTCCAGACTAGATTTCAAACCCCACAGGAATACCTTAAAAAAAGTCTAACAAAGAATTTAATTCACTCATATATCTCCCTCTATGCCTCCATTGTGTTTGTTAAAAAAGGATGGGTCTTTATGCCTTGTTGTTGACTGCATCAAACTGTGAAAAATAAATAATGATCAAAACCAAATGTCATCTGTCTTTAATCAATGAACTGTTGAAAAGGACACAGAGTGCCAGGATGTTTATGGAGTTGGGCTTAAATAGAGCTTGCAGCTTGGTGTGTGTTTATGAAGGTGTTGACTAGAAGGTTTTAGACTATGTAGGACACATCTGAGTATTTACAATGCTGCTCAGCCTGTTCCCACTGATGCCTTACATCCGTAATGTCTGTGTGGATGCATCAAGCTCATTCCTGGCTTGCTGCATGGACAGTGCTGGTCCTCTCTAGCGGATGCTTGAGAAAACAGACTGTACTTAAAACATTAAAAGTTCACTAAAGTACAACTCCTCAGATACATCATCTTCTCAGAGGGAATAATCGTAAAACTGAAGTGTTTCTGCCATTGCTGAATGGGCTCCAAAGAAAGTTTGGGAGCTTCACGGCACCTTTGGGCTCACCAATTTTTACAGATACTTTACTGAGAACTTCTGCAAGAGTGGTGTTTCTGTTCATCCTTGTGGGGAAAAGCAGTGAATTCATAGACACAAGAAACCCAGCTGGCTGAGCAGCTAAAAATACATTTGGCTTGGCATCTTTCCTTGTGCACCAAGACTTTGCATAAACCTTCATTCTTCAGAGGAATGCATGCAGCTAAGAAATCAGAGCTGCTCTTTTGTGTCACTGCGGGCCCCAAAATGAAATCCATCCCTGTAAGTAACATTCTTGGAAGCTCATAGGAGTAAAATTATGAGATCAGCAACAAGAAAGTTACTGGCTATCAAAGTACCTTCTATCCACAGAATCGTCATAGGGGGGAACACAAGTTTCAGATCATTTGTTCAGAGACCATAAGAAACCTGCATGTCCATGCTCCATGAAGGCCACGAATCAATGCAAAATCCTTTAATTCTTGTTATTCACCAGTTGAAACTTCCTTCTGACATCTTGTCTGGTCTCTAAAAATGGCAAGCCCGATCGATAAACCATCCTACAACAGTGAGTACCCTGACCCTGAGAGCAGTATCAAAGAATGTGCCATTACTTTTCCACTCTGTCATTTTGTCAATGTCAGCTTGAATAATGACTGCTATCTTGCATCAAATGCAGTCTACCCTGAAGTTCATTCACCATTAAGATTGTGTCTGTGAGGAGAGTGCAAGCTCAGCTATGAAATCCCAGTCCAAGGAGGACATTTGTTTTGTTGGTGGTGCAGTACTGCACCCAGCTATACATCAGTTCTTATGACACATTCTCATCTGAAGAGCTGCCGTGCCAAACTCCTAGGTACCCTCAGACCATTCCCACACCTGTTTTAATCATGGTCAGGCATTTCCATTGGATTTGATTAAAAATATAAGGATGGGTGCACTCAGTCAGACAAAAAGTCCATTATAATGGTGTCCTATATCTGACAGTGGCCAGGAGTAGATGCTTACATGGAGAGTGTAAGAACATGGCAGCGATTTACTGATATTTCCCCTGAGTACTCTGCCAGGCTCCAGCAATTTCCATCACACAGACATCCTGCGGCAGGTGAGGATGTTGTGCTTGATAGCGGTAGCTCACTCCTCCATGAATTTGTCCGGTCATCTTTTAAACCCACGTAATCTCTTTTTGTCCACAGCCCCTTGCAGTAAAGAGCTCAGCAGCTTAGTTATGTGTTGTGAGAGGAACTGCTCCCTTCAGTTTGCTCTGAGCAGGTGAAGGTCTTTGAATCTTCAGTGTGATTGACACGAGCTGGGTGCTATGGCTTGTACAAAATGGTTTCCGGAACAAAAATGTTCCACCTGTGTGAAAAGCTCGATCACTCGGGAACGAGTGCATTTGTGCTCCCATCATTTATTTCCAAATGTCACAGGTCAATGTTCTGCATTATAACTAGTGATGGAACTCAATTTGACGTTTTATTGTGAGAACTATTTAAAATGTTGAAGCGGGATAGGCGTATCGTACCTGTCTATCACATCAAAATGGAAAGCCAGTTTGAATAAATTAACCATGACTTGAACCATCCATTTCAGACTCAATGACTAGGGCTGAGCTGACTGTGTTTTATTCCTTCCATGTACAGAACTTTGTCTGTAATGATTCTAAAACTGTGTCTGTCAGCCACAACCTGCTTTACGACAGTTATTTCACTTATAATTTCATCTCACTTTGCCAAAGGTTTCTCATACTCCTTCAGCTTGAACCCTGATAAAGAATTTTCTGACATCCTTACAGGCTGAATAGACGCACGGAGATTGCAAACAAGCCAAACTGACTGTCATTATTGAATAGTCCTCAGACACACAACTGGGGTAAAGTCATATTAGCTGTAAAAAGCTTGAATTCCTAGAAAATCTCATAGGAGCCAGAATTATCAACACCTAGGGTCATTCTGAATCATTCAACAAATTGAGTCAATCTACCTTCAAGCAGGACTTAGAGTAACAACATCTATCTTGCCTTCCACATATTGCTAGAGTAAAAGAGCTTTTCCCTCCAGCTACTTAAGCTCTCTCCTCTCCTTGCAATGATATTCAAACTAGTGGAGTTCCTGGTCATACAGATCTGGGTTCCAAATGAATCTTATGAAATGGATGTCAACAGCAAATGTTACATACCAGCAGAACTGTCCTGAGAACTGTGACCCTGATAGAGTGTTTTAGACTTGAGCCTCACTGTAATCCAGAAAGTGATTTTGAAAAAGGTGGTATAAGAAAAAAAAAAAAAAAAAAAGAGGGAGAGAGGGAGAGAGAGAGAGAGAGAGAGAGAATTTGTATGTTCAATTACCTGAGATGGACAACTTTCCTTCTCCTGACCAATCATATCAATCTACATCCATCTCTGCAAAATGTGAAAACCTTTGAAAGGTACAGCAAAGGGCCTGCCCGGGTGTATCAGATATCCAAGTGGTTCAGTTCCTTGGACTCTTGCTCATGACACCTAATAAAAACAACCTCCTTTTAAAAGATCTGTGCTGTGACTTTAGAAAATAATTT
This sequence comes from Lophotriccus pileatus, assembly GCA_035583135.1. NCBI lineage: Eukaryota > Metazoa > Chordata > Aves > Passeriformes > Tyrannidae > Lophotriccus > Lophotriccus pileatus. Next base: position 62,672,095 of record JAWWES010000094.1, read on the forward strand.
CCCAAAGCAGAGGGAAAGCATGAACTTAAATGAGCAGGGGAAAAACGTGTATACACACACACACATATGCATACAAACATGTATATACACACATACATATAATATGAATACATGTATGTATATGAATAACGAGAGCTTTAAACGGGGTTTATAAAAGCCTAAACCCTAAGATTTCATAAGAAAAAGATCAGACCAATTTTGGTCAAACAGACATTTTTAGTTCAACATTGACATGAAGGTAGCAATTAGACCTAGAATAGAAAAGTAGAGCAAGGACATGAAGCAGAAATGCAAATCAGTATAAATTTTAAGATAGGAAGTACAGAAAATGGAAAGGAAGAGATAAAGATGGCAAGGAAAGATCCAAATTATTGAACAGGAAGGAGTTTTCTAGGCCAATTAGGAAAAATAGAAATGTCAGCGATGTCATTGGCCAACCATGTGCAGACAGAAAAAAATGTGAATAGTGATTTAGAGACAGTAGAAATGTTCAATAAATATGTTTTCTCTCAGTTTGGAAAGAAAGAAGAGGATGTGTTTATATCACACAAGGATGTCGAAATACTTTCCACTCTACTAACAACCAAGAAGGAAGTTAAGCAACTTCTTCTAGGGATAAACACATTTTATACGAACAGGATCTGCAAACTTGCAGCCAAGAGTCTTCCTAGAACTGGCTGAGGAAATTTCTGACCCCTTGACATCAGTCTTGGATAACTCTTGGAGCACTAGGGAGATTCCAGAGCAGTCGGATGGCTCTAATTATGTGCCAGTACTACAAAAGAGAAAGTTGTCTGACCCCAGCAGCTCTGGAGTGGCAAGTCTGACATAATCTTATCACAATAATGGAAAACCTAATACAGGAGTCAATCAATACAGAATTAATGCATGGGAACATAATTAGGGACAGTTAACACAGACTAATAGAAAACAGGACTTACCAAACACTCTTTGATGAGATAAAAATTTTGGATGACAAAGGTGACAATGCGTATATAATATATTTAGACTTTTACAAAGCTTCAACTTTGCAGCTCATGACAGTTTGATTAAAAAACTGGTGGGATGCAATGTCCATGAAGCAGTCATTGACTAGGTTCGGAACTGCTAAGTGATCTGCTAAAAAGTATTTGTTTATGAGGCATCAAGGGCACATGGGGGTGTTTCCAAGAAGGCAAGGTCTGTAGGAGTTCGTAGGAAGCCTGATGTGACCATGTCTAGTCATCCATAATCTGGGAGGAAAAGCAAAAATGCTGGTAACGAAGTTATTGGCTGACACAAAGATGGTCAGTGCTTACAAGGACGGGACACATATTCAGAGCTGGAGAGAGTGTGCTCCCACAGGAAGAAGGGAAAGAGGATGTCTTAGTGCTGTATCTATAAGGCAGAGAATTGGGAGAAAACTGAGAATTTGTAACAGGCAAACAATTTCCTCTTTTGAGGGCAGGTTTGTTTTGTGATATTTGGTGATAGACAAACTAGATGCAAGATATAATGAGTAGAAGCAAGAATAGGAGCAAGGAAGGCGAAAGTGAAATGGTCAGTGAAAGTGCACCTGGAATGCTGCACACAAAAATTACCCCAGGGTGCAAGAGAGCAAATGTCCCTTTTTTGTGAGCCTAGTGCCAGGCACAGAAGGTGAGCACTGTATGGCTCCTTTGGCACAGGGCTAGATGACTTTCTCTCCAAGGGTGGATGAAGCAGGAGCACAAGTTTCCTGAACTTCTGTCTCTGGTAAGAGGACATGAATTCTGTTTGCTTCCCTTATTACTTACTGAAGCAACGGGCCTGAGCCTCGCCCTCAGACTCCTCAAGCTGCTGATAACAAGATCAAGAAGCATGCTGCAGCAGCACGTACACTTCTTAGAGAGGATAATACAGCTGTTGGTAAAGATTTTGAGATGCTGTTCAATACAGTAAGAGAGACATGGCAGGACTGTGTCAAGAACCTGAAGTCAAATTCAAGTTTGTAAATAAATCCTAATTTCTGATTCTCAATGTGATTGAGAAAACAATGGAGAGAAATGTTTAACCTTCTGTCTTCTGATGTCCTGAGTCCCATGATATTGTCCCAGGAAAGTTATTTTAACCAAGCATAAGTTATTAACATTAGCTCAGAACAAATACATAAAATTTCACGGTTCTTGATGGAGAACTCCTTAAACACTGTGCATTTCTAAGTCTGTCCAGGAGAACACTCCTAGACTCTTCTGATGGGAATCCACTCAGCCCTTCTCTTTCAGTGTCAATTTTTTACCTGTCTGCATGTTTCAGGAACAGGGAATGAGATTCCCATCAATGCAGGTGAACAAGGGAAAAGAAAGAAGAAAGAGAAAAGGCAGGACCAGTGGGACAAGAGAAAAAATGGGTCAAAGCATGGATTATAAGTTTTCTAAAAAATAAATCAAATACAAGAAAGAGCAGAACAGTCAGTGTCCTTTAAATTTTCTGTGTTCAGTTGGGTCATATTCACTTTTGGTACAAGTGATAAATGGTGTGGTACAAGACGCAATTTACCACGTGGCTCAGCTCTCCAAGTAAGAACCGTATCTTTCTCTTCCAAAATGGATGCCAAATAAGTAAATTCAAGATGCTCAGGGCATAGGAAATACTTACAGTCTCACCGCTTCCCCTGAGCATTAGTTTTGAGCTCTGACTGCTAGTGTTGTTTGCAGCTGTTGTTTTGTAGCCTATGTGAAATTCATCCGTGGGTCTTGTTTTGGTCCTAGAGAGTCGTTTGTCAGCATACCACCCACAAAGATCTACACTCAGAGTACACCAAATGCAGTTTTTGTTGATCATACCAAGCCTGAATGTATGAAGTTGAACATCCTTGAACTGTCCTTCCGGCAGAAGATTAATGGATATTAACAGATGGGGGATAAAAAATACCTAGTGTAGGTGTCAGTAACCTGAATCCAGGTGACTGCATGCAGCCATGCCATGGCAATTTGGTCCCTCTGGAAATTAGCCCATCATTTGGTTGCCTACCCACAGAAAAATAGTGTCCCCTAAGATATTTCAAGATATTCTGTCCACCTACACAGGGCTTCCAAATGTAGTGCAAGGCCTATAAGCTACCTTACTTTCTAGGCCAACAGGAAGCCCAAAGGGAATTCACAGGTTCCAAGTGGATCTAAACTTCTGTGTATAAATTGGGCCACTGCCAGTACTGTTACTGTAACTGGGGTGCAGTGGGATTTAAATCCCACAATGAATGTTCATGCACCCAGCTCACACACAGACACCCACACAGCAGACAGTAATGTTTAAACAACCAAGCAGAGAATGATTCAGCTGACCAAAGGTCAGTGTCTAAGTCAGAGTAGGATAAATAGTTCTCTGGACTCCCACAGGAGCCTGGATACCAAATTCCTGTGTACATAAGAGACTTAAGTGTCTCAAATTGGAGTTTTAGTTATTCCTTATTTTACCCATGGGTTATAGCCTCCATGGATAGCACACTTAATGGACTTTCCATTATTCCTAGAATCATAGAATCATTTAGGTTGGAAAAGACCTCTAAGATCATTGAGTGCAACCATTAGCCCAGCACTGCCAACTCCACCACTAAACCATCTCCATAAGTACCACATTTGCACATCTTTTAAAAACCTGCAGGAATGGTGACTCTACCACTGCCCTGGGCAGCCTGTTCTAGTGCTTGACACCCATTTAGGTGAAGATATTTTTCCTAATCTCCAACTTAACCCTCCTCTGGTGCAATTTGAGGCCATGTCCTCTAGTTCTATCCCTTGTTAGCTGAGAGAAGAGACCAATCCCCACCTGGCTGCAACCTCCTTCCAGGTAGTTGTAGAGAGCAGTAAGGTTCCCCTAGAGCCTCCCTTTCTGCAGGCTGAATGCACTCAGCCACACCTCATAGGACCTGTGCCCTTGAACCTTCACCTCCCTTGTTGCTGCCTTCTTCACTTGCATGTGCAAGCTACTGACCACACCAGTGACCACACTGGTGATCTTAAAGGCCTTCTGAAGGCAAGCATTGTAGGGTTTCCAGGGAAGCCTTGGAAGCCTTGCAAGCCCACCAGTAGCCTTCTGGATGCACAAGTCAGGATTCTGGGTGTTCATGTCATTCACTGGGTTACTGTGCCCTCCTACCCCTGCTCTGGTCAGTGTCCTTTCATTACTGGGAAGAAAAAGGTCTCCAAGGAATCTGGAAGGCTGGAGTCAATGCACCAGTTTGTTGCACACAACAGGAATGACAGAGAGCAAACAGCTGCTAGAGTGCACCCGTGGCACCTTCCTGTGTAATCTTGGGAAGGGAGGCACTAAATACCATTCATACCTTAAAAAAGAAAAGCGTGGCAGTGGTGCCTGAAGGAGGAACAGCAACAAATAGGTATTCATCCCTTCCCAACACAGGCCATAAGTACTTTATTTACCTCTGGTCATGGGCACAGGAGCCAGAGAGGTATTGCACCTCTTCAGGCTGGGACTGAGCATTTTAATGCATATGAACAGCAGGCTGACTTCATTAAAGCATTCTGTTAACACCAGAAAGGACCCACTCCAGCAGCTGCATTTATCACTAGGGCTATGGCATATTTAGAGAGAGTGATTTGGTAGGCCCTTAGCATAATCAGAATAGATTAACCTACCTTGGAGGAAAAAAAAGATGTAGCTTTTAATAGACACATAAGTGCACTATGAATATTTATTGTGTCCATCCTTTCAGTGAGGGAGGGAGCAGAAGTGGGGCAATGTGGTGGGCAGGATCACTCAGCAATGCCTGCTCTTGTCCACAGGGTAATTGCTGTCGATGTTGGCACGTGAGGCTGGCACACCAGACCCTCCATCAGCTCTGCAGACCTTCCCCAACATGGTAACACACGCTACTTAACCTCTAGGAAACCCACCGTGCTCTCTGCCTTCAGAGAGGCAGTCAGCTCCTGCACATGATCTAGATCACAGGGAACTGTGGATCTGGATTTATTTCCTCAAGGTCATGATGAGATGAAGCACAGCCCTGGTGTGGTCACCTCGGCAAGGAGACTGCAGGTGGATGACACTACTGCAGTCACAGGCATCCCTGCAGGGCTCAGCACCCTGTGTCCAGCTCTCATAACGTCTAGGTTAGAACAAAGACCCCATGTCCCGCTCCCAGATAGCAGATAACTGGAGAAGATTGGAAGAATAAGGCAATCCTACTGTCCCAGTCATCAGCAATTTGAGAACCAGGGACATCCTAAGCCAGTGATGATATATTGTCGGCTAACGATTCTCCACAGAACCATTCTTCCACAAATTTGCTCCTTCCTTCTGTTTCATCCCCATTTTTCATCTCTCCCTACGCTCACCACCACTCTGCAAAGCAATAAGCAGTTTTCCTTTTTTTTTTTTCTTTTTTAACTTTCAAATTAATGGTCCTAAAAATAAGTGATTACTGAAAGGAGGCTGAGAGAAGGAGAGAAGGGGGAAAGAGAGTTAGAGGCAAGAGGTTGCCCTTTGGGAGCCAGAGAACTCGGTGCAGATGATCTGAGGACCAGTTTAACAGCCAAGACATTAGAGTGTGCATCTGTGTGTGAAGTTGTGAGTTTACTGGAAACTAGGACAGTGGTGGTTTAGCTAGAAAATCCCTAATAAAGGAGAAATAACTAGGACCGTATTTCCAAAAAGAGTATTTTTTTAACAACATCCTTAGGGAAGGGAGGGATGGAAGAGTACTTCACTTGGAAAACACCAAAAAAAGAAAAAAACCCTGCGTGGAAATTTTCATTAATCTCTGTAGAGTGTTAGGTCAAATTAGGATAAGAAATCTGATCCCTAAAGTGTGAAACAGAGGTATTGTAGCCCATTCTAAGGGCAAATCTCAGTACAGATTAAATGTTGAAGCTTTCTGCCAAAGATTTCTGCATGTACATGTCATTGTAACAAATACAACTTTTTATTGATCTCTCTGCCTGTATATAGAGGCAAATGTGTAGATGAAAGCAAAGAATTTTTTTAAAATTTATTTGCATCACTACAGTTGTCAGTTTCAGTAATTCTCCCTGCCTCATTCTCTAATACACATGACCTTTAATAAGCAGGACTTACGGTTTGACAGCAAAGACTATTGAAAAACACGAGGAAATCCTGGCTGGATTAAATTTTTAGTCTATTTCATTTCCATTCACTGCTTACACTCAAGCTGTACATGGATCTTAAACTAAAGATGGTAATTTGGGAAGCAATTTCCTTGAATTGCAGGTGCAGCAGGATGCAGGGGAAAGTAATGGCAGGATCAGGCAGTTAGACATGGTATAAACATTTAAGCCACCAGTTAGATTTAATGGATTTTCATTCATTCACTTCTCTTCTCTTTATTTTTTTTTTTTTTTTTTACATATTCATGAATGATGGGAACCACAAAGAAACCTGAAACCCACAACAACAACCACCAAACAAACCAAACCAAAAAAACCAAACAAAAAACAAACCCAAAACCCAGGGCAACACCTTATTGATAAAGGGCTTAGCTGGCTTTGCAGTTCTCAGTGTAGTCTGTTTGTTCCTATTGAAAGAAACACCACATGAAACACCTGCTAATGGATGGGAAAGAGCTCCCAGAATTGCTGCAGCAAAGTCACCCCGTTTCACTGTGGGTAAGTGATGCACCAGGAAGGTGCCAGGCTCTGACATTACTGTAGCTCTTCTGGCCTTGCTGGAGATTGCGAATCAGTACTTTCTCATGTTTCACACTTCGAAAGAAAACAGTACAGACACCACCTTTTTGTATTTAAGAAGTATTATGTGGCTTCTGGATTCTCCTGCTGAGGATGTATTATGAAAATGGGTCTTGCAATCAATGGTGAGTGTGCATTCCCTGAAAAATCACATCTTTGACTTCTCATTGTGGCGTCTCAGATCTCTTTCTTGGAGCAATAAGTCTAATTGTTTCAAAATACCCACTGGATGCTGGAGTTTCACTCTCACTTGAGTCTGCTGACTGACTGCCAGCTTGCCATACAGTCCCAAAGCCTACTGAGGCCATGGGTGACTTCCCCACGCAGAAATTCAGGGATGGAGAAGAGCAGTGACCTTCTGTTTGCTGGAAAGGATGGGGACATGTCAGACAGGATGCCAAGATTGCCCTGAACATGTTGGTTAACAGGGAATGAAATTCAACAGCACTCAGAGAAGTTCCACATGCTTGAGAGCTGGCAGTGCACCTCTTGAGTAGTTTCCAATTCTTGAGCTCTTGTCCTGTACTGGGAGGAGAAAAGTACCCATGTGACACAGATTCAACTGAAGAGTTCTTATAGGACATTTCCCTGCTCATCTCTACCAGTCATTTCTGCAAACCTCAACTGCTGTAAACACAACCTGAATTTGAAACAGATGCAATGGTCGAGGAACCGGGATTTCCAAATTGGAGGAACACTGTGTTTAAGGTGTGTGCAGTATTTCAGGAGACAGATGGACCTTTGGCAGCTGTCCAGAGAAGAGCAGTGAAAACAATGTAAAAAAAGATCAAAGACACACAGATTTTTCTATTCCTGGAAAGAGAAGGCCAAAACATGAGCATAGCTTTTAAATGTTTAAAAAGCTGCTTCAAATCAGAAAGGAATCCTCCATCGACACTGGGAATGGGACAAGAAGTTCTCATCTAGGAAGGAGGTTCAGATTAGGTATTAGGAAACTTCTAAGACTGGGAATAATGAAATGCAAGGATAAGCTGTGTGGGGAAGAGGTGAATTCTTCATTTCTTGAGGCATCTGCAAGGAGGTTAAACACACACCTGTCTAGGGTGGAGACAATTCCTGCCTTGTGGCAGGAATGAACATAATCCTGCACTGTAGCAGGAATAACACTTCCTTGTTCAATCCTAACTATTCTTACTATTTGACTTCTGCAGTAGACAAAGAAAGGGTTCCTTCCTAAAATAAATGCCTTTAGCCAGGGAGCAGTGTTATTACTGGCAGTCCTCTCCCTCAGATGATTTTGTCAGAGCAGATACTTTTGTGCACGGGACTGTCTCCTTCCATCAAGAAGTACTTGAGCTGACCTGGCCCGAGGGCCAGACTCAGAGCAGAGATCACAGCATGGCTTAGTTCACTGTCAGTGACTCCTGGAAGCTTCTGGACACTGAATGCTTGTAGTCACCAGTTCCAACCTGGGACAAGGCACCAACAGCCCGTGGTGGGATTTACATGAGCAACTAGTGTGAGCAGAATCAGGTCTGTATTTTGTTATGGAGGACTGTTAATTAACCCAAAG
>JAWWES010000094.1:62684736-62714014 GCA_035583135.1 Lophotriccus pileatus
AGGTATCCCAAGGCAGACTAAGGAGACGGGTTAGAAAGAAGAATAACCTCAGCGTTGTCTCATGGCTGAGAGGAATATAGGGGACTTCACTCTCTTGACAGGTCACTTTCACAGGCCTCAACTGCTTTCTTCCACTGCTGTTTATCTCTTTAATCTATATAAGCTTCAGAGTTGTATGAAGTAAGAACTACCAAGCGTTGCGCATCTGAACAACAGCTACCGTACGGGTTTGTATTGTAATGGGCTGCTTTTGAGCCTACCAGCATTTTTAATAAATAAATAAATATTCCTCACTAAAAAAAAAAAAAAACCTGTAATAGCCAGCTAAGCTTATAGGTGCATATCTGAGAACTCCCAGCTGCAGGATAGTCCACATGCCAAGCACAAGTAACTGAGACAGATAAAGAGCAGATGCTGTGGAGCAGAGATTATATATCGGACAGAGTGCTCAGGAGACCCCTAACCTGCTGGATAATGAGGCCTCATGTTGGTTTTTTATAGACATTGGTACCAATGATGGGAAACCTGATGTGCTTAGAGGAGAAACCACAGTATCATGAACAACACCAAAGCCTGCTGTGCTGAAGGCTTTTACGCTGCAATAGCAAATGACCCAGGAGAGCCATAGATAGCAGCCGGTGTCTGATGGGAAGCTAAACTAACATTTGCTGGGGATGTCACAAATCCCAAAGATGATGTGGGAGAACAACACCCTGAAAAGCTTTCGTACTGGAGCTGGTGGGAGCTAATTTCCTAAATCCTCTTGCATGGTTGTCTGGCCCTTGTGTGGGGCAGCAGTCTCTTCAGAGCATTGAAAGCTTCATGTGGGAGCCCAGAGGAGAGCGCTGCATTTCCCTACTGTGTCCATGTCAGGACATGATTTAGATACCAGTTCTGCTCCTTCCTGTCATGGCCAAAGTCTATCCCTGTTATTTTCACAGGGAAAGCTCTTCAAGGGATGGGTCCCGCTAAGCTCAGCACCCAGTTTTCCCAGAACAGAAGCTGCCTCCTACCTTTTTGGTCACGGAGATCTCAGAGCATCAGGTGAGCGAGGGTTTCCAAATTGAGCCAGCTCTTCATCGAAACTCATATCTGTCTCCCCTGCTAAGGGGCCTATGGAGAGGCTGATCAAGGATGACAGCAGACATGGAGCCAGCTTGATGGCATGTGCTCTGTTAGGATCCCAGTGCCTCTAAGGCACAATTTGCACAGTCCTGATCACATTTTCACGCTCAAGAAGGGGCTGCTCACCCCATCTCTGCTCTTACAGCACTCTTACAGCACTCCAGAAGTGCCTTAATGAGCTGTAACAACACTGCAAGGGCTGAGCAGTGACATGCAGCTACATGGGCTACTTCATCCATGGGGTGGCATTTATCTGCTCTGGGGAGCATGTTGGATTGTGCATGGCAGAGGTCTGTGTATGGCTGTGAGGATGTCAGTGAGGACAGACTGGACTTGGCAGTGCTGGGTTAATGGCTGGGCTTGGTCATCTAAGAGACCTTTTCCAACCTTAATGATCCTAGGATTCTGTGATTGAAGAGATATTTCAGCATCTTGAAATGGCTGCCAAGCCCCGGGAGTGTTCTCTTTGCCTGAGGCTGACAGACTGAAACAGTCACACAGGTTTCTCCTTGCCTGGCAAGGGGCATCCATCACTGTATGTAGATCCACAGCCAGTACCTTCAAAGGGCTATTGATTCAATGAAACCTTTTTGAAAGACAATGAGTCCAACTGGACATCAGCCACTGAATTTAGTCCTATGGCCCTTACTTAGGACTCTGGTCCCTGAGTTTGCACTGCTCCAGTGACTATCCTGTGTGTATGCCTGCCCTCACAAAGAGCAGGAGACAAACAAAAAACACAGCTGTTTGTGGAGAAAGAGCGAACAGCACCCATGGATTGCATTTGGTTATGCCAGTTTCCCAGTGGGAGTGAAGAAAACTCTGAGGATGATCCAAATCTGCAAAGGGCATATAAAATGCCTTGGACAGGGATGTCCCAGTCCACAGTAAAGGTGTTCAGAGGCCCCCAAACACAGTGCAGATCACACAGTACCACACAAATGAAGCTGCAAAGCAGTGATAGTATTGGGGGATGATAAAGCTTTGCCGTCCTAGATGATAAACACCATCGGTGGCTGCTTAATAGGTAATGTGGGATTGGCACAGTCCCAGGGCAGACGTAACACGCCTGTGAGTATGTATATGTGTGGCTTCCCATAAATCCACGTCTGACACGAGGACCTTTGTGAACTGGGTTATAAATAATTAGCTGGACATGTCTGTATTTCTTTTTGCAGCACCACCATCAATAGGACAGAAGTTGAGGTCTCCTGCTTCAGTGGTGTCTTAGATTGCATATCCAGAAGGTGCAGGTGATAGTTCAGGCTGCATAACCCCTCAATGCAACCTGTCCAGACATCCTGTAATGAGTCTGGCAGTTTGCACCCAGCCAAGAATCCTAGCCCATCATATCTGAAGAAATCCGTAGAAGGTTAATGCAATATAACCCTTGGCAGCTTGTTCCTGGTATAAATAAAGTCTTATTTTGAGGAATTTATGATTAAAGTGAATAAAGAGCAGTCATCTTTCCAAATATAAACCAAAGGTAGTCTCTGATTTATTTCTCATGATGCATTTGGTCATGTTCTATTGTCTTTGCAAATCTTTATTTTTATTGCATTGAGATGTTTCTCAGGTTTGGGTTACATTTCTAATAAATATCCGATGCCACGTTGATTTCCTGTATCGTATTTCATTAGTCTTAGAGAAGAATGGAGCAGCACTTTTATAAAAAACAGCAGTCTTAAAAGGAATTTGTAACACAGGGCTTGTCTGCTTTTAGCAAGTGATAGCTAGCTCTCTAACAGTGCTGGTATTGTTAAAAGCAGTGCAACCTGCCTTTGCATGGATTTGGTTATCTCAGGATAAAGGTGCCTTATGCCTGTATAACCATTTCCATCTGTGAAGAGGAATAACTCCAAAACCATAAATCAAGGCTTTTAGTGGCATAATTTTAACTGGTAAAAATCACATTGCTAATAGAGACGTGCTTAAAATAGGAGAAGAATCTTAGTGTAAAGAGAGAAATTCCTGTTGTGGAAGACAGCTGCACAGAAAAATAGGCTTTGGATCCTGTCTACAGTCCTGCATTAGCATGATATTGGAGTATACTGATCTGCTTTGATCACTACAGTGAAAAAATATAGAGAAAATATTCTGCCTCAGGACTGGGTCATGGGGCAGCAAAGGAATGGGTGCATTCACTCCAAGTGCTGAGAAGCCAGTGTGGGCTTGGGACCAGGTCCCCCAAGTTCGGCTCAGGACACATCTGCTCAAAGATGAACCCCAGTGCATTTCCCACCCCATCTCCACACAGAAAATCCTGTGAAGTCCAAAGACCGTCCCTTGTGGCAAAACCCTCCAGCCGAAGAGAAATCTTCCAGGGCTCCTAAAAAGGACCACAGGCATTAGAGGGGCAGGACAATGTATGACGTGAAAGACACAAAGGGAAAAGGTGATGGTGGCAGCCACCACAGTGGGACAATTCCCTGCAGGGTATGCTCAGCTCAAGGTCTGAGTATGTGTTTCTCTCACCACTGTGCAGCTCCCTCCTTGCACTACAATACAGGACTGAAATCTTTGTTATTCAAATATCCTCCAACCACATTATCCTTCGTATTTTCAAGGATCCTTCTCATAGACCTATCTCTTATTTCATTAACTCAGTTGCTGGAGATGAAATCCCTTCTTCCTTAATTGCTCTGCTCCAACCGTCCTTGTTACTCTTTATGAAAGAGGCAGACAATAATCCTAATATCCTCCTTTTTTTGTCACTGTTGCTTAACAAGAAGAGCCTTGAAATCATTGCCCCTTATTTGGGCGAAGCCGGCCAATCGGAAATAATTAACTCCTATCTGTGCTGACGGAGTGGTGGCTGGTGTGCAGCCAGTTCCAGGTAGTTTGTTATTCCTGCTTTATCGCCTGCCGCAGAAGGGAGGCTGTAAGATTATTAAGCAAAGCTCTGCCTGCATGTTTATCGCTACAAGTTTGAAGAAACGCTGCTAGTAATGATTTAATTTTATTTTATTATTTTCTTAAATAAAGGGTATTGTTTAGTCACAGTGATGCAAATGACAAATCTTCTGCGACTCGTTTCATTTTACAAATAAGATTGTCTTTGCTGCAGCCTTTGCTAGAGCAGATGATCACACAGAGACACCCAAGGGATGCAGAAAGCTGGGAGATGCTCAGCAGCGGCATCAGAGCTGGAACAGTTTGAGCTGCCTGCACAGCTCAGGTTGAGGATGAGGCAGCCGGACATTTGGAATTTAACCAAGCTTGCAATCAGCTGCTACATGAAAGCAGGTTTGTCTGATTATCCCAAAGGTCTCCTTAGCTCAGCAACCAAGAGTAGCCAACAGCAGATGCCAAGCGCGGAGCAGGAGCATGAGCCAGCATATCTAGTCAATATTTTCCCCTGCCTCGTGTCTTGCATCTTGGGACTTTCTGCCATAAATGTGGCTTCCATTGTTGTCTCCAGCCGCATTTTTGAAATCATTAAAGCCTTTATCACCGGCAGCTTCCCACAACAAAGAGTCCCAAACTGCATTAGTTGCTTGTTTTGAATCAACCACCTGCTAATTTCACTCATTGCTCCCAGTACTCGTGCTGGAAAGGACAATGAACAACTTTTCTCTGTGCTCACTCCCCCTGCCATGCAGGATTTATTATTTTCCTTCCCTCCAGCTGTGTCTGAGAAACAATGTTGCTAAATTTCAGCTGAGGTAAAAATATATTAATCACTAACTTGATTAATTACTGAAGGATCATTTCCTTTTCTGTGATACATGTAAACCCCCAAACTTCGTGAATCAGAAGTACACTCAAGGTGTTCAGTGTCACATCCATCATCTCCATGAGCGTCACTGTTGACAGAGGCAGATGTGGCTGCTCAGACATCCTCCTTGCAGTGCTGAGAGACCTGTAATGAAACTTCTGCCTTGCTGGGCAGGGTGTGTGAGCAATCTGGCAGCTGTAAAACATCTCGGTTTTGGGAAGATGTCTCATGATGACCCTTTGCTTCCCAGTCCCATCCCTGCTTCTTTATAACATTTACACCCCTGACGCCTCAGCTGTCATCAAGACTGTGTGTGCACTAGAAACTGTCCTTAGACCTACCTGTGGAAGAGCTCAGGTTTAGGTTTGCTCCCACAGGAGATAAGAAAGCTTTGCAAAAACACCTCAGCTTGCAGTGGGCACTACACATAAAATCATGGAATCATAGAACAGTTTTTGGTTGAAGGGATCCTAAAGATGATCTCGTTCCAAATAGCCTGCTATGGGTGGGGACACCTTCCACTTGAGCAGGTTGCTTGCAGCCTCATCCAACTTGGCCTTGAACACTTAAGAGATGGAGCATTCACAGCCTCTCTGGGCAACCTTGTTACAAGTTTCCACACCCTCCACCACTGAATACAGCCTGGACTCAGATTCACAGCCCTTACATGTCCATTTCCCCCTTCCTTGGCATGGCTGAAGAATCTCCATATGGGAAGCTGTTATCTATACTCATCCTCTACAGGCCAAGAGAGAGGATTTCATTCTCCAGGGCTGTCAAGCTGGGACCATCCAGTGATATGAAGTTCACTGTGATAAGGGAAGGGAGAGTGATGATGGTAAAGTAGCTGTCAGCAGTTTTCTTGAAGACACAGAGAAAGAGCTATGTGGTGTCATGGGGACGATTCATCTTTTTGCTCTGGCTTCTTCACACAGCTTATCTCTCCATCCCCTGCCATTTTCCAGCTTAGCATCTCCTCTGCCCGGTGATCACCCAAGAAGTCTTTAAGATAGGTAACAAGGACAAAGGATGTGATACAATAGGTGAGTATCAGATCAGAAAGATACCCTTGGCTGGGAGTAGCTGGCTTGGAGTAACTTCCTTTCAAGGTTCAGCTCAGAAACGCATCTCCTTTACCCCATGCTGAGGTTGCAGAAGGACCTTGCCTCTTCCTTCGTTTTTCCCTCTGGCTGCCAGGTAAACATAGACACTGATCCTCAGGGTCTGTGAAATACCAAAGCCAAGCCCTGATGTAGGACTCAGGTTTCTTACAGGGTCAGAAGGTGCCTTTTGAAATACAAGGTCATGGGGTGCTCTGCATCTTGTAAAAGGTGACTCAGGAGATGTGTGGACCTTGATGGGATAAATATATCTTTCATAGTGACCTGGGTGCTGAATGCAGCAGAGCAGATCTTGGGTCTCCTCTGAGATGTGATGCCTGTGTGGTCTCCGTGCACAGCAGCAGGAACTGGTACCAGTCATGCTGGCAAAAGGAATGGAATGGTTGAAATGGTCTGGAAGATCTACCTGGAAAGGACCATAAGGTTTCCATTCACCAAAAACAGAGAGGAGCTCCAGGCTGTCCTCCAGTAATCAGTGCACACTATGAGGCACAACCAGCAAAGCTGGGCACAGAGGACAGAGAAAATGAGTGAAGCCTTCAGATATCGAGCATGGACATTGCTGGTTTGGTTTCCAAAGGACACAAGAACCTCTCTCAGCTCAATCCGTAAAAATACAGACACCACTACTGGGACAGAACCCTTCCTTATTAGGTAGCAGCATCTTTCCTACCAATTTCCAAGTCCAGTGTTCCCAGGCTTGTGGTGGCTGTTGACCCATCAAAAACTGTTCAGACAGCATAACCCAGAGGTGGTGCCTGATTCTGCCAGACACAGCTTGGATGCAGCAAGCACTCCACTCTCCCTGGGGCTATTTGGAGATACTCTGCCTCTCCAGCAGGGAGAAGGGAGGCGCAGAGCATTTCCAACTGCAGCCAAGAAAGCTAATGGACACATTTCTTTTCCCAAGGCAGGCAAATTATTTCTGCTCCCAGCTGACCCCTCAACCACAAAAAACACCATAAAACAGCAAGAGTGTGTAAAAAATAAACACAGGCATGCATCAGCCTTCCGGAGTCCCGTCCCCCGAGCCAGAGGAGCTTGGACCGCGGACAGAAGGAATGTGGTGTTGCATCAGGAGCCATCGGAATGGGATCGGGGACAGGAACATTTTATAACTGGCCTCTGGACCTAGCTGAGGAGCAGAGGGAAGGAAGAATCATGTGAGTGATGACTACTTATACTGCAAAGGGGGGAGAAAATTTGAATCTCATCTGCACATTTCCCAAGGATTGGGATTTTGAGAGTAAACTGCTTGCTCTGTGCCTTTGACTCTTTCCATCTTGGCTCCTCTGGCCAAGGTTACATCAGGGCTGTCCCGATCAGCCAGGAGCTCCGCAAATGAGTTACCACATATAGGGCAAGATTCATGATGCAAGAACCTGTAGGGAAGCGTGCTATGAATTGAAGCATCTTTTTGCCTCTCGCTGTCACCTTGGAGCCTGCCAAAGCTAGAGAGAGATGAAGACAGAGAACAAGCAGTTTTCCGCACTGTAAAAGAAGACTGAAGTGATGCCAGGGTCTGACTGTAGAACTCTAATGTAAGCTTAGACATTTCTGTTCACACCAGACAAGAACATCCTGCACTGAGACTGCAGACCAGCAAAGCTCATGTCAAGACATAGGGATATAGTTGGCTTTGCTCACTGCCAACTCGGCTTGGGATTGCCATCCTCAGCAGTGGACTATGACAGCCATTCTTTCTTTACCCAAAGGTTTTGCTTCATGAGATTGAGAGGAGCAGCCTCAACTTATACAAAAAAATACCAGTGTCAAACTAACCAGCTCCAGTGTGGAAAGGGTCTAAATCTCCTTAGCTCTGCTCCTGGGCTCCCAGAGAAAACCGCCCCAGAAATTTCGCAGGGACCGAGATGGCACAAGAAGATTTGCCTCACAGTATCTGCCCCCAGTTAGTCTCCACCACCACCTACAACTTTCCTGTTTCCTGAGGACACACTTTACAACTGAGAAATGAAGATGCTGACAGAATGTAATTCCTCTCAGCACACAGCATTGCTGGCCTCTGGTAGAATGAGCATCACAAGCTGGTTGTGCCAGGACCTCAGCCAGCAGCACCGAGATGCCTCCAGCCCAGCAGCCCCCACGCAGCAGCAAGTGATACTGTGTCCTTCCCTGTCTGGTGCTAGACAGCGGGCTCCTGCTATTGCAGACAACTGACAGGCAAAGCTGCTGACTGTCTTCTGACTGTCTCAGCTTAACTCCCTTACAGTTTGAGGAGTAAAACCATCCTTCAACACCCAGATTTCATATCCTGACAGTAACCTTTTTTCTTAAAAGAAAATCCTCAGTAATATTGCTTGTGGCTGGGTCATGAGGGATGGCAGCAACAACATGAGGAAAACACTTCTGAGAAATTTCCTGAAATAAGTAACCTAATTTTTTTCTCACTATTTCATCACTAACTGAACCTCTTTAATGCATGGATTTTTTTTTTTTTCAAAAAATCCAAAAATTATAAACGAAAGTAACAGCTTACTTTGAAAAACCCAGCTCAGGTAGCAGGAATTAGGAATTAAACCCAGACACAATGCAAATAGTGTGGTGGTTTATTTGCCATTCCTTTTGTGAAGCACAGCTGGTTCCAGCAGCAGCAGCCCCAAAGCCATCCAGCAGCTGAGTCCCTCCTCTGGCTCCTACCCCTTCTGGGTACCATCAGCTCCTCTGGGTAAGTGCAGCAGTCAGTGTGTTTTGTTGCCTGCTCTGTCACGCTGGCATCATGCCTATCCTGTGCTCTCCTTCCCTTCCTTTCTGTTTCCAAGTCGTGGGTGAACCCAGGTAACAGCTCAGACCAGAAGTGCTACTTTTCAAATGCTGGTATTAAAGAAGTTATTTACAATACAAATATGCAACTCCCACGATGGTCAGCCTGTAGCAAGCAGTTCTTGTGCCATGCTATCGTTCAATATCACTTTCCTCTTCTCAAGCATTTAGCTCCAAAACTAATATCGATTTAGACTGGGGTTTTTAAATCAGTTGGGGGTTTTTAAATCAGCTGAGCGTTTTCAAATCAGTTAAGGGTTTTTTAATCAGCTAGTCACAGCTCCCACAAAGCTGAAGATACCGGGTCCCTGGTCACTTACATTTGTTATGTGCAGTGCCTTTTAAGCATATTTTGAAATATTGAAACCATTTCTTTGTTCAAAATGTGAAGTGCCAAAGGGCATGGGGCTGGCTGCAGAATCCAGACTGCCCTGCAGAAAATGCTAGCGGAGCAAGAAGCTAAACCCAGGTTTATGAAATGTGCTTGGAAGGAGCTCAGCAGCCCAAATCCCAGTGCTACAGAGCAGTTCTGAGTCGATTGCAAATAACAGGCTCTTACTGTCCAGCCACAGTGCAATTCCAGTGAGCTTTGGCAGAGGGTAATTCTGGTGTCAGATATTTTCATGAGACCCTACTTGACATTTTGGCCGGAAATCCTGTGGTATGATTTGATATTCCGTGACACACTGTGTTAACCACATGGATTTCCTCCACTGCTTTGATGGACACCACTACCTACTCAGGCAGAAAGGAGAGTGCCTGGATGAGCCCTTCCCTCTGCCTTCCCCCCCACCAGCACACAAAGCATCAGGCAATTGAAATTACGTTGCTAGTTCCAAAGCCCCCTGGGAGAAATAACCACTGTTCTGGAGCCTGCACGGCTGCATCCTCCCAGACAGATGCATATGCAGTTTCTCAAGGCAAGACAGACACTGAATATTATGCTTCTGATGAGGCTTTTCCAGAGTGGGGGAGAGAGTTTTTCGCTGTTTTTGGCATCACTTGGTTTGTCACCACCTGGCTCAAGGTACTGGTGTTGTTGCAGGTTGACAATGCATGGACAGCCCAGGAGGTCTCAGGTCACAGGTGATGCCTCTGGCTTGGCCAGGACCTCGGGCACCAGCAGTAAAGCAAGGAAGACTCTTTCCAGTGCTGGGTCCCCACATGTGAGGTGCAGCAGGCAGCCTGACTGCCTCTCAGCTGGTTGGGCATGCCTAGAGAATGCACTTGTATTATGGGATAGAGATCCCTGGAGGGAAGTCTGCGTCACAGTTGCAGCTGCTGTGCTGTGACCTGCCATGCTTTGTCACCTGCCATGACAGCAGACACTCAGTACATGAATCAGGAAAATGAGGCTCTCGTTAGGGAAAGGAGGATACTGCAGGAGAGCTTGCAGAGAAGGATGAGCATTGAGCACAAATCAGGAGAGATTTGTGTGGTTTTCTGGGCCCAGGTCCGAGGTCCCATGTCCTGTCTCCTTGTCATCCTCCCATCTCCCCTGCACACCAGCTGGTTTGCATGTGCATCACCAAGTCTGCCCTACAGCAAGACCAGGGCCAAGTGAAGCTAAGACCAAAGCTAGTCTCAGACAAAAACCCAGGTCCTTCAGCAGCAGTTGTTATCCTGCTCCCCACATTAGGCAGGGTGAAGGAATAGACCTCTTGAGAGCAGAGAGGCTGCAGCTGGCTGTCACCTTCAGAGTCAGCCACAGACAAGTGAGATGGCTGTGTGAGCCAGGGGAGCACCACAGAGGTCTTGGATTTTGACAGCCTTGGGGCTGTAGTAGTCCAAACAGCTGGAGAGTCAGTTCCCAATGGAGATGACAGCTAATCTGTGGGATTTATCAGGTGGGCATTTTTTCCAGTATGCTGAAGGCATTCAGGAAAAGGTACCCAAGGCACATGCAAGGCGCTGTTATTGTGTGTAACTATAGGTGAGACTTTAAATCTAAAAACATGTGTGTTATCCACACACTCCTGCATCCCTTTCATAATCCTACGTGCTCTCTTATAACAGGCAGATTCTTTGCCCTTCGGGCATGAGGCTATTCCTCAAACACTTCCAAAAAACACTTCAATATCCTGATGGCTGGTTCAGACCCATTTGCTGCTGTGGTGGGAGCCTGAACCTCTTCAGGGAGAGAGAGAGGACAATGAAGGCAGGGAAGGCGTGCCACATTCTCCATGCCAATATAATAAAGCTTGGCAAATCAGGCAGGAAGGTGGATCAGGCATCACCAGAGGCAGCAGAGGGAGAGGCAGAGGGCAGAATCCCAGAGGCAAGAGACAGAATTTGCTGCCAGCTGTTGCGTAGGGTAGCAGAGAGCAGACATCCGCAAGGAGGCATGGAAAGACCAGACTGGGAGGCTGCCAAGGAAGAGAGAGTCGCATTAAATCTTATTTGTCTTTAAACAAAGTGTTCTAATTGCTAACAAAGGGATTTCAAGCAAATTGTAGTAAAACTGAGTTATTCTGATCAATTACACAGTCAAGCAAATTACGGAAGGAGTCTGAAATATTGCCAGATACAAAAGAGAGATGGAGAAAGAGGAGGAGGAGTTGCAGAGAGAGTGGGGGAGGCAGTAATTTGAGGGAGGAAAATTACTTGATGGCTTGATAAGGAGAATTATTAAGCATAAATTTGAGATGCAGGTTGCTAAATCTGAATACAAAATCAAGGGTAGAAATGGAAATTGTGTTTTAAGGTTTGCAAAATAGGAGCAGGGGCAAAGAGAAAAAAAATCGTGCAGACAAGCATTAGAGACAGATGCTGTTGAGGTGTCTGCAAAGATGGTTGCTAACTGCAGCAAGCTGAAAGCAAGACATGACCCAGTAAAGGAGATCTTTGTGGTGAGGGCACCAGACCAATGCTGAGTGGGCATCAAGCCACATTCCTGCCACAGACCTCCTGCTTGACTTACAGCTTCTTCAAAGCACTTAGCAATGACCTGGTTTTGTCACTGGAAAAGTCACAAGGGTCAGGAACCCAAGGTAATCTGAAGAGAGACACACCAAAGCTGATTCCTTTACCTTTTCACACCTTACCTGAAAACTGTGGCTGACATTTCTACTACTCTCCGGTTTGAGGAGTTAAGCTGGTATCATTCAGTGTGTGTCCATTCAGCATCCAGAGCATCAGGCAGGGATGTTTTAGAGGATACAAGCCAAGACAAACCCCTATCTTAAAGGAACAGGACTGAAATCCCACCACGGCTCACAACTCCACATCTGGTGGCTTTGCCTCAGAAACAGTGTACCCTGGGTTGAATTAAATAATTGCCCTGTCCTGCTCAGTCTCTTGAGCTTTCCAACCATGCTGCTGGAGTCTTCAGGGCACTCATGAAACAGCCATTGAAATGCTGCAGTTTGCAGCCTAGCACCTTTGGGCAAGTCACCTGCAATTTAACTTTTTCCATAATATGTGATGCGATCAATTTGTACTGGATCAGCCCTACTCACTGAGCTGCTGCCTGCTCCGTATGGCACACATGGAGCAGGCAGCAGGATTAAGGGAGAACATCCTCACTGCTTTGTGTCAGGTGCACAAGGTCACGTCGCACCACTCAGGGCTGGCGAAGAGGGGCTTGCTGGCCTCTTAGGCTCCAGCCGCCTGCTAGAGCTGGGTTTAGCTGCAAGGGTGGAAAATCAAGTGCCTACACTGACTCTCAGAATTACAAAGATGTGGTCCTTGTGTGCAGTCCCTCTATAAAGCTGCTGCAAAGGTAATCCAGAGAGCTCTAGCCCAGAAATGCTGTACTCTTCAAGCCAATTACCATACATGGTTCATAACCTTGCAACTGACAGGATTAATGGATTATTGGCATGAAGGGCTGCAGAAAGATGCTTTTAAAAGAGGAGCAAGAGAAAGACCAGAGATTATTTTTAATGGTGTTTATTTGTTGGAGAACTCCAGACTCTGTAAGCTTTTGCTAGGCTGGAAGTTCTGAGCCCTAAGAGGAGATAAGAGAAACGATTAGGGTATTACTGTGGCAGTGCAGTTCATGTGTTTTGTATTATTAATGTTTGTAAAGCACTTTGAAAATGAAAAACACCATAAAAGCTCTAAGTGCTGTATTTAGTAGGAGCTGCAGAAGAGGAACTTAAGTCTGAAAGGACACTTCTCAGTTATCAGTGCACAAGAGCTTGTCTTTTTGAGAGGATCCCGCAGTCGGATGCAGTCTGAAGTGGCAGATGAGTTGTTCAAATGCCAGTATGAGGAGGACATAAGAACCCTGCAGGGTGCATGGAAGGCTCCCGTGTCATGCATAAAAAAAAAAGAAGCTACTTAGCTATTTTGGTATTGGAAAAAGCCATCAGATTTGCTGGCTCATTTCTCTGGAGCTGACACAGGAGTGTTCTCTGCCAGGCACCTAATTTAGTTAAACTTTCTTTAAAAGTCTGTTGGACAACTGACCTCCCTTGCATTGTTTAGGAAAATCCTGTAATGGAGGGAAAATCCTGACCCAGGGAGGGTAAGGAAAGCAGCATTTGAGATCCTCTGGTAGACCTATCTCTTCTGACCTGCACCACAGAAGTTATGTGGTCTCAAGCTGTCAGTGAGACGTTGCCAGGGCTCAGAGCCAGGATTTTGGTTCTAGATACTTCATTTTTGATACTGTTGATTCACTGAGGCAGTGACTTCCTAAAAGAGCCAAGACAAACCTTCTCTTTACGTTGCTGCAGTCCCAGCTCCAGAGCCCTCCTCCAGCTATGCTGGCTGACAAACTACAGGCAAGAGCATTTTTTTTCGCAGTGAATCCATAAATAGATCTGCAGCATCCCCACTGACGGCCCTGAGGAGACTTCTGAGACACCTTTGTCGAAGCAGAAAGACCTAAAGGCCAGCTGAGGCTGTGGGCAGGTATTGATAGCATATATTCCTCTTTCCCAGTGACAGGCATATTCTTGTTTCCCCACTGCTTGGCAGTTTCTCTGACAAAACAGAGTCTTTGCACTTTTGCACAGATCTTTCTTCACGCATCAATCCCTGTGTCAGATCTTTTCTTCATGTGCAGGCTACATTTTTTAACCTCAGTGTTAAAACCCGTATTTGACAAGGAGGGAGGCTCCAGACAGGTTTGTGTAGATGCTTTCTTGATCCAGCCTGTGTTTGCAGTCATGCATTGACCTTCACAATCTCAGTTCCTTGCGACATCAGAGACACACTAAAGCTTACCTGTATGAGAGGTCCCAGCGTGCCAAGACCATTCAGAGCACCTCCCTTTTTCCAGCTCCTTTCCTATCTCCCAGCAGCTAAAAGGGACTTAGAAACTTTTCCCCCTCCCTATTACTTGGCAAGCAGATAGTTCAGTCTTGATAAGAAGCAGGCTAGAGGCACCCCTGCTCACAGGTTGTGCAGCACCTGGCTGTGCTGTTGCCTAAGAGTAATAAGTCATAGTGATAAATGCAAATATTTCACCTTCCACTCTTCCCTTCCCTACCTCAAATCTTGGTGCTGGGGAGAAGTCATACAGGCACTGCTGCTTCCCTGACCTGCAGTGTGACTGATGTTACGTATATTCAAAATGACACCTGCACCCCACAAGAGCTCCTATCCTGTATTTATAGCCCGCTGTCAATGCTCAGATTTATGCCACTCAAATATTTGTCAGCTGTTATCCCACCTCCCCTGCACATCATTTAACTGAGCCTGACGTATGTAAGCGCTTTTAATCTTTCCTCATGAAGCAATTTTGTCCTTCCCAGGGCCTCTGATCATATTTGTAACTCTTCCTTGAGACAGCCTCAGTTCGTCATTGCTCTGAAAATGCAGTGAGGAGCATGGCAGTCTGAGCACGCAGGCAGGGACGTGGGGGAGGATCATTTCACACACTCATACTCAGCTCTCTCTCGTGTCACCCCTCCCAAGAGTACCTTAATATGTTTGCTTGCCCTAAAATCCCTCTCTTCCTAGATGGTCATTGTTTTTTTTTCCCAAACTGGATCACAGTTACTGCTAAAAAACGCAGTCCTGGATTATTTTGCAACTTGCCTGAACCAAGAGGGAGTTCATTTTCTTTCCTTCATGTCTTTCTAACATCTCTAGTGTCTGTTTCTATTATTACCCAATCTGCGCTGGCATTCACAATGCCTCCCAACTGAGGCAGGAGAATGTAATTAACAAGCTGTTTACCTCTCCTTCCAGATCATTAATAAATATGTTAAACGAGACTGCTACCTTGCTGAGTGATGCAAAAACCTGATGAGGCACATAGTTTGCTTTTTAGTTCTCAACCCATGCTGAGGACAGTGAGACTCCTTCAGAGCCAACTCCCTTCCAAACCTGCAGCTGAGCTGAAATTCATTTCCCTTTAGCCAGTTGTTTGGGCACCCTTTCCCATCCGTTCCTGGGAACCCAGTGATGTGACACCAAAGTTGATGCCTGAAGGAGGTGTAGTTTGCTGACACACCTTAGCGTGACACACGACCTGCATCTCACTACAGAAACCGTTTCCCTTTCACAGAGCTATTGTGACACCCCCATCCACAGGACCTTGAAGCAACACCAGTCCCCAGTACTGTTCTTGAGCAACTTATGTCCCAGACTTTACTATCCCTGATATGTTTCCTTGCCAGTCAGCTGAGATGCATGTTGAGCACTGAAGAGATGTTACACCAAACAGGAGCTCAGAGCAGACAAGTTAAAAGATAGTCCTTTGGTAAACCTAATTATTTACTTCTTTAAAAATTTTTCTCTAACATTTGCCTACACCAGAAAGGGAGACTAGGTGAGACGTAAATAAAGAAGCTTTGTGCAGAGCTACAGCTCTGTTGCAAAAGGTCTGTAAGGATGTAGTGAGAAGTGTGTGCTTGGTTTCACTAGAGCTTCTCCTGCCTCAAGTCAGGCAAGAGCCTAAAAAGCCTAAAAAGACACTTATGGTTCCTTCCAGCTCCCTGGTTACCTGATGTCCACAGAACAACAAGATCAGACAAGAAAGCTGCAATCAGCGTTACCTGCTTTTATCACAGTTGCGTGGCTTTGTCTTTGCCTTTGCCTTTCCTCCTGGAGGGAGATTGCAGGGACTGCTCTCTGGACCCCAAGTAAAAAAGGTCCCCTGCTCTCTAGTCAGGTTTCCTGGGGACTGCCGTCGTAAGTTCCAGAGACAGTCCTTACACTTAACATAATGTTTGCTTGTGCAAGACGGTAAGTTTCTGCTCCATGACAGACTTTGATCCCTGATCTTTCAGAAGGAAAAAAAACTATCTGAGGATGCTCCAGGAGAGAAGATGCACTCTGGGGCAACCCATTTGGGTGCCTTCCCTGGCAGCCCATGAGTCCCAGGCAGCTTCAAGGGCCTGAGGTGACATTGTCTGCCCAGGCTGCACGTCCTTGGTGGTGCCTGTCCAGAGGTGAGAGGCTGCTGGGGAGCACAAGTGGCAAAACTGTGGAGCTCCCAGCAGATACAACCTCTGTCCCTCTGCTCTCTGCCACTGTGGAGGGATCTCTGCAAAACACTACGACATCCACAAGGTGGCAAATTCAGCTGAAGGATGTTTCATTATCATCTTATTTTTTTGTCAGTCTCCACTGAGGATGAGGATGAAGAAGAGGGCAAGAGCAAAGAGAAACAGAAGGATCCAGAAAGGCTGGAAAGCCTCAGATTGTATCATCTTAAGCTCTCTAACAGAAGCTCTAGAAAGTTCATCCCTTGGATGATTTTTCCTTGTTTATTTGATTTTATTGTGTAATTGCGGTCACCAGTGGTGTATCCATGAAGCAGGTACCTGTATTCATCCCTCTGCCAACAGAGAAGGTGAGAAGAGCTCTTCCAGCATTTTGTAACCTCTGTAGTCACCTTGGGCAGGGAGATGGGTTTGCTTGCTTGTTTTTCTTAATGGATAATTAACATTGCAGGCAGCAAGTGACCTGGGAGAGGAGAGAAAGCGCGCATTCGACTCAGGCTTCAGACTGTCCCCCTGGGCCACTTTGCTGACCTTGGCATCTGGAGAGCCTTTCCTGTGACTTTGGTTTTCCTGATGCTCAGTTTGCTGCTGAATGGTGCCCGATGGATGCCAGAGACACGCCTCAGCCTTTCCCCCTCATCGTTGTTTACAGGCCAATTAGTGGGTGCCAGTTTTGTTTTGCAGCCAGCATGTTAGCCACCTCAGCGATTTAACAACTGCAATTTTCATTTACAGTTGACTTTGAACAGCCAGTTTTATATACACACAGAGAAATAATGGTATAATTAACCTAGGAAAATCCATTAAAAGGGTGCGGATGTTCAAAACATGGAGCATACAATTAGGAAACCCCATGACTGAGATTACTGCTGAGATCTAATTCCTCCTTACACAGCTCATCTCAACGTGGATTTGAGAAGGGAGCAATTTTCTCTGCAAGGCTCTGTCACCCAAAGTTTCACCGATTTTCTAAATTTTACTCCTATAAGGAAACAAAAAATCAAAATTGTGAATGAAAAGTTAATTTAAATGTTTTGAATTAATGGACTTATTAGGAAATACCTCATGTTAATAAATTTGGATAGGTTGTATTTTAATAGTTTCAAAATGGTTTGTGGCAGTCTGGGCTTTTCCTTTCTGGTTTCTTTTTAACCTCCAATCAGGTAATTTTTAAAAATGAGGAAACATTTTGAAACTTGTGCATTTCTTGCTCTCTTAGAAAAGACCAAACACTTTCTCCCAGCTTCCAAACTTTTCATTGCAACCATTTCTCTAGTTAGTTTTTCAAGCTGGCTTTGTCCAGAAAACCAGTACAAAAGAGATTTCTTACACAAATCTGTATTCCCTCACACAAAAGTAATTAAGAAGACATTCTCCACTAGTTATCATGAACACTGTTTAATCAGGTGTCCACAGGCTGTTTGCTCCACCAGGCTGTTTGCACAGGATGGATAATATTCAGTGAGTCAATAGCCACTATTTCTCTTCATGCTTATCAGGCAGCTTTTCCTGACCTCTCTTTTGGACCCTGAACACCACCTAGATTAATACTCAAATCTGTGAACTTGGTTTTTGCATGGCACTTGAGGCCAGTGGGCTGCAGTCCTGCCTCGCTGGGGAGAAGGAGATGTCATCCTTGTTTCTGATAAAAGTGACAAATTATTCTGTTTGGGGGAATTCTGCTGTGTCTTAGAAATTTGGACCTTGGGGCACTTCTTCAGCACGTTTAAATCTGTCCCACTGATGTAAAGGGTTGCCCCTTTTTTCTGTTTTGGGTTTGTTACCTGCTGAACCTGATAATTCTGCCTCTGTGTTGTGTGATCTGTCTCACTTTGCCCTGGCTCCTCTGGTAGATTATGGGGCAGTGTCTTTCATGATCACACTGGGCACCTCACAAGCAGGTACAACCCACTGGGGTGCCCCAGCTCCCACACCAGCCCCACTCACAGCCCTGGGTGAGGCACCACCTACTGTCTGTCCCATCCCATCCTGACAGTCCTGACACAGGGCTCCTGCTACATCTCACTCCCATTCACCTTCACTGGACCCTGCTGCAGTGGCCCCCAGTGAGCTCCACAGCCACTCTGTTCCCTTTCCCTCTGTGCTTATGTTAATAAATATATTCAACCACTCAGGGCCAGGGGTAACCTCAGGCTCTCCACTATTAACCTTTCTGCCTGCTGAGAATTGGTCATTTGCTCCTTCCCTTCCCTCCCTGTCTTATCTTGGTTTTAATCCATGCCTTGGCTTTTCCTCTCATCCTGTGGTTACCAGGTTTCCTTAATAGCCTCCTGTGAGGGACTTTATCAAAAGCCTTTTGAAAGCTTAAATAAATTATAGGCACAACTCCACCATTCCCTGCTATCTTGTTAACCCTTTTGGAGGATTCCCAGCTCAAGTGAGAGAGCTGATCCCCTGCCTGCCTGAATGGGACCATGGTCAGCTCTGCACAGAGCCTCTGGTGCTTTTCCTTGTCTCCCGCCTGGTTCAAGAGAATGTGGCACTAATGATGCTGAAAAGGTTTTCCAGTGCCACTTCAGGAGAAGGAGCTACTCCTGGGAACTGAAAAGCTACCCATCAATTCCCTTCACTCTAAAATACATTGTCCTGTTTGGTGGATTTAGGAGGATTTGATTTGACTTCTGTTTTAATTTTGATTTGCAATTGTGACTATACATGGACAAGTATTAGAAAGTGAAGGTATTTTTAAACAAAAAAAAAAAAAAAGGTAGTGTGCCATGTGGGTATTGAAGGAGGTTGTTTCAACGATTTTATAAAGGTTTTTTATAACTAATTTTGAAGCAGAAGGAATCCACATGAGATGAATCCAAGCTTCTGGTGGAAAAGCCATTTCAGTAATGGTCTTCTCCCAGATCCATGGCGTGTTCCTGCCTTTTGAGCTTTAGCTTAGCACAAGTCACAGATGAAGGAGACACCCCTGCTGTTGAATGAGGACAGATGGTAAGTGATAATTGCTCCCAAGCTGGGGTGCCTTTGAGTGAGCTGTACCCCCTTGTGTAAGTGGTGGGATGGTGGCAGGTCAGTGTCACATGTAACTGAGAGGAGAACATGCCCAGCCTTAACACCTTCTCCAGGTAACCTCATGGATGAGCCACCCTCTCAATAAGATGTGCCCCTGCCCTCTGCCTTTTCTGGAATTCAGTACCTGGATTCAAAGTGCATTTTGCAGCTTGACAAAAAGGGCAGGCATCTCCTGCAAGTCCCAAGCTCCCCTCAGATATGTATCCCTGTTGCTGCAAGTGGCCCCAGCACCCACCATTGCTTCATCTTTTCAAACCTTTTGTGGAGGTCACTGACGGGATATTTAACACCCTGGGGAGCATGCTGTTGAGCCTCAGCCATCTCCTCACCTCTTTTTACCTCCTGCCAGCTTTAGGAGTCATACCCCACCCTTCTGGTGTTTTTCCCTCCTACTTGTACATCAAGCTGGGTCTAAATCAGAGTAACTCAATTACATTTTTGCTGAAATCTCCTGGGTAATTTGAGTGAGATTGTCTCAGCAGGAAGCGATGTGTTGTCTCTGTCAGTGCCAGGCAGCTCTGTCATTGTGTGCCACCTCCATGGCCATGCCAAGGCCCTGCAACTGCCCCCTGAGAGACCAGGACAGCAGGAAAAAACAGGATGTGATCACCCACAGGAGTGTCTGGGGCTGTGAAGCCCAGAAAACTCCCATGTAATGTAATCCTCCTTCAAATTCCTTCCTGTGTCGCATAGCGAGGACAGGACGGCAAACAATTGCACTGCAGTAAATGTAGATGGCACAGATGGGCAAGAGAAGAGCTGTTGCTTACAGAGGAGTTCCCCCACCCCCCCTTGGTGTAGGATAAGCTCTCCATCAACCAGGTGTTTCCATGAGCAAGGCAGCACCTGATTTAGCGGTCCGTTGCTGGGCACAAGGTTAATGTCTCTCTCCATCTGCATAGGGCTCTGCATGTCTTGATGGTTTGCTGTTAATAACAAAAAATAGAAAGAGCTGTGCCGTGTGTACATACTTTCATATTCCAGGTAGCCTGAGTGTGAATGCCTAATGCCTGCCTGATTATTATTCGCTTGGTATTCAATAGTTTGAAAAAATAAAAAGTCCTATAGTTAGAGAGTGAGATAGGACTGTTTAATTTCAGGCCATTATCTCCTGGTAATTGCTGGAGGAATTTCATTCTATGCCAGTGCAATGGAAAAAAATCACCTTTTTTTCCCCGTTTATGGGAGGGGAAAAAAAAAAAAAAAACCTTGCTTTTCTCCGAGGAGTTCAGGGCTTTCAGGCCATGGCTGGAAGCAAGAGCTATGGCTGCTTTATCAAATTCGCATTTCATTTCCAGCACGCATCCAACCCGCATGTAAATTATAATGAGAAAAGGGGAAAAAACAAAGAGATAGAGCTCAAGAGATGGGAAATGATAATGAAATCAAATGAACTCAGGGCCTTCGAAGACTAGCAGAGCCACAGACAGACAGATATGTACATAGTGACAAAGACAGAGACAAGAGACACGCATGAGGAGACAGCCACAGTAGAAGGCAGATAGAGGCAGACAGAATTGGAGATTTGAACCCGCAACATGCAGAAGGACACAACATGTTAGTGATCCTGGAAGGATCTCTGCTTCACACACGCCTCTCCAGCCATGGTCCTGGAATGTACAACTCACAGGAGGCGTCAGCTGCCACTTTTCCCTGAATGTCCCAGTCCTGCCATGCTGCTTCAGAAGTCCCAAGGTCATGTGATGAAACCTAACACCATTTTCTCCATGGGAAAGGACTCTCAAATCTACAAACTCACAATTCCATCCTTCCCAGTGCAGCTAAGGCATGGAGCTCAGCATGTTGGAAGGATGTGCTCACTTCATGACCTGATCTGAGGGTCATTCATTCCTGGAAACAGGAAAAGGGAAAAGTCTCAGTAAACTCCAGTGTTTGCCAGTCACCTTCTTGATGGAAAAAGGATTCAGCTCTCCACTGGGGTCCAGACTGAGCCTGGGACATGGAAGACAGACAATCTCCCCTGCCCAGCTAGGGATGTGGACCTGAGGTTGGAGAATGGGAGCTGCTCCACTGCTGGCTGTAAGATAAACCTGGAGACATCCTTTCAATTCTACGGGATGCTGAGATTTGGATCACATCTTGTTAATGACAGCTCTGGCAGGGATATCAGAGAGCTACAGTGGTACTGGAATAGGAAAAGACTTGCAATTCTGGCTGCCACTTTTCAGCTTCACCTCCAGCCCCCATAGTGTCTGGGGTGATCAGCTTGCAAGCAGAGGGCTGAGATCTGGTAAATGTCTTTCCTCCAAGCCCAACTGGCCAGTGGTACATTAAAGAGCAGCTAGGATCCCATCACCATGAGCAAAGTTTGGGGACCATGTATCAGTAACTCCCACACAACGACAGAGAGAGAGTGGCCTTAGTTCTCTGTGAATCATATCTGCACCACAAAGGGACAGACTCTGCACCCCAGGAGGGTGGAGGTTGACTGCCCTGAGTGCCACAATCCACCAGGACCAGAAAGACACCGCGAGATCAGTTTTCTTGAGCTTTAGAGAGCTTCAATTCATGGGCTACCTCCTGGCTCTAAATTCTCAGCACTTTACTCCCCTCATTGCCAGAAACCTGTGCTTTGTTTCTAGACACAAAGGGAAACAGAGGGAAGAAAAGAGAAACTTGAGCCTTCAAGCAGTCCCACTAGGTAAACCAAAATACCTTGAGAATAGCTAGGCGAATATCAACACAGTGACATCCGAATCCCAGTGCTGAAAGCAAGATAATTTCCCAGCTGTCTGTGAAAATCACCTGTGCTTGCCTGAGTAACTTCTGAATCACTCATGATGAATAACACACAAGTCACAAATTGTGAAGGATTGATTTAGTCATGTATAATTATTGTCATCGTGATTATGGGAATAGCTAACAACCAGTGTCATTGGTCAAAGAGTGGACAGGGAGGGGATAGGACTCAAAGTCCTCCAAAAGGTGCTTCCCAGGCTGTAGGAGCGGTGGTAGAGCCCTTCAGGGTGTCTGAGCCAGACAGAAGATATCTCCCATCTCCTCTCAGGGAAGACAGCACCAGTACCATGCATCAGAGTGAGCTGAGATGCACATCACTGCTCAGGCAGGAGCAAGAGGTAGGCAGCGAGCAAGCAGAGAAGAATTAATTCTCCCTCTGCCTCCTGGTGCAGGGGATCAGGATGCCAGCAGCCATTTCTCCCTGTCAGGGATTTGCTGCTTGGGTGAAGATTCCAGAGGTTTGCCCACTCCTGGACAACAGTGCAGGGCACTCCCTGGGAGAGTGAGATACCTGCTCCTGGGGATGTTGGATGTGGTGTGGGAGTCCGTGGAGGCCAGGATGCCGGCTGCCAAGGACTGGAGATCAGGACAGTTTACTGGAGTGTGTTACTGAAATCCCAAGACAGGGCAGACTGTGCCTTTCATCAAGCCTCACGGTGCTCTGCAGATCCGGTGAGCAGCAGAGTGGCACCAACGGCGTCTAAATTTGCACAAGAATAATTGGAAAATCCTTCAGAACTTGCTAAATTCTCTTGGCTCTAACAAAACCAATGCAGGAAAAGCAGGATTAAAAAAAAAAAAAAAAAGAAAAAGAAAAAGAAAAGAAAAAAGGAAGAAGAAGCCAGAGATTGATTCTTACCTCATATCATTAAAAAATAAATTGCTGTAGCGCTATAACATAAAGTAAGAATCAATCTTATTTTTTAACACCAGAAATAACCTAATGAAATACAAGATTGATTCTGAATATGGGCTTCTTGGTGGAGCCCCTGTGGGAATTGATTACAAAATTGAATGTCTCAGAGCTGATAAGATGAATTTGGAATAAATCTTACTTTTAACTACTCCCTTTTTATGCTCATAAAAAAAAGAAAGATTGATTCCAATCAAAACTTCTTCTAAAAAGTGAGACAGTTTCGATTTGTTGAGGCAGTTTTTCAACAGAACAGCACTGAACTTCAGAGCCAATCTCACCCCTAGTTATGCGTTCCCCAGGGAGGAAAAATACGAGGCACAATATTTCTGATTTACAGCTCGAAATGAGACAGTAATGATCATAATAATCAGGACAAGAAGAAGGAGAGAGCCTCAAGTGGATGGCAGCTCTCTCGACTGATGATGCCAAGGGAAGCAGTGGTTTGGAAAGCAAAGGTGGAGGAGCAGCTCCCCCTCCACTGTGCTGCAGGGGACTGCTGAGGACACCTCTCACTCTGCAGACTCCAGGGTCTAGCCTGGGTCTGTTTATTCTGCAAAAACAAAATCCTGCTGGGAGTCCTGCCAGCGTCCCAGGGCTGCACTTCCAGCCCTACCAGTATCTCCTGCCTGGCCCACAACAGCACTAGCCCCTTGGAGCCCCCTGCAGTCATGGGTAGTAAATATCTGAGTTTCCAGCCTCAGCTCAGTTGTAGACAATTTAATCCCATCATGCCACACCATGCCCTACTAGGTGCTTAAATTCATGCTAGCCAACTTCCAGTTCCCTGGGATGGAGGATACCCAGTCACACCAAGCTCAGAGTGTTGGGCTCATCAAGCTTTGCTTCCAGACTGGCTGTGATAATTTCCATACCCTCATTTCTAATTACATTCCACAACTTTGTTCCCGTGGGCGGTAGCCCTGGTCTTATCAAAAAATGAGGAAAAGTGTTCATTCAGTCTCTGGGCCCGTTCTGAGCTTTCTTTAATCTCCCTCTCCCCATCGGGGCTTTGCAGGAGGCAGTTCCAGGACTCTTGTCGGTTGGCTAGTTTCTTCTCATCTCCAGCTTATATTTATTCATGGCCCATTCACACATGTTTGTTCTAGTGTCAATATTTTATTTCAGCTTCACTCGCTCCCTTTTCCACCTGGGCATCTCTGCAAGATGGTGCTTTGCTTCCATCTCTTCCGCCAAATGCTTCCACGGCAGAGAGATCTCACAAGGGATTTTTTTTCTCACTTTTTAGTAGAAATGCTATTCTGATACTTAGCTTGTGCCTGTTTTTCAGCTGCTGAAGAAAATTTGAAGATTATCTATCTCTTTTGCTCTTTCTTTATCTCTCTCTTTCCTTATAGAATCACAGAATCATAGAATAGTTTATATTGGAAAGGACCTCAAAGATCAGCTTGTTCCAACCTTGCTGACATGGGCAGGGGCATCTTCCACTATACCAGGTAGCTCAAAGACCCAATCCAGCCTGGTCTTGAACACTCCCAGGGATAAGGAATCCGTAGCTTCTTTGGGCAACTTTCTCCAGCACCTCACCACTCTTGCAGGAAAGAATTTCTTCCTAGTATCTATCTAAACCTCCCCCCTCTCAGTTTGAAGCCATTGCCTCTTGTTCTATCACTACATGCCCTTGTCAAAAGTCCCTCCCCAGCCCTCTTGCAGCCCCGTTAGATATTGGAAGGTGCTATAAGGTCTCCCCAGAGCCTTCTCTGCTTCAGGCTGAAGAACCCCAACTCTCTCAACCTGCCTCCATCAGAGAACTGCTCCATCATCTTGATAACTTTCGTGGCCTCCTCTGAGCTTGCTTCAACAGGTCAGTGTTCTTCCTGTGCTGAGGACCACAAAGATGGATGTGAGGCTCTAGGTGGGGTCTCACAAGAGCAAAGCAGAGGGGCAGAATCCCCTCCCTCAACCTGCTGCCCACATTGCTTTGGATGCAGCCCAGGATGTGGTTGGATACAGTTGCTATATGGTTTAATACAGCTCCTTCCTTTCAGTCCTCACAAAAAAGGCATTTAAAAGAAACACCATCCAGAGGAACTTCCTTTCTGATCAGAATTTTTTTTACCCACTGAGCACATTTTCAGTGCACTGGGACTGCTCACAGAAGCAGTCTGTGTCTGTCTTTCCCACAGTTGCACAGCCAGGACTGCTCGGACTCAGCCCCATCCCTGCGGTGCGTGAATCAGAGGCAACACCCTTCCGCCTTTGCCTGGATCTCCCACATTCCCAGCAAAACCCTTTGGCCTCTCCCTTCTCCAGGACCCACACACCAGGCCCATCTGGGCGATAGCTCTGACATGAGATGTGTTGTCCCCCTGACATGTGGGTTCCTGGAGCAACACTGGTCCCAGCGTGGCATTCCAGCTGGGGACGTACGGCATGGCCGGGCCAGACGTTCAGAGGGCCCTGCGAGCAGACACACAGCCCCAGCTGTGCCGACCACGGGGACTCCCTCCCTGTCACGCGCCGGGCACGCCAGATGTGCTCCTGACGTCCTCGAGTGCTGTGACGCATGGGGAAGGCGAGGGAGCTGCAGGCGCCTGCTTGACGCTCACCCTGCGCTCAGGAGAACCTTTGGTGTGCCACCGTGGTCCATGATGACCTGTAGCACGGGTGAGAAGACGTGTTCATCCTCCTCTCCCCTTCCTCGGACACCTGGCTGTGATTTCAAAAGCGCTGCAGGTCAAATTTGCCAACGAGGACCTTGCTGGTTCCTTCAGACAGGAAAGCAGCTCATTGGTCTAGATGAAGAACAATTCCATTCTCTTATCCCAGCAAAATCTGGTCTACATTAAAAATAAGACAAACTCTCTCAAACCCACTGCGTTTAAATAACGTTAAAGATCTGACTGAAAGCATCGAAAGCAAATTCCAAGCCCTAATGAAGAAGGATTGTCAGGGATGGTAATAATAATAAACTCAGTGCACATATGTACATACAGAAAAAGAATTTCATCTGAGGATCTGAGAGCCCTGTAATTAGCCTGATCTCATGGCTGCACCAGGAAACATGGCAGGTAAGTGCTCTTGACCTGCTGTTTTCAGCTGAGTGGAGGCAGCCACAAAGAAAAGAAAAGGCCCAGAGTACAAGGGGAAAAACATATTACCTCCCACTTTGTCTTTGTCCCAGCTGCAGCCCTGGGATGGCTGCTGGAAAAGGGGTCTGTTTTTAAGCCCCTACTTTTCAGTAGAGTCAAGGAGACCTGTCTTCTGTCTCTGTCAGGTCCCACTCTAGTGGAGGTGTGATGGCCAGGCTCAAGATGCTGTTTTGCAGCCATGAGACAGAGGTGAGGTGCCCCATATGGATTAGAGAACTCGGGGTCAATCAGAAACGATGGGAGTATGGGAAACACCACGTCCATTAACCTCACAAGAGGGCAGATTAGAAAGTGTCAGGAGAATGTGTGAAGGGCTAACCTCACACAGGTCACCAGGGCTGAGCATCCCAGCTTCCAGCCCTTGCAGCAAGGAGCTGTCCTTGTCCCACAGGGCACCTGTGAGATTATCCTTTCATGCTGTGGGTTTGTTTAGCAACTTTTTCACTGACTCAGGTGATAATGCTCCCAGCTCTCCCCAGGGAATTCTGTTCAGCAGTTTCTGTGATACTCCTCCACTTCATTATGCTTAACAGATCCTCCTCTGCCTTCCTGTTCATGTCCTTCAGATACCTATGTGCTGATGAGAGGGGAAGGAAGGAAAAAAAAGCATCTTCTAGTTCCTACCTGTGCATGTAGTTGCACAGTGAGAGGTGATGCAAATGAAGCACAAGTCACAGGAGCATGGAAAGCTTAGCAGGTCACCCAGTCACCATGGTGAAGAGTATGGGATGGGTGCTGAATTGTCCAGGAATGGATGGTAGGGAGACATCTCCCTCTGGGGCACTTCATGCAGGGCAGTGCCTGAAGGTCAACAATTCAGCCCTTCCACACTTCTCTAGGCTGAACTCACTTTATAATCATGTGAAGACACTGTCTCCCACAGCATTCTCCAGGAGAAACTGGCAGCCCATGGCTCAGACAGGTACAATCTTCACTGAGTGAAAAACTGGGCGGGCTCAGAGGGTGGTGAATGGAGTTTTATCCAGAGGGGCCCTTCACAGTGCTGTTCCAGGGCTCAGCACTGGGGCCATCCCTGTTTCATGTCTTTATGTATGATCCAGATGAGAGGATCGAGGGCACCCTCAGTAAGTTTGCAGACAGCACCAGGTTGGGCAGGAGTGCAAGATCTGATGAAGAGGTTCTGCAGAGGGATCTGGACAAGCTGGATTGGTGGGCTGAGGCCGATTGTGTGAGGTTCAGCAACAGTCAAGTCCTGGCCTTGGGTCACAACAAACCCCTGTAGTGCTCCAGGCTTGGAGCACAGTGGCTGGAAAACTGCTTTGGGCAGGAAAGGACAT
The DNA here is from genome assembly GCA_035583135.1 of Lophotriccus pileatus. NCBI lineage: Eukaryota > Metazoa > Chordata > Aves > Passeriformes > Tyrannidae > Lophotriccus > Lophotriccus pileatus. Next base: position 62,712,011 of record JAWWES010000094.1, read on the forward strand.
GAAGTTGCTGGTTGACAATGGCTGAACATGAGACAGAGAGTGCCCAGGGGACAAGAAGACCAATGGCACCCAGCCTATATCAGCAATAGTGTGGCCAGCAGGACCAGGGAGGTGATTCTGCCCCTGTACCAGACACTGATGAGGCACCTTGAATCCTGGGATCAGTTCTGCTTCCTTCATGACAAGAAAGACACTGAGGTGCTGGAGTGTGTCCAGAGAAGGGCAATGGAGCTGGGGAAGGGTCTGGAGCAGAAGCCTGATGTGGAGCAGCTGAGAGAGCTGGGGCTGCTTACCCTGGAGGACAGGAGGCTCAGGGGGTCCTTGTGACTCTCTACAACGACCTGAAAGGAGGGTTTAGCCAGATATGAGTTGGTCTGTTTTCCCACATAATAAGAGATAAGAGTAAATGGCCTCAAGTTGCACCAGAGCAGGTTTAGATTGGATAGCAGAAAAAATTTCTCCACTGGAAGGGTTGTCAAACACTGTAATAGGCTGCCTAGGGCAGTGATGGGCCACCATCCCTGGAGGTATCTAACAGATGTGTAGATGTGGCACTTGGAGACGTGGTTTAGTTGTAGACTTATCAGTCTTGTGGTTAGACTCTGTGGTATTAGAGGTGTTTTCCAGCCTAAACAATTCTATGATTATATGATCTCCCAAGTGCAAATCTGGACAAACAACTAAGCAATCAGAGAGATATGTACTTACAGTCACCTCAGTCTGCTCCCAAAGCCCCCATGGCCCTCTTAATCACCTGGGCTTGCTTGTGCTGTACAATTTGCATGGTAATTATATTTAACAAGAACAGCAATAAGGGAAATAGAAAGTGTAATGTTGTTATCAAGGCATAATTATTCCTGAATAATTCTGTGATTACAGTTTGCTGTGTTTGAAACTAATTGTCACCAGCCCTTTTTAGTGTAGTACCTTCCTTCTCACTCTTGCAGCATCATCCCCAAGGTATCTCAAGCCTTTGGCTCCTGGACCTCTCCAGCCACCAAGATTGTTTAGACTCCCAAGCAAGAAGTTTTGTGGCTGGCACCTAGGCTTGCGTCTAGCTGAGCAGGTCTGTGGAAATGAGTATGATGAGCACGTCCTTCTCACAGCACCTTTGCTTCTCCACAGAGTCTCTGCCACACATACTGACAGTTCAGGGCAGCACAGTGTGTCAGACATGCTTGGGCAGAGCAACAGGGCAACCCCATGGAGAGGATGGCTCTCCCACGGGAATCCCTGCAGGAGGGATGCAGCCAGGCACTGAGGCATCCCAGTCTGAATGTGGGAGAATGGGGACACAGCACCTCCCAGAGAACCCCCGCAGCTGAAATTTCAGTTCTTCACCCCGGAGAGGTGCATTAAGCTTCCTGCTGTGCAAGGCCTGGCTGGCTAAAATGTGAGGAGCCTGCATAGTCCTCTTCCTCAAAGCTTGGAGCGTGTGCTGAGATATCAGCCACAGGACCAGGGTCTGCCTGGTCCCCTTGCACCAGCCAGCCTGGCTATTGCCCTGCTGGGGTAGCTCCCCCACAGGCAGCTCCAGTGAGAGGCTGTGAGGAAGTGCAGAGCTGTGGTGCAGAGCAAAACCTCTGCCCTTCCCTTCTACTTCAAGGAAAAGACAGGGACCTAGCTGGACACAAGCCAGACCCCTCCTCCTCTGTAGCCCAGCACATAGACTTCCTGCACAGTGGGGAGCTGTGCTCTCAACTTTCCCCATCCAGACACCAAGAAATCAGAAAATACGCTGTCCTTGTCCCCCTGTGAGCTCAGGGAAATAAGGGATAAGGGTAGCCAAAGGCTGATGCTGAGATTCTTTCCAGGCTGCAGCCTCTCTGGCTTCCAGTTTTCCCCTAGTGAAGTGAGTGTGAGAGGTCTCAGCCAAAGTGCTCTTACAGGTGGATATCTTCACATGCACAGCCAGTACCTGCTCCACGTCACACATGTCACAAGGAGGGAGAGAAGGTGCTGCACAACTGCAGATGCATCCTCATGACCTACAAAGAACTCAGC
>JAWWES010000094.1:62714100-62725212 GCA_035583135.1 Lophotriccus pileatus
GTCCTGCTCAGGACATTAAATCCTGTCATCTTTCTGTGCTAGCTCACTGATGAAGTCCCAAGAAGGATAAGAAAGGCCCAGGATTTAAGTTCTGTGAGTATGCAGAATTCTCATGTTCCGGTGTCTGAGTCCAGCTCCTCTTCTCAGCTTTGAACACTTGTAGCTGCTTCAAGGAACCCTCAGAAATCCCTCAATCCCCTAAAATGTAAAAAGGAGAAGAAAAACACAACTTCCCTGTGATGTATAGCTGCTTTGCTACCCAAAAAGTCCCTGAAAACATCACGCAAGGAATTCACTGGAGGCAATGTGCTTTGTAAATCATAGAGCACACCAGTGTTTAAGGGTCTGGTGGTGCCTGAATAGGATCAGTCCAGAGGCTGGTAACAACGAAACATGTGGGACAGGGAGGCAGAAAGGGTTTCGAGCTGCTGCCTGGAGAGCACAGGAGCAAGAGGAAGGAGTTTTCAGGGAGGAGGTGTGGGAGGACATGAGCTCAAGAGAGGTTGTGATCCATTGAAAAGACTGAAGCTGGTGAAATGTCAGGCTGGGAATGTCATGCAGGAAACAGGCAGCTGAGGTTGCCTTTCCTTCTCTCTCACCCACACAAAATGAGGCTTGCAAACAGCTGAGTGCCAGTCTGCAGCCCAGTGTTGGGCACTCCAGAGCAGATCCAAACAAGGCTCCGGTGGGAACAGATCCCATCGCAGCCCTGTGTCCACAACAGTGCAGGAGCTGATAGCAGGCTGGCTGTGCCCATGCTGAACGCTTCAGACTCTACACACCCTACACAAGAGAAGCCCCTGCAAGGTCCAGTGAATTAGTTAAGGTCTGTATTAGTTGTGCAGCCTGAAGGGATCAGATATGGGAGGGATCACAGTGCTGGAGCCCAGGATCAGTTGATACTCCCACCTGGTCCCCCTAAGTATGGCTCTCGTGTGCAGCAGTGCATGCAGAAAGAATCTGTGCTTGGTGGAGATCAGCTCAGCCACAACCCTACAATGTTTCAACACTATTGTGGCTCCATCTGGCTGCTTCAGTAGAGGGGATGCAGCCTTAAAAGGAGTGTGGGGCCATGCTGGGAGTGTAGGACCAAGCACCAATTTCTCAGTGTCCCAGAAGGATCAAAGTGACTGAAATGCAATAAATCCTCCCAGTGCCCTCCCAGCCCCACCTAGCAAGGAGCCACACTGAACCACACATTGTCCCTGCATATTTATAGACTCTAAAGAACCTTTTCATCTGTGAATTTCTTTGGTCTCTCCTTAAACCCACACAAACTATTAGGTTTTTATCCCGCAGCAACCAGTTCCACGGGTCTGTCACAACCTGCACAGAGAAACACCTCCTTTGGCTTGCTTTTAATACCCACTGGCAATCTGTTCTCTCCTCTGCTTCTCACATTGCCTCTTGCCACCTTACCATGTCTCCTACCACGTACCTTTGGTTGCCTCTTTCCTGGACTGTAAGCAAGCAAAGCTACTCATGTATTTGTCAGAAGGGGGATGGTTGCAGACTTTTCATCACCCTTCATGAGACTTTTGCTGTCCCCCAGTGTTCCTCCGAGAAGGATCAGCACTGTGTGTAGTACTGGAAAGATGAACAAACAACAGGTTTTTGTATTGACTCGTCCTGAATTTGGAGCAAAGCTCAGCCAAAGATCAAGGTACAACCACGGAGTGATCAGCAGGGAAAGGAGCTGAGGCAGCTTCCAGAAAACACAGTGGAAAAACAGTGGAAAACAAGATTTATTCACATGGTGGATGTCCTCGGAGATAGAAAGTCTTGTTGAGGAGGGTAATGGGAAGACAGAGAATTATGTTGGCACTGAAATACCTCTATAACCTCTTCTCTCTCCTCTGCTGCAGAGCAGAAGACCATGTGTTATTCCCCTATCTGTTAGGGATGCTGGGTCAACCCACCTGCTCCCACCCTGTCCTCTCTCAGTGGTTTGAGTTGGACGGGGGAGATCTGGGGATGGTTCACACATAAAGACAAGACCTCTCCATCAGTGCTGTGTTAACTCCCTTGGTGTAGCAGAGCTGTTTTGTTAATCATATCCGTGGATTAGCATGGGTTTATGAGCTCCACAAGGAAGCATTTGGAATCATAAATTGCATTTTCACCACTTAGCCCCGGAGAATCTCTGGGGCTTGGTAGACAGATATAAAAGGAAACCTTCAGAGAGAACAAGGAGGATAACAAAGAGATTATCAGAACCAAACCTGAAAATTAATAGACCAAATCAAAATTAATTAATGGACTAAATCCAATTAATAGACTAAATCAAATCCTCTTTGAAAAATGTGGTCAACTCATTCACTCATCATCTTTTCACACTCCCACGAACACAGACAGTTCAGCTTCTTCAGCAAACTGGGTTAAGAAAGGCCAGGCTGGAGTGGCAAGGGGGAAAGTTTGGTGTTTAAGGGTCAGAATTACCCCTGCAAGGGAGAAGGCAGGCAGGGAACCCAAGCTGGGCCTGGTACAGGTACAGGGAACAATGCTGAAGCAGTAAAAAGTTGGTATCTGCTCTCTGTATTGAACACTATGATGCTACGAACATGATGAGTATTAAGAGCAGTTGTCGTCCTGCTGTTTGGCTTGTATCTGGATTAGATTTGTGTTAAGGATGGAATACAAGTCTGGCTAAGTATTACTTTCCACAAATATTTGGCTTTTAGAGAAAGCCCAAATGCTCAGTTTATCACATTCAGACCCAAATAAACTGGAGTGGATGTAAAGAGCAATAAAAAGTAACAGGAGAACAAACAAAGAGACACCAAGGGTGGCACTGCTGACCAGAGGGAAGGGAAGCACAAGGTGTGACTGGGGCATAGGAGGCTGGGATCAAGGGAGGGGGCAGAGGTGGGAGAAGCCCTGTCATCCTCCTGGTGGTGTCACCAGCTCACTTCAGGTCTCCACTTTCTCCATGTCAGTTCTGCCATGCTACACAGCAAGACCTGGGGAGAATCTAGTTACTCTTGGACCATGCATTTTTGGAGATGGAGCAGGAGGGAAACCCTGCCTTGGTGACAACCAGTGTTATCTCAGCAGCAATGGGTAAAGTCCATAATCACCAGCTCGGATGGAGACAAGTGGGCTGGAGACTTTGGAATTTGGACATGCCAATCCTACACTCTAACCATCAGAAGAAAAGTGATCCAAACCAGCCTTGTAAATTAAAACACTGATGGAGGAAGATTTTAAGATGGTATTTAGTCATTAGAAGGTTGGCAGCAACAGTACCAGCCTGGCCTGGTTTTGCTTGGACAGAGTTAATTTTCTGCTTAGTAGTTAGTACAGTGATGTGATTTGGTTTTATTATGAGAATAGTGTTGAGAACACATTGATGGTTTAGTTGTTCCTCCTACATCAAGGACTTTTCAGTGCCAGCGAGCAGGTGTACAAGAAGCTGGAAGGGAACATGGCTGGGAGAGCTGACCCAAACTGGCCAAAGGGATATTCCATACCACAGAACACCATACTCAGTACATAAACTGGGGAGAGTTGTCTGGGAGCCACCAGTTGCTGCTGTTGTGCATCACTTGGGTTTTATTCCTCTCTCCCGCTTTCCTTTTCATCAACATTGTCACCATCATCATCACCATCATCATTATGATTATTATTATTACTATTTTACTTTATTTCTTTATTACTATTTTACATTAGTAACCTGTTCTTACTTCAGCCCATGGATTTCACCTTTTTCTGATTCTGCTCCCAACCCCACTGTGAGGTGGGCAGGGAGTGAGTGAGCAGCTTTGCAGTACTTAGCTGCCAGTTGAGATTAAATCATGACACTTCTTTCTGAAAGAATGAATTTTCACCTCTTAAATGATTGTTTAGCAACTGCAAATATGACTGTGATTTTTGAGAGATTGCAGATTTTTCCTGATGCCTGATGGAAAGAAGGCTGCCCTCTTTTCCATGGCTGAAGGGTCCTTTTAGGATGCAAGGATCTCAAAATTGCTCTTAAAAAGTGCAGGAGAAGCCTTCTTCCCAAGCAACAGCTCCTCCCTGCCTTCCCCACACTATGTCATCCAGTATGTGGTAACAAAATTAACCCAATCAGTTTGGTGTGAAGTCATGACCCCAGTTTCCATGAAGCAGCCCTGGAGCATCCAGGTTCCTGTGTCTGCATCCCTCTTCTTGATCTGCCTGTTGAAGCAGACCCTCAAGGCAGCCAGCCCAAAGGCAGATGATGTTATTCACAGGACTGCCTGATGTGAGGTTTTTAGATAGAGAGTTTACTGGCCAAAGAATGCAGTTTTGAGGCAACTGAAACTATTAATGAATTGGTGCCAAGGATGGCAGATAGTTTAACTGGGGGGAGGAGAAAGCAAAAAAGAAATCAACAAAAAAAACCCACAACCAAAATGAAAGTCACATTTGAAGGCTTAAGTTTCCATTTCACATGACACTTTGAAACCCATTTGCCTAATTGTATTTATTGCCTTTCTCGAACAACAAACAGGGAAAAAAAGCTCACAATGAGGAAACAGAAAGTAGTACTTCTTTTAATATAAAATGAATTAATGAGCAATTAATCACAAAAAGCAGGCCTATCTCTCTTTGGCTGTGCTCAGAGAAAGATAGTTGCTCACTATCTCCAATTGACTCGTGACTTGCCAGCAGCACATAAGAAAGAGGGCTGGAAATTAACATGATTTTAATTCCTCATCCTCACTTGTGTCATCAGCACCACAGGTTGTCTTTGCTTTCATAAAACAGCCCCTGGAAAACAAGGGCATTGTGGAGGGGTTAGTGATGAGCCAGAGCCATGACCTCTGGACCAGCGACAGGCTGTGCACAGTGGGGAGCAGAGCACCCGCTTGTGGAGGTGATGCTCGGACTGGTTTTGCCTTGCTAGAAGACCCTGGCGTGTGCTGCTTTCCCCAGACTGCACATGTGCTCTTAACCAACTGGATTCCCATTTGGAACCGGTGGCCATGGAGACATCACTGGCCCAGCTGCCTCACAGAGGTCCAAGGCAGGGCATATTCAGTGCAAACCAGTAAAGTTGTCCTCAGAGTCCAGGCTACCTTGGCTCTTTACTCTTCCCCCAGGGTGCATTCCTGCTGTGCTGCAGGTCAGTCCCAACCCCGGTTTTCCTATAGGAATTCACTCCAGTTCCTGTCCAGCTCCCTGGTAGGGACCCTGTCCCCTCCTCCATCGGACAGCCCCTCTCCCCCAGCAGTTATTGCTGGGAGGAAATTAAGAGACTGCTCCTCAGGAGAGTCCAGTGTTTCAAAACAGTCCTCATTCCAAGATGAAATAAAACAAAGGCAGAGTTTTCCCTGTGAACTGGAATTTAATGATTTTGAGTCACTCAACTCGGCACAGTTGGATGAAATCAAAATGTTTTGTCCTGATTTTAATTACCCATTACTATTAAATTATTTTATATACATTACAGTGTATTATGCACATGCATTTTGATGTTTTGACCACTTCCTCCCTTCTTCTTTCTGTGAGAATGAAGTTTCCTCACAATCCACGCATTTTCACAAGCTGTTTTGCTTTCAACAATTTGGCATTTTCAACAGAAAGAACAAAAAAAAAATCTGTCTGAAAACCAGCTGCATTTGCAAATGCTGCGGGAGGAAATTTATTCATTCAAAACATAATTTCCATTGGATCCCTTTTCTTGGTTTTAGCTGCTAAGAGGTCAAAAATCCAGCCATTCTTTGAAGCAGTACCATGGGGCTCCATATTAATTGCTTCCCTGTGACTTCAGATCAATTATAAAACTCTGTAAAGGAATTGCACTGCTCTTCCAAGACTCCTGTTCTGGAGGTTCGCCCATAGGTCAGGACCAGAGGTGTTTTTCCTTCCCAGGTAATGCTGCAAATGCCAGGAGGAAGAACATTCTTCCTGATTTCCAGAGCACGATTTTTTGTGGCCCAGGATGCTGAGGGTACATTTTGAGTGGCAGGGCAGGTTTTGCTCTGAGCCCTGACCCAGCTGACAAAATACACCACAACACACAGTGTCCAGCAAGGCATCTGCTACCCATGCTGATTTAAAGGAGGTGACTTTGCAGACCCTAGATTTAAAAAAAAACCTAAAAAAATTCCTTAGGATTTATCCTTGCACTTATCTTGCCTTACAGCAGCATTACCTTCCTTAGAGGAAAATATTCTTACTTCTTTCCTCCCCCCACATGGTACCGACCACAGAGGTTGAGAGCTCTTGCAACTAAACAAGATGTTTTTCATCTCAATATTATTTTTAGGAGCAGAGGGGATAAAATATGCTTTTTTGACAAGCAAGAAAAAATAGAGACTATTTCCCTGGGAAAATTTTGTTTTGTTTAAAAATTTCCATCAGAGAAGAGCTAAGTGTAAAAATGCCTAATTTTTTTTAATGGAACAAATTGATATTTTTACCAAAGAATGTTCTTTGTAAGTCTGTCCCCCATCTCCTTCTTTTTTTCATCTTTGGGAGGGGAAAAAAAAAAAAAAAAAAAAAAAAAGAAGTAGAATAAATTCATACATTATTTGGGAAAAGATGGAAACGTCCACAAGAAAACCCAGACATGTTTTAGCCAGCTGAGTTGTAAAAGTCTCCTTTCAGCCAATAAAGTCAGCAGGCCTGTTGTGGGGGCAGTCAGCAGAGGCAGTGGAAGGTGGCTGAGTGTCCAGGGGGCTTTCCAGGCTGCGTGGGAGGTGGGCTGTAGCCAAGCTGGTCCCTGTGCCAGCAGTGCTTGATGTATTGTTATGGCCATGTTTGTTGTATTACTAATTTAGCACTTCATTCCCTTTGAGCACTGTACAAATTGCTCCAGTTATTTATGCATCAGTGTCACTCTTCACATGTTAGAAGAGCTTTATGGATGGTAATTAATCCACATAAACACTCCCTGAAGCTCATACACACCAGCATCAGTTCTTCCCAGGGAAACTGAGGCACGGGATGGGTGAGGTGGCATTCCGAGACCACGGCACCGGCACCCACTTCTGCCACAGACATCCCAAACTGGTACCCCAGGCTCCTTTGCTGCCAGGGTTTGAGGGTTATATGATGCACCCATGAGGCTGATGGATGGTCGGGTGCTGGGACCGGGTTGGGAGAGGCAGAGTCCGTGCCAGCGTGCAACCCCAATTTCCACAGCCGACACAGGGAAAGGATTAAGCTTCCATATGGGAGAAATAGGCAGCGGGAGCTGGCAGAACCTTCAGAAACAAAGATCCTCTTTCTATGCAAATGTCCCTTAGAAATAAAACTCAGCGGGAAAGAGCAAAAGGCGGGAGGTGACGTCAGTGGCTTCGTCTCAGTTTTTTTTATTCCCCAAATTTCCCGGGAGGCGAGAGCGGGTGGCTTAGGCAGATGTTTGCTGATCAGATATGCTGATGATCGTGCCCAGGGGGAGAGAAACTTGAAGCGATACAGTTTAACCCAAATGAAATAATAACACTTTCCAATTTCTTCCCCAGCTTTGGTTTCTAAAACAGCTAAAGGAATGTAGGAGATAATGATTAGAAACATCAAGAGGGGGAGCAAAGGCTTTGGAGGTTTGTTCTGAAGAAAGCAGGGTTAGGCAGAGAATTTTTCGACCCATTAAAAATTAATTGCCAGGAAACTCTCTGGTGGGGTTAATGACTAACAAGCCTTTGAGATCCTCCAAACGAGGCAAGCATTTCTTAGACACTGAGGGCCTGGTGGGTGAAGGGAGGAAGACACTCTTCTGCTTTCTGCTAGAAAGCTTCCAAAAACGGGACAAGATAAAAAGGAAACTGCTTTGCACCACTGCTTGCACCACATTCCTCAGAACAAAAGGCTCCCTGAAGCTGATTCCCCTGCAGTGATGGCTAGGAAAGGATATTCAGCAGTGGATCAAGGACATCTGAATCTGGGTGACATAGGGAAGGATGCTTCCTCTGGAAGGGATCACTCTGTGATTTGAGTCACACTCCAAGCAGTGAGCTGAAACGATTTTTCTGGCCATTGTTTTGAGGAGGAGACAGAGGATGATACGAGCCCTGCTACGTGTCTCTCCTATACAGACTCTGGACACAGAGCAGCCCTAAAGTCTCCATGATGGCAGTGGGAGAGATTGGACACCCCAGCACACAGGTCTCAGAGGATTCCATCTCAGTGCATAACCACATGAAGTCAAGATCCCTGCGCATGGGGCAGGTCTGAGTCTCATGCTGCTGGTGCTTGTGAGCAGGTTTCCAGGTCCAAAAAGGACCAGAAAAATAGCTTATTTTCACCTCTGGTATCAAAGCAAGTGAAAGCTCAGGATGCCCTGTGAAGAGCCTTCAGGCACCCAGACTGCATTCAGGGCGAGTGGTGCACATACGTGTGCACACACACCTCTGCATTCAAATGTGACTGTACATGTGAATGCAGAGGGCAATTGTGGGCACGCAGGGGTATCCACAAATCCATTGCCAGGCATGCCTGTGCCAGCTGAGGGTGCTGGTTCCGCCCAGAAAACCAGCAGGGTGGGCACCAGGCAGCCATATGGGTAGGTGGGGTGGGGGAGGCTATGGGGCCAGCAGGAAGGGGTGACACTTAAGCTGGTGGCAGGTGAAACATGAGACAGGGTTGGTCTGGAAATAACCCAGCTCCTGCCAAATTTACAGCCCTCCTGGGGAGGGCTGTGAGAGCAGGGGAAGGAAAGCCAGCAGCAGGCCCAGGGGATATCACCAGGGCCTGGCTTTTTGAAGACATGTGCTCCTGTGTTACAAGTGTCAAGAGGGCACCACATGAACCTCTTTAATGAGCCCAGGGAGCCGAGGTCAGGGGGGCCACCCCACCTCTCCTGGAAGCATTGGAGGCAAATGCAGAGCAAGGGCTGCTACAGAGAAGGTGCAAAGTGAAGGGCTCAAAATACAGCAGGAGAGGTGGCTGGAGGGCAGCTGAGTCCTGCATCCCTCCCAGCTGCCCCACACCAGTGAGAACAGACAGCACACAGCCCTGATTTTCCTGAAAAAGGTCTAGTGGAAAGCGTGTCTGCCTGTGGCAGGGGTGTCAGAACCAGATAATTTTCAAGGTCCCTTCCAACTGAAACCATCCTGTGATTCTATGAAAAACTGGAGCTAAATAGCCCTTGGCTGGAGCTGAGGCTGTGGGAGGCAGGTGTAAAGCTCATGGGCTTGCTGCAGGAGGTATGAGAAGCCATCAGGCACATTGGCAGCCCAGCCAGTGTCCTGAAAGGCCATCCTTCCTGCCTTGGGCTGCTGCACTCAGCCAGGAAGCTGAGGTCTGTGTCTTGGGACGTAACATCTACAGCAACCAGCTTCATGACTTGGCTGCAAGATAGCAGGACCAGGAAAGAAGCAGTGAACTTGTCATTCAAATACAATTACCTGCCATAACAGCAGAGGGGAGGTGGGAAAATGATCTAGTAGGGAAATTGCTTTGGGTAAAAATGATCTCTTTCTTGTGCCTAGCTTGCAGCCACGAAACTCCCCTTCCCAGGCTCCATCTTCTGTGAGATACACCAGCAACCGTGGTGTAGTTCATTGCAGTATCTACCAGGAGGTGACAATTCAGAGCATGTCTCTATGAGAAGGTTGTTAACTCTCTCCTGACTGAATCTTCATGCCTGGGTGGTTTCTACTTCTTGCTAGCAGACTGCTCAGAGATTGGAGGCAGACTTTTTTCCTTAAGACCCCTGAATGCACAGCTGCAGGACCCCTACCTCAGGAGTGGGAGATCATCCCACAGTCACCATCCCCCTGCCCCTGGGCGCAAGCCCCACAAAGGGACAGCAAGTTGGGAAACTGCATCACTCTCCATCCTCCCAGAGTGGCAGGCAAGCAAGCTCCATCTGCTCCGAACTGCGTCGTGCAACGCTCCCTTCTGCTGCAAGGAAACTCATTAAGCGTCAGCAGCGTGGGGCTAACGATGTGTAGATGAACACTTCCATCTCTGTCCACCAGAAGGCTGCGAGCCTGGGAAGTCAGGACGGTGGCACACTGCCTTCCCTGACGAGAGTGTTGCAAGGATTAATTAGGAAACACTTGTGATGTGCTTCAGAACTGGAAAGCGCTAAGCGTTATTAATCAGTGTCACAATTTACATAGAAGAATTGCAGAAAATATGAGGGGGTGGTGAGCGGGAGAAACAAATCGCCCTGTGGCTTTGCTGGGGATAGGGAGCATAGTAGGTGGGTACAGGTCATCCTGACCCCACAACACTACTGCTGATGTTGATTTGGGTAAGGAAAGGTCCAAGCTTTTTGCACCACCTAGGTAAGTAAGCACAGATCAGCCTGAACGTTGGGGACCCACTGGACACGCTGTGCTGGCTGCTCCACACCCAGACGAGATGGTCCCTGTTCCCTTTGGGCTCCGTTTGCTCTGGGGACAGATCACAAGTCTGTTCAGTATCCCCTCTCCATCACAGCCTGGGGCTGCTCCAAGGCAGCAGTACCCAGCACAGCCCCTTCCACGCACAGCATCCCCCACCAGAGCAGGACTGCTGGATATTTTTGGTTTCTTCACAGACCTCAAAACCAGTGAGTGAAAAAGGGACTAAAAAGTGTCACATCTGCCCCTCTGGACAGAAATCCCCTGCTTGGAGAGGGTGTGCCCTGTCCCACCAAAGTGGAACTGGAGGAAAAGGAGATCTTTGCTCCCATCTATGGGGAACTGGGAGAAGTACTGCTGGGAGGGAGACCCCCTCCTCTCCTCCAACAGACATTTACTCTCACCAGGAGGATGTCCCACGTCCCAGCAGGACAGCGCCAGCCATGCAGGGCTGAATAACAGCTCCTGTTTTGCCCAGCACTGCAGTGAGACATCCACACCAAGCCTCAGGGCTCCAAAGGGACAGGAGACTGATTGGGCCAACTGGGCTGGAGTTTTGGAGAGTTGGGATGTGGGGGTGCGCAAACAGAATCAGCAAGAGTATTTCAGAAGCAGAGCAGAAGGGCTGAGCAAAAGCAGACACCACCTGGCCTCCACATCTGGCCACAACTGGGAAGAGGGTTCCCTTTAGAGCAGCCTGGAGGGCCACAAAGAATGCTGCTGACCTTGTAAAATCACACACCAGGCCATAGCCACATGTCTGAGCTCTGCAAACACACAGAGCTCTACGAGTCCCACTCCAAACATGACTTTCCACAGTCACAGACCCCACTTCTCACACATCTAAGTA
>JAWWES010000094.1:62725461-62737416 GCA_035583135.1 Lophotriccus pileatus
GTCTGTGCTGACAAGGAGGTTGCTTGGGGCGATTTGACAGGTCCTGCTCCCCACCTGGCATTTGGAAATAGCCAATTCATCTCTGCACTAATTTGTTTGCTCAAGATTGTGACTGGCTTTCCCCAAATGTCTGCTCAGGTAAAACTCAATGGCTGGATATTTGCAGAAAGCAAACACAGGAGAGGGCACAGCCCAGACCCAGCAAATTCATTCCCCTAAGCAAGCAAATATTAAGGGGACTTTTTTTTCACCTGTGTTTGCTCATTTTTATTTCAATGATTTAGAGACGTGGGAGGTCAAATTAGCTCCTCAGAAGAGTTCCTTCTGGCCTAGGAAGCCCAGGTTATTCCTCTTTTTCCTTCACCTCTCCCTTCCCCTCCTTTTTCTCCCCTCCCTCCCTGTCCCCTCTCATTTTCCCTGATTTTCTTTTTCTTTTTTTTTTTTTTGCTTTCTTTTTCTTCTTTGCTCTTCCTTTTCCTGAAAACCCCAAGGTTTACAGGACAAGTTCTCCAGGGCCAGCTGGCAGCTGGCAGCTCCTCTCTGCCCCTTGCCTGTTCACTGCCTGCCCACATCTGTAGCTGCTGCTCACCCCACCTGCCCCCGGGGCCTCACACGAAGCCACTGAATCGCGAGTTAATTTGAATTTGAGTTGACAAACTCCAGGCATATCCCATCTGCACAGGCAGGAAATGGCCAATGTGTTAACCTTCCAGCAGGGAGGGCAGGGCAGAGGGGAAATGCTTTTACCCTTCCCTCCATTTAGTTTAGCTCTTAAAAAAAAATTAGGGTCAAATAAAATAACGCCTTGGGCTGACCTAAAGCTGAGGTGGAAATTCCCTGAGAGCATCCAGAGGTGTCTGGGAATGGGAACAAAACCCCATCTTGCTGCTTGGGATCAGGGGCTTAAGGCAAAGCCTCCAGGAGGGGAGCCGAGGTTCAGCATTTCTCCCCATCTTGTCCCACATAACCCCGTGGACATCTGCCCTCTTCCACCTCACTGCAGCAGGAGAAGCTGCCACCGTGTGTCCCCTCAGCTGCTTGGGAACTCTCACTGCTTTGCCTCCTGCAAAGTCAGTGAGCTCTGAGGTTGCTCTCACCACTGCAGCAAATTAGCAAAAGTGTCCCTCTACAGGCAACAGATCCTTGGATATTTATTTTGGAGGTGGAGGTAGTGGTGTATTTAACCAGCTGTGAAGCCAGAGAACAGTCAGGGCTGTTGCTTTGCGGTTTGCAAGAAGCTGGAGGTGCAAAGGGAACTCATGGAAGTACTTCACATTCCTGAATGAAGAGGCAGAGCTTGTAGTAAATCACCTGTCCACACTATGTGGTCATGTTAAGTGCCCTAAGTGGATTTTGTGGGGTGCCAAAGCATAACCTTCAGCGGCAGGAAAATTTACCAGGGCCAGGAAGATGCAGATTTTCTGCTTCTGTGGGAGATGCTGAGGGCTGGGTGCTGCAGAAAGTTTGAGCCCCCTCTCCTCATCCAGCCTCACACAGATACCTTCATCCTCTCCTTCTCAGCCTCTAACCCCCCACAGATTTTCAATCCTGCCTCCCACTGCTTCTCTGACATTTCTCTTTCAAAGATGGCACTTGCAGCTGATGTTGATTTTTCTGTCTCTGCAACAGTGTTTTTAAGCAGAAGCAAGGCATCTGGAATAAAATTAGCATTATTTAGCATTACCCAGCACCAAAGGCACTTGACAGATGCAGAAGAACAAAGATTTGGGCTGGATGTTGAGAGAAAGCTTTATAATGTGTCCAACACCAAAACGGGCTAAGAGGAAAGCAGGGGGAGGCTGGGCTCTCCTTCCCTTTGGAGGTGCTCAGCTGCAGTCAGGCTGCCCAGACCTGCAGTCCTGTGTCTGTGGTGGCAGTTCCCAGGGGGTGGATTCACCAACCTTACCAGAAAAGCAAATGGTCATTTCTTGGGGTGTCAGGAGCAGTGAGTGAAACGTGGCTCGTACCGACAGTGTTATTCCAGCACCTATTGCCTCATCCATTGCTGCACCGTCCTGCAGCTCAAGCATCAGCATCAGCATGAAGACGCTTCCATCCCTATACCTTAACAGACCCCCTCCCCCCAGCACCCTTGTGGTTATTGGCTTCTATGGGTCATGAGGAGGAGGGTGAGAATGCAAAATATGATGGGAAGAGAATTATGGAAAGCAGGAAGCAGCAGATAGAGGACTTAGGACCAGCCCAGAATCTACCTTATCACTTATAACTATGCCTGGCTAATTCCCTTTCTGGCTGCATCTCCCACCCACTGGGTACAGAAACAAACGAAGCCCTTGATGCTCCCTCCCTCTGCCACTAATGCCTGTAACGAGGCTTCAGTCAAGCGCAATACTGCGAGAGCTGCAGCTTGTCACCTTCCCTGTGGCCTCAGGCAACGTCAGGTTTTTCAGATGCTCTAACGGAGAACTGTCAAACAAACCTGTTCCCTCCAGAGATGCTCCACTCAGCCTCGTTCTTGCACATCCCCTTCCTGGTGACCACATGGCACCACTGCAGACTTAGGAGTGGGATAAACAATCCCTCTCATATCGTCCCTCGTTCGTGTGCTTGCTCTCCCGAGAACTTCAGTAATTGCTTCTTTGCCTTTAAATACCACGCTGCTCCTTTGGCATTTCCTGTTTAAATGTCTCCCGCTTCGAAGATGACATTGTCTGGAGGCGAATGGATCGGGGTGGTGTTTGCAAGGTGCAGTGCAGGAAAGCAACGGGCTGCTCTGCCTGTCTGACTTCTCCAGTGCGGAAGGCAGGGTCAGGCTGGATGATTTTTGCAGCACAGCCCTAGAAAGCTGAGTTCAGGCCAGGAGTTAAGATATCTCACTTCCTCTGCCCTGGGAGGAGTTCCGCCTCTCCCTTCCGGGTGGTTGCAGTTCCCTTGACTGCAACTCCCTTCCCCGGAGGGGGAATAGGGAAGGGGAAATCATGCTCTGATGGTTGGAGCCATCCTCCCGCAGCACAGGCTGGATCATCCCATTCAGGATGGGGCTGAGAGCTCAGCTTCTGGCATCTCCAGGTTATAGAGGTGCTGTGGTCAGGTGAGCAGCCAACCTTTCCAAGCCTCTGTGCTCACAGAGTGCTGGATCCACTCCACAGCTCCCCGATGCGCATCCCAAATGTGCCGCCTCCCGGTTACCTGCATATCCCATTGGGAAAGGCCCCATACTGCAGCACACACTTGTGGCTCCAAGCGCACAGGAAAATGTGTCAGCTCTCACCTCACAGAGTCCTGTCTTTGAGTGCCCCCACCTCTGTGAATCTTAGAGCCCCAAGAAGGATATTGTCAGGGTTTTACACTTACACATTTTGCTTCCCAGTTTGCAAACAATGGGCGAGCTGAAGAATTTTTGCAAGTAGTACGGTATTAGGGACTGTGATTTGGAAATTTTCTTCCAGGGAAAGTGGAGGGGGAGGGGGCAGCAGGAGAAACATCCTTCCTTATTATTTTTGGGAAAAGTGTAATTATTACCCCTTTGGCCTGTCTGCAAAAGGGATTACTAATGTCCAGCTTCACAGCTGTCAAAGCCCTGATTAATTGAGCTTGCTGTACTGAAATCTCATCTTGTTTGTCTTGTGTTGATGTGCAAATTGAAAACAGAACACAATAAATCTTACAGGCATCCTGTACATCTCAGCTTATCAGCCACTCTCCTCCCACCTCTCTGCTTCCAAACAGTCTGAAAGGGTTGAGCCTCTGCTCTGCAGCCACGTTCTGGAGCTGGACAGTATCACCTCTGCTGGGTGCATGTTGGGGTTAAAACACCCAGGGCACCACCTGCTCTGCAGCCTGGTGGGCGCTCATGCAGGATGTTTCCTGCTCTCCCAAAGAAGGGTCAAATGGGGAGACAAGCTTAGGGAAGTGGTTTGCAACAAAAGTTTGGTTTTTGGTAGGACTTGCCCCCACACCAGGGCTGGCCATCCTTGGGATGTATATGTGCCCACTACTCCTCCCAGGCACAGATGCTTGCATCTGTACACAGCAAGGGAGAGAATGTTTGCAGGATGTGAATTCATAAATGATGCCTTGCACAAGCCTGTGATGGGATTAACCTCAAATGATTTTTGGGCTATGATTCATCCATCCAAAAGTCAGGATGTGCCTGAGCATCACTGGCAGCACCCCTGGCAGAGAAGCTGAGTCTCATAGCCCTCTGGTCCCATCAGCCTGCAGAGTCCAGGAAAGCATCCCAAGACATTCCCAGTGGGTCTTGCCATAATTCACAGAATCATGGAATCATTAGGGTTGGAAGGGACCTCTGGAGATCATCCAGTCCAAGCCCTCTGCAGAGGCAGTGTCCCCTGGAGCAGGTGACACAGGAATCCATCCAGAAGGGTTTGGAATGTCTGCAGAGAGGGAGACTCCACAACAACCCTGGGCAGCTTGTTCCAGTGCTCTGCCACCCTCAGTGTAAAGTTATTCCTCATGTTGAGGTGGAATTTCTTGTGGTTTAATTTAGAGCTGTTGTTCCTCATCCTGTCGCTGGGCATCACTTAAAGGGGTCTGGTACCATCCTCTTGGCACCTGCCTGTGAGATATTTGTATGCATTAATGAGATCCCTTCTCAGCCTTCTCTTCTCCAGACTAACCAGCCCCAGCTCCCACAGTCTCTGCTCATAAGAGAGATGCTCTAGGCCCTCATCATCTTTGTAGCGTCTGCTGGACCCACTCCAGTAGTTCCTTGTCCTTCTTGTACTCAGGGACTTAGAACTGGACCCAACACTTCAGATGTGGCCTCACTAGGTCCAAGTAGATGGGCAGGATCACCTCTTTCGACCTGCTGGCCACACTGCTCCTGATGTACCCCAGGACACCTCTGGCCCTCCTGGCCACAGGGGCACACGACCACCTCATGGTCAACTTGTCATCTACCGATACTCCCAGGTCTTTCTCTGCAGAGTTGCTCTCTAGTAGAATCAGCCCCCAAGCCTGTGCTGGTACTTATTCTTCCCCGGGTGTAGGACCCTACACTTGCGCTTGTTGAACCTCATTGTGTTTCTCTGTGCTCAATTCCCCAGCCTATCAAGGTCCCTCTGAAAGGCAGAACAGCCTTCAGGTGTATCAACCCCTTCCCCCAGTTTTGTTTCATCAGCAAACTTGCTGAGAGTACTCTCCATCCCTTCATCCAGGTCATTGAAAAACTGGTAATTGACCCAAGGTGATGCAAGGCAGGGGTAGAGAAGCAAGTTGAAGAAGTACTTAGGAGTTACTTTGCTCTGCCCTGCACAGCCCAGCTACAGGATGAGACCCTTGGCTGCAGCCTCAGCACCAGCTGGTCTCCTTGCTCAAAATGAGTGGCACGAGTATGGTTTCAAAGCAAGACTTCCAGCTTCCACTGAGCCAGCTTCCACTGTACTTCCACCAGTTCCACTGAAAGACGTGGGGTATTTTTGTCTGCAAGGCAACATGCCTGCCCCTTGGTGCTGAATAAATAAATTACTGTGATGTTAAGGAAGATCATTGTTAATTAGAGTGCATAAAGAGCCTGGGAACCCTCCAGGGGAATATGCTGCGATGCACTGAGTGCAAATCATAAGCACTTTTTTAAAGGAAGAGGAATAGGGTTTTGTGGCAGTATTGTCTCAGAGAAAGAATGCATGGGATCTGATGGGCCCCATCCCAGTATCCAATTCCTGCCCAGAAACATCTCTGGAATGGATTTAGAGAAGTTCCCTGCCCTCTGCTTGGCGTCCCACGCCCTGCTGAGTGAGAAACTCCAAGGCACAAGCTGTGCTAGGCAAAGTCAAGACACTGTAGGGATGTGCCCCCATCCCTTCCCCAGTAAAGTCATTCCTGAAATACACTGGAATGGGATCCCCCTGAGAAGACCCTGCAGAGACTAAAGGCAGGTGAAAGACAATACTCTAATTAAATACCCTGTCCCTGTGGCTTTAGCTGATGCTTACGGAATAAAAACAAGTGGAAAACTAGCAAGAACACTGTGTTTACCATTTCTCATTGTATAATATGCAATGTTTTCTCAGCATGTCTTCAGGAGACAAGCAGCTGGAAGCCCAAACTGGATGAAAAGAGAGACAGAACAAGGTGTTAGGCAAAAAAATGCTGGGGAAGTGGGGGGAGAAAGGTATCCCCTCACAGACACCTCATAGTACCCTATGGTGTTCACCCTAACAGGAGGAGAAGCTGTTCCCATATCGACCCTTACAGTGGCTGTTGTCAAAGGCACTGGGGGAATTGGTGCTCCTGATCCCTTCTAGTGAACATAAATCTTCTTCCTACATCCTCCTTTTTCCAGAGATGTCAGGAGGGATGGAGTGGACTGGTCAGGCCATTTGCTTTCCTACTCTCTGGAACAATCTCTTGTCCCTTTATTATTCCCTGGACATGGCTTATGTTTCCCTTGCCATGCAGCTGGGCTTTGCCCTCCGTGGAGGATTCTCCTGGGTCCTCTCCAGGGTGGGGCTCCTCATCAAGAGGCTGAACCAGCTTCTCCAGATCAGATGTGCACCTTTGCATTCCCTCTCTGCATGAGCTTTTATCCTTCCAGCAACCTGCAATATGGGGACAAAGGTGAAGGACCCTGGGGAGAGCAGTTTAGCAGCCAGGGATCTGAGGTTTGCAGCAAGAAACCAGGCCATAGACAGAAGCCTGGAAGGAAACCGGAAAGGGTCTGCTCCTGTGAGCAGGGAGAAAGTGGTTTCTGGAGACCTCAGAGGACTTGGGGTTCCACTCAGTCCCTGGCCCCTTTAAGGCAACTCCCCCTCACGTGTTGTTTGTGCGGATCTGCTGGGAACTGCATCACATTGAAGCCATTAGATCTATTTTCTGTAGCTGAATAATTTTAATTTTCTAGTCAGTTACCTTTTAGGTCTCGCTTTTCTCTTTCTTTGTTTCTTAATTGCCTTTTCCGTATATCGGTGCTCCCCTGACATTCTCTCCCCTCTACAGTGTGCCTGCTCTCCTCCCCCACCTCCTCCCTTCCTCCTTTCTATCTCCCCTTGCCTAGCTCCCCCCCAGCCTATTGCACCTGCCCCCCTCCAAACTGCTCTGCATCACCCCAGAAGTGCTGCAACCACATGACATGTTGTGTCAAGGAGATTTGTCCTTCCTGGCAGGAGAAGGACCCTGGGATCGAGGATCAGGCCAGCTAAACTGCAAGTGCACGTATCCAGACTGAAGACCACTCATGTCAGGTCTCAGCAGCTTCTCTCCTGGTACTGATTAACTTTGGAGACATCTTTTTCCAGTTCCTCAGACCCAGCCCCCTCTCCAAGCAGTGCTGCCATATCCCAGCTGGGAGCACAGGGATCTTGACTCCAGTTTCTCTGGTGATGGTGGAAGAAGCAACGCCCAAACTGCATCAGAGCTGCATGGCACATCTAGAAACGCAGATAAGCTGTTGTGAATAAATTTCTCCCAGCAGCTGGAGAACACCTGTCTTGCAGACACATGAAACCACAGAGAATGGCATTTTGTGCATGCAAGAAAGCAGCACGCAGCACACCATGCTGCCAGGATGTGCTCAGGGAGCTGTCTGCAGCTTGTGCCCATGCTTAGCACCAGGCACTGGACACTGGACATCTGGAAAAGAGTTGGGGGATGAATGGCTGAAGTACAGTGTCAAGTTGCCCCCAAGAGAAAGGTAATGGAGGAGCATTACCTGTCCCTGACAGGCTGATGGGCTCCGCACTGTATTGCTTCCTCCTCTTGGCTCAGTAGGTTTCCCCATTCCAATCCCAGCTGGGGGTTGCTGGCACCATGTCCTGGAACCCGGGGTTTGCACGTGGTATCCACAGCAGACCCTGCATCCTCCCCACCCCCAAGGAGATGACAGTGGCCTCACACCATGCCCAGGGCTCTGCCATTAGCGGGCAGGTGCACATCCTGCTCAGTCACCCCAGAGGCAAAAGGAGCATCCCTACTTGGGGCGGAGACCATTTTGATGCTTTGTCCTACATTCAGTGTCCAGTCTCATCCTAATTTCCATCCCTTTAGATCTACCTAAAAGAAAAGAGGTCCCTGTTTGTTCAAGGGCACTGGGCACCATGTGGTGGCACTGGCTGAGCGCTGCACAGGAGGCAGTCAGTGTGTGAGCTGTGTGATTTGCCCTTCCGGGCAACGCTTCCCTTCCTTTCTTTTGAGGAATTTCTCACAGCATTGCTCAGTTTTTCTTTCTGCAGAGGCACAAAGCAAAAGAGATCAAACCTCAAGCACACAGGGTCCCAGAAAGCCGTCTGCCAGCAAACCTGGGTGTGGAGCCGACCGCATCCCTGGTACAAGGAATCAAAGGCAGCAGCTGATACAAAACACAGTGCTGAGGTCAGGGGTCCCTTTGCTGCCAGAAAAATGGGACAAAAGGAAATAGCAATAATCAGATCACTCAAGAGCCTCGTTTGTGTTTCACCTGGTTGCAGGGCTCCCTTCCTTGCAGCACTTCACATTCCCCGCTTCAGCGGTCATGGTTGGGAGCACAAGGGGTTGGGAGCTGAAGGGAGACAGGGGTGCTGAAAGGTTTCCCCAGAGCTGAAAGTGAGGGGACAAGGCAGGGCTGCTAAGAGGTAGGGACAAGGAGCATTTGGAAAGCCAGAGGAGGAGACAGAGACATCAGCAACCCTCAGGCAACTGGCAGCAGCGACCTGTTGCATTTCCAGCCTGTCAGAACAGAGAGGATTGGGAAATGTGCTTCAGGTGCCTTTTGGAGGAAATCCTATACTAGAGATGCCAGGTTAGGCATGGATCCTCAGGGTCAGAGCCTGCCCTTTGGAGGCTGCCCTCCCTGAGCAGCCTGAGCTATATGCAATCTGCTGTTTCACAGAGTAGAAAAGCAAGACCTGACATCTCTCCATTGGTAATAAACAGGGAGCTTATCTCCACCTTGCACTTTGCTCCCAGCAAGGCCTTTGACACCCTCATGTATGCAGCCTATGAGACAAAATGTCACACGGATCTGTGGCAATCCTTATTTCAGCTGTGAAAGTGACACCCCCAGCACCATGAGACCCGTCTACATGCAGCACCCAGGGCTTGCTCCGCCCTCCTGTTTGTCCGGGAGAAACCTGTGGCTGCTGCTATGCCTGATTAGTTTTACTTTCCTTGCTAATAAGGGACCTAGCAGTGATTTCTTACAGCAGCCATGTGGTGGGCAGGGATGCTGGAGAGCAAATGACAGCCTGTGGGTCAGGGTGTGTGTGGGTGGAAGACAGGGGGTGAGATGACACTGTCTGCACAGGCTGTGCTCAGGTGAGAAGCTGTGATGGATGCAGGAGTGTGTGTATGCACAGCAGTGCTGGGGAGGGTCACTGTGCCCAGGTGATGGCATACAGGAGGCTGTGGCTTTCTGTGCTGCTCTGTTTGTTTAAAGAAACGCATGAAAGAGCTGATGTATGGCTGTGTGTGATAAGTACAGCAAAACATTAAAGCAACAGGCTCTGTGGGCTGCACATGTGTGTTTGGGTGCAAAGAGATGCTCTGGCAATATGTTCACCAAGTATGGTTGTAGGACAGGGAATGTGGGTGACAGCTTTTGCATACACAGTTGGTGTTGGAGATGGTGTGAAAGGTTTTTGTCAGGTGTCTGTGTGTGCCTTGGGGTGTGGGTGTGCGTGTGTGTGTGCAGCAGTTGTGCCTGTGCACCCGTACAGCAACACACGGGGCAGACTTTAGTACCCATAGCCCTCCTTGGCAGACAGGATCGGGTAAACCAGAGGCATCACTGTCCAAGTGCTAAATAGGGCATTCTGTCTCCTATTCCTTAAAAATAGGTGTAATTTTATACTCCAATACTGGCCTCATTTCTAAACCCTTTTTTAAAAAAAAAAAAAAAAAGAAAAAAAAAGACAGAAAAAAGGCCAGGAAGAATCAAAAGGCAAAGCCAACAGGGAAGTGCAGCCCTCTGAAGAGGACACATCTCATCTGAACATAGCACTTCAGACGCAGCTCACGAGCCCTGTTAAGCAATGGACATCTGAGCGCTTTGGCTTGTGCAAGAGCTGATTTGTATCAGCTCCCATCATACACCAGAGAGCCAGCATTTCACCCTGAGAGCCCATTCCTCTGGGTCTGCTGGGACAGGACAGGTGCTGTTGACTAGTTGGTGTTTTATAGTCCCTGCACCCCCATCTCAGGCTCCTCTCCCCAGCCCAACCAGTTGACTATCCTGGAAGAACCCAGCTAAGCCCGAAACACTTTGGGAGAGGCAGGCAAATAACACAGACACAGCCTGGGATACTACACTGCTGGAGTCCGAGGGGGTGACACAGTGAATCACTCAGCATCCAACACCAAGCTGGCTGCTGTCACAAAGGCTGATTCCACATAGCTGGAACAGCACCCTGGGTGCCAGGCAATGTTAGGAGAGGGCTCCCAGCACATGGACTTACATGCTGGTGAGCCCTGCAAGCCCTCTGAATTGTCTGAAAGGGACCTTGCAGCTTCCAAAGTGGTGTAGGCATCTGGATGAGGAAAGCCAGAGGTATGTCCAGGAAGGCTGTGGCAGCAGTGCAATGACAAGGGCAAAGAGAAAGAAGGATAGGAGATTTCATCCTTTCCAAGGCCAATATGAGGCATGGGTCTGCACCCAGGGTGGTGGGACCCTGAAGCAGAGCAGCATGCGTGGGTGTCCTCAGCACAGGTGTAGGGAGATTGGCACAATTAAAGGAAGAAGAAATGAAGTCCTTCAGAGAAATGGTTCATTCGACTCATTTCAGCCACTGCTGGTGGAGATGAATGACTCTCAAGGCTGTTCTTTTCCCAAGGCAGGCATTCAGTCTCACACTGCCCTGCTGCCCTGTTCCCTTGCCCACTCCACACAAAGGCACTGTGAGGTCAGGGTGGAGGAAGGCACAGGGCATCCAACCCATCCTCCCTCCTCCTGCAGCACCAGATTCACAGGCACTGCCACCAAACCTGTGAAAAACACTGCCCACACCAGTCCCAGCCACATCCCTGATGCTCATGCAGTCAGTGGTGTCATTTAAATATCCTGGGCAGGACAGATTCTGATTGCTTTTATTATCAAGATACTCTGCCCCTCTGATTTCAAGAGACCTCCTTCAGGTTTGTGCCAATGTTGCTGGAAGAAGAGCTTAATCCACAGTCTGTATTGCGACTCTGGAATATGCTCGGCGTTCCTGTATTCCTCCAGTGTACACACACCCACCTAAACGCTAATGTCACCCAGAGGCCGGTATGTGCAGCGCATTGCAAAGAGGAAGCAGCCTGTGTGGAAAAGTCTGCCGCTTACTTTCATCAAGCAGCGGATAATGAACTGTTTTTGCAGCCTCCCAGCGACTTCCCAGGGTTTTTTTTGCAACCAAGGAGCCAGTCATTTTCCAGTGGGAAAGGGTCAGCCCCAGAGCAATTCCACTTTCACATATAAATAGCTGTTTTTTGGTTTATTGCTATTTGTCCTTGGGATCCTAAACACGGGTATCAAGAGCAGCAGGTGAGAGGGGGTGTCTGCTCTCTGGGTTACTACTTTCCCAAACATTGTTCAGACTCACAGTGCATGTCACAATGATGAAACATGAGACTTTTACAATCTCTTAGCTTTTAAAGGGAATAATACAAAGGGAAACCCTGGAGCATGAACACTGAAACCAGACTCCCTATCCAGAAGTCAGTCAAGGAGCCCATGTCCCTCATCAAACATCCCAGTGAACCCAAGGATGTGAGTGGGAATGGAAATAACCTGCAAAACAGTGAGAATGGTTTGCTCTGCATCATGATACATACCAAAAGAAACCTAATATATCAAAGGATGAGATCCCATTGGGGCAGGGCCAAATGACCTGGGAGAAGGGTCTGAGGGACAGAAATAGCAAGAAGCAATAGTCAAACTCAGAGAAGTCTGAGCTTCATTTTTGGAAATGGGCTGAGCCAGTGCCCTTCCTTTTCTCCCTCTGAAAAACAGATGTTTTCACAGGAAGGAAATGTTGATTTCTGGCCCATTTTAGCATCTCTTCGTTCAAACATGCTGCTGTT
>JAWWES010000094.1:62743722-62767340 GCA_035583135.1 Lophotriccus pileatus
ATCCCACATTACACACAGAAACAGTAGCAGGTGAGGCTCAGAAATTCCTTCTTATAACCCCTCACCACACTACAGGTAGCCCCCTTTTGCCTGGCCTGAACTGCAGTGTTTTGCTTCCAGTTGTTCTCTTTCTGGTGAAAATGTTCTGGTTTTCAATCAGAAATATTTTGCTGGAGAAATGGAGGGTCCAATTTTCAATGTAAACTTGCTGGTATTTTTCATGAGGGCTAAAGCTGGTGCACGTGTGGAGAGATCCCCAGGGCAGTCACTGAGAAAAAATCCCACCCTCTCGATTGTATTTGCTGCCAGGACAATAGGGGTTAGAGAACAGTCCATGAAGCATGGCCTGTTTTGGTCACTGGATTATTTGATGCTAATGAGTTAATTTGTTCCATGCTTAAAGCCTTGTCTGTAAAACCAAGTTAATGCAAGGAATAAAATTCACTTAGAAAAGGAGATCTGCAGCCACAGCTTAGTAAAAGACCTGGCAAGTAGTGTGGCAGAATGAGCATGGTGCTGCCTGGGCATCTACTCAGTGCAAATGCAAATAAGATCATAGTAATTAGTGAATCATAAAGAGATGAATATCAGTCAATTAAATAAGTAGTTTGAGGCATGCTGGTTGAAATGAGGTCTGTGTTGTGACTGTGAATCACAGGCTGCTCAGGAGCTGGGTGTCTGGCTGCAAAGAGACACCCAGGCATGGTTGCTGCCCTGATTTTCTATTCCTGGTGTTGTGCCCTCAGTTTTGTGAGCCAGATTAGCCCCACTTCTGCTGAGAGGAAGCTCAGGTTTGAAATGGAAACCTGCTCTGGTGCTGGTGTAGGACTGAGATCATGGAGAAGAAATGATAAAGATTTGATGCTGCTTAGGATAGGCTCCCTGCATTTCAGGAGGTGTTTGATGCAGCTCAAAAGTCTGATTTTTCCAGCATTTCACCTCATCTTGTTAGAGCTTCCAGGTGTGCTAAAGACCATCCTGTCATTTCAAGATTGCACCACACCTGCTGCATTGCTGAGTGCTGGGAGGAGACGAGCAGAGCTGAAATGGGCAGGCAGAAGAGAAATTCCAGCACCATTCAAGCTTTTCATACATTTTTACCACATGGACATGCGACACCACGTTGGATCAGAGCACTGCAGCTCTGGCTCTCAGCCTTCCCTCTGTCCCATGCCAGGCTCTGGCCAAGCACTGTCCTCCCTGCAAGGGAGGAAAAAAAGTTGCCCAACGTCATGGAAGGAGCCAACATTGAGGCTAGTTCAGGACTATTAACACATCCTTTAATTAGTTCTTTGTGCATGTGCCCAAGAGGCTGCAAGTCCCCCTCCCCTAAGCAAGGAAGAAGCGAGGAGTTAACAATGGGGTGGTGAGGCCAGCACTTCATGCTCAGTGTTGTCACTTCCCCTTCACACTGGCAGGCTCCCTGCCTTTGGGCTCAGCCTGGTGATGGGGGCACAGACTGCCTGCAGGGTTAGCAACGCCTGTAATTAGCAGTTAATGCATTTGACTCCCTGGGCTTGATTATTTCAGTGTGATTAACGGGACCTGGAGGATGCTAATGCAGACACAACATCAGCTGTTCCCTGCCTGCTCTAAGCAGTGGGTAGCAAGGCAGGACCGACAGTGTTGTCTCTTCTCCATTTTGTGGAGGTTGTGATGCCGGGAGCGACCACGGGCAGCCAGGAACCCCATGGACCTGCCCTGAGCTGAGCCCAGCACAGCCCAGCCGGGCAAGGGGCTAACTGCTTCTCTAGAACAGCTGAGGAGAGCTCCTACCTCCTCCTGGTGGCTGATTCCTGTGCTGTGCTGCCCATATCAATTGGGAAATGTCCCCTGATGTCTTACCTAAACTTTCCCTGCTGAGTGCCTGCAATTGGTTTTGTCTGTGCCCAGCAGAGGTGATCTCTGCTTATTCCAGTCCACTTCACAGCTCCCTTTTATGCAGCTGGACACCTTTCTCCTCTGCCCTCTGCCTTCTCCTGCTCTGAATTAAGCTGTCTTTATTTTTGCAAGTCTTGCTCCAGCCATGAATCCAAAAAAAAACTTCTGCAAGGTCCTGCTTGATGCGCAGAGCCATAACAGAAAATGTGGCAGGAGGGAGATGAGAGGATGATTTCCAGCTGGTACCACCTCTCCATCTCTGCAGGAGATGTTCCCTACATGCTGGTGCAGAGCAGAGAGGATGCCAGGACACTTGAGAGCGGAGACTAACTTCTGGCACCCTCTCCTTTGCAGTAAAATGCTCAGAGTTCAGCAGCTGTTCCAGAGCCATCCTGAAATGTTAGGACTGTCATTAGCATGATTGAAACTGTAATTAAATTACATTGAGTGACCAGTAGACCTGGTCAGCATGCTGCAGGAGGCACCTGGTGATATATAAAGAGCTTTAAGCTTCTTCTGAAGAAGCAAATCTTTTTCTTTCTCTCTACATATATCTGGCCCCAGGAGGACGTTTGAGTAGACTGAACTTTCAATCCTGTATGCGTTTGCTTCCACTCAGAGCTTCCCAGAGCTGAGCAAACTGTGTCTGGTTGGGTAATGGCTGCATTTTTCATGTTGGATTCCTGTTTTTGTCTGTGGAGATGGCTTATCTCCTATCTAAGGATGTTAAAATCACAACAGCACACTAACATCCCTGTGGGGGTCTCTAATGTATCCTGTCTGGGTCCCACCATTGCTCCCAGACCCAATGTGTTGGTGATGACTTAAAATGCAGGTGAAAAGCAAATTCACAACATTTGGCTCAAAGCTTTGGTCTCACTCCTGTGTGGCTCCTCAAACTTCTCATGAGGAAATGTAGGTCAGTATTTTTCCATCCTGTTGTCCTGTTTGAGGGACAGCTTCTGGGGCCCACAGGAGGAACCAAGGCAACAGTCAGTGGGCTTTAATGCACCAGAAGTCTGCACCTCTGCTTGGAAATCCGTTAGAAAACGTGTAAAGATCCCCAAACTAAATTGGTTTGAAATGTGTTTTTTCAGGCTGTGTGGGAAATAAATGATTTGATCTGGCCAGGCTGGTGAACAGCAGCAGCAGGACGTGAGCCGCAAGCTTAGAGGGAAAAAACCTTGGAGGGGGCTTCCAGCAGATGTGGCATTCCCAGGGGTACCCAGGCCCTGGCTGTCCTGCTGTCCCGTCTCCTCTGCCCAGCACCTCCTACACACAGTGAGATGCTGGAAATGGTGGAGCCATGAAAGCTGCCCCAGCTACAGAACAGCTGGATGTGGGCAGCACCCCTGGCAGTGCAGGGGAGTGTTTCCTCCCACGGGACAGAGGCTGTGTTGGGAAACACTCCCCTGCACTGGCGGTACCCACCAGTGTGCTGTACCACCGCAGCCCTGGCTCACCTGCTCAACACCCTGCCGTGGTGCACGTGAACACCCACGGACTCCAGCCAGGATGATCCAAAATGAAATTTGGCTTCAACCAAATTCCTCCACTGGCATGGACTGAGCCAGCACCAGCAGTGGCACAGATGAGAGGTGGGCTCTTAAATGGGCTAATAAGACCCCCAGAGAGGCAGACCTCTGCTTCCACGAGCTGGTTATCTATGTGATGTCCCCAGGCCAGACCAGAAGACGTCTGGCTGGAGAGCCATGAACACCCCTGACCTGTGAGGAGGAGTAAAAGCCCGCAACACCACATCCCCCGTCTGCCCCCATACAGAGCATTTCGGTGCAGAACATCTCCAATACATCACCATCCATTTTTCACTCCTTGAAACTGCACTAGGTGTTTCCAAAATCTGCAGCTTAGAGGCACATCCCTGTCACAAAAGCTTTAATGATGCTCTGCTTAGGGGTTGACACTTTGAAGGTACGTGGCCAGAGTCTACATCTTTCAGTGGCAGGCACTGTAATTTGACAAGCTGCCATACCTAATTGCTAATTAATTAAGATTTTTGCATATGCAGTATAAATCAGCTGGCTGCAGCTGCTGACAGGACCCAGATAGCTGACAAACATCCCTGGTGCACCACAAAAACATCTTGGTTCCTCTGCTCAGTCAGGTGAAGCTATTTTAATTCAGCCATTGGCAGGAGGTATTTCAGAAGCACTGTGGAATACTGCAAATAAATAACGAATCTTAAAAATCCTAATCCATGGAAATATTTGAGATTTTAGGAACATTTCCTGTCCTGTAGTGAGACAAAAATTTGAGATCTTTCACCTTCTTACTGGTTTTAAGAAACTGGCAGTTTTAAGGAGGAAGGAAGGAAAGAAATGTAAATTGTTTTGATCATTTCCAGTAGTTTCATGCTGGTCTCAATTTACTTATTTGTTTGTCTAAATTTATTCCAATGTTGCGATGGGACTATTCAGATTCATCTGCAGCTCTCTGGTTTGGAAATACTTTGGCAGGCAGTTTCATTTTTAATAGCCATTGTTGCTTTTGCCCCCAGAAATATCTGAGCTGGGAAAGTTGTGTTTTTGTGACTGACTTTGCTCTGCAAATAGTTTTGGTTTTGCTGAAGCAGCATTCTGAGCAAATGCAACGTTTGAAACTCCAGATATATGGCGTGTAAGTGTATTTCTGTCTGTGAATACAGACATATTTTTATGTGTTTGCTCAATTGTGTTTATTTTAGGCAAGAAATTGAGGATTTAATATCAACGAGTCGCACAGAACAAGCTGAGAAGTTTCCATTTCGGATGCTATGGTCTGATGGTGCTGCTAACGTCCCACACCTTCACCACTGTGGCTTAGCCCTTCCTCTGGCTTGGCCTGGGAGGTGCTGGAGGCCCTGAACACCCAAAGGGCTCAGAAGGAGCCCATTTTCCCAGATGCCCTGGTCACTTCACCCAGACCATGTGCTGTCACAGCCAGCATGGGACTCCTGGAGAACTAGCTACTTGGTTGGTCAAACAAACCCTGCAAAACAGATGAAGAAAGGGAGCTGTACCTGACACAGAGCAGCATCTGAGCAAACCCAGAGGGTGGTCAGGCACTGGAACAGGCTCCCCAGGAAAGTGGTCATGGCACCAAGTCTGACAGAGTTCAAGGAGCATGTGGACAATGCTCTCAGGCATGTGGTGTGATTCTTGGTGTTGTCCTGTGCAGGGCCAGGAGCTGGAATTTAATAACCCTTGGGGGTCCTTTCCAACTCAGGATATTCTATGATTCTAAGTCCATCTAGAGATGTTCTCAACCTGCTTGGGTGCGTGGGAGATGGCCTGTGGCTACAGAAAGCGTGGTCCCATCTGCGTGGTTTGTGATGTCACATTAAGCCTGGTGGTCTTTTGCCTGACCATTCTGTGAAGCCTAAGCCTAAATCCAGTTTGATTTCCGGGCCAGCCATGCTTTTTGAGAGCTCTGAATTTTACCTTCTTCAGCAAGAAAACCCCCAAGCTGACATGCACTTAAAAACGTGCTTTTGTCTGGGTGGCTGCCTCTGCCCAGAAAGCAGGTTGCTGCAGCTCAGGAGGGGGTACTCAGTGACCAGCATAAGCCATTCCTGGGCTCAGTGAGCACAGAGGGAGTAGCTGGAGGGATTTGAAGCCCCAGCTGAGGGGTTCAAAATCATGATGGATTTAGAAAATGCAGATGAGAGCCAAGGCTGGGGTCTTTCCTATGGCCTCCTCAGGGTGTTTGGTGAGGTTGGGTCCTGTTGTCCACCTGGTTTTGCTCTTGTGCTACAGGACTAAATTAGCTAAAACTCCTCAAAACCGAACCTGGCTGCCGGTGGGGTGACACACAGGCTCAACACACAACTGCTGGCCAAAAAACTTCCTGAGAGTTGAGTGTAGAGCACCTCAAGACTTTTAAGGTGCTAAGGCAGAAATTTATCTGGACACTGACCTGCCCACAAAAGCCACTGTGGAGCTAGAAGTGAGCTGGAGAAGGGAGGGAAGGACCACTGTGTACAGACAAAAGACTGTGTGATGGCTGGGGCTGGGGTTTGACCTCTCCAGCCATCCTGGGTTGCAGTCAGTCCTGGCGACAAAGTCCAAGCAGGAGAGGTTTTCCTCCTTTGCGACCCCACAAGCATTTCTGTGATGCCCAGCCTGCTGTCTCTAAGCCTGCATGGCTGAGAGACAAATACACCTCTGAATAAAATAAAAGCTTCTTTTTTTTTTTTTTCCTATCATGTTCCATTTCTAGCCTACAAAGTGAAAAAAAAAAAAGTACCTTTTTTTCTGGGAATTTTCTGACCGACTCCAGCTGCCTCGTGCGTTTGGCTGCAGCCAGCAACGGGCTTAGAAATACCAGGTTTAATTAAAACAATCTTTTATGTTCTGATGCAAGCCTTATTTCCTCTACCTGGTGAGAAATGGCCCTTGCCTCCATCAGCAATTGAAGTCTGAGATTGCTGTGCTGAGCAGAACGGTGGCCACTTTCTGTTAATTAAAGCTCAGCTCGGGGCGCTCCTGCCCGGTTGCTCGGAAAGCGGCACCCGAAGTTTTTCTCCAGCTTTGCAGGAGTGGCAAAGGGACATGGGCATTAACGGGATGCAGGAGGAAACCTGCTGGTTTCCATCCCATTGTAGCGATTTCCGAAACAAAACACATCTACTTTGCTGTTTTTTTGTGAGTTTTTTGTGGGTTTTTTTCCCTCTGAAAAGGGAGATTTTGCAGCTCTTTGGAGAGCCTGCGTGAAAGGGGTGGTGTCTCTAAGTGCACACCCTGACTTAGCATTATCAAGTTGCTTTGCCATTCCCACCAGGACTTCTCCCTGGCCAATTTCTGCTTTCCCACTCGATGCCAGAGGCTCCTCTCTCCTCACTGTGGTGTCTGGGAAGTGGTTCTCCTCTTGGGGTTTCTGTACTGGATAGAGTGCTGCATATGGGTGTATTTGTGGAAGCAGGGCATTTCCCAGTGTTTAGTATGAGGAGAGGAAGGTAAGAGTTTCTCCTGGCTGGCAGATGGCTCCAGCACACCAGCTCTAAACTAGAATTAGGGCTGAAATGATGGAATCACTAAAACCAGATTTACAATAGTGGAATAAAGTTACTGAAAGATGAGTACAACACTATACATTATTAAGACTGCTTAACAATAAAGATCCTCACTGCATCAGCACCTCGTTTAGCTGCTTTCTTCTTACATTAAGCTGTAATCTCTCTCTATTAATGTAAGACCCAGTTTCTTTCTATAAAATAACTATTTCTCTTCACCAGTCTCCAGCATGGGAAGATGAGGGTGGAAAGAGTCCTTTTGTCTGTACTGTCCCAGGTGAAAACGTCCTTGTCCTATTTTGTTTTCCAGGCATTCAGCAGGCCATGAAATGACAGGAGGGTTAACCTTGCTCTTGCTAAAAGTCTCCTGCACCGACCTCTACCAAATACCCCCAGGAAGGGATCCCTAGCTCTGGCTCACAGCCTGCTGAAAACCCCTGAAGACACCGCTTGTTAACATTTGTGATCAAGTTGTGGGGACAACTGAGGGCTTTTAAACATAACGTTGAATCACAGAATCACAGAATACACCAAGTTGGAAGGGACCCACAGGGATCACTGAGTCCAACTCCTGGCCCTGCACAGAACAATCCCCAAGAGTCACACCTTGTACCCCAGGGCATCATTCAAACGCTTCCTGACCTCTGTCCGCCTTGGTGCTGTGACCACTTCCCTGGGGAACCTGTTCCAGGCTCCTGACCAACCACCCTAATATCCAACCTAAGCCTCCCCTGACATAACTTCAGGCCATTCCCTTTCGTTCTGTCACTGGTCACTACAGAGATGAGATCAGTGTCTACCCCTCCTCTTGAAGTAGTCTACCAACAGCCTCAGGGAGCTTTAGCTGAGGAGAGACAGGGGTGCTCACACAGGCAAACCAGAAGGTCCAAGCTGTGGACACCTGGATGGGCATCCCCTGATGCCTTTGGCATTTGGGGCCAATTGCATAGGATTGGGGGAAAAAACTTCTCATTCCATCACAAAGTTTGGTGAGTGGGAGATTTGCCACCTTCGTGGTCAATTAAGTTCAAAAGATGCTCGTGCCAGGCATCTGTCAGTGTTGGCATGAGGGGCACACAGCTTGTCTTTTGGCAAAAGCACAGGTTTCTGGCCTCTGGCCTCTGGGCCTCGGGGTTCCATTTCCAGTTTCCAGCCCCAGATCAGGGACTCTGTGAAAGAGCGGTCAGAGGAGACGAGCCAGTGTCCTGTCCTGGGGCACTCCAAATCACCCATGCCCAGGCAGCAAGGACTGCCAGCACTGTAGCCAGTGCCAGCCACTGGGCAGCCTTGTGGAATGCTCCAGTGTCTCACTGAGACCAGAGTTCTCTCTCCCGACAGCCTCGTCTATTCTTACCACAGGCGTTCAGGCCATGCAAACCGCAGGAGAAGGGGCCAGGAGCTGGTTTCTGGAAACGTTTGCAACATGTGGGATGTCACTCCTCTCCAGTGTGAATGGAGAGAAGCTTTTCCAGCAGACAACAACAGCCCCTCCAGCAGGTTTAAATCAGCTGGACTTTCCCATGACTGAGGAGCCAACAGGATCCCACATAACACTCCCACCAGCTCTTCACAATTGCTTGCCACTGCTCTGTCAGACGTGGGTTTGGCAGCTTCAGCTCCATCTTCTTACGGTGTGACTCTTGGGGGTGGTTCTGTCCAGGGGTAAGGGTTGGACTCGATGATCCTTGTGGGTCCCTTCCAACTCAGCATGTTCTGTGATTCTCCGATTCTCCATCCCCCAGTGCCCATGCCCAGCTGTGGCTCTGCAAAGCTGCTGTCACGCAGTGTTGAAATCCCTGCTTCACCCTGAAAGGCACTGGGCTGCAGCTTTAGTCACTCCCTGTTGGGCCCCCACGTGATGCCATCCCACCTTTCTGCTCTCAAAGGAGGGGAGATAAACATGCAGGGCTGAGGTTTTTGGATGCTCTTGCTGGGGGAACATGGTGGGATGGCTAGACCCAAGATGCAGACTCAGGGAAGGTTGTCTAAGAATGTGTCTTGGGAAGCAAATCGGACAGTCTGTCCACTGTAGCAGCCACTTGCCTCACTGGATATTTCTTCCAGGGCAAAAAGATCCCCTTCCACTACTGGAGTACAGCATAGAGCAAAAGGAGAGCTTTAGCAGCAGGCATTAGCACTCAGTGCCCAGAAACACAATTTCATCCATGGGATCTTGCAAAGAAGAGACACTGGGAAGCTGTCTTCCTTGCTCCAGAGATGTAACAATTCTCAGATATCAGATGGGAGAGAAGGTTTGCAGATCACTGAGGGCAGTAGTGCCACCTTCAGAGTTCTGGGAATGATCTTCTTGCAAGGTCGTTCCATCTCATGAAGGCCCAGCTCCAGTGGTACCCTGGATGGGGCATCTGTCTACCCTCCTCTCTCTCAGAAGAACAGGAACATTCTCAAGGCTTCTGGACTTTGTCCCTGAAGAATTTAGACTCGTTCAGGCTGAGTTTGGGAAAAAGAGGCAGGAGCAATGCTTTGCTGCTGCAGAAAGGGAAAGGATTTCAGCAACGCTCTTTGCCATGTGCATGGGCAGGCAAGGATCACGTGGCAACCGTGTTACCACCACCACACAGTGACCTATCACTCCTTCAAACTTCCATAACTCACCTTTGGGCTGGATTTATTTCCTAATCAGTTTGGCCACGCCATTAACTACTCCTCATCTCTTCATGCTATGGCAACCCTGAGCTTTCTGAGTGTGTCAGAATCCATGGACACCTCCATGAAACATGGGGTAACTCAGGATACACCTCTGCTCCTCCACCTCTTCAGGGGTTAACAGAACCTTTTCCATATTCAAAATAGGCGTTCCTAAGCAGAACTTTTCCTACTAGATTTTTCCAAGCACAGCCCTGCTGGCATCACACGCATCCCATTCCCTGCAGCACCAAGGCAGCTCTGCATGCAGACCCTGCAGGGAGCCTCGAGCTGGCACTTCTCTAGCCAGCTCCATCTGTGTTAGGGAGAACTTGCAGCTGCATTCAGATGCTGTGACCCCCCAGATCTACCTCTGCAGGATCCCCTATTGGTCAGGTGTACCTTCAAAAGAGGCAATTGCATAGGCACCTCTAGCTCCAAATAAACCTGGGAGTTTTATGTTTGCATCCACGTTCACTGGAAAGTCTTTGAAGGGCTTCTCTATTCCTAAATATTCCTCAGAGGTCCCTTTGCCAAGCACAGGCCAGGTTTACCTTACTCAGTGAGCTGGAGCTGTTGTCAGAGTTGACACCGCTTAAGATTTACTCCATCCGGCGTGGAAGGAAAGACCAAACCCTCACATCTGAGTTAATGAAACAGTCTGAGGAGACAATAGTTCCTGGCGCTGCAAGAGCTTGCATTAGTGAGCTAGGGTTATGGAGAGCTCTGATCAATAAATATGTTGCCACGGCTTTTCGGAGCATCCATCACTTGTCAGGAAATGCATTTAGGCTAATACCTGCAGAGGGCATAAACCAGCCATAGGAATTAAAACCTGCCACATGCCAAATGGTAATGCACAATTTAATGATCACAGGATCTGATAAATAAGCAAAACTGCGAAATGAATAAATACACTCTGGCATCAACATCTGCAACCCAACCCGACCACATTGAGAGTCTCGAGATTAACCTGCAAGGTGCTCCTCTGGGCTCATCTGTTTGCAGCACATGGGCAGCAGAGGCAGCAGCCTGCAGCCCTTTCCCAGGAGAGCCCAAAGGACTTTCAGAAAAAGCATTTCTTGTCACCAGTGTGAGAAGGAAACTAGTAGGCTTTCTGTGCAGGGAAGGCTACAACGAAAGTCACAGCAACAAGCTCTTCACCATGGCTGTGCTGAGCAAAGCAAAATGGGGAGTGATTGAAACTGCAGCAAAGAAAGTTTAGGCTGGACACCAGAAAAGAAAGAGTAAGTGGATCATTCCTGACTGCCAGAGGTGAGAAGTGAGGGGGATTTTAGGAAGAGATGAGATGCAGGGAAGTCTAAGGGGAGCTGATCGTGGGACCAGAGGCTCTGAAGAGCCTCTCCAACTTATCTGCCTTCCCATCAGGTTCATCTTATGCTTCTCCCACCAGCACGGTCCACGGTTCTCACTGCATTACCTGGGAGCAGGTAGGACAAGGCAGAAGGAAAGGAACTAGCTGTGGCTGAGAAATAACCCCTTTAGAGAGCAGAATGAGAGAAAGACGCTGCTGAGAGCGCTTCTCCTGTCCTGCTCCAGTGCCTATCCAGGGGAGGGCTCAGAACAGGGAAGGGAGGATAAACAGCATGAAATTAAGAAAGGGAAATTTTCAGGTCTGTAGCAAGAAAAAAACTTCCTGACAAGAAGATTTATGAGACTGTGGAGAAGCTTCTCCCAAGGAAAGCCTGGGACACTTGAAACGAAATTAAACAGTGAATCCAGAGATGCAGACAGGAAAAATATTTGTGCTGCAGGAGAGTTGGACTAGAGGGAGCTGAGCAAGGAACTGCCCATTGCTAATGTATTCCTGATCCATTATGTTATCTATTCATGCTCTCCTACCACATCCATCATCTGACTCTCCCTGCTCCTTGAGAATGTGGAAGGTGGCCTCCATGGCCAGTATGGATCAGGGATCTTTAAACACCCTTTTCTCCCAGCTTGGTGAACAGCTAAATCTCCTTGGCAGCTTCAGGCAGCTCAAGCACAGCCCTGCAATTCCCATGAGAAAGCGTGGCATGTGCTGCTGACCCCCATGAGACGACCAGTAGAATTTCAGCATCACTTCAGCCAGAGCTGTTATGGTGCAAGGAGATGTTGGGTCCCTGAGACAGGAAGGACATCGACCTGTTGGACCAAGCCCAGAGGGGGCCACCGAGTTGCTCAGAGGGATGGAGCACCTCTCCTATAAGGAAGGAGGAGAAAATTGGGATAGGTCAGCCTGGAAAAGAGAAGGCTTCGAGGTGACCTAATTGCAGCCTTCAAGTACCTGAAAGGAACTTAGAGGAAAGATGGGGCAAGACACGTAGTGACAGGACAAGGAGGAATGGGTTAAAATTGAAAGAGAGTAGGTTTAAATTCAATAATAGGAAGAAATTATTTACTGTAAGGGTGGTGAGGCACTGAAACAAGTTTCCCAGGGAAGTTGTGAATGCCCCATCCCTGGAAGTGTTCAAGGCCAGGCTGGATGGAGCTCTGAAGAACCTGGTCTAGTTGAAGGTGCCCCTGTACACAGAAAGGAGTTTGGAACTAGATGGTTTTCAAGGTTCTCTTCCAGCCCAAACCATTCTATGATTCTATGAGCCCATGATTCTACAAGCCATGGGCAGCTGCACAGTCTTTTTAGGCAATCCCCAGATGACTGGGCCATAGTCAGTAAAGGATTTTAAAGACAAAGGACTATGGCAACACTGAAGCTTCACAGGGGACAGAAGAAAAGGGCTTTCAACCTTTTGGGTTGGGGGTTGGGCACCTGTTCCTCAAAACCATGCTGAAGGCACCAACCTCACTGCAAGCCACTGGTTAAACACTGAAGACTGTCGTGTGGTCTGGGCCATCTCTTTCATCTGAGACTCCCCATGTAAGGTTCTGTCCTGCAGCTGCCCTGGGCACAGCCTCGGGTGGACAGGGCCAGTACATTGATCAGAGATTTTTGCTGAGCATACCTCAGCTCGCTGCAGACCCACTCAAGCAGCCCACACCATGGTCTCCACAGCCAGCCTCTACTTCAAGCTCAGTCAGGGAAGTCCAAGCCCAAGAGGCAGAGTGGCGAATTCAAGTCCACATGAGTGTAGATGCTTGAGCCAAGCTCTTCATGTAGGGACAGTGCCATAGCAGGGGTTCAGCAGTTCAGGTTCTCTAATGGTGGTGCTACTGTAGGTAACAGCTCACGGCTAGACAGCTCCTGAGATGATTCAGGGGACCAGAAGGTCACAGGTTTGGTTTTGCTGCCCATCAAAGTGCGGAAGCTATTCCCTGAGCATCAGTCATCTGCACCCTTCATAACCCTCTGCTTCAGCACCCGAAGTCATAGGGTAGCACAAGAAGCCTGTTCATGCAGCTGATCCATCTGAAATGAACCTCATCTGAAATGAACCTGGTATGCTCCAAACCCCACAAAGTATTTTTTTTTAACCAGATCAGTGCCATTGCTTGGCTCACCATGCAGTTGCAAGAGCACTGGTGATGGAGGATGCAATGGAGTGTTTGACAGCAGGGCAATACCTGAAAACCCTCTGTCACTTTATGATGTTCTGCCTCTGCTTCCTACAGCCAGCATCCACATGG
This sequence comes from Lophotriccus pileatus, assembly GCA_035583135.1. NCBI lineage: Eukaryota > Metazoa > Chordata > Aves > Passeriformes > Tyrannidae > Lophotriccus > Lophotriccus pileatus. Next base: position 62,756,849 of record JAWWES010000094.1, read on the forward strand.
TCTTTCAGGGGATCTGTGCCTCTTCACTGCCCCTGTAGGACACTCTAAGGAACACAAGCTCACTTTTCCCAGAGAGCCCATGAAAACTAGTGTAGAAAAAAAACCGGAAGAAATACCTCAACCCCCACTCACAACATGTTTGAGCTGGGTTCTGTTAGCCAGACTCACTATTAGTCTTTGTCGACTTGCTTGCCCTCCCTCACAGAGCACATGCCTTGTCTTGTGAACACCCTCCACATATACTTTGCAATGTAACCTCCAGTTCTCGCAGCAGCCTCTCCCTGATCTGATTATATCACCAGCAGTTTACTCTCTGATTAGCCCTCCTGCTGCAATCCCCAGGACAACCCTATTGTAAAGTTGTGGGTAGTTAACTGCTCTCCTGCCTGATTCTCCATTAGGGTGCCAGTCTGCTCCATAACCATCCCTACTCGGCCTGGAGAACAGACAGGGCAGAAGCATGCTCTACTAAGGGGCAGTGCCATTAGGATGACAGGCTGCACTCAGATTTCCAGGGGAGATTTGCCTTTTCCCATCCAGCTTCACCTAAAATTTGTTTTTGACTGCTGGGAGTGTCTATCTACCTGAGAAATCAGGATGTTCACCCCTTGGCGTCACTTGCTGATGGGTGAGCTACAAAGATTGCAGCCCCCGTGCATGGCTCTCTGCCAATTCCCCTTCCAGACTGTTCCACCTATATGGAATAATTTGTGAAAGCCTCTTCTGACACCATGTAATCAGGCAGTGATATGTAAGAGGGAGCTCTCATCCCTATCTTCTGTGTCATGACAGGTGAGGAATTAGGAAAAATTATAACCCAGCACAGATTCAAATAAGAAAATTGCACCCTGTCTTTCCAGAACCCTCATCACTGCAAACACAGGAGTGCCGCCTCCCCTCCCAGTCTCAGACTGAAACAACGGAAGGGAAATGGGTCTGCAAACACCTTCCCCAGCACAGCTCCAAGGCATGTATACCTTCCACAAGACAAAAACTGGGAACTGAGCTTGTATGTGCCAAAAGCACAGCCATCCCTGATGCGTAACAATGGGATGGGAGGGGAGCAGTCCCAACTCCCCATGAAGCCTGTGGAGCATGGGATGGAAGTGGTCATTGTGCTGATGTGCCCTCCATCATGCCCATGCCTCTAGGGGTGTGTGATGGTGTGTGCACCCTCTCACCATACAATCCCGGCGTCCCAGCAGCAAAGGAATGAACAGATCTAGAGATATTAACGTTGCACACAAATGCAGAACAGATGTTCCAGCAATCACCAAAAAAAACAAAAAAAAAAACAAAAAAAAAAAAAACAAAAACACCCAGCATTAAGAAATAGATAGAGGAATCCTGTTCCTTTTTCCGTTGTTTTTTTTCTTTTTCCCTGGAAAGTGCTGTCATAACCCTGAAGGCCATGCCAGTGGCTTCCTGCAATGTCTCAGCATGGAATGGGTGAAAGATTCAGGATGCACCAACCCCCTTTTGGGATCAGTTATCCAAAAACTGGACTCTTTTGTTTGACATCTGCTGCAAGAGAAACCAATGCAAGGAAAGGAGGAGTTCTTCTGTTTCACCATCTTGCAGTAATTCAGGATAATCAAAGGGGAAAAAAACATAAAACTACCCCAAAACCCGAAGGAGCAGGGGAAGAGAGAACAACTCGCAAGAAGAAAAAGAACCAGCCGTTCCTAAACACAGCAAGGTAGTGCAGCCAAACCAAACAGTAATGATTCATTGACCTGTCTTCACCCTTCGTTTTTCCTATAATGAGCAAAGAAACCACAGAAATGTGGAGCTGAGGTTTCTCTCCACTCCCAAGGAATGAGGAGGAGGATCTACAAGACTCCACTACCCTTTGACGGGTTTCATCATGGCCTAGCTCCTGTGTGCTCAGTTCAGCCCCACCACCACCCTCCTTTTCCATCTCATCTCATCAGAATTCATGCATCCTCCTTGTTGGCTTGGGCTTGCTTTCCACTGCCAACTGCACTGGGGAGGTGGAAACAGGTACTGCAGCCAGGTCTCTGCTCCTGCCTTTGGTGGGGCCAGCTGGACAACAAATACATGTGCTCCCCAGCCAGCTCCACTCACAGCTCAGCCTGATGTCACTGAGGCCAGCAGGAGCCATCTCCTTGCCAGGCTTGAGCAGGGTTGGCTTGGGAGCAGATGCACACCCCATTTGGATGTCCCAGCTGCACAGCACCCTCCATCTGAAAGCCAAAGAGGCACAGCTGGAGGGCCCCAGGGAGGGAGGAGGCTGAAGACCGTGGCTCCGCTGGCTTTTGAACATGACAGAGAGACCATAAAAACCATGGAGAGACTTGTCCTAGGCAAACATCTGCAAAAGCTCACTCTTCTTGCCCCATCCCAAAGACTGAGGAGCCCTCATGCTCCCTGCCTGCGCACTGTCACTTCCTGAGCTGCACTGCATAAAAGCCTGCTGAGTTGTGCTGAACAGCTTGAAGAGGTGGCACAGAAAAGTAGGGATGACTTCACTGTCAACCCTTCTGTAACAAGTGTTGCCGTGGGGTTTTAATTTTTTAATTTTTTAATTTTTTAAATTTTTGTAACTTTTAGAAGTAGTTATACAGTAAATGTGAATTTAATGTAGTAAAAATCCCTTACCCTTTGACACAACTTTTACATAGCAAACCCTGTTACCTATTCCCATATCAAATTTCAGTAGCCTGTTTAGTCTCATTTTCAAGGTAGAACACCCTAAAATCTGTGTAAGAAGATATGATTCTGGGGCACAACGACCTCTAAGTCCAGGGCTCTGGAAGGTCTCCAAGAACACCACGTCACCCGAACAAGAAGAAGATGAGGAAGAAGGGGTCCCAAAACGGCCACAGACCCAATTCCAGAAGGGGTGTCAGGGGGCAGGACAGGGATTGGGTGAAAATCATGATAGAAATGGGAAACACCTGTATTCAGCAGCGCATGGTGGGCATATTCCTGGAAGTCTGGGGACTCAATTAAAGCCTTTTCTTATCCTTACCTTACTTCCTACTAAATTTGGCCTGGAGTCTTTTTCTCTCCACAGCCCTTTTAGGCAATGCAAGGAAGAGTGGAGATCAACAGTATCTTCATCCTCACCTCCTGGGCTCCATCACAGCCTTGTATTCCCAGATGAGCACTCTCAGTCACCATGGTGATCACCTATGGCCGAGGGCTTTCAGGAGAGGAGTGTCCCTAAAGAGTTTGGGATATTGCCTTCCTCATTCACCAGATGGAGCTGGCAAGGGCTGATCACCACATCCCTCCACTGTAACCTGCAGAGAAAGGATGGTTCAGTCTCTCTGAGTCCATGCTCACTCCCTGATTTGCTGTGAGAATTGAGGGGCTCAGAGCCCTCTTTGAAGCCATGAATTGCTTCTCTCTTCCTCCTAGAGGTGCTGGTAGCCCTTCAGGGTTTACCAGAAGGTGGGCAGGTCAGAGCCAAGTCAAAGCCCAGGAGGTCCCAAGCCAGATGTTCAATCCTGGGACAGGAAGATCCATTTCCCAACACCATTTTATCTCAAGGGAGCCGACCAAATCCCACAACTGGACACGGCAACTGGACAGCAGAAAGCTCCTCTCCACAGAGGCATGTCAGGATACAACTATTATCTGTGTGTGTTATCAAGGCAGGTTTAATCTCAGCCTCCATCCTTTCTTCAAATATCTGCTGCGTGTCAGCAGATACCCGTTCTGAGCTGGCCTTGCTACCCGTTCATTCAGCAGTCTGGGCCAGACATTGCTTGAGTCTCACGGGGACTGGTCCTGCCAACTGGCTAACCATGTCCTCTCTTGTTCACAGCAGCGTTCCAGTCACTGTGGTCCTTCAGGGATATGTGAAAAAAATTCAATCAAATCCAGCAGCTCAATAACACTTTGCCTTGGACTTCTGCAGATGAGCAGCAGGGACCAGGGGGAGCAGTAAGTGTTGCAGGAGAGCTGAAACAGAGTATTCCTCCCGGTTATATTTCATTTTCATGCTGTCTCTGCAGCTTCTCATTCAAGTCAGGGAGAAAAGAGACAAATCACTGAGGACAAGCTGCTTTACAAGGCTTTCTATTCCCATTTTGTGGCCCCTGGGGGTTCTTCCTGCACTGCCCCCAAACCTCCTGGTGAACGACTTGACGTTTGCAAAGGTTGCTCGCCTCCTCCATGTGGAAATGCAACTGTTTGTTCAGCCTCTCAGGGGTCTGGTTATCTTATTAGATTTGTAAGAGCATTTAACAGGTTGCTTAGCCACACACCCTTGACATATCTCAGGCAGCATCTTTCAAAAGTACCATCAGCATCATGCTGGGCTCAAGCTAATTATCCCCATCTCCCAGCAGGACAGTTGGCTCAGTCCAGCAGAGTGCTGACCCAGCCACACTTCTGCCTCCATGTATGTACCTGTGTCAGCCTGTCTCAAAGCCTGGGCAGGCACCAGCTGCGCATTCCTGCTTCCCTCCCCTCCTCAGTTCCTTGCTGTTCCCAGATGGGGGGGCTAGCAAAACACCTGCTGTGGAGATGGGCACCAGTCCAGACCAAAACTTCATATCTCCTGGCATAGAGGCTGTAATCTCTGGGAATAGCCCTGAAAAACATCCCAGGCTTTCAAGGGTATTCTTGGTGTCTCCTCTCTGCCTAGGACAGAAGTGGCATGTCAAAGAGCTCACAACTTCCCTGTATGGCAAGTCCCATCCCATAGGCTTCCCATGGGCTATCACAAAAGTTTTCCTTCCTCTCTTTCCTCCTTTATCCCCAACTTGGTGCTACCTAACCTTTCCTTAGCATCACCCGCTGGAGTACTTGCTTATTCCTCATGAGGCTGATTTTTGGTCTGCAAAAGCCACCTTCTCCTACTTGATAGGTTTCATGAAAATTCTGCCAGACCTCCTCATCGCTTCCATGCTGAGGGCCATGTCCCCTTAGCATCTCCCCTGCCCTGTCACTCCTCCTGTTTGAACAGACCAGAGGATGGCAGAGTAGTCTTAATAAAATTAGGCATGATTTTCCAAGAGGACACCAAGTTCCAGGGGCCATTGGCAGGCTGGGCTCCACACCTTCTCTCTCCACAGGGTCAAGGCCAGCACAGAGCCCCGGCAGGGCCCTCACAGGAGCTGAGGAAAGGGAGAATCTGGGCAACATGACAACCATGTGGGATGGGGCCTGGTCGCCCCTGAAGCACAAATGTCCCTGGTGCAAACCACGAGTCATTGCGCCCTTGTTAGCAAGATCCAGCTCGTTGCACCTGCTGTGTAATTCACAATCGCTTAACAAAGCTGCTGATGTCAAATTAGCCAAACATCAGTAAGCAGGGAATGTGGTCGTCACATTCATCCTGTTAACTGGTAGCTAATTATCTCATTGTGCCTCCCATGTACTAATTGCAAACTAACTCTTTCCTATAACTCTACCAGTACCATTTGAGCTTTAGGAAGGCTCAAGGCAGCAGATGCATTTCTCCAGTGCTTTTCACACTTCTGTACCTACCCTAGGAGTTCCAATTGCAGTATTGAGGAGTTGCCCCCCCCCTTCCCTCCCGTTAACAGCACTAGGAGAGCAGCTTGCTGCACTGGTACCATGGTTCTTTTGCCCTCTCAGCTCCCTCAGAGGGTTATGGGATGCTGCCAGAGTCCCTTTGAAGGATAGAAGAGCATGATGCAAAGCCAGGCTCCAGGTGCTGGTGGCAGAGCTAAGGAGGTCCGGGCTACAAGCAGCTGCCAAGTAGTTGGTGCAGGCAGCAAGAATGTCCTTGCCCCATGGGTTGCAGGTAACTGTGGTTACAGGGAAGGACAAGGCATCTCAGCACCCCGTCCTATACAGAGTTTCTTATCACAGAATCCTAGAAAGACTTGGGTTGGAGAGGACCTTACAGATCATCTAATTCCAATTCCCCTGCCAAGGGCAGGGACACCTTCCACTCCACCAGGTTGCTAAAAGCCCAGTCCAACCTGGCCTTAAACATTGACAGGGATGGGGCATCCACAGCTTCTCTGGGCCACCTGTTCAAGTGCTTCAACAGCCTCACAGCAGCCTGGGAATACAGGGCTGGGAACGCATCACGGAGTGGAGGAATAGCTGCTTTCTGAGTCTGGGACCTGCTGGAAGGGAAACCTCAGAGATGTTTCACCCAGCTGCACATGCTGTGTCCAACACTGAGGACAAAGCAAGGTGAACACTGCCAGAGACGTGCAACTTGCCTCTAGGACATTCCAAAATGAGCTCCATGCAAGGCAGCAGGGTCCCACAGGATGGGGCAATGCCCCTCAGCCTGATTTTTCTGCCTCAACTTGCCCTCCCCACTGCCTTGTGGTGCCCATATTGTGTCTGATGACTGATTGACGCTCCTGGGCCCCCAAATTTTGGAATGGCTGTTTTCCCATCTGGACCAAGGGTGAGGGTCTCTCCAGGGTGTGCAAATGGTGACACGCTGGAAGGAAGAAGCTCTGAGAGGCAGGAGGGGAAGGACTCCTGAAAGCACCAGCGATAATGAAGTGGGCTTCCTGCCAGACTCTCCAGATGTTTAATTAATACTGTAAGACCCCTGCTCATGTGGCTGGTCCCAGTGCAAAAGTCTCCCCAGCTCAGCCTCATCTTGCCTGTGTGATGGGATGGAGGCAGCTGGAGAGCTGCCGGGCTTGGAGCTCTGCCCACTGGCCTTTCTTCTCTTGCCTGATTTGGGTAACCAGTATCTCTGCCTGCTGGGGAGCAGTGGGACACAAACCTTGACATTCAGGCCCAAAGGGAGCTGCAGCAGAGATGTGCCCAGTCTTAGCGAGACTGCTATCCCAGCCCTGCTCACTGCACTTGGCCTGGTTTCCGAAGGAGCCATGAGGACTAAGAGCACGTAGGAAACATCCCTGTAGGGCAAACCAACACAATCTGGTAAAATCCTGCCAGCCATGGTGCAGCTTGCCATGAAAACATCTTACCTTTCTACTCTGTGTCTGCTGCAAGCATACAAGAGCACAATAGTGTTGGGGGAAAACTCCTGGCACAACATGGCCAGTCATGGGGGACTTCCCAAGGCAGGAAAACAGGCTCAAATATTGCAAGCTGCAAAAGTCACTAAAGAAAACTTGGCCACTGCACAAACAAAGATTGATAACAAGAAAATTAAAAGTAGGCCCAAGACACATTTCCTCCTCAGCTACCCAGCCATTTTTGATGGCTGGAGAGCCATTTCCCTCCAAAATGACCACAGAAAGAGATCTCATGGAACCAGGTGGATACAAAAGTCCTTTCCTGACAGAGCAGACATTGCAAGGCAGACAAGGGGTGTCTGCTGCTCTCTGCTGCAGTGCAAGACCTGTAAACTCTCACACCTATGGGTCCAAAAAGAAGAGAAATAGGCCTCTCTTGAGGGAGAAGGGGTGGAAAGAGGTGAGGAATGACAGAATCACAGAATAATTTAGGCCAGAAAAGACCTCCAAGATCATTCAGTCCAACCTTTGACCAGTCATGACCTTATCAACTAGACCTCAGCACTAAGTGCCACATCCAGTCATTTCTTGAACACCTCCAGGGACAGTGACCTCACCACCTCCCTGGGCAGTCCATTCCAGAGCTTGACAACCCTTTCCATGAGGAAATCCAAGGGAACAACACTGCTGACAATTCATGGATTAAGAACAGCTCCAGGATTTCTTCTTACTGCAGCTCTTGGAGACCTTTGAAACCAAATAAGAGTTTCCAGGCCATTTCGCTGTGTGATGCTGACATGATTTTTTTGATGCTAGGGAGGATTTTACACAGAGCACTTGGTCCCTGGGCCCACAAAAGGAGCCAGTAACACTTTGCTCTGTCCTCCGAACCAAGTGTCCAAAACCCACACGTAAGGTGACTATCACATACATGCAGGGATGGCAAAAGTCCACCCTGTCAGTGTTTCCTTGAGAAAAGGGAATGACATTACAAAGAGGATAGCCATAAAAAAGAAACTAAATGAGATAAAGAGCCAAAGAGATGTACCATGTGCAGGCAGCACAGGAACTGGTTAAAGATGCCCTTTCAGAGGCTCAGCACAAGCACATCCCTCCTCACAGAAAAAGACCTTTGAAAGGCCAGCTGGTTAAAAACTGCAAGGCACAAGAGGAAAGGGGACAGTCTTCACATACTGAAAGCTTGTCCAACTAAGGAATTTAGAAAGAACACAGCCTCTGGCAGGTTAAACGTAAATGCACAGTAAGACAGTGAGAAAACAACATGAAGATCAATTTGCTGTGACCATAAAAATGAATGGTCCATCTTTCAGACACAGAAGCAGCAGAGTCTGCAGGACCATGAGCTCACAGAATACAGTATGGGTCAGGTTGGAAGGGATCACAGAGGGCCATCTGGTCCAACCTCCCTGCTCAAGCAGGGTCTCCTAGAGCACATTGCACGGAATTGCATGAAACAATTCTGAAATATCTGCAGTGAGGGAGACTCCATACCCTCTCTGGGCAATCTGTTCCAGTGTTCCACCACCTGCATAGTAAAAAAGTTCTTCCTCATGTTCTGGTAGAACCTCCTGTGCATCAATTCCTGCCCATTGCCTCTTGTCTTGTTGCTCAGAACCACCAAGCAGAGCCCAGCTCTGTCCTCTGACATCCTGCCTTCAAATACTTATAGGTGTCAATGAGGCTCCCTCTCAGCTGTCTCTTCTAGAGGCTGAACTTGCCCAGCTCTCTCAGCCTTTCAGTTAAGAGAAATGCTCCAGTCCCTAAATCATCTTCATAGTCCTCCACTGAATCCACTCCAGGAGCTCCATGTCTCTCTTGCCCTGAGAAGGCCAGAACTGGACACAGTTGTGTCCACTCTAGATGTGACTTCACTAGGGCTCAGTAGAGGGGCAGGACCTACTCCCTCAACCAGCTGGCAATGCTTTTCCTAATGGACCCCAGGACACCATAGGTCTTCCAGGACACAAGGCCACACTGGTGGCTCAGGAACAGCTTGTTTTCCATCAGGATCCCCAGATCCTTATCCTTCTGCTTTCCAGCTGGTCAGGCCCCCAGTCTGTGCTGATGCATGGGGTGATTCCTCCTCAGGTGTTGGAATTGGTCAGTTGAGGGCAAGCCCCCAGCAGGACAAAGTAGAGGACCATTATTATTCAAACACACTGCAAGTAGGTTTGGAAAGGTTCCCATCCTGCAAGTTTTCTTGTAGGTGATCTCAAAACAAACCTGAAGGTGAGCAGCAAAGTGACCCTTAAAGGAACTGGGGTGGTGGCAGAAGAGCAGGGAAGGTTTCTACCTGTTAGAAATGGACAAACAGGCCAGAATGCATGGCCAGTTTCTCAGCAGAACTGCAGAGCCCTGCAGGCAGGGAGCACAGGGACATGCACTGCTCAGTCTGTTCACGAACTAGGGAAGGAGGTAGACGGTGAGGTGACAACTTCTGCCAGCACCATGTGTTTGGAGTGACCTGGTTTTCAGAAGCTGCCAAGAGATCTGACAAAACTGCTTATCAATGAAATGAAAAATGAGATATGAGGTTGAGGAACAGAGTGGCAATAAACTATTTGGGGCACTGCCTGGCCCATGAGCTGGGTGCTGCTGTTCCACATAGCAGGGAGAAGCACAGGAGTGGTACCTGTTGTCAGGAAATAATAGGACTATCAGGAAATAATAGGAAAACACCAACATCACAGTGCCACAATGTGAATCTGTATCCATGGACCACGTGTGTGCTACTGCTCTCCCAGATCTAAAAATGGAGACAATCTGGGGTCTGGGAAAGCTTCTGCATCATGAGGAATCAATTCAGGTGGGACACAGCTGCCTGGAAAAGAGATTGTGTACAGCCATGGAGAATAATAGTCCGTAAAGGCATGGAGAAAGTACAGACAAAATAAATATATTCTTCACTGTCTTACTACAAGGAGAGGTCAGCAGGTGAACTTGCCATCCTCCAGCAATCCTGGTGTTTGTGGTAGGCTGAAATATTATTGGGGAGAGGGAGCAGGTTTTGCTGGGCATTTCCTAGGCATGGGCTCCACTACTTGGAAGAGCTCAGGTAGTGAGTTTGACTTCTCTCCCAAATGGGTTTCTGGAGTCCAGCTTGGCTCTGATGTGTTCAAAATGAGACTGGGCCATTCTTCAACAGTGTCTCTCCTTCTTTGCAAAAATAACTGTATCATTAAGGCCAGTGGGATGAAGGAGCAAATAGTATAAGGACCAGTGACTCCAGGCACTCATGTCCCTGCCTTCAAAGGAAAGCGGGTGCCTGATCTTCCCAGGGCTTATGGTCTTCCTGCTCACCCTAGGGCAGGCAGAGAAAACATGCTGAAAACCCAGAATCCATCTCCTCCTCTCCAGGAATTTCACTCCACACATCCCATCAGCCTGCACAAATACTGGCTCTATCCCAGCTGAATTAGGTGCCCCCCTCACTCCCAGCATCATCCTGTACATGTTGCAGTGGGGTTTTAATTTTTTAATTTTTAAAATTTCTGCAGCTTTTAGAAGTAGTTGTATAGTAAATGTAGATTTAATGTAGTAAAAATCCCTTACCCTTTGACACAACTTTTACA
>JAWWES010000094.1:62767440-62785696 GCA_035583135.1 Lophotriccus pileatus
CAGAAGGGGTGTCAGGGGGCAGGACAGGGATTGGGTGAAAATCATGATAGAAATGGGAAACACCTGTATTCAGCAGCTCATGGTGGGCATATTCCTAGAAGCCTGGGGACTCAATTAAAACCTTTTCTTATCCTTACCTTACCTCCTGCAAATTTGGTCTGGAGTCTTTTTCTCTCCACAGCCCTTTTAGGCAACAACATCAACCAACAAACTGTAGCTGAGACCTGCTGCAGTCATCTGGCAAGTGCCCCCTTCCTTCACCTCCTGTTGGTGAGGTGGGCAAGGCTTCAGACACTGGAGGTAACAAGGTCCTGGTGACGAGCTGGAGCAGGTCTCACCAGCCCAAACTCTCAGTTAAAATTAATAGCTCACCTACTCTCAGTTACAGTGCTGGGCTCTGTACAGTGCTGTTTGCTCACAGCAAACATGGTTGGTCACATCTGCGATGAAACTCCTGCCAGTTTTGCCTGGACAGTAATGCCCAGGATCACTGGAGTTTGTGGAAGAAATTAAATACAGTAGAGGCAGCTTCCATGTGCCTGCCTCTTATAAGGACACACCACAAATGCCTGAGTTTAGGTTTAAATTCCTTATATTAGCTTCTGAATAAGCTATTATTTCAGCATAGCCAAGCAGTCAGATGAGCCTTGCCTTTGTATTTTGATGATTAAAGAGGATCTGACACGTTAGATGCTTCTGATACAGACCAGAGCTTCCTTCTGCACCTAATCAGCTACAGTCCCTGTAACTCAGCCCTAATGTGGAGCAGTGAGAGACTTCAGTTATCGATGAAGGAGTCCAAAACCTGTTCTGAAAAGTGGTCATCATCCTCACAGACCACCTTGGGCCTTGTCAGGACATCTGTAGTGCTGGAGGCACGGACAGAAAGCACTGTTTGCAGTGTGGACAAGCACGGCGTTTATACACTTTCCAGGACAGCATATCCCTTACAAATTTGGGTTTTTCTCTCCCAAACTAGGTGTTAAACCTGGTGGTAGAAAAGCAGCAGACACCCCTGAGGTGCTGCTTCTCAAAGAAGCAGGATGCTCCTGATTGTCACTATGCTTGGCCCAGGATGAGGCATTTCTGGAATGTATCTGCCCTCTTCTCAGGGCAGGGAGCATAGAGGAGACAGTACTGAGAAGCTATTACCTCCACCAGGCATCTTTCCATGTGCTGCAGCTCCTGGCCTTGCTGAGCCCCATTGCCAATCTGCTGATGAGGTTCTGCACTGTGCATTGCTGAGCTCCTTCCTTAGTCTCAGCTTGAATATCCTGTGAGCAGATACCAGCATCTGTTATGACCTGTGGAGCAATCACCTGTCTTTGGGAAAGCAATAACAAATTGCAGCTCTGAGGAACCAACTTTCCACATTACGTGAGCTCCAGCTTTCTCAGCTTGTTTACCGGGAGCTGAGTCCAACTTTGACACAGACCAGAGATCACAGCTGGCAGAATCAGACCCTGACAGCAAACCAAGTCCATGCAGGGTGTGCAGGACGTTTCATGTGAACACAAGCTGTTAGTCCCATGCTTCAAGGTCACTGGCAGGGCAAACAGTTTCTCACCATTTCCTTTGGAGTTGAAACGCAAGAAGGGTAAAGACGCGCGACAACAGTCCAACTGCTGCAGAAAAGCATCGTCCAAAACAGTCCCTGCACACAAGGTACTGCAGGAGGCTGGAATTACCTGTCAACATTGACAGAAAGCCTCAGGTTGAGCAGGGCTGTGGGAATCCCACTGGGAAATATTTTTCCCTAGAAAGTCCATGAGATGAGACAAAACGGTCCGTCCTGGGTTTCTTTGAGTGGCAACCATGGAGGGTGCTAGAAAAGCACCACTGAACCAGAAGTTGAGCCAAAAGCACATGGGTGAGGCTGCAACAAAACTAGAGCAGCCCCATTTTGAGATAGACACAACAGCAACGAGGAAGGAGAATTATTCCCAGAGCCATTTCACAGCAGACAGGTTGTAAATCCATCTGTTACTAATGCCACTAATAGCAAAGTGCCACAAAGAGGGGAAAGCCCCTTTCCCAAAACTTCAGGGGTCAGGCACTGCAGACAAGCACGTCTCCCGTTCGGAGTGACCACTGCTTCACTCCAGACACACAGTGCTGGAAGCAAGAGCAGGATCCAGCCCTGCAGTCCATCTAATACAGAAGAGAAACATCTGTTTCTTTGATTAAAAAAAATAAAAGAAGAACAACAAACAAACAAACAAGCCTCAGACAACAGCCTGAGTGGCTCCTTGAAGATTTGGATTTCTTTCCTCTTTTAAAAAAAGGTAATTTCAGGCTGATGAAAAGACAGTAACGTGACACATTGACTACACAAGCTGTCTACACAGAGGGAATGCAGCTGATGCCCAGGAACATGGGGTGCTGCTCTAAGCTTTCCCTGCCTACTGATACATCATTGCCCTGGGCCTCAGTTTCCCCCTGTGAAAAAGGATGTTGTTTCTGGAAAAGCAGGATCACGCAAGGAGGTGGCTTGGCAGCCACTTCTCCTTGTCCTTGCAGCTCTCTGAGCACATTTCACAAGGCAAGGTTTCCTTCTTGGCACTTTCTTAGCTTCAGGAAAAGCCTCCAGCCTCCCCCCTTGGCAGGGAGATTTCTCCCTTATCCTGCCCTTTAAGTCAGGCTGTCAATTTCTGCAGAAACCCCGATCCTTAGGAGTCCACCAATTCACTCCATTGTGCAGGGACTGGCAACAACCCTCCACGCCAGAGGCCACTTTCCCCATGTCCTTGTCCCACTCCCAAGAGACACCCACCCTCAGCTACCAAAACTGAACATCAAAAAAGCTGCAGCTTGTTTTCGTGTCCTTGGGTTGGTTTGTTTTTCCATGGGATATTTTTATTCTTGCCCTGATCCCAGTCATACCGGGGATTTAAAGTTTCAGCCAAAGCAATAAGAAGTAAAGAGCAGAGAAAGTGAATTGGGATCCAGAGTATTTCAATAAATTAAAAGGGAAAAAAACCCTAAAGGATAAAAAAAAAGGAAAAGACAGAGCCCAGCACGGAGGAAGCAAAGCAATCAGAGCAATAGCTGTCAGCTTTGCCAGTTCCCGTTTGTTTGCAGATCAAATTCACTGCCTCTCTCCTCCAAAAGTAACAACTCCTAAGTCTCCTTCATGCTCCCAAGGGAGGCATTTTCTATATTGGAAACAAATCTATTTTGACACTCCTGATACTGTTTTACCCAAATTGCCCTCTGTCAAGCTGCCTCTGGCGTTTCCCATTTGCACCACACCATGCTCCTGGTTCAAGCCTGGAGCCAAGGTGACCTCAGGCAGTGCTGGCATCAGTCTCGGCTTGCACTCTCCAGTGGTTCCTCCAAGGCTCTCTGCCACCAGGTCCCTCTCCAATCCATCCCTCTGGCCTTTGGGAAAATCTGGACCAAAACAAAGCTTACTTGACAAATGAGCCCTGGATTGTGCGCAGGGAAGGGTTTTGGTGCCGACTTCCAGCCAGCAATATCTGCTCAAATGTCCTTTCCCTGCAGCACCCTGAAGCTTCAAGTCTCCAGGAAAACCTGACTCTTCCCTGTTGGGGTTTGACTGTTAGACAAGGGAAAGAAATTAAAGAGCTTTACAAGCAAAAGGATGGAAAAAGTCCCTATAATCCACTCTGGCTGCAAACATCCTCATGGCAGCTTCACTATCAAGTATCTGACTAATTCTTACAGGCCTCTAGGTGGGAATTTCAGATGGTCCTGCCCTATCTGTGTACCCGAAATGCTGATCTCCGTCCTAAAGGAGGCAAACCTTGAAGCATCCTTGCTGCAGCAGTGACTGCCATGTGCAGAGAGGACAGGTTTGTAAGTCAAGAGTGGGAATGGTCATACTGGAAGGTTCTCTGTATGTAGTTAACATATTTAAGAGATGTGCTTCATGTACTAGAGGTGTCAATGGTACTGAATTATGCATGTTCTGAGACTTCAGGTAGGATCATAGCTGTCCAAACTGTAAAAACTGAGCAAGATAATGTTTGGCAGAGTCTTCTAGTCCCGCTGAAGACACAACAGCAAGAACCCTTGTGATGGAGACTCCCATCACCACCAAACACTGCCCAGCTGTCCTGTCCAGGGGATTGATTTCCCCACACAACGCTTATCCTATGCTGATCCAAGTTGGAGTAATTTGTTTGTTGTTTTTTGTCTTTAACACTGAGTGACTGCAATGCTTGGGATACACACCAACAGAGATTTTCTCCTGCACATGCCCCTCTGGATGGTTGCCTTTTGCAGATGCTTAACCCCTAGCATTTCAGAGGAATTAGGATTCTGCTGACCTGTTGCAGACCCAGCCTTGTCAATCCATTGCCAGGCCTGGGCTTCACTGTGTCTCCAAAGTAATGGGGTTTTGATCCAGCCACTCCAAGAACCCTTTCCACCTGATCTGGTTTCACCACTGTCCTGCAACGGTGTGGATCACCACCTCCATCTCCTAAAGTCTTCGTAGAGATGTGCTCAGCACCATCAAGACTGAGGCAGAGACTGTAATGAGGGGAAAATTAAATGATGAAACATGTTTTAATTATCAGCATCCCAATTAGCTTACAGTGGTGGCAGCCAGCCACCAGGAGCTGGAGGAGGAGGACAAGCATCCTTGCAACACTGGTGCCTTGGAAGGCATGTAGCTTGTCTCTGTCCTGCCTGGACCCACCCCTCTGCCCACTGCTGAGGGCTGCCATGGGGACACACACTGGGACACATTTCCCTCCTTTTCCTGGCTCTGAGACAGCATGTCACCTCTGCAATCACTGGACTGAAGCTGTGGAGACCCGTGCTGCCTTGTCTGCTTGAGAGCTGTACTCTCCTAGTGAGTTCCTAACAGCTGAGGGATAAGGAGGAAGCGGAGAAGTCAGTTTAATATCATTTTCCTTTTTATTATCTCTCAGCTTCTCCCCAGCAATTTGCTCAAACTTCTGTAAAACTCCTTGCCAAACAAGCCCCTGACCAAATAGGCCTTCATGTCTGCAGGACTCTATTTATAACCGAGATCCCATTTAGCAGATAAGCCAAAGGAATTCAAGCAGGATTTAAGCTGAGCAGTTATCTATGACCAGAGGCCACAGTGTGCATAACGTTAGATTTACTGGGGAGGTGAAAGGCAGAGGGACAGGAGAGCAAACAGCCTCCAGAGCAGCCAGCCAGAACCCCAAGGGATGCAATCACTGCTGGCAGAGACACTGCTCACGAAGAAGCCAAAAACAGTGAGCAAACCCCTTTCCCTGGGATCTGGGGAGCCTCCTGCACACCCCAGGATCCTGCAGGTGTCAGCATCACTTCTGCTCTCCTCCTCCACCTTCACACCACCTTCCTTCCCAGGCATGTATTCCTGGCAAGGGTTTCACTTGTCTTCCCAGATAGATATTACACTCTAAGATGATGCACTTAACAGGGTTGTGAAATCTGCCATAAAGTTTACTGCCCTACATCAATATAATGCCCTGCAAAGTTAACACGGAGGTACCTATTTTATAACAAGAACAAATAAAAACATATCCCATTAGCCCCCCAGCATCACGAGTTGCATTTCTGATGGCCAGATGCTGCAATGAAATGGGTGGAGAATATTAATACAAATATGTATAGAGCTATGCACATGTACATACACACATATTACATACCTCTTTAAAAATTAGAAACTATTGGATTTGCTCAGATGTTCTGCAGAGTTTGGAGGGCTTAGTTTCTACACTGCAGGAGAGATTGGCTGCAGATCCAGAGGCATTTCTCTGCTATTACACCATGTCAATTTTTCATCATCTCAGAGGTTGTTGTCATAGAAAAATGGATAGCTTCAAATTGATCCAAGGTCAAAGTTAAACACCTGGACATAAATGTGGCAAGGAGTAAAAAGCAAAGAGGAACTAGTTACTTCCCACATAAAGCAGTGACACCGGGAGCATTCAGGATGCTGAATCCGAGAAACACCTCTGGCCTCTCTAGGAAAGTAAGAAGATCCTAGAAACGAAAATTCCATCAATATCTGTGGGTATTTCCACACTGAAGAGCAGTGAGATGGAGCACTATGTCCCTCAGCTGTTCTGACAGCCAAGGGGGGCAGCTGGGGGGACTGAGGCCCCTGGGAAGAAATGGGGCTGCTGGCTGCAAACCTGGCAGTGCCAAGCTGAGCCCAGCCCTTCATCAACACCAGCTTCCAGTGCCTTCCCCAGAGGCCAACAGCTGGCCCAGTAGCCATCCGGAAGGCACTGGGTGAGAACTATGGCACTGTGGGTAAGGCCACCCCAGTTTCCCAATCCACTCAAGTTTCTCTCTGCCCAAGTATGCCCACGGCATCATCCCCATCCATCTTGCAAGCAGCAACTGCATCCCAAACCTGGCAGAGAAGGTGTTGCTAAATCATTCTCTCTGCTCCTTCTTGCCTCTTACTGAGGCCCTCATCATCTCCATCCATGTCCCCAGGTGCCAGGTCAGCAGCTGGGAGGCAGCAAGCCCAGCCTTCTTAGCGCAAACAGTGGCCTGAAGGATTGCATCGAAGTCCTGGAGAGCAACATTCCAGCTGAAGCTCAAGTCCCTGTTGCCTGGGGAAAGCAACCTCAGATGGGGGCAAGCCAAACCCCCCTGAACAGAGAGATATCTGCCACTGCCTTCCTTTCTGCTGTCCCCCAGGCACCATGTCTTATATCCCCCTGCTGTCTCCCTCCAGACACCATCCCTTCAGGACAGGTATTATTATGTATATTATATTTTTTGGTCCTATTGTCAAGTGCTGAAAGATGTAAAATAAAAGATATTAAATACAGTCAAAGAATGGTAAGACTGTGTCAACTAGGCTTGCAGGAGTGATAAGAGGTTTTGCTTATGTTCCCTTCATACCAAAGTCTGCACATGGCACAGCCTGTAGAGCACAAAAAAGGGAACAAGAACAAAACAATACCAGCCCTGCCTGTGTCCAGCGTGGCAAATACGAAAAAAGGGTCTTATGATGGGATGAGACCCCACTGAAAGCCTTAGAGACGGATAACGTCAACCTGCAGCTGAGTAAAACATTAAAAGCCTCCGACAAGAAAAGGCCATGAGGAATTAGTTATACATCACCACCACCTGCTGGGTACCATGGGAAGGATCCTCAGCCTCTGCCACCCCACCAGGCAAAGCCACCCCAAAAAGTGTGAGGGACCCCTCCAAAAGCAGCTGCCTGTCTCTCTGTCAGGAGAGAAAAGTGGTATCCTTTCAGTAGCCTGTGAGCACCAGGAGTTTAGAGGTGTGTGTGAAGCCAGTCTCTTTTGTTAATGAATGAATTCCAGGCAAAATAACAGGCGGCTGGTGGAGGATGGGATTAATAAAGAGTTAAAGAAAGGTGAAGTAATTAGGGTCCTGCTCATGGGGCATATGGAGAATGGGGCTTGTCAGAGCAGCTTGCTCTAATTTTTCATGGAGATTACGAATTTCAGTGGAGAGAGATAATAGCGTTGCTGTAACGTACTTAGGCTCTTGTAAGCCATTTGATCTGCCCCTGCCTGACACTCTGATTAATAAACCAGAGCGATAGCGAATCGACATGCCACATGAGATGTGCAGGAAAGCAGAAAATTAGGACATCCAAATGGGATTAAAGAAGGGGAACAACCTCCCAGAGAGGGTTTCCTGGGGCATCCCAAACTCCCATCCATCAGGTGTGCATGTGGAGTGCAGGCAAGAAGAAGATGTAACCCTCCTGGCAGTGGGGATGGTGTGGGCTGCACTGACCATGTGAGCACCCTGGTTAGGGGACAGCAGCTCTGCAGCATACCTGGATGCAGCCCTGTTGGATGTCCGGCTCAGCCCTTGGGCTGTTGGAGCTGAAAAGGCTATTGCAACCTTGGGTGTAAGGAAAGATCATGCAAGAGCAGAGGCAGACCATGTTTCTCCAGCCCCAAGAAGTGTGCATGGCCAGGACTTGGGGCTGGGGAATGTGCTAAAACCCCCAGGAAAAGAGAACAGTGGATCACACCCAGCAGCTCTCTATCCCCTCTGTCCCTTCACAAATCCAGATCCTCCTGACTCAAAGGATTTCAAGAAGTAACTAGAAGCAGCTGCTATTGAAGGTTTACACCAAGGCCTCACTAGTGGGCTGCCCTCCTTCCTCAGGAAGTTACACAGAGTGTGGTAAAGGCATGAAAGATGCTAAGGGGCTGATAAGGAGGAATTGGGGAGTGCTGTGCTGGAGATCTGGGCTGCCCCACCTCACCTTCCTTGCTGCCTTGCAAGGACCACACCAGAGCTGCACCCACAACTTTGGTCATCAGCCCCCAGGTCCTGGCACCAAATTTCCCAAGCCACCCCAAGCATTCTCCCCAGACTGCTGGAGAAATGCCAAAACCAAGCTCTCTCCCTCCGCAGCTCTCACCGCCCCTCCACTCCTGCCCTGGAAAGGGCCAGGCAGTTTGGACAGAATTGCTTTTTCATCCAGAAAATGCCAGTTCATCAAAACACTTCCTAAGAAAAGGTCACTTCAGAGAAATTTCTCTTTCCAAAAACATTCTGGGGAAAAAAAAAAAAAAAAAAAAGGCATGCAGCATTTTGGCTATCCTATTTCCACAACTTTAAATGAAAAATAAATCTTTTCTCCCCACCCCACCCAGGTGCCAAATGACTTCATTTGGAAATGCAAGATCATTATCTTCCTCTTAAAAAACAAAATCAAATAGAAAAGGACGAAATCAAAAGAAAACCTCTGGAAAAAGTTAAAGAGAAACGCTCTGCTGGGTCCAACACAGCAAGTGGGAGCTGGGCTGCACCTTGCCAGGTTCCCTGGGATGGCTTTCAGCCCAGCTCGGGGCAGGACAGGATTCCCAAGTCTTGACAAGAATCCCAGGACAGTGGAGCTGGTTCCTATGCTCCAAAGCACAGGCCTTACAGGACGTGGTGTCATCTTATAGCCCACGAGCTTGGCAGGGGCAGAGACCCCACAACTTGTGACACGTCAGGGCAGCAGAGCTTCACAGGCTGAAGGTGGTGACGGGGCAGAGAGACCACCGAGGGAACAGGTCTCAACAAGGTGCAGAACAGCCCAGATATGGGGGTGGGAAGCAGGGGGCTGGTGTTTCTCTTACAGCCTCCCCACACGTGCTTGCAGTGCCCCGACATCATCCCCAGCCTTCAGCTGTTACAGTTTAGGCTGCATGGGAAGCGGGAATGCCAGCAATCAGGCATACAGAAGGGAATCCAGGCTCGGTTCAATATTGAAAGAAGAAGGGCTTTGAAAGGAGTACACTCATTTCCCTGTTTCGTCCTTTGCCAAGAAAACCAGGGGGATGGAGGAAAGGGTGAAAGGGTGGGGGGAACAGTGGAAAAAATGTCTTGGCTTGGCCCTCTCTTCCTTTTATCTTGTAGGCAGCCTGCCGAGACAGGGTCTTCCCCCTGCTGAGTCTGCTGGCAGATCAAATGGAAGGAGAGAAGAGTTATAACCCCCCTCACTGAGGCTCCCTCCCCTCGAGGAAAAGGAAAGGAGGAAAGAGTAAATGGTCCTGTGATGCCAACAGTTCCTACCCCAGCTGGATGGGAAACATCATGGAAAGTCAGCTTCTCAGCATCCATGGGGGGCCAGGAGATACTCTCCTCAACAAGGGAAGTTCAGATGTGGTTGGAGGGTAGGCTGTGCCTCCGTGGAGGGGACAGCACCATTCCACGGCCTTGAACCAAGGGGGAAGGCCCCAGCAAGCATTTCCCCAGGGTCCGGCTGTGCCTGTTCCTCTATCGTGCCACACCTTTCAGAGCCAGCTTCAAGCACATAGCTTAATTAAATGCCTTTATTCCAAGGACTCCCTCTGTGTGTTTGTGTATTTCTGGATTAGCAGTTAATACAGTAAGAGGCTTTATTGCAACTAAATTGATTTCTTCACCTTTTTTTTTTCTTCCTTCTGTATGCTTTTTCTCCCTCTTCCCACTCACCACTGTTTTCACTCATCACAGCGTTTCCCATACGGATCCTCACCTTCACTGCCAGATGGTGCTGATAAGGGTGTGAAGGGGAGGTGATCACAGAAAGAACATATCCAGAGAGATCTGAGGGACTAATGATGTTGAAGGCATTTTCTTTTTTAGGGTGGGGAGGTAATTAAGTGAGCATTGGCTGTGTTATCATACGAGGGAGAAGAGATCCCTGCCATGAACTGGGTGATTGCCTTGACAGGTACGGGTGGAACAGGTGGGTGGGGGGGAAATCTCCAGCCATCCCCAGTGCAAGGACACCACATTTCCCAAGGCACCGAGCACACAGATTCTCAGAAGGAAACCTCAATTCCAGACCCAGCTGCAGACCCCTAGGCATTGCTTGGCAGGGACTGTGCAATCCCACCACCTTTTTCTTTCCACTGTAATTCAGCTCCCCTACACTATAATTAAATTGTTACCAGCCTATAGCTTGTTGGCCCTGTGCTTAACTTAAAGGCTATGACCACAACATACCCATGTGGAATTAAGATCAAGGAATTACAGACTTTGCTAGCCCATCACCCAGTATCTCCAGACCACTCCAAAATCTCATGGTGTTCACAGCTTCTTGCTATGGTTAATTAAAAAAATTAGCTAGGTTGGTAAATGCAGTCATTACCCAAGCTGGGACCTGGACACTACTCTGTTTCTCAGGATGGAAGCAGTCCTGTGCTCCTTTCCCTTTCCCTTTCCCTTTCCCTTTCCCTTTCCCTTTCCCTTTCCCTTTCCCTTTTCCTTTCCCTTTTCCTTTCCATTTCCCTTTCCCTTTTCCTTTCCATTTCCCTTCCTTCTTTACACCCTGCCTGCCTGCTCCTTTCTGCTTTCCCTCTTTCACTCTGTCCTCCCTCCCCGCCCTTCTCCCCTTCCCCTCCCTCCCTATTGCCCTGTGCCCCGTGTCCTTGCATAGGCTGCCAGGGTTGCCCTCTCCCCTTTCCCTCCCTGGGCAGCGGGAGCTGAAGCCATAATTAAACTTGGCTGGGAGGAACGTGAATCAAAAGGCTGTTAAAAAAGAAAAGAAACAAGGGTACCTGTGGGATTACGTGAGCCAGAAAAATGCAAAGCCGGCTTCCAGCCGCCCATAAAATAGATGCCGTCTCCTTTCCCACTGGCAGGGTTTGGCTGAACACAAAAGGCTAGGAAGAGGAATTTTATGGGAGTTATTTATAGCCTGGATGAATAGTGGTGTGTCTGCTGGTGTGTTTCTGCCTCTCAGCATGTGCTGAGGGGTGCCAGTCTTGCTGGGTGACACCACACTAGGTTTGGGATAGCACCTGCAAATCTGGGTGTAGCTTTGAGATCTAGGTAGACCTTCCTTCAGAGATGAATGTGACAGCAAAAGAGGAGAAATCAGGACAGGAAAGGGTGGGAGGGAGCGGCTGAGAGAAGCTGCTGTTTGCCCCCCAGCAGCTTCACCTTGGCCAATGTCACCGTGCACCTGCGTGGGGACAAGCAAGGGGGTGTTCCAGCACAAGAGCTGCCACTCCAGGACCATCCACGGGATATTCGTTGTTCTTCCCCTTCCTAACACCTTCACTTCTAACCTGTCTGCTTTTTGTCTGTCCTGGTTTGATAGAGATATCTGAGAAGCCTTCCCCGCCCCCCCCCCCGCCGCATTTGCACCAGGAGCCAGCACAAAGATTCATCTCACTGTGAACAAGATCAGTTTAAAATCATCCCCAAACTCCACACAAGGCTCAGAAGTTGGCACTTCAAGAAGCATATTCATTAAATAAAGAGGAGGGGGGGTAGAGAAAAAGAAAAGGCAGAGTGGAGGGGGAAGAAAAAAAAAGATTACCTCGCTGAATTAATCAGGCTTCACTGTAATGTTCAGCCTCAGATTTTATTTCCTGTAATAAGCCCATTAATACGGGTGTCTATAGCAGGGGGCTTTTAGCAGCAGGCACCATTAGTGTAACGAGGAAGGGCTAATAGAATTTTATTGGAATTTTTACTCCGACATCACAGCCTTTTAAAACAGCTGTCTCAATAGGCATTATTATTCTGATTAACATTTAGACAGCACAAATCATAGTGATGCCCTTGGTGTCCCGCAGATTTTATCATAATCATTCCAAGTTCTTGATGTGTCGGCTAGTCCTTTTGGGAGTGGGGGTGAAATTTTAGACCCCAGCAGAGGCTGGGGATCATTTCTCCTGTGCCAGTGTATCAGTTGCTTTTGAGGTGACCTGATGGACTGTGATGGAACAGGGTCCTGCTGTTACTGAAGAGCAGTGGAAGAAGCTGGACCCAGGACAGACAATTTTTGAGGATCTCTGATCCCAAGGGGAAATTGAAAGTGGGATAGGAAGGGTTAAAAAGCAAACTGGCATCCTGGGGACCCATCCTGGCTTTGCACTTTCTCTGTTTCTTGCCCACATGAGAATTAAACATTTCATTTTTAAAACTATTTTTTTTTCTTAATTGCATTTGGGTGCACTAACCCAGGGTTTGCTGCACAGTGTTGTTTTGGGGCTGGGGAACATTTCCTCACATCTGCAAGACCTGTGCTGGATGGGAGGTAGTCAGGTCTAAGCCGGAGGCACCCTAAATTGTCACACTGTGGGTATCGAAATGATCCTCTCAAAGCTCAGAGGCATCCTGGCCAGCTGAGGGGGCCAGGTCTCTGTGTAATCGATCCTATTTGAGCCATGGGGAGCCTGAGACACGAGGAGGGGCAGAAATTTTCCCCCAGGGACAGCACAGGCAGCCCAGCAGTCCCGTCTCCCATCCCAAGCACGTAGCCACGAGGGAGCAGAGGGGCTGCCATGAGCTACAGACAAATGCGAGCAAAATGAGGGAGGTATTAAACACCAAAAGCAAGCAGGCTGCAGATGGACTTTTGGCTTTTATTTGTCAAGTTTTGTTTCATGGGGGTAATTTATGAGGACATTTTGTTGTGGTCAGGCATGTCAGTGTGTGTGGGGAGCAGCAGCTGGTTCATCCCCACTCCGGCCGTCCCCTGTGGGGCTTAAACCACCCCTGGGACACTGAAGCAGGTGGTTTGGCTTGGAGCCGGGCAGGGGAGCCCAAGGGCACTGGCAAGGCTGGAGACCTACTAATTACTTTCTTATTAGCATCTAATTAGTATCTCTGCACTTCCTCCCCCTCTTCCAAGGGCTCTGCCTCTGCCAGGAGTCACCTCACGCCCAGGTGAACCCCCGGGGGATGATTTTCCACCCCGGATCCATCCTGGTGTTGCAATGTCTCCCCATTCCCAGAGCTTTGTAGCAGACTCCTCAATATTGCTGATGATAATGAGCAAAATATTTACAGATTCCTCCTCTGGAACATCAGGATGAAGGGGGATCCTTCCTTTGGGGCAGGCACAGATGTTTGTGAGTTCTCACAGCTGGCTCCAGCAGCAGGGGTGTGCTAGGCACAGCCAGGGTGCCCAATTTCAGCCATGCCAGATCCTGGGTGTTGCAAGGGCTCCTCCCTTCTTCCAGCATATCCACTGCAGGTGGATGACCTCCTGTTGTGGTCAAGCATTTTGGCTGACCCTAGCTCAGAGCAGTGCCCTGCCTTCCTGTCCACACCTGCTCCTCCCCAGCTCGTTGTGTTTGGGTGGAATCCAGCAGGAATCTGGACCCTCCTGTGGTTTCTCTTGCTCTAAACAGAGGCCATTGACTCCAGGATGGGAGAGAGGCTCAAACAGCATGGAATGTCACATCCTCGCTGGCAAGATTTGAGCCCCAAGTACCTCCCCAACCCCAGGAAAGCAGGAAATTTGGGGGGAACTGGGGGAAGTCACTGCTTAGTGACCACATGGATGCTGCAGTGTGACAGTATTTAATTACCTGCATGTATCAGATGATTAACAAACTAAATTCCACCCTTGGGACTGCTGTCCTGAAGTCTATGCAGAGCTTGGCAGGCAGCATCCAGGCACCTCATGCTGGTCCACCTGAGACCAGCAGCCCTCCCATATCACATGGTCTCTGAGGGCTCTGAAAATCCATTTCAGGGAATAGTCAGTGACCATCAGCAGAGGAAAAAAGACTAGCTGTCTGAGACATGAGCAAGTCACCTCCAAAATTGTTTCCAAAATTGAGACTGCTGGTCTCAATCCTTTGGAAAGTCCCTGTCAAGGCAGCTGCCAAGCCCAAGACAGATGCACCACATGGCCCAGGACAAGCTGGGTGCTGTTTGCTGGCCCAGTTGCTCCCATGCTCCTGCATGTCCAGCTAAGACTAAGATTTAGAAGGGGTCTGGGTTTTGCTTTTCATTCTCCTGGCACAGCAGATCACGCCACTGCACTAAGCTCTCTGCTGCAGGGCACCAGAGTGTTTAGCATCTGCTTGAAATTCTTAATTGTTTTCATTATAAGGACCTGATGGTGTCTTTTAGATAAAAATGGGAGGGATTTGGCCTTCTCCTCCTGTTTCCCATGTTCCCCTTCCTCCTTTTTCTCTCCCTTACTCCATTTCTTCCTTCCTTTCATCCTTCCCCTCTTTTTCCCTTTCCTTCTCTTCTTCCTCCCTAAAAATGTACTGATTTCTTCCTTAATGGAGAGTTTTTGACAAAACCCCCACTCAGTCTCAGGCAGCAGCAGGCAAGGAGAAATTCAACGATAAGGGCAAAAACAACAGTAAAACTGGAATGAAATGACAGCCATAAAGCTGGTACCAGGAGGAACAGTAAAACTGCACTTTGGCAGGAGCCAGCAGGCCTGGACTCACAACTTTTTGTTCTGATTAAAACACTCTGGTCACAGATTAACTTCCTTTGCTCAATATTTATTGTCTCACCTGCACTGGAAAGCAGGGAGGAGGAAGAGGGGTAGGTAGGACTGGGGACTCAGGACCTGCAGCATGTCTGCAGCTCTGCAGCCTTTGGCAGCTGCCAAGGACATGGACCTGTAACCAAAGGTGATGAATGTGCCTCCAGCAGTTGCCTCTACCATTAATGCTCATTCCAAATGGTGCCTGTGCACCAGGACAGCATCACCAGACCAGTATCCCAGGACTCACCTGTGTCTGCAGAAGGATTCAGTGTCAGAACTGGAGGTGCTCTGGGTCTCCTAAACATGCAGGGCAGGAATGATGATGGAGATAGCCAGTGCTACAACCTGGGTGAGCACACTGAGTGACACTGTCTCAGTCGAGACAAAACCCCAGGAGCTTTGGGGACCCCATGTCCCTTGGCAGACTGACCTATTTCCTTCAGTGGCATCAGAAAAATAGAAACAAAATGAGAACAAATTCCTGGCCAACCCCCCTCAAGCATGTCTACATCTCCATATCTTCCACTGGACTTATCCTTTGCTCCTTGCAAAAGGGATGGCATGGGACGTGCCAGCCCAGTGCAGAAGCACTGCATCCCTTCTCTAATCCCTCACAGACCTACTAACGCACCACAGAGGGTGCAAACACCTCCAAGAGATCTCGATGTGTTTTTAATTCATTAACTCCATGCTTGAGCTTAGCCTTAGCTCCTCTTGCTCTCCCCATCATCCCCCCTGCTCACTCCTCCAGAGCAGCTCAGGGCAGGAACTGCAGATGCTGGGAGATGTGGAGTCAGAAAAAGGATGACCCAGTCACAGGGATGCTTTTCCCAGCATCTCTGACAGCTACCCTGTGGAAATGAAATGACATTGAGGAACATCCCTACAGGGAATCCCAATGTGCCTCAGTTTCCCTTTGATGCTCCCAGGTGAAGATCAACAGCTGAGTACCCCAAATCCCCTCCACTCCCCCCTCCCTCACCCAGCTAGAATTTTTAATCTCTCTGCCATAAATCACTTTTTAATTACAACTGGACTGTAACCACTAAAATATAAAAGGCTTCAGGGCTTTACAGCACACCAGCTGTGGTTCCTATGAATTGCAATGCCCTTCCATCCACAGCAGCTCTGTTTGCACCAGCCTGATGCCTCCTTGTGCTATAGGAAAGCCTCGTTGCTCCTTTCCAGCCTTTCACACCTCCATGCACAAGATACAAATATCAGGGCAAGAGGAGGTGGATGTGTTGGGAGGAAGTGGGAAGCTCAGTATAGCCCTGCTCTCACACCTGGCTGTATCCTCTGCTCCTCCTCTAACTGCTGCTGGCTTCCACACTGAGTTTTTCAGATTTGAGAGGGGGTATTTAATTTTTATTAAAAAAAAATAAAATCAATTCTCAGGCTATCTCAGAGATTTTTTTTAGCAGCAGCTGAGCTACAGCAGCCACTACCTGCAGCAGAGGGCATCCCGGAGCCAGCACTCCTCAGCACGCACTGCCTCCCCAGCCTCCACCCTAAATCACAACACAACAAACAGGCTGTTCATTAGGTGCTGTTTAATTAAGCAATATGGATCCTGCCTCGATATTTACAATCCCACTTGCTCTGATTTACTGGAGAGGGCCTCGTTTCTAAAGACGGCGACTGTAAAGTTTAATACCGCTTGACTTAACTGCGAGTTTCATTTACGGCCCCGGGGCCGAGGCGCGGCTGCCCGGGCTGGGAGCCGGTGGGCTATTAAATCAGAGCTAACTGCGCGTGCAGGGAGATGACGAGCTTCGTTACGACCGGTTCAGCGGCTAATTACCCCAATCTGGATTGCCACGTTTAAGCCAATTTGTTGCCGCTTTCCCAGGACCCTGGAGAAACGCGTGGTAGTTCCGAGGTTGGCACGCAGGCACTTGTTGCGATGGGGAAGGGGTGAGGGGCTGCGATCGGGAGCGCCGCAGAGCCCAGAGGGACACTGCTTGTCCCAGGAGGGAAGAAACCAGCCTGCAAGAGGCCAGATTCCGAGCCAGGCCACCCCTATACCATGCGCAGGGATATCGTGCACAATGAGGGCGCCAAGCTTATGGGTCACGCATCAGATCCTTCCCAAAACCTTGGGGCACCTGGGCAGCCCTGAGGTCAATCTGGGATGGTCTGTGGATTCGGGGATGGGGAAATCCAGGCAGAAGGACAGGACCAGCATGTAGTAGAGCATCCAGCATCACAAGCCAGTGGCTTTGAGTGCCTTTCTACACCCCAGCCCCAAGGATAGGGATGCACAGATGGGGCAGAGGGAACACAGCCCTCCCCATAAACTCTTGTGTTGTAGGTAGGAGGAGTGCATGTCTCTCTTTGCAAGGTATCTCCAGCTCTCAGGAGCTCACTCACAGACTTGATAAGGGTAGTGGTCTCATTAGAGTGTTGTGAGAACAGTTCTTTAGCGACAAATAAAAACTATTTTTGCAATGACATGAAAGTGCACAGCACAGCATCCCCCTGGGTTAGCTGTGGTGGCATCCCTGTCCACAACCTACCCCTGCACAGCACCAGGGCTTTCCTGGAGGGAAGAGCTGCAAGGGAGGAGAGCACAGACAGGTGAATGCAGTTTCCCTCAGCTCAGCCCAGGGACCAGGCAGGCGCTACCCCACACCACATGCAGCCACAGGGAAGGACAAAGGGGGCAGCAGCAGCACCACGAAGAGAGATGGCCCACCAGTCTCTGGCTGCATTCCAGCAGCCCCAGCCCTCACAGCAGAAACCGCTGAGGGCTGCAGGCAGCAGTCCCAGGCAGAAAGGATGAAGAGGAGCAGCTCCAGGGCTGAGCATTCTAGCCAGCAGCTTCCATGCAGTGAGTTTGCCAGGACTCAGTCCTCTTCCAGGAGCTGGCTAAGCCTTGGTCTACATCCATTCCTCCTTGCTTCCCACTCCTCCCCAAGCCTGCAGCACTCAGAGACAGACTCAGAGCTCCCCCCATAGAGGAAGAGGAGGCAGCACAGAGGCAGGGCCAGGAATAAGAGGCATGGGGGTGCCAGCACACCCCCTGCAGCCCCCAGTGTTACCCCCCTCCAGCAGCTGGAGGTCCCCACCAGAGATTCTAACCTCCCACCCAGGGCTGAGAGCCACGAGGGCACAGGCAGAGGTACTTCTGCTTCCAGGTTTTATTGTTCGGTGTCAGGGGAGGGTATGTCTCTCCACAGGGCAGGAAGAACTCTCAGTGCCACCAGTGAGACTGGACTGGTAAGGAGTGTAAACCCTTCAATAGTGGTAAGAGCACGCTGTGGAGGCAGAGGCAGAGCCTGGGATGGTGAAGGAGGCAAGGAACAGCACCACCTACGTGAGGATGCCACAGGATTAGGCCTGGAATACCTGAACAGGCAAAACCAGTCCCAGAACCCAGCCCAGCCACAAGGCGGCTCAGGAGAATCTGGGAGCTCAAAGGTCACAAGTGACATGAGTTCGCAGGCCTCAGCTCTCACCACTGCCAGTTGGCTTCTGGCTTTACCAAGCACACAGAATCATAGACCTCTACCATTAACTCAGCACTGCTAAAGCCACTACTAAACCACATCCCCAAGTGCCACATCTACGTGTTTTTTTAATACT
>JAWWES010000094.1:62789642-62802249 GCA_035583135.1 Lophotriccus pileatus
GGACACACGGACAGGGCGGGGGGGCGGGAGACGGGACGTGGCGCGGAGCGGCGGCCTGGAGTGGAGTGGGGAGCCGTGTCGAGGGCGAGGGACCAAGGAGTCCGGTACAGGGGGGCCCGGATCACGGGGGGAATGGGGTTGGGGTCAAGGAGGGGCCAGGGGCTGGACTGGGCAGCAGGACCGGGATAGGGGGGGGATCGGTACAGGGCAACAGCGACACGGAGCATGGGGAAAGCGGAGTGGAAAATGGGGCTGAAGTAAAGGAGAGATGGGGACCAGGGCAGCGGCGTCACCCAGCCCGGTTGGGACCGAACCCGGGGTTAGGGCAGTTCTCTCGGTGCTTGGGCTCGGCCGGGTCCGGGGACCGAGCCCCACGTGGATCAGAGGCATAAGCGGCCCTTTCACTGAAGCTGGAGGGGAGGTCGGGGCTGCATGTCACCGGGGTAGGGGCACTGTCACCTTGCGTGGGTCCACCCTGTTGCCCAGCGCCTGGGGTGGGCTGTAGGACTGGAGAACTTGGTGCTGTTTATTCTCCATCACCATCCAGGGGGGCAATGGAGACGGGTCAACAGGGACTGAAGGCTGAGGAAAGGAGACATCTACCCTGGGCAGACCCCTCTAAGGAAGTGCTGGGACCCTGTGGCTGTGCAGGGGATTTGGGGGGGTGGCCAGCAAAGCTTTTTCTTTGCTGGGTTCTTACAATGACCCTGGGTGCTGCAGGGCTGGACCATGAGCTGGCTTTCTCCAAGATCATTGTGGAGCTACGAAAGAAGCACCCAGGCCATATCCTGCCAGATGAGGACCTGCAGTGGGTGTTTGTGAATGCGGGTGGGTGGATGGGCTCCATGTGCCTGCTCCACGCCTCGCTCACCGAGTATGTGCTGCTCTTCGGGACAGCTGTTGACACTGGGGGCCACTCAGGTAAGCAGGGGGACAGGTCTGGCAGGCAGGGTTGTTTTGTGAGCTCTTTCCGCTCCACCTGTTTGGGTCTAGCTGCCCTGGCCATGGTGTGGCTGGCCCAGGGAGCCCACTGCTTCTTGCATGGAGTGGATGATGCTGGAAAATACTAAGTGGGGCCCAGCATGAGTGGTGTCCTGCAGCACCTGCAGGTCCCTGTGCATGACATGCCGTGTGGGCAGGACTCGCCGCATCCAGCTGGCAGGCAATGGCAGACATCTCATCTCCTGGTGCTTCAGCAGGGAGCAAATGCCAAATAAGGTGTAAACGATAGGACTTAAGGACACCAAGCAGCCCAGGCTGGCTGTTCAGACAGGCAGTCTGGGTACCAGACAGATCTGCACTTCTTGGTGTATTGAGGCCCTGGGGCTTGGCATCTTCACCCCCAGAGGGCTGCTCCATGGTTCAGTCTGGGCTTCTACACTGTCCCTGGCCAGGACATGCTCAACCAGTGCTGTCTGCCCTCCCATAGGTCGGTACTGGGCGGATATTTCTGACACTGTCATCTCGGGGACATTCCGGCAGTGGAAGGAGGGGACCACCAGAAGTGAGATCTACTATCCAGGTAAGTGCAGCAGCTGTGGCACCCTGTATGTTGCATACATGTCTTTGGGACAGAGCTTGTCATAAAGCCCCTTCCTTCAAGCTGGCCCAAAACTCCCGATAGGGCAGTTTATGTTCCCAGTGACACATCCCAGCATCTCGGTAGCTGGCTGTGAGAGAAAAGTGAGTAACGCTGGGGGTGGGTTGAGATGCTCAGCCCTGCAGGTCCCTATCTCAGCTGTCTCCCCTTTGGGCATGATGCGGGGCAGCTCCTGGGAGCCGTGCTGGTTGTATCTGTTGGCAGGAGACACCATCGTGCACCAGGCGGGAGAGGCCACGTCAGTGCAGTGGAGTGCGGGCACCTGGATGGTGGAGTACGGCCGTGGCTTCATCCCCTCCACGCTCGCCTTCGCCCTGGCTGACACCCTTTTCAGCACTCAGGACTTCGTCACCCTCTTCTACACACTGCGTGTCTACGCCAAGGGCCTGCTCCTGGAAGCCAATGCCTTCTTCAGCACCTTTGGATGCTGAGCCTGTTTTGCCAGGGCACCCTGCCGAGCCCAGTTGGCTCCACTTCTCCCAGCCTTTCTCTCTTCCTCCCTAAGCCCAGGCTCTAGCAGAGGCAGCAGGAGATCCCCTGTGCCTTCCCCAGATTTCTCTGTCCTTCTCCATGGGCCAACGGGGTGCCAGGACAGAGGGACCTTGGTGGTCACAGCAATCCAGGCCACCAGTCCTCTTTACTACCTGCCTCTCCTTCCTTTCTGTCGGAGTCATGTCCAGCTTTTCCATCCCTCGGGGCTGGAGTGGCCTTGCAGTGTACAAACACCTCTGTGTGCCCTCAGCATGCAGCAGGAAAGGGGCTGGAGCTGGCTGTCCCCAGGCCCCACAAAATTTCTGCAGCTCTTGATACATCAGCAGAAGGATGCTGCCCTCAGGGCTGGGTGCACAGGATGAGCCAGGCTAGAGCACCCACTGTAAAGGTCAGCCAGTAAGTCCCCCGTCTCCCTGGCAGCCTGCCGGGACTGCGGGCAGCGCAAAGCACTGTGTCCAGCTGGCAGCATCTCCTGTGGCTCCACCCCTGCTGATGTAGGTTGGCAGCACACAGTGTCACCCTGGCATGGGGCAGGATCTGCGCTGAGACCCTCCAGCAGTGGGAGGATGCCCAGCTTCTCTGCCGGAGATCCCCCTGATCCTCTGTGTGTTATCTCACCCAGGGGATGGGCTGGGGCTAGAAGAGGGTCCCTTTCCCACAGTCCCCTCCCTGCAGTCCCCCCCCAAGGGGGAATCCACCGTCTGTCGCCTTAATGGAGACCCCGTTCGGCATGGCCTCTTGGCTATGCACGTACCTAGTGTCCTCGAGTGCCCAAATGTCTGTTTTACTAGCTCAGGATGGGATCTTGGCCTTCAAAATGCTTCCCCTGGCTGTGAGATCCCACGGGGACAGCCACTCTGCTCGGCTCCCGGCATGGGATCCCGGCTGCCGACGGAATGCTGTAATGCCCCAGTGGAACCCAGCTGTGGACCCTGCTTGCATCCCTGTGGCCAGACCCATGTGGGCTCACTGCATGGTGGAGGACTTTCACCTCCACGCTGCTGCCAAGCACGTGTGTGTCCCTGGCCACCCAGGCCCGTAGCATGTTGCTCTTCCTCCTCTGTGGACTGTCCCTGTCTGCTGACCAGCAGCCCTGCACATGGGCTATTTCTTAATTTGCTACCTGAATAGAGATACCAGTAATAAAGTTGTTCATCCCACATGCTCAGGTGTCTGGGAGAGTCTGTGGAGCATGCTGAGCCCTGCCACGGTGAAGGCCAGCCATGTGCTTAGCAGTAGTCCTCCTGACAGCTGAGTGTCCCTGGGGAAGGCTGGCATCATCCCTCTTAGGGTCCTGGGAGCTAGGGGATACAGTGTTGGGCAGGATCAGCCCTGTCTCAGCTCCTGGGGATTGGCAGAAGATGGTGCTGTTACTCCTCTCTCCACTGCAGTCACTGGGGACCAAAAGCCTGGGCTGATGCCAGGTCCTGCTTCCATGGAGGGTCCCAGCGACCAGGGGGCTCCGTCCTTTTGGAGGACAGTGCCAGTGCTGGGTCTGTGGCCCTGAGGGTGGATGGACCTAGGCACAGCAGGTGATGGTTCTGAGAGGTGTACACACACGCACAGACACGCACACATTGGCAGACATGCTGCATGCGTGTGTACATAGGAGCGGCAGGATGGGTATGGTGGGGGTGTGTGTGTGTGTGTGTGTGTGTTGGCACATGTGCGTGCATACAGGTAGAATAGTTTTCAGGTGGGTGTAGGCACAACAGGTGGTGGCACACGTGTGTATCTAGGTAGAACAACCGTGTGCCTGTCCACACGATCCGGGCAGTTGGACACATGTGAGTGCTGGGACACACCTGGGTAGGATGTGCATGTGTGTGTGCCCCTGCAGGTGAGATAAGTGTGTCATGCGTATGCACGTGGACAGTGCACACACCAGCGGGTACACACACCTCTTTGCTCACCTGCTTGCTCATGGTCAGACCGTGTGTATGTACACACGCATGTGGGCACACAGAGGCTGGGTGTGATCACATGTGTGTGTTCCCATGGGCTGCGAGGCCTCCCTGGCCCCATGCCATGGCCCTTCCCTGGGGTCTGGCTGGGCCCTGTTGGGAAACACAAGCAATCCCACACGAGCTGGCCCGCCTGGGAAGGCGCTAACTCAGCAGCTCGTATCAATACCGCTCCACTTACAGCGAAGGCCGCATAATGAAAATCCGATGGGCACGCTGGTGGGAGTAAATAAGTATGCCATTAAAATAAGAAAATCAAAGCTCTGGACAGGTCTTTTCTCTTGCCCATTGATTTCTTTTATTACGGAAATATTGCTGCTAAATAACATTAGTGTGAACAATCTCAGCAGTGTTTTCTGTAGCGCCCGTGTCAATAACTCCATCACGGGTGGGGGATCCCCCCCAGCCCGACCACAGGGACAGCAGCCCTGTCCATGCAAAGGGCTGCTCTGAGGATGCCTTCTTCAGCATTCCCATCTAAACTGGGACATGCCAAGCAGAGAAACCATGCAGCATGGGTGTCTCAGACGCAGGAACCCTGACTGCTTTGCTGCAGCAGGAGGGGTTCCCCCTACCCCAGCACTGAACACAGACAGGGCCAGGCATTCAAGGTTCCAAAAAATCATCCCTTCCCTTTGGTGCAAATGTTTGCAGCCTCTTAGTCAGGTAAATGTCTCCAATGACCACAGAGGAAAAATGGGTCCTGGGCACAGCATGTCATGAAGGCTTTTGGTGCTTCTGCCCCTTCCTCCCTACACCTCCTCATCTGTGCCAAGGTCCATACTGGTTTGACCCCCACTCCCTGCAGCTTGCCATCACCTGATTGTCATGGAGAAACT
This sequence comes from Lophotriccus pileatus, assembly GCA_035583135.1. Classification (NCBI taxonomy): domain Eukaryota; kingdom Metazoa; phylum Chordata; class Aves; order Passeriformes; family Tyrannidae; genus Lophotriccus; species Lophotriccus pileatus. Next base: position 62,794,538 of record JAWWES010000094.1, read on the forward strand.
GAGCCACAGGGTGGAAACTCATACACAATCACCTGCGCCAGGGCCCGGGCTTGCACTCCAACTGCCCTTCTCCCCCTTGGCTGCCCAGGCACCCATCCTTCAAAATGCCTACAGATGGCAGGGACATCCCTGTGGAGGCAGAATGTGTGACCGGGACACACAGAAGATAGGCACCCTTTAGTACCCAGAGGCCAGATAGGACCCCAGGCTACCTTAAAGGACATAAACCCTTGTGGAGTGGCTGGAGACGAGCAAGGAGAGTAAGTCACAGACACCTGCACCCTGGCTCTGGCTCTGGCTCTGACTCTGGTTTTGACTCTGGCTCTGCCTCAGCCCCAGCTGAAGCAACTGTGAGTGGCATCTCCCCAGAGCCGTTACCAGGACAAATGCACATCGCTGCCTTCCTAACACCTTCCCCCTGCAACTCACTTTATCTTGCTGTCCCTCCACATGCAGTGGGTATTGATCAGCCCGCAGGATCTATCTCTCGATTCCTCCTGCGGTATCTCTCTGCTCCGAGTATCTCTCACTCTGCTCCACTGTCTGCTGTGCCCGTCTATACCTCCACTATCTATCTGTGCCGCCTCAACCACAGCTGTCAATAGCCCTTTAGGGAATTTCTCTCCAGCTCGGACCATCACCGGACCCCATCAGTGCAAAACGCTGAGTGGGAGGGTGGAGGGAACATGGTCCTGCTTGTTTGCACCAAGGAGAACCTGAGCACAAACATATTCATGACACATATGCAGAACCCCAGAGCGGCTGTTTTCACTGTGGAGACTCTGGAGGGGAACTGAGTGTGCTGGTCAGGCTATGACAGGTCCCTTGGTGGCCATGGCCAAGGCAATGGGGCATGTTGCGCCCCCTGGAGACCTTGGTTTTGCCACTAGCCAGGCTAGCCACATCCCACATGCCTGCGTGATACACTGACCCAGGCATCCCAATCCTCTGCCTTGGAGACAGGGAGCTTCACCAAACACCTGCATGTTGAGCCTTGGAGTAGTCCCACCACCATGAACAAGTCTGTCTCATCCCACCCAGCCCAGCCTTCAGTGTGCAGTGGATCAGGCATAGCCCAGAGCAGAGGGTGCCAGCACACTGGGGTGCACTGTGAGGGGAGGCTGGAGCCATGTGGGATGAGTGTCTGTGCAATGAGTCGTGGGGGGTCATCTAGCTCTGTGGATCCCTCTGAAATAGGGCCAGGTCTCATCTTCCCAGTGGCAATTCAACAAGAATGCCAGCTACCAACAAACTAATGCTCAGAGGGGCTGGCAAGCACCAGGAGGTCCTTACGTCTGCCGCAGCAGGATGGGATGGGCCAGCACAAGCTACATCTGTCCAGCCCTCAAATAGGATGTCCGACAGCTAATTTATCTCCTGCGCAAAGATAAACAGCGTCTGGGGCCCTGCAGGGTCGGGAGCTGCCCTGCTTTCCCAGGGAAGGGTCTGATTTTTCCGGGAGAGCCTCTCTGGTGATCATGCTGCACTATGTTGAGTGCGGCTGAGGTGTTAGGAGCTCAAGAAGCCCTGAGAGTCACAAGTGTCATGGCAAGAAAAGGGGCAGTTTCTCCAGAGATGCTCACAGGGAAGCTGGAGAGCCCAGAAGTATCAGCTTTTCCCCACAAATGGAAGTGGTGAAGGGGGCAGAGGATCAGCCCAGGCCATGGGGCCTGAAAGCAAAGTCAGGTCCTGCCATAGCCATGGCCAGTGGCTGTTTCCGCAAGACACTCCAAGGAAAAGGGAGGATTTGGCTCCTGCTGGCTGCCCGTGGCCTCTGCAGCACACAGGTGGCTGTGGAGGGGATAGGCCCAGCAGCCCTTGGCACCCAAGCTCTGTCATCCATGCCACCAACACCCACTGCAGCAGTATGAAGTCTCAGTGACGAACTGCTCTGGTTATGGGATGGAGCCAAAGCCACGGTCCCCACGATGTAGGATGACACTGCTCCCCAGGGATCCATGTAAACCCTGCAGCTGCCCAGGACAAAAAAAGCCCAAGGGAAAGCAAGCACCTCGTTTGCCTCCTGGCAAAGTTTCCTCCATAAAAAAGGGGTCAGGAAAAACTGGCAGGCAGTTAGGTGGACGGGGAGTGAGGAAACAGTGTGGGGAAGCTTGCCAGCAGGTGAAGCCCTGTGCTTCCCCATGGCCCCTGGCCTGCCGAGGGCAGTGAGATGCTGTGTCCTCACTCCATCTTACATCCTTGTCTGACATCTGGAGACACGCTTGGTGATACCCTGGTTCCACAGTTTACCCCACTGCAAACGGGGCTACAGGGGAAGCCAGCAGCACTGAGCCACTCCAGTGACAGAGGAGGTGCATGGTCTTATTCCACCTGTGCCAGGAAGCCTACCTGGGCATTCAGGCCATATTGCAGTCTGACCCCTTCAACCAGGGACCAGGCACACACAGCACCCCTCAGGAGGATCCCTTAGAGGTCCCGGCCCGAGGTCAGGTCTCAGACCCCACCATCATGGGACATTGCTGCTGGGTGAGGATACAGTCAGGGTTCAGCACTTGGAGCTTGCCCTAAACACCCCCTTTGCACCTGCACATGGATTGACATCCCCACCGCCCCCAAACACAGGCACGTGCACACACCTGCCTGTGCATACAGCACACACCCCACTTCTCCCGACACAAGACTGCGCACACCAACAGCTGAACACACAAAACACACAACCCCAGCTCCCCACGTACAGATATAAGCATTTATTATTGTACCCAGCAGCAAACACACACGTTATGTGCTTGCACTGCAGGCATGTAGTGCACTCACCTGTCCCAGCAGGCACAGATAGAGGTGTGTTCAGTCAGCCTGCACACATGTGTGGTGGATGCTCCTCTGTCCCAGTGTGCACATACTTATGCACTCAAGCGATGAGCACACACACTCACAAAATATCTTCTCCCAACAAACACAGGTATCTACACCACACACCCCTCTGAAAAGGTGTGCAATGGGCGCAACACCCTACTAAACATCTGCGCACAAACCCCTCTCGTACCCCTCCTTTACACTCCCCTCTTCTCACACATCCATGCGTGGACACCCGGGGAGCCTGCACGCACGCCCATGCGCTCTCCACTTCCAGCACCCCAAAGCACGCAAAAACACGCACAAATTGGGGGTCGCCCAGACCCCTGCGCCCCCAGCCCCGGCCCCTCCCGCCTCTCCCCCGCACAGCAGCCCCGGGCCGGCTCTCGGCGGGCCGGGCCGGGGCGACCCTCCGGGGCTGCCGCAAGTCCGGCCCTCCCAGGGTGACTCCCTTGACGTGCGCTAGCAAATGGGAGCGGGGCGGGGTGTTGCTTCTGACTGCCACTTGTTGCAAAAAAAAAAAAAAAAAAAAAAAAAAAAAAAAAAAGAAGAAAGAGAGAAAGAAAGAAAAGAGGGAAAAATCCCACCCACCCTCCACTGCTGCAGAATAAAAGAAATATCGGCGGGCGCGGCGCCATGTGAGCGGCGGTCCGGGGCCGGGCGGAGCAGCCGGCAGTGCCCCTCGGGACGGCGGGACGAGCCCCGGGCGGCGCTCGGAGCCGGCGGCATGGTGGAAAACCCCAGCCTGGCGGCCAAACCCGCCCTGGTGAGGGACGGAGCGGTCGGAGGAGCCTCGGCACCGCGGGTGTGCGTGGCGGGAGCGGGGGCGGGGGGGCCGGCACCCGCGTCGGACAGCGAGCGGGATGGGGGTCCACGGTGGGAGCGGGAGGAGGGTCCCGGGAGGACAGGCCGCCCGGTGGGAGCTCCGGACGGATCGGGACGGGCGGGGACGAGGCGGCGAGGGTCTCGGTAGCAGACGGTTCCCGGTGAGACCGTCGGGGCGGAGGTCTCTGGTGGGAGCGGGAAGAGAGTACCCAGTAGGACGCGGTTCCCAGTGGTACAGGGGCGAGGGTCCCAGTGGTACAGGGGGAAGGGTCCCAGCAGGACGTGAGTCCGAAGCTGCCTGAGAAGCGAGGCTTCCCGTAAGACAGCGACGGAGGTCCCGGATCGGACCTGTCCCCGCTAGGAGCGGGGACAGCGTCCTCCGGAGGAGCGGGGATGTGGTACCGGAGGGCCGGGCCCCCCGTAGGGTGAGCCGGGGGTCCCGGCACGCAGTCCGTCCTGCAGCGGGAGCCGCGCCCCGCGCAGCCACAGTTCCGCGGGCAACTTTTGGGCAAGGCCCCCGGGAGCGGCTGGGAGAGCGGGTGGGGTGTGTGGGGGGGTGCTTCCTCCCCTCCCTCCTCCTCCTACTCCTCCGCTGGCGGCGCTGAGGCAGTGCCTTGTCCCGCAGCCGGTCGGGCCGCCGCGGGGTCCGGGCGCGGCTGGGGGGCTGCGCTTGGCGGCGGTGATGGAAAGCCTACAGCGCCAGCAGGCTGCTCGCATGGCCCGCGACTGCGACGGCGCTCCCCGACGGCCCCGCGCCGAGCGCGGCCGCGACCTCGGGCCGCTGCCCGCCTCTCTCCGCCGCCGCCTGGTCTTCGGCCGGCGCTCGCGGCTCGGCACTCCGAAGGGGGAGGAAGAGGACGAGGAAGAGGACGAGGAAGGGGATGAGGAAGGGGAAGAGGAGGAGGAGGAGGAGGAGGAGGAGGAGGAAGAAGGGGAGACCTGCGACCCGCCGCCACCCCAACACCACGAGTGGACCTACGAGGAGCAGTTCAAGCAGGTAGGAGGCATCGCTGCCCGGCAGCAGCACCAGCTGCGCCGGCCAGGCATCCCCGGTGTCCCCCCCAAGACCCCCAAATGCGGAGTTCAGCCCTCCCCGAATGGGCACCTTTTATGCCCCCGAACTGCTCCCAAACCTTTTCTGTGTCCCACCCTAAATCTGCAGCCCCACACCCCATCCCAGTGCCACCCCAAGCAGACAGCCCCAGTAGCGCCATTAACCCGGACATGATTGTAATGCCATGCTAAATGAGAACCCCTCAAGTACCCATCCACTGTCCCCAAACCTCATCCCAGGAAAGTACAGTCAGTGCAACCCAGCATCCCAGTCCTGGGTCCTCATTCTCCTCTAAATGAGTACTCCCTGAATGCTTCTCACTGCCCCTATCCCTAAGCCTTGTCCCACCCTAACAGGCATCCTCATATGCTCCCCATCTCCCTGTCACCAAACCCCATCTTACCCCTACTTTGTGGCCCCACCTCCTCAGTGTTCCCTTTGCCTGTCCACAGGCCCTGCATCATGATGGGGTGCTCAGTGTCCAGGCATCTCCCTGTGCCCACCCTCATCCATGCCAACTCCGTCCCTCGTGCTTTCCATAATGGGTAAAACAGGCTGACTCGTGTCAACAGAGGTTTTGCAGAGGTGAAAAAGGGCAAGGGCTCTGGTGTGTGTGGTTATCCCAAGGAGCCAGGAAGCCATGGGGCTGAGCTCCCTTGTGTCCCTGCAAGGGCCGGGGCACATTATTGCTGGTCAGTGAGGCCCACTGATTTCCTACATTGGAGGGAGCAGCACACTGACCCTGTTGCCTCACTCTTGGTGGGCATAGGGGTGAGACCCCTGTGCCACCGAGATCTGGTACAGGAAAAGGGCTCCAGGGGCTCATGTATAGGATGGAAGAAAGATCTGCCTGTATTTAATGTGCTGAGTTGTGCAAGGCCTGGTTTGCACACAACGGTGCCACTCCACAAAAGGATGTAGGCATGGAGTGCACAGCACCAGACCAGGTTTGTGCTCCCCAGGAGCTCAGCTTCATTGTAAGGGAGAGAGGGGCATAGTGGGGGAGAGGAAAGATGTGGTTAGGGGAGAGGACAGAAATGTCCTTGTGCAGCTGGTGTGTGGCATTTAAGAGGGCAACGCTCAGGGACAGGAGGATGAGGGAGTTACTGTCTCATCCAGTTCTGGCAGGAGAGGATGGGAACAGCAACAGGGATTCAACTTTTGGCTGTTAGGGGGCCCTTTTGTTTCAAGAATGGTCAATTATTTGGAGGGGCCAGGGCTCACCCACTGGGCACCTGCCTGCCTGTGAGGCAGCAGGTACAGGGCACAGGCAGCACTTGCCCCGCGGCCGTGCCTGGGGATGCTGCCAGTGCCTGACATTCCTTGAATCAACCCGGGGAGGGCTGGTGTGGGTGAGCTGCACAGGCCAAACAGCTCGTCCGGGAAGTGTTACATTACACCCCACTGCAGAGAAAAAGGCTGACTGTCCGGTTCCTGGGGTCAGCCGGGAGGTGGGAAGCAGCTCCTCCCTCCCAGAGAGGCTAGAGAAAACATCCCCGGCATTTCTCGTCCTTCAGCCTCACACCCTGCCCCGGCTGTGGCTGCCTGTGCTCCTGGTGCATGGCAGGAGCGTTGTGAATACTGGGAGAGAGATGGCAGGAGAGGTCGGGGTATTAGATAAATCCTGCCATCACTTCCCAGGGCCAGAGCTGGCTCCTTCCTTGCTTGCTCCCTTTTGTTTTTTTTCCAACCATGATTGGAAAGGTGATGGACCCCTGCTCTGGAGACCCACACCTGGGTTCCCACCTGGTGGCATGTCCCAGACAGCCCAGGGAACAGTGGGATGTCGCCCTGCAGTTTGGAGCAGGCTGTGGTGCCACCTTGCTTTGGGGTCTGCAGCGTGGCTTTCACTCCCATCCTTCCTCTGGCATCATGCAGGAGGGGACATAACCCTGCCTGGGAGGGACATGTCCTTGCTGGGCCCTCCCCAGTCTGCAGGGCTGTGGCTCACCCAGCCTGGGGAACAGGTTCTCTGCTCTCCACAGGGAGTAAGTGGGGAGGCTGTGCTTTGGCTTATGGAGGTTTCCCAGGGGCTGGGCTGTGATGCTGCAGGGGAGAGGTGGGGGGAAAGCATGTGCCTGCTGGAAAGCTGCTGGGGCACTGCCGGTGTGGGCATGGGGGCCCTGGAGCTGGGGAGAGACCCTTAGGTCACCAGGGCTATGTTTCCCACCAGGACTCCCTGCCTGAAACTGCCCCAAGACATCATGGCATTATCTGGGATGGGTCTCGGGGTTTGTCCTTGCTGTCATCCTCCTGAGTTGGAAGCACAGCTAAGTGAACAGAGACCAGCAAATCCAGGCTCTTTTGCAGAAGGTGGGCAGGGAGACACTTCCCCATCTCTCTGCAGTGGGGAGGACACCCTGATGGGGATGGGTTGGGAGATTGGTGCAGGATCAGCCATAGAAGGGTTTCCACACAGTGCCATGGTGCTAAGAATGGGAGCAGAGAACAAGGTTGTGGTGGAGAAACCCACTGAGGGTTAAAAGGCAAATGCTGCTTTGCCTAGAGGAGCACTTTGGGGAAATATTCCATGTGTTTGCCCTGGTTTTATATGCTTCCTGAGACACTGCTTTGGAGAGGTGGGGGGGGGCTGGTGAGACCTTTGCTCTGACTGTGAGGGCTGGTCTGCTCTTAACGAGGTTGAGACCCCCTCACCCCTGCCTCTTGCATCAGCCCCCAGCGCCGGTTTATGTACATTGATAAGGACACATGGGTAGAGATCTGGGCAAAGGTCTGGGAGGTCTCCACACCCAGGGCGGCGAGGCAGCCCCAGCCCTGAGGTGGGGGGCACCGAGTGGGATCTGACCGTGCACTACCCATGAACCCCAACTTCCTCACGGACGGAGATGCCGCCAAGTTCCAGTGCTGAGGTTCTGCATCACATTTGACTTGGAAGGCACTGATTAGGAGCTTGGCATTGCTGGTGCCAGCTCAGCTCCATGGATGCAGCTTTCCTGCCAGGGGAGCTACACTGGTACACAGGGATGTGTGCCCTCATTGCCTCCAAGTGATGGAAGAA
>JAWWES010000094.1:62802349-62822464 GCA_035583135.1 Lophotriccus pileatus
GAAGAACAGCGCCAGATCCCCAGGCTTCCTTCTCCATCCCCCAGGGCAGGAGGGGCTCAAGCACCTGGGCTTTGTGTCCAGCTGTCCGTGGAGTGTGTTTGCCGGCAAGAGGATGTCTTCCCTGCCAGGGCCCCATCAGAATGTTCCGACCCATCTGTGTGGCTGGGGGAAACAGGACCCTCTGAAGCTCCTTCCTCCCTTCCCAGGAGCAGCTGAGAGGGGTGAGCTGCAGCCAGCCCTTTAGGGACTCGCAGGTATCTGGTAGCCTCAGCGGTGAATTTGGGGGTAGCTGGTTTTGTCAGCAGCTGTTTGCCATCATCCTTGGCCTAATCCTGGTATGGCTGTTCCTCCCCTCTCCTGCCCTGCCTGTCCCTGATATTGGCAGTTGCCTCTTGCACCCACCCACCTCTCCCTTACATGCATTTAGGGAAGGCTTGCCGGCTGGGAATGCATGCACTCGCACCTCAAAGCCTAGAGGAAAGTGCCACAAGTTTGCTGTAGCCACAGACCTCCTCGTGCCACAGATCTCCACCCCATGCCTTGGAGTCACACCAGAATGGGGTGGCAGGATCTATGGTTTGCTTTCTTCTGTGGTGGTGTCCCTGGGAGATCGAGGGAATGGAGGCAGGAATGTCCAGGGAATGGAGGGGGAGCCTGAGGACAGGGAAGTGGTCTCCATGCCCCAACCCCCTCCTCTTCTCCAGCACATCTTCAACCCAGGTGCAGAAACAACAACAACTGAAGGGCTCCCAAGGCTAAATCAGAGAGTCTCTGATTACACTGCGGCGGCGGGAGGAGGGGGAGTGGACATGGTGTGTTTGCTCCTGTCCATGTCTGCCTGGAGGCTTATCTCCAGCAAACCTGTGGGCAGAGCTCTGCTCCTAATCGTGGACCACCTGCAGCAGGAAGGTGGCATCAGCAGCAACGGTCAGTGTGCTAATCCCTGGAGCTGCAACTGCTCCAGCAGCTCAGCACGAGTGCAGGGCACGGGGCAGGAGCGAGGGGCTGCTGGGGTACAACTGGGAGTGAATACAGAGGTGTTTTGGAGGGGTGTGTGCATACAGGCCAGAGTGAGTGCGGGGACCCATATTAGTGCCCGTGTAAATGTGGGGATACGTGTCTGGTCCCATGTGATGGCTGATGCGTTTGTGTGGACCTATAAGTGCCCCTGTGCTTAGGGATCCATGGGAGACCATGTATCTCTATGGATCCATAGGACTATGCAAATGTGTATGAACCTGTGTGAGAGCTGGAATGTGCTTATGGATCTGTACGAGTGTGCGGGTGTGTATGCAACAATATGTGTGTGTGTGTAGGGATGTGTATGAGACCATGTGTATGTGCATACATATGCACCACACAGTTGTGATGTCCCAGCGTGTATGTGCACATACCACTGTCTCCATGTATGGAATTGCATGGACCCATGGGTGTTTGAGGCAGGGTTTGGGGCCTGAGCCCCCTCCAAGACCACCTCTGCACCCCCCTTGTCCAGCCCACCGTGCTGAGTGGTTCTGGTATGTGCCAGCCCCCTGCTCCCCCTGCTGCCCCCCAGGGCACTTCCCAGCCCCACTACAGCCTGGGGAATGCTGAGAGCCTCAGGAGCTACCATGACACCATCTTCCATCTGGCGGTCTTGATCGCTTGAGGTTGGGGGCTCCAGAGAGGACACATAAAAACTAGTTGTGGGTGTGAGAATAAAGGCACTTTGGAGGGCCAAGGAGCACTGTCAGGATCCCCCATCCTGCAGCTGCCTCTGCTTCCCTCCTCAGCCACCTCCCCGAAATCAGATGCAAGTGGAAAATTTGGAGGGTGATGCATCCCCTCAGCAACCTGGGCCTCTAACTGGGGTAATAGTGGAGGTAAATTCCCCATGCTGGCAGCCGGCTGGGCAGGGCTGCAGCAGGGAGGTTAGATCTTGGGTGGTGGACTTTGGTCCCAAGGGCATTTTGCAGCTGGGGGGGGGTGGGGGGGTGGGAGCAAGCTCAGGTGTGCATGGATTGTAGAGGCTGTATAGGATTGTGTGAGTGTGCACAAGAGGGATGTGTAGGGGACATACGAGCAAGCACAGGAGGGGGACATGTCTGTGAGCGTGCATATGATTAGTGGTTGTGCATGGGGAGAGTGTGTAAAGGAGATGGATGGATATGCCCAAGGATTGTGAGTGCACAGAAAGAGTGTACAGGGGTGCATAGGTGTGCAGGGGGTGTGAGCAGAGCGGGTGCATACAGCATACTTACGGGCTGTGTGAGCATGCATACTGGGGCTGTTTGTCCAAGGAGAGCATGTCCAGGGTGAGTTGCACAAGGAGAGCAGGCACAAGATTGTGGGCATCTGCAGAGCAGGCTTTTGTGTGCATGAGTGTGCAGAGGGTGAACATACCATGTTCCCTGGGACACAGGGCACCCAGTGGGGATGCCTGCTTCGGTGGGGCTGTTCTTCTGTGTAGGCTGCAGCTTGCGGCTGCTCCATCATGGATCCACAGCTCACATCCCGGGTCTGTGGCAGGGCGTCGGTGAGCACCAGCCCCAAATGCTCTTTCTGCTTGGGCACTCAGCTCTTTGGAGGCCAAGACAGGGGCTGGGGTTGCCTGCATGGGGCAGCTGGGTGGGGAAGGACACCAGCCCTTTCTCCCACATCATCCCTTTAAAGCAGACAAGAGGAAAGGGATTGGGCCAGAGTTGCATGATGGGGAGTGGGTATTGAGCAGCCAGTGCACATCCCAGGCATGCACACAGCCCACCTGCGTGTGCACCCCCATACTCACCGAGCTCTACAGCAGATGCGTCCGTGCAGAGAGCCCCAGGACAGGCTCTGTGTGCACACTTGGGGTGTGTCTGTGCATGTCTCTCGGGGACACCCGGGGTGGTACTGGTGATGAACAGGGTCTCAGGGCTCTGATCACCTCGGAAGGCAGGGGAGTGTCCCACGACTTCAGTCACCCAGGGAGAGATCGCAGGGGATTCAGGAATGGAGGGGAAGGCAGAGATGAGGAGGAAGGCAAGGCTGGAGGGGAAGGCAGTGGTGTGGCAAACGCCGGCGGGTCAGGGAGGTTAACCCGAACAAATCCGCTCATTGACTCCCTGCCTGCTCAGCCATGAACGAGTAACGAGGCGCTGATCGTGGGGGACGCGCGTTCGCCGGGAAGCAGGACCACCCCACCCCGTTTCGCAGCCCCCAGATCGATGGGGCACACAGCAGGACGGGGCCACGGATGGCGCCCACGTTGGCACCCCACAGCATGTTTCCTCTGCCTCCAGCCCTTGGGGGAGCCGAGCCGGTACCCCGTGCCTCAGCTTCGCCTCCTGCAAAAATGTGTTGAGCAGGAGGCTGGGGACCCTGTGAGCCCACCCCCGCACTTCACCCCAGGGCTGTGGGGCAAGGGGCTGCCCGTCTCAAGGCCGGCTCGGCCAGCACACGGTCCCTCACCTTGAGCGGAGCCGGGTTAATGTTTGCAGCAGGCAGCCCTCCCGGGAGCGGCAGCGTCTGCTGCGGCGGGGAGGGGGGTTTTAATGACCTGCCGGATCTGCCGCATTATCAGCGCTGATTAAACCTGCTGCTCTATAAAGCGCCGTTAAATATTAAGCGTGATGAAAGGCTTTTTTTGGTGGGGGGGCGGGGGAGCCAGGGCTCTGGGGGAGGTCTCCAAACGGAGGTGTCCAGCCCCACCGGTGGGGTGACTGCTGGGGTTGGCGATGGTGGGGGTGAGCGAGCACCTCGGCAGCCGTCCGGGCTGTGGGATCGGGAGAGCAGCGTCCCCCCAGGAACCAGCAGTGCCTTCGAATGCAGCCGGCGTGCCGGCAGAGCCGTCCCGTAACCATTAACTTATTAACAACTGGTGGCAAAGGCGAGTGGTGGTTCGCAAGGTCAGGGGGTGGTTTCTGCCCGGCGGGGAGTGATCTGCCCCCTAGCTCTGGCAGTAGGGATGGGGAAGAGGGACCTACAAGCCCCTAGTTTCCTGTGTGTGGCCTAGGCTGGGGGGCTCTGACTGTGAACACTGTTGAGGTCCCTGCACCCCAGGGTGTAAAGGGCCACGCCCCAAATTGGAATAGCCAGTTTCCTGGATTGACCTGGAGGGTAAACTGAGGCACTCATGGCTATTCTCCTTATGCCATCAGGGAACAGGGCAGGACATTCCAGTGTCTGGGTGCCTGGTTGGTGTGCACCATCTCCGTGAGGGAAGAAGCCAGAGACCCCCATTCAGAGGCAACAGTGGTGCTCTGGAGGGATGCAGTGACTTCGAAACTGTGCATCAGTGGTCAGCCCCCTGTGGTGTGTGGCTGTATCCCAGGAGGCCTGGGGAGCAGGGGTACAAGTGTTACCTGAGTGCCCTGCGTGAACAGGGGCCAGATGGAAAAATTAGCAGTGCAGATAATCAATGTGGTGCATATTAAGCAGCTCAGGGTTAGGGGGGTTTGCAAGGTGAGGGGGAGCTGAGCTGGGTCCCAGATCAATAGAACTCATATTAAGTGGATTAAATCCTGGCTTCCCATCCGAGCTCTGGCTGCCAGCAGGAGGTGGCAGCTGAGCAGGGGCTGTGCAGGGTCTCGCTGATAGCTGAGATTGCTTCCCTTGGCAGCAGTGCTGTGGGGGGAGTGTGCAGGGACTCACCCAAGGCAGGGCAGCCTGGAAATGCCTGTGGGGTGACTTAGCAACTCGCCACATCCTCCCTCTGTCCAGGGAATCAGCTAGGCTAAGTGGTCTCATGAACTCCAGCTCCCTGCCTGCATGTCCCCCTGGCTCCAGGAGGGGTATCTCCTGGTTGAGTGAGTGGAGCTAACGATGTTATTTAATTGTGGGGAGGAGGAGGAGGCACAAGGTCTATTCACATGCCTCTAATAAACCATGTTCAACCTGCTGACCTTTAACCTGCCTGACAAGGGGTGTTATCCCCATCCATTAAGGAATATAGATGTCGCTATGGCAATGGGATGACAGGAGAGAGCAGGGGCCCAGAGCTGCACCCAGCATGGGGTGGGGGATGAGGACATTCCGCCCTAGACCTGCACCAGCACTCAGGCAGGGGTGCTGGGTGGAGTTGGGGTGGTGCTGCGGTTCCGTGGCTGTTGGGGTGGCCAAGCACTGTGGAGCGCGGGGTCCCCGAGGTCGGCAGGGCAGAGCTGCACTGCGCACTGGTGGGGTATCGATCCCGAGACTTGACAGTTTAATACTTCTGTTTATAGAGGAATATAGTTACATCGATGGCGTTAAATGAGTTACTAATTATATCAATACAAACACGATTAAAAGGGTCCTTGCTCATAGGTCACCACAAGCAGGAGCCGCTGCTCGTGTTGCACAACTGCCCCCAGGCAAGGCCCGCTGCTCCGAGGCACGCGGCTGGGGCGGCGTGTGCCCCTGCAGGGTGGGGGGTGTCCATCCAGATGGAGTGCCTGGCTGGGGTTGTGCACGCAGGTGTGGGATTGTGTGCACAGAGCCGCGGTGTGTGTGCTCCTCTGGCATTGTGTGTTCCAGTCTGGGGCTGTGTGTGTGCCCATCTGGGGTAGCGTGTTCCAGTCTTGGGTTGTGGTTGCACATGGGGAGTTGCGTGTGCACGGAACAGCAATGTGCATCTTCCATCTAGGGTTGGGCGTGCATGTGTGGGGCTGTGCGTGGCTGTCTGGGGCTACATCTGCCTGTCTGGGGCTCTGTGCGCCCCTCTGGGGTTGTGCAGGCCTGTCTGGAGTTGTGCGTGCACAAATGGGGTGTGTGCCCATGCACGTCTGGGCATGCACGTGTGGGGTTGTGGACGCTCGTGCAGAGTGGTGTGTACCCGTGAGAAGTCTGTGCATGCCCACCCTGGGGTCACACCAGCCCACGTGGGGCTGTGCATGCCCATGGGAGGCTGTGCACATGCAGACGTGGTTCCTTGTGTAGGGATTGGTGCCTGTGTGGGCTGGGTGTGCGTGTGCAGGCCTGTGCACACTCATGTGTTCAGCTGTGCACACTGATGCAAGGTTGTGCGTGCCTGCGCAGGGTTGTACATGCCTGCCTGAGCTTGCCCTGGGAGGGATGTGTGTCCATGTACAGGGCTGTGCAAGTGCTTGTGTGGAGTTTTGCAATGCCCGTAAGGGGCTGTGCGCACTCTTGGGGGCTGAGTGTGCCCGCACTTGTGGGGTTGTGCAAGCCCACATGTGGTTTTGTGTGCCTGTGTAGGGTTGTATATGCCTGCGTGGGCTTGTGCACACCCATGTGGGGTTGTGTCAACCCTAGTGGGGTTATGTACAGCCAGGTGAGGTGTGTGTGACTAGGGAGAGTTGTGATCTGCCTCTTGGATGGTCAGTCCCCAGGTGAGGTGGGAGGGGACCACAGTCCCCACCCTGCAGGAGGAGGAGCAGGGTGAGCAACAGGACCTGGGTTATGGATGGAGCTGGATCCTTCTTTGGGGATAGGGCTGAAGGATAGGTCTCTTCTTGCCTGGAGTCTGTAGCAGACCACCATCTGTGCCACCACCCATGTTACCCCTGTGTCACTCCTGTGAAGCTGTGATGGCAGGATGCCTTTACCATCCTTGTGTGGGACTCAGCCCCCACTTCCAATGAATGGGAATCCACCAAAACCACCTCCTCTCCAGCCTGATCATCTCCAAATTTCATGGAACGCATGGTGCATCCCAGTGTAGCCAAGGACCTTGCCAGCTGATTCCTTGTTACTCAGCTCCACTTTTGTCTCCACTTAAAAGCTGACCTTTGCCCCCCGTTGGATATAACATGTTTTTGCCTTTCTGTGTCCCACAGATAAAAGGTTAGGGGTTAATAAACAGTGGAAAAATAGAACCTGGCACTAGGAGGTTGCACCTGTTATGGGGGCTGGAGTCAGTAGCAGCCTGTTCGGGTGGGATCCTGCCTGCCTTGTAGGAAGGAGAAACACAGGTGGCACCCCAGGGCCCAGTGGAGGTGTTGGGTGCAGAACCTTAAACACTGGTGGTTCCTGGGAAGGCCATGGCTTCTCCTTGCTGTGGGGTTGCCAGTTTTGGGGGAACTTGTTCCTGCTTTGACAAGCCAGAAAATTTCAGGGGATGTAAACGGGCTTGGTGTGGAGCAGTGGGGGTCAGAGCCCTTTCACAGGAAGGGAAATGCAGGCAAAGCCTGGCTAACACAGCCTTCCTGGGGCAGAAATCAAAGCAGCCTCCTGGAGCTCTGCTGGGAGCCTGACCTAGTTACTGTAATCGATGGCTCGAGGAGCTCCTGGGAAAGAACAGGCAATGGGGAAGGGGCACCGAGTGAGGCAGTGAACACCATGGTGAAGAAGAGGAGCAGGGTGCTGGCACCCAGGAGTCAGGGCACTCCAAGAGCAGCCAGCTGCAAGGAGGGGATTGGGTGAGTGGGATCCAGAGAGCAAGGAAGTGTCACAGATGGAACACCATGGAGCCAGGCAGTTCAGCACCAGTGGGTGTGGTGGTTGTCTGGCAGTAGCACCCACAGACCAGTTCGGGTACAAGCAGTTAGCACCCTGACAAGGGACAGGCAGCTGGCACCAGTGTATTAGATAAGGGACCGTGTTAGATGTGTCTGCTCAGTGACAGGAACCATGGGATATCTGTAGGAGCATCCCTGCATCCCCACATCCCTTCCACCCCTGCATCCCCACATCTCCATGTCCCCCATGTCCCTTGGGCCCCATATCCTTACACTTCCATGTCCCTGCATTTATGTGTCCTCATCGCATCCCTACATCGCCCTGTCCCTGAATCCCTGCAACTCCAAATCCCTGCATTCCCATACCCCTGCACTCCTACATCCCCATATCTCTGCATTTGTGTTCCCATCCTACATCCCCATATCTCTGCATTTGTGTTCCCATCGCGTCCCTGCATCCCCACATCCCACGTCTCTGCAGCCTGCCATCCCTAAAGCACAGCTCCTTTTATCTGTCTGGTGAATGATGTGCTGGGGGGTGGGGGTGTGTGCTCCCTTTCTATTGGTTTTTAACGGCCTTTCCCAGCACAATTGTTTTTTAAACGACTCTATTTTGTGCCTGACTTTGTTTTCCAGCTTGCATTTCTTTGTATATGTTTTGGAAATCCATTCTGGACTGCTGAGTTTTGTTTCTTTTCAATGGCTTTAAATTCTTGCCAGGCTTGCTGGGAGGAATTGGTGTCTATAGCGTCTTCGATTGGTGCTAATTTTTCCTTCATGTGCTCTGACTTTTACTGCTGGGCCATCGATCTGGCGGGCTCCAATTTGTCATGGTCACTCAGGCGCTGTGCTGGAATCAGGCGAGCCCCGACTTTCGCACGGAGCCGGCACTTCATGTCCCTGGTGTAGGGGCTGCACTCCTCGCTGCTGTCCCCTCAGCTCAGCTGGGGGGCTCTGTCCGTGTGTCCTGGACCTGCACCCATCCAGCACACTGAAGTATCCTCACAGTGTGCATCTGTACAACTGCGTGCTCACTCACCGGCTTGCACACGTGTTGGTGCACCCACAAACTTGCTGGGATACACCAGCACCAGTATCAGTGCACACACGGGGCTGCACGTGTGTTTTTGTGCTTATGCAGGTGCACACAGTGCACTCGTACCTAGTTCTGCGCCCTCCACACCCACTGTGGGAAGTCTTTGTGCCTTTCTCACACCCTGGTCCCGGTGCGCACCTAAAGAAGGATTTGGGGTGGGGTGCCTGTACCAAGCCAGGGGATATGGCTGTGGGATCACCATGGCCAGGTGAGGAGGCAAGATTTGGCAGTGGGACACTTTGTGTGGGTGCCTAACTCTGTCCTTGGCCACTGGTCAGGCCCTGACTTGCAGTGACACGGCTGAGGCTGCACTTACTGGGGTAATTACCTTGTTATCCTGCGTCAGCGAGGCAGCCCCGGCAGCTCCGTCACAGTAACCAGTGCCACGGCCAGGCCAGTTTTCCCTGCCCTGGCATGGGACCAGCACCTCCACATGTGTCCCTGTGAGGCATGAAATCTGAGGAGGATGCTGATCCTGTACTGGACCTGGTGAACACCAGCACTGAGCAGTGGTGAGCCAGAGAAGAGCTGAACAGGGCTGAGCATCCTGATCCCAGGGTCCTGCCTGGGGGCCTGGGGTTTGCTGATGCCCCTGGGCTGAAACACTGTGATTAGTCCACCTCAGAAGGCAAGGGGTAGGGGGAAACTGAAGCACAGACTCAGCGTCTCTGCAGGAAAAGTACAAAACAGTGGTTTGTGCCTCTCCCAGGCACAGGGAGAGTCCAGTGCTGCAGCACAGAGGGTGTGTCAGGGGATTCTGTCCGTGATGCACACAGAGCTTCTTATTGCTGCCAGAGCAGGCAGGTGGGGCCAGGGATGATGCCAGGTCCTGGCACAGGCCAGAGCCACCCCCCTGCACTGCTCCCTCTGCCTTTCTCACCTGTGTATGCCTGCAGCGCTGACCTCTGTCTCTCCCACCCCCAGCTCTACGAACTGGATGACGACCCGAAACGCAAGGAATTCCTGGATGACCTCTTTGACTTCATGCAGAAGAGAGGTAAAAGTGGGTGGTTGGGGTGGGTGTCACTGTCTCAACCCCTGCCTCAGCTGCTGGCAGGGGGCTCACAGTGTGGTCCTCTCAGGCTCTGAGCTGCTCCAGGTCTCTGAGAGACCCTCAGGAAGGTCTTGCGGTGCCTTCCCTCCCCCCGCCCCGCCCCCAACCCCAGGCGAGGGCAGCTGTCGATGGCGATTGCCCGTCAGCTATCCCAGCAGGGATGCCCACTGGGAACACCCGGTGGGGGTGGCCATTAGCATACCCCTTGGTGCCAAGCGATAGCAACACCCGTTAATAATGTCCATTAGCAGTTTTCAGGGCGTTTTAGCGATGCCTGGTGGGAGTACTGCCCTTGGCAGTACCCATGAGGGCTCCCCATCAGCAGGACCGGGTGAGGATGCCCACCATCAGCACCTCTCAGCGATGCCCAGCGTGTGCAGGAGTGGGGCCAGCGCCGGGCACCCAGGGGTTAAGGGCTCTCCAGCCAACCCATCCTCATCGGAAATCTTTGCTATCGGCATGGGGGGCCGTGCCGGCTCCCGGGGACTCGATAAATGCTTTAACCTTCGGCCTCCCCGGGCCGGGCCTCCGACAATTAAAAGTTGCCGAGCGCGGGCGTGTGGGCGGCCGTATTAATTAGAGCCTTTTGCTGGTGTGTGGATTAATGAACAAGCCGCTCGATAGCCAGTAAACCCCAGGCAGAGGTTAATGCCGAGCTAATTAACAGGGGAAGGTGAGGGGGGATGCAGGATCAGCGGGGCTGGCCATGTGTGGGGTGAGGGAGGCCAGAAGGGGGTAGTTGCCCGCATGCCCTGCCTGTGAAGGGTGGTGAGGGTACCCACCTGTTTGTGGGGCTGCAGAGGTTGACTTTGGGTTGGACTGAGACACCATAAACTTGTTTCACTCAGTTTTGTGCTATGGGTGGCTGGCACAGCCGTAGGGCTGATGCTGGAGCTGGGCTGGAGGTGGTGGAAGGGCCGAGTACTGCCCTGTGGGTGCCCCCTGAACCCCCTGGCCCTGGTGCAGGGCTGTGGGGAGCGAGTGGGAGCATCAGTGCTGCTTCGGCCCCCCAGCATCCATCAGCCGCAAGATTCATGGGCTGTTCTGAGGCTTCATTATCTCTCTTTCCAGAGCTAATTAACTCCCTCGCTATTGGGGCCGGGGCTAATTAAGTAAGTGCCTGCTGGTCTGGGGAGGAGGGATGGAGCTCCACGCTTCCCTGACAGTGCTCTATTCTGCATCCCTCTATGTGGGGCTGTCCTGCTCCTGTGCCCTCAGTCCACTTCGTCCTTTATCTCCTCCAAGTGGGTGCTGTCCCCCTGGGGAGGGCAGGCAGGGATGCAGGTGTGCAGTTATGGGTGTGCACAAGCCTGTTGGAGGAGCTGGTGATTTTGGAGTCGGGTAGCAAAGAGAAAGGGGATCAGAAGGGCTGTGGGGCAGTGACAGGACCCCGGGGGTCATCAGCAGCTGGGTAGGAAGCACCCATGGATGAGCCATCGCAGCTGCTTCTGTGGCACCCAGGCTGTGTGCCCAAGATGACAGTGGGTCAGGAGGGATTAATGCCCACAGGGTGAACCCTTATGAAAGAGGATGTGTCCCCCGTAACACCTGACAAGGCAGTTTCAGCACTGACATTTGGCAGCAGGGTGGAAAATTAGCAGGGCTGAAAAATGGGTTGGGCACAGCCCCTCTGAAGCCATACCATGGCACAAGGGCCCACCTGGCCACAGTGGTTAATGGGGGTGATACCACCACAACCCCCATCAGATACAGGGTACGTGCAGGGGGCACCTTATCCCCATGCCCCAACTTCTGTGGGACCCCTAAAGCAGCAAGCTGGGTCATAGGGGGTCTGTTTCTGCATTTGCTCACCAGGGATCTGCAGGGACCCCCCCCCCCATCTCCCCACCAGGCCGAGGGCCCTGCTGATAACATGGGGCCATTAATCAATCAAGGCGCTAATTGCAGCACCACAATGGCTGCATCACCTCCCTGGGCTTTTGTGGCCCTTACCCTGGCTGGGGCTGGGGCCATCACTCTGCGGGGACGCAGACAGGTGCCTTTGTCAGTAGGACAGGCATCGGCTGCCCGCCTGCACAGTACTAAGATTAATGGTGAGCCGCTCCTGTGGCTGGAGAGGGGGGAAGAGGAAAAAACCAGTCCATGGGCCATTGACTGGGGGATGAGACCCTGCAAATTTGCATTTGGGAGTGAGGGAGAGTCCCAGAATTGCCCCCCCCACACACCCCTCCGAGTTGATGGGGCTTGTGCCAGCAGCCCCGACCATGGCTGCTGAGGTACTGACAGCAGATATCAAGTCAATATCTCTGCCTTTTTCCCAGGAGGATAAACTTCTTTCCCCCTTCCTGACTGGGTGAACAACAGAGACACACAGAAAAAAAAAGAAGAAAAAAAAAAAGTTAAATGAACTCAGTAAAAGAATAAAAAGAGCTCATTTTTCAGGCTTATGTGAAGAAGCCGAGCCAATATCAGGGCCATAAATTAGGGATGCTGGAGGATGGTGGTGAATGGCAACTTCGTTTGAGGGGCGAAATGCGGTCGTGACAGCCTCCCCCGGCCAAATGGATGGCTTTCCAATACTGCCTGTGCCCCGCCACCTCACAGAAGGAATAAATATGGGGTGGAATGGGAGAGGATGGGACAGGGTGGGATGGGATGTGATGCTTGTCCCTCCTCTGCCCTCCTGCAGCCTTCAGCCATTGCCCAGACCATTGTCCTGAGATGCCATAGAGCAGAGTGAGGCTGTGGGGCTATTTGGGGGTGCTGAGAAAGTGGGGAAGGGGTTGTAACCAGAACTGGTGGCTGTGGAGACTGTGCTGGTCACAGAACCCTGGTGACCCCATGTCCCCTTGCCACGTGGCCTCCTGGGGGAGACCAGGGGTTGGGGTCTCTACTATGGGTACTTCAAGGGGTTGGGGTTGGGTCTTTCAAGGCAGGGCACCGAAGGCCTTTAAGCAGTAGGGAGTGCTGGGGGCATCTGTGTTTTTGAGAGGCTTTTCAGGGACTCTTGTGAGAGTGTCTCTGTATGGGGCTGCGAAGGCAAACCTGTCCTTCCCAGAGAGATTGTAGGGTGAGTCTTTCCAGAAGGGTTGCGGGGACACCCCTTTTCAGAGAGGTTGTAAGATGGGTCCCTTCTTGAAGTTTAGATGGGGTCTCTCTTTGTGGTGATCTGAAATGCCATTACAGAGTGAATCCTTCTAGGATGCTCTGAGAGATTTTGTGGATCGATGCTCTGTAGAGAGCTCTAAGAATTGTAAAGGCACAACCTTCTCTAAGCGAATCTGAAGAAGGCACTTTGCCCATCCCACTGTGGCTCCACATCCCAGCTGAGAGCATACCCGGCCCCACTGACAGCTCCATCAGAGGTGACCCTGTGCCTGCATGCCAGGGTCTTCCCTGCTCTTGAGCAGGGTTCCGCTCTTCCAGGCACCCTGGGGTCCTGCCTGCGCCCCACTGTGCCCGTGGGCATGGAGAGATGTGCCTCTCATTGCGTACCCACAGTGACAGTGGGGAGAAGGTGGGAGCTGTGTTCCCAGGTAGTAAGGACCCTATGGGCTCCTCCCACACCTTTTTCTGTCTCCTGTATGCGTCTGAAAGGGACACCAGTGAACCGCATTCCCATTATGGCCAAGCAAGTCCTGGATCTGTATACCCTGTACCGGCTGGTGACAGACAGGGGTGGCCTGGTCGAAGTCATCAACAAGAAGATCTGGCGGGAGATCACCAAGGGCCTCAACCTACCTACCTCTATTACAAGTGCAGCGTTCACCCTGCGCACACAGTGAGTGCCCGGCAGTGGGGGCACCTGCCCTGGGGGACACATCCCGCCCTGGGGGCACCCGCTGGCTCGGCTCTCCCAGAGCCCTGAGCGGGATCTGACGTGGAGAGCCCCAAAAGTGGTTGGAGGGCTGTGCCCCTTCCCAAGTGCCATCCCCACCCTGGGCCCTGCCTAGCACGGGGCTGGCTGTGAGGCACGTGGTGCTGGATCTCATCCTGGCTCTCTCTCCGTGCAGATACATGAAGTACCTGTATCCCTACGAATGTGAGAAGCGGGCACTCAGCTCTCCTGGGGAGCTCCAAGCTGCCATCGACAGCAACCGCCGGGAGGGACGGAGGCAGACCTTTGACACATCATTCTACAACTACTCGCCAACCAGCACCACAACCCTGCTGGGCATCCCCAAAACATCTCTGCCAGCTCCCCACAGCTCCACACACAGCTGTGGCCAGCTCAGCCAAGTGCACAGTGTTAAGAGAGGTGGGTGAGGATCACATCTGCCCTGCAGCAGCCATCTCTTCCCAGGGATGGATACTACTGCAGGACCAGGGATGTTCTCTGTCTGCTCTTGCCCTTTTTGCTTGGGGAAAATAAGAGAAATTTTGTTCTTTTAGTCCATTTCTGGAACTGAGTAAAGTTTATTTCTGCTGGCTTTGGGGGATGACCAAGCCCAGGTGACACTGGGAGTGGTGGACTGCCTTGCCATGTGGTGGGGATGGTGGGAAAGGGAGAATGGTGGCAAAGGGGGGATGGGGGGCCCTGCTGAGATCTCTTGGTCATTGCAGAGGATGGCACGCTGACAGCAGCAGTGCCAGGGCGCATCGCTATCCCTGTGGGACTGGCTGGCCACCACCTCGCAGCAGCCCAAGCAGCAGCTGCCTCGCAGGCAGCGGTGCTGGAGCAGCTGCGGGAGAAGCTGGAAATGGGGGAGCCCCCGGAGAAGAAGGTGGCCCTGACAGCAGAGGGGGAACAGCAGCTGGTGCAACAAACGCTCCAGCGCAACCTCCTGGCTGCAGCCTCTAATCTTCCCATCAACATAAAAATCTCAAACCAAGGTAATGAGGTGCAACACCTCAGCTTGGGCTCACCCTCTCCCGAGGTGGGAGCAGCAGTGGCTGGAGAGGAGCACGGATGCCCAGAGGGTCCTTGATTCGCTCTCCCGGACAGGTTCTTGTTTCTGTTTCTCTTAACACTCATATTGGTATTTCCTTTCCCCAGATGACAGACAGGAGACCGCATTGAACCTGTCCACCAGCGGCATTAGCAGTATCAACATGTCAATAGAAATAAATGGAGTTGTCTACTCAGGTAAATAGAAGGACCGCTTGGCCTGTGTAATTGCGGCCGGGAAATCCAATAACTTATAGCCACTGCCTGGCCAGCAAGTCCTTCCTTCAATCTGATGTCTTTACTATAAAATCCATCGTAATGAAGTGGCAGGGCCTGGGGAGAGGGGGCAGGAGAAGGAGGGGGTCATCAAGGATGGAAATTGGCCCACAGCAGGTGCTAGCAATGAAGGGCCAAAGTGGGGGATGGACAGACTCGGGCTGAGAAGTGAGGCTACCCATAGGGTCATGCTGCATCCCAGAATCCTGCAGGCAGGGCTTGGATTTGAGCACACTCCAATGATAGTGTGCCCAGAGGGTCTCTGGCTGGGTGATGGGTTTGGCTGGTTGCAGAGCATGGTGTTGGGTGCAGGGAAAGGTGTTGCGGTTCTTTGCTGGAGCAGAGGATCCTTTGGGGTGCCAGTGTGCACCTACCTGGCCAAGCAGTTCATCCCATGTCCCTCAGCT
Source organism: Lophotriccus pileatus (assembly GCA_035583135.1). Taxonomy (NCBI): domain Eukaryota; kingdom Metazoa; phylum Chordata; class Aves; order Passeriformes; family Tyrannidae; genus Lophotriccus; species Lophotriccus pileatus. Next base: position 62,817,390 of record JAWWES010000094.1, read on the forward strand.
CCATGCCTGCCCTGTGGAGACACCCCCCAATTAAAATCAATGGCTTTTCCTTCAGGACTTAAATATTTAACAAGCCAGAAAAGTCATGGCTCATCAGCGTGTGGGGCTGCCAACCAAATGGGCCCAGGCCACCCCACAGGTAGCCTCATACGTGTGGGGACAATTGGGCTGGGGTACACATCAAAGCTGATGAGGGGGAGCCGGAACTCCCATGGGTGTTAGTCCCATGCTCCCCAGCCTGGGTGCTGGGGGACAGGTGAGTGAATCCCCCAACCCTGGGCTTGCCCTCACGCTCTTGCTCTTACTCCCCAGGTGTCTTGTTCGCCGGCCGTTCCTTCGCTACCCCGTCGCCTGGTGGAGGGAGCAGCCAGACCCATCCGAACCCCATGCCTGCCCCAAAACCCCTGCTCCCACCCTTCTCTCACAGCCACACTCCCCCCAGCACGTCACCATAAGGCAGAGGCCTGAAAGCACCCTGAAGGCAGCTGGGGATGCCCGGGGTGTGGGGGGCTGAGCTGTGGGACCCAGCTGCACTGCCAAGGATGGGGGACCCCAGGGGGCCTCTTGCTCCAATACTGAGCTGTGTCCTTACAAGGCCAAGAACACTCAGCTGGGCCCTTTTGTCCCTTGTCCCCGTGCGTGCCCTCTGACACACACATCTCTTCTTTCCCACGGCACTGCCCCCAGTTGACCCCCTGTACATCTCCTGCTGCCCTGCTGCCTGGGGCACCGCCTGGGACCTGCATGCTGCGTTCCCTACATCTTGCAGCCCCTGTACCCACCTCAGTGCACGCACTGCTGCCCCTGTACACACCTTGATGCATACACCAGTGCACACACTGCATCCCCTTGGTGCTCACGTGAGGTCTCCATGCACACCCTCCATGCAAATGCTCTGCAGTCCCTTTAAACTGTAGCCCCGTATACAATGCAGCCCCTAAATATATATACTGCTCCCCCTACCCACTGCAGATGCCCCTACCCAGCCCTCCTGCGCTTCCTGGGCTTGCTGCCCCTGCCCTGAGACATAACCTGGGTAGTGGCATATCAGCACCCCAGGTCCTCAGCTCAGAGAGGGTCACCCTGGTGGGGGCAAATAATGTGGATATTGGTGGGAATGGTGGGGGTGGAGCTTATTGGGGTGGGGCTGGGGTTGGAGTTTAATATTGAGGGTGAGAGGTGAGGGCAGTGAGGCCCAGCAGAGCCCCCCCACCACCAAAGACTGCCCAGATGCCAGGGTCCCCCAGCCAGAGAGTGGGGAGACAGAAGGCACTCCAAACTACCTCGTTGGGGCTGGGCGGATGCCTCCTCCACCCACCTGCACCCCAGGGTGCCAGAGCAGATGAGTGTGGAGCAAGGCTCACCTCTACCTCAGCATGGGGGTCTCAACACCACCGGTCCCGCCCCCGCGCTCCCATTGCAGCTGTGCAACTCTGTGTATCCATTAAAGGAAACAAACTGCTGCACCAAAACAGTGTCGAGGTTGCTGTGCGCGACAGGGTACCAAGCTCCTCCAGGGCCCAGTTTGGGCGTGCAGGATACTCCCTCAGCCTGTGGTACCCTGGGGTAGCAGCTGTAATGCTTGAGGTTTCACAGCCCGCTATGTGTTTGCCTCCAGCTCAAGGATTGCCTCACTTGGTGGGAGCTGTGAGCCGCAACCACAAGAGCCCTCAAGCACAGGCGGCATCATACTGGGCATGAGTCATGCCAGCCAGGCTGTGGGGCTGCCTTCCCCTCCAAGCTCCCCATGGCAGCTCATCCTTGGGTGGGAATCCTTTTAGACCGCCTGCGCCAGGCAAGGAACAGGGCCCTGGGGCTGCTGAGGCTACGGCCGTTGGGCTGTGAGGTTGCACCTGGCAAGATGCCAGCAGTGCTGGGCCAGCCTGGCACTTGGGCAGTGCCCAGAGAGGACACAGGTGACCCAGGGGGGGCTGGGAGGCACAGATGTATGCACGGGTGGTCACGGGTGTGTGTACGGGTGCACACAGAAAGACAAGGAGATGTTCAGGCACTAAGTGTCTGCACGTGTGCACAGATCACTTGTGCTCCCTTGTACAAACTTGGTGGCATGCACACACCATCACACTCACACGTGTGTGCAAATGCCCATGCTCACACAAGCACTTGCACACACAGGAAGCCACACGTACAAATGAAGAGGCAGGAGGAGCATCCGTGGGACAGACATCCCAGCCAGAGGCAGCCACAAGGACAGGTCCACCCTGGCATCCATTGAGCCATGTCCCTGGCACCCAAGGCGACAGAGACTCTTCGATTAAGAGTCCCCCTTGGGACAGATCCAGCCCCTGAGGACACCTCCAGCTCTCGGGGACACCCCCACCTACTACCCCAGTTCCTCGGGGACAGCACCAACCCAGCCCAAGGGGGCACTCACAGTCCCTCGGGGACAGCCCCAGCCCCTCGGGATCACCCCCAGTCTCCCGGGAACAGCCGCAGCCCGGACTTCCAGCCCCAGGGGACACCCCAGCTCTTGGAGACATCCAAAGACCCCCACGGACAGCCCCAGCCTGGACCCCCGAGCCCACCGGTGCAGCGTGGTCGCTGTCCAGAGTGCTGTAGCAGCGCTGCCCACCCCAGACCTGTCCTCAGGGGCAAGGGAATGTGGGGACACGGCAGGGACACGGAGGATAAGGGTGTCCCGCTGGGGGCACGGGGGTGACACAGTACCCCTGCAGAGGATGCTCGGTCTTGCGGGCCTGGCTCTACAATCTGTGTCCCAGGTTGGGGGCAGGTCTGTGAATGTGTGTAGGGAGTGTATGTGTTTGTGAATGTGCCAAGCGGAGCCGGGGTGGGATTGATGCAGCCTTAATTGGGGTCTTGTGTCCCTTGTCACTGCTGTGAAGTGCTGGCCACAGCTCATTGAGCACCAGAGCCCCAGGGAGCCAGGAGGGCACACGCGGGCCCACGTCCCCACTCATTACCAGGCTCAGGGGGTGATGTGTGTTTCCATGCTCCCTGGGGGGCCTGGGGACACAGCTGCTGTCACCTGAGTAACCAGCCATGATTGATGTCTGCTCCCCCATGTCCCGCAGGGACTGTAATTGAGCAGGAGGGAGGAGACACAGGATGCAGGGACAATCAGCCTTGCAGGAGGTGCACTGGATCCAGCTTCAGCGCCGCTCTGGGGGCAGCTGGTGGGGGTATCTGTGTGCCACTGCAGGCTCCAGGGATGGGGACAGCTTCCTCTCAGTCCAAGGGGTGAGTGGCAGAATCCATTCTAAGGCTTACAAACTGGATGGGACTGTAAAGGGTGCATGAAGACAGCCCCAAAGTCCCCCAGTGCTTGAGTCCCAGGACTGCCCAAGTTTCTTACCTCAGGGAAGTGGGTGATCTGTGACCCTCCAGCACAGGCATTTGTGTTTTTGGGGCATTGCCCGTCATGCTGGGCCCAGGCCATTGTAGACCTGGTACCATTTCAGCACAGAGCATCATTGTCTGCATGGCCCCAGGGGCCCCCTGCAGCCCCAGCCCCTCCTGCAGCCCCCGGGCACTTCTGCTAATGAAGCCATTTCTATTTGTCGCCTTTGTGGAACAAAGCTCAGCTCTTCCCCTCTGAAGATCTCAACTATCGATCCTTGGGAGAAAAGGCAGAGCACATGAAGCCTCAGCCTTCTCCTGCTGCCAGAGTGCTCTGCACAGCTCCTGCAGGGTTATTTGGGTGGCACAGGGGCTGTTGGGACACTGGGCCACCCCACAGGTCCCTCCTGCAGCCTGGCAGGCCTGTACAACTCTCGGTAGGAACACATCTAGAAGGACAGAGATTTCTCAGGGCACGGTGGGTTTAGCTTTCAGCAAAGGGGAATGGGAGAGTCCCCAAAGCCACCCAAACCACATTACCAGCCATATTAACAAAGTACCCTCTATTACCATATGATTTGGAGCTAAAAAAGTAGTCTGGAACCTTGGCTTGGTGTTTCCTGTTGCCTGGGGAATGGTGGTGCAACACCCAGCCCCATGTTTATTCTGGGCATGACAGGGCAGTGGCTGTCTGAGCCCTGGGGTGCAGGGGATGTTATCAAAAGGTGCTTTGAAAACTCACAGAATCACAAAATCACTAGGATTAGAAGGGAACTCTGGAGACCATCCAGTCCAACTCTCCTGCTAAGGCAGCATCACCGGGAGCAGATGACACAGGAACACATCCAGGTGAGTTTGGACTGTTTGCAGAGAGGGAGACTCCACAACCACCCTGGGCAGCCTGCTTCCAGTGCTCTGCCACCCTCAGTGTAAATAAGTTCTTCCTCATGTTGAGGTGAATTTGTTGTTGTTTAGTTTACAGTCATTGCTCCTGATCCTGTCACTGGGCACCACTGAATAGGGTCTGGCACCATCCTCTTGGCACCTGCCTTTGAGATATTTATATGCATTGATAAGATCCACTCTCAGTCTTCTCCAAACTAATCAGGCTAATCTCCCGTAGTCTCTGCTCATAAGAGAGATGCTTCAGACCCCTCATCATCTTTGTGGCCTCCACTGGACCCTCTCCAGTATTTCCTTGTCTTCCTTGTTCTGAGGAACCCAGAACTGTACATGGCACTCCAGATGTGTCTTCAGTAAGACCGAGTAGATGGGCAGGATCACCTCCCTCAACCTGCTGGCCACACTTGTCCCAGTGTTTTCCATGATAAATTTCTCTCTGCAGTTTGGAAACTTCCTGGACTTTTCTCTGTGGTGGCTGCTGCTACCATGAATTCATCTCATGCCTCTGAGAGATCTGTGTGGCAGAGAGTGCCAAGTGAAGGCAGCAGTGGGGCTGGGGCTGGCTGCAGCACTCCTTAGCGCTTCTCTTCCTCCCGAGCATCACCTGCGGCGGTCGATAGGAGAAAGGTGAACGCGGGCAGGCTGGGGCCTGGGGGAAAGCCCGCGGCAGCCTCCCGGATTTCAAAGGCCCCTGCATCCACACGGATCGCTATATCAATTCCTTTTAATACATCCCAGCGCCTCTTTCCTGGATGACCGCACCGCAATGAAGCCGCCATCGACCGCCCGCCCGCCGGGGCGGCGGGAGGGCCGCCCGCCTTCCCTCTGCAGTGCAAATCGCCATCGACCGCCCC
>JAWWES010000094.1:62841310-62874556 GCA_035583135.1 Lophotriccus pileatus
AAGAGGGGCTGGGACCCCCAAAGCGAGCGCGGGGGGCGGTGGGTCACCCCCAGACGGAGCCGGGAAGGAGCCGGGGTGTGAGGGACAATGCGCCAGGGAGGGGAGAGGGGGAAGAGCCCCCCTACATACACCCAACCTACTGTGAACTGTGCAGTTCAGGGCAGACATCCTGCCTTGCTCCAGCTCACATACTGACTCAGAGATTTTGGCCAGCACCTGCACTGGACCCTGCCAGGACACAGCAGGGCAGACAGGTCCCAGAGTCCCAGCTGACTTGCCTTTGCTTCTTGGAAGTCACCAGTGAAGTGAAGCCACTGGACCAGCCTGTGGCTCAGCATGTGCGAGCAAAGGTCAGGATATCTGACAGGCAGGAAGTGCAAGCAAAATTGGATCAGACCTGGAAGTGGGTGGGAGCATCACTGGAAAAAAAAAACCCAGAGGGAATTGTATGACACACAGGGGATGTGGGCAGGGATCACCTGTACCTAAATGGTGGGTACCTGCCTACAGCACAACACAGGGCTGACTGGCTTAAAACACCCATGGGAGAAGGGAGAAAACTGATGGATTGGATGGGCTCTGCAGCAGCTGAGAGCCAATAGCCATGCCCATCAGGGACAACAGCCATCATCACAGCCCTGTGCCTGCTCTGCCAGGGAGCATCTGGGACTCCACATCCTTGCTGAACCCCACCACAGTGTTCTCTGGCCCAGCAAAAGCTGTGCACACAGCAGGAACTGGTCCCTGAACAACATTCCCAGTTCTTGCTAACTCCAGAGCCACTAGCACTGTCTCTTACAGACCACTAATTTAGGCACCTAAATATAGCCATAAGAAGGCCACACTTAGCATGAAAACTTCAGTGAATAAGGTCAAGCTGAGTGCAGACTGGGCTCATAGCGGTCCCCACAGCTCCTCTGAGCTGGGCATTACAGTGACTTATGTCCTTCTGAATTTATCCCTGTACCTGCTGCAGAAATCCACTAAAACATTTAAAACAGTTGGTCCTCTGCCTTTTCCATTGTCTGAACAATTTATACATTCAAAACAGGGACGTGGTCATGAGCCTCAGTTCATGTATCACCAAGTAAAAAACGTTAAAGAGGAGGAAAAAATTTAAAGTTATTCGAAGACCAAAATGGTCTGAAATGAGCCAATACCCTTAAGTCTGCCCTGCACAGATGCTGTGATTAGGAAGCATCAGCAACAGGGTTTTGCTTGCCCTAGGGACAGCTCAGTAACACTCTAACAGTGAGCTCTGTGTGTGTGTGTGTGTGAGATGGAGAACAGCTTTCTTTTGGGCATCATTACCCTTGGTCACTGAGACAAGATGCAGCCACCTCGAATGCAGCAGCCTGGTGAGAAGACAAACTCCTCACAGGGTGCCTGGAAAAGATTTTCAGTCGTACTAGTTAACAGAATCGGTACTAAGCACTGAGAAAAATCAGTGTTTGCTCAGTGTGCAAGGTAATTACCCTATCCTGACACACAGTTGTCTCATAAAAGGTTGGAGTAGAATGAAAAACCCAAAACCCTCAAGCCTGGGGGGTCCTGGTTGTGCAAACCATCCTTGGGATAAGGACAGAAGGACAGGATGCCCTTTCCTTCACCTCTCTGGGTGACAGGCAGTGCCCACTTAAACCCTGGATCCAGCTCCTATGAGGTTTAGATTTTCTGCTGTGACATCAGACTGTCCTGGATGGGATCAATTACTTTAATTATCTTTTAGCTCAGTGGGAAGCCCCAGAACCCAAAGCCTGCCCCCATGACATGGGTTACAATGGCACTGAAGGGAAAGGCTGGTAGCGGCATTAATGCCCAGTGTTTTAGCTGTGGGATCTCTCAGACTGAAGCAGTGGGGAGGAAGAAAACAGGAAGGAGATTTTAGTTGAGGTTGTCCATAAAAACCACTATAAAGACAATATGTTGTGTTCTAGCTCAACTCCAAATATCACTGCAATTCCAGTGACACACAGACACCAAACCTCAGTGTGTCACAGACAATCCAAAAGTTGCACAAGCTTCCCTGACTTTTATGCCTACCACAAGGAGCCACATCTGCAGCATCTCCTCACTTGGGCTGGCAGCCCTGAACAGAGAGGCTCAGGCACACAGAGCACCCACAGGCATCTACATCAAACCCATACAGAGGGGCAAAATCAAGGAGATGCCCTGCAGAGTGCAGTGACCCCAGCAGCCTTAAGCTACAGCTCTTGATGCCAGCTGGCAGGCAGCCCTATCAGCCACCCAGCAATATTTCTTTATCACTCAGCATCTCCTTCTCTTTTTTATTTTTTTTTCCCTACTTCAGTTTTACTTCAGCATTTTCGCATGCCAGCTCAGTAAGCTGTTACAGATTAGAGTTTAATAAAAGCAATCAAGCACGGACGTGAATATGCAGCTCCTGCAATACTTGGGTACTGCTGTTATCTCATAGAGCATAGCATCTCATGAGAGAACATTTGCAGTTTTTTTAACACTGTATTTTAAAAAGTTGCAGTTTTTCCAATCTTTCTCTGGCCACTACTATTAATATACATATATCCACTTTGATCACCTTTTAATTGCCTTAAGAAAGTCCAATTGTTGCTTCTCTTTTAACACAGCACCTTCTTATCTTTTTTTTAATACAGTTTATAAAAATATTTGCATAGGAAAGATATTTTTTTTGCTACTAACATGAGAGCATGTGAATATATTTCATTCTGGATAAATACAAGTACATTGGAAACCAAATTTTGCTATTGTTAGAAGTGAAAATAAATGTCTTCACTCACAGATGCCCCATATTTAATAACAGTAAATGCCAATGTCATGAAAGATGCATTACAACTGATACTCTTCTGCTTACGAAGGAGCTCACTCTGCAATTTAATGTCAAACCACAGTGCTCTCTTCCTTTCTCCTGCTCTCCATAACTGAACTCAGGGATGTTCCAGAAATAGCACTGGATATTTCAACCATGTGAACAGTTGTGTCATCTTGACAACACATCCTCCTGTGTAGTTTTCATTTAAATCACAGCATCACCTGGGGCAGAAGTAGGAGGGGTCAGTCCACTGGTGCACCCTAGTCCATGGTGGGAGTAGCTACTCTTAAATTGCTTCTGACAGATGCTTGTCCAGCACTTGATCCAGTCCTTGGGTTGCCCAGCACAACATGCCACAGGCAGTGGATTGTCACGTTCTTCTCCCAAGACCTGCATGGCCATTTCTTTCGCAAAGCCCCAGGAATGGTGCTGCCAACCCATCTCCTGGTGATGTCTGCCAGTGTGTCCCTCTGACACTCACTAAAACCTTCTCCCTAAGCCTTTTCTTGCCCTCTTCTAACCTCAGAGGACTGCCTTCCTTATCCTGCTGGCCCAGAACCTCTTTGGGAGAGCTCATCTCTCTCATTCCCCTGCATTCAGCCTCTAAGCCGGCTGTATGGTCCTGGCAGCTCTCCTGCTCCTCATGTCCTTCAAACTTGGTACCCCAAATGGGAGCTGAGGCCTTTGCACCACTAAGCAGTGCACAGAAAGCTTGTGCTTCCCACTCACTCCTCTTTTCCTGTGCTCCCCTGTACACCTCCGCTATGCCAGAGCAACGTTGGCAAGTGAGATTGTTTTCTGTTTACCTCCACAGTCAGTTATTCCTACCTCTTTTTCCCCATCCTTCTATTTGCCTCCATGCTTGCCGAAGTGCATCCTGTTTCCTTCAGACTGTGCCTCCCATTTGCCACAGATTAAATGACTTGCACAGCTTCTGTGCAACTGCTGCACAGGACACAGCCAGGCAAATGATAAATGCCATACAAACACTCCCAGGCCTGGAAGCCAGATACGCCGCTAGCCTGGACCCTGTGGGATGTCATGCTAAATCGCATCAGATACAACTGAGTTGTGCTGCAACACGCAAATCAGGGCTTAAAAGGGGTCAGCAAGAAGCTGGATGCAGGACAAGCGTGGAAAATCCTGCAGCTAGAGCTGTTGCTCTTCCCTGGGATTTCATCCTGCTACAGTAACTGAGAAATCCCTTCTTTTCCCATAGACAGACAAGGCTGAACTGTATCCCACTGCAGTGCTCCTTTGCCCTGGGAGTTCCTGAGCTTTGCTGGTGTCAGTCCTCTTCTGGAGATGGGCTTGGCACAGTGCTGCTCCGTGGAGGATGCTTCTGTGTCATATCTGGAGGCAAAGATGAGGAGCACTGTAGCTAAAAAGCAAGTCTAGAGCCTGTGTTCATGTAAGGTGCCCAGGTGGGAGGCAGCCAATTTTAATGACATCCAGTCTTAAGATGCCAATCTGGCTCCAGGCCAAGTCTTTGTACTAAGCTCCTTGACATCCTGTTTAGAAAAGCATTATTAAAATCTAATTGCTTCATGCATATATTGCTGTTTTAATTATAATGGAAGCAGAAGAAGATGCGAGCAGTAACCAATCTCTCCGATGCTAATACACATCCAAAGAGGGAACTGGTCATGGAAAAAGCCAATCCAACATCATCTAAGGAAACGAGAGGGAGACAGTCCTAGTGATTGTCCACACTGCCAACAGCACAGCCTCAGTGTGGCCGTGGGTGGCCTCCCTGAAGTCCTCTTTGCTTTGAGACACTGACCAGGATGCTGCACCTGAATTAATATTACATGTTCGTTACTCTGTCTCTCTTGTACCAAAATGTAATTACTTCAGAGCCACAGACCAGTTAAATCCATCTGCTCAGCTGGCTGCTGAAACTAATAGATCTTCTTTGCAACAAAGTAGTGTAAAATAAAGGCACGCTTGGAAGAAAAGGATGTACCACCCATTATGGTCCTTAAGGTAAACGCTTGACAAAGTAACTTCTCCATCGCCGAGCAAGTCCCACAAATACTACAGACGGACCCCAGGTTAACAGCAGTTGACAGCTTCAGCAAAACAGTGGCCAAGCTGGCAGAACAAACTACCTGACAATTACTAGCAGATTTAAGGATTAGACAAAACTTGTTAGCAGAGGTGAACTGAGGTTGATGTGCATCCATAACACTATGTGGATAGATCCACTACTGAAGGAGTGTCAAGCACTGGAAAAATCTGCCCAGGGAAGTTGTGGTGTCACCATTCCTGGAAGTATTTAAAAGACATGTAGATGTGGCACTTGGGAACATGGTTTAGTGGTGGGATTGGCAGTGCTGAGTTAATGGTTGGACTTGATGGTCTTAAAAGTCTTTTCCAGCCTAAACAACTCTATGATTCTGCGGTTAAGAGAAGAACAGTGACACAAACCCTGTCACCTTTGTGAGGCTGAAAACCTCAACACACCAGCACATGTTGATCAGTGACCTGATTGTGTTGCTGCAGCTGGACAGAGGGTCATGGCTGAAGCAATTCTGCCAGGCAAAGAGCCAGCTTTCCTTCTGGGGGCCCTTGGAGAAGGAATCACTTTGGTGGAGATGGCAGAGATCTTGTCACATCTGGGCACCAATTCTGGCTTCAGATTCCCTCAGCATAGTAGCATAGATTCCCTCATCATCTCAGGAGGGGCACTTCTTCCCAGATTCTTCTATTTCCATTCTGATCTGATCCCAAGCACCAATTCTCCTGGTATCGCCCTGGTGTGAGGAAATCCCTGAAATGCAGATGTGTTGTGAGGCTACAGGTCTAGGGGGAAACTAATAAAGACTGAACAAGAACCTGGTGATGTTTTGAGAGTCCTCAAGATGATAAACAGAATTATTCCTCTCCACTAGCACAATGGAGACAACTAAACTGACCTAGAGGACTGGTAGAAGCAACTGCTGCCTGACCCTCTTAAATCCCACTGCTTCTCCTGCAAAACAATTCACCATGTGGATCCTGCATGTAAAGTGCTGGGAGATGCAGGCACCACAAATGCTGCTCTTCCCCCTCCCTGCAGGAGAAAGGTCAGCATCATTTGAGAGCTGGCTGAGACAGACCACAGCAGGGGATGAGCCCACCCCACTGCCACATGCCTGGCATTTTGTGAGTGCCTCAGCATCAAAAACAACCATGGAAAGAGATGTTTTCACAGCTGGCAACCAAGCAGGAAACAAAAGAAAGACAGAAAGGGGGCACTTGTGCTCAGAAAATTAAATCCTCACTTAATTACAGTAATTATACTTTCATTAACACCCTATTTGCCATAGAGATGCATAAAATCCCTAAGTGAGAGCTGCAATTGCTCTGAAGGTGAAAGGAATGTAACAGAAGAAAGAGTGCCAGCTTCCCCCTGGTCTATAAAGTCCTTAAGAAGCCTGGATCATTGTGAATGGTTACTGTTTGTAATTTAACTTGCCCAGCAACCACGTGTAAATGAGTCAGAGCAAGAGCAGCAAAGAACTTGTAACAGAGTTGATTTATTCCAGCAATTCCTGATATAACCATAAACAAAGCCAATCTTTCCTATATGATCATGTGGGGCTTGGATGCTACTGTGGTGTACACAGCATGAGACAAATTCTCACATCACTCCCAGCTGAAATCACACCATGTTGCATGGGATCACTGAGTAGGTTGGGCTTGTTAACATAATTCTGACTCCTTGGACCACAGACACTTAGTTCAGGCTCTGCACCTAAGCAGAATCAAGCACAGCAGAGTCCAGCCCTGACAGATGTTTTTGGTACTCTGGAAAGGTCTTTACTGAATTCAATTCTTTTATTTCAGTCCATCTCCTCAACGTTTCAAGGTCATGTGGAGATCTGATATAAAACCTTTCAAAGTCCTTGTGATCTCCATGCCACCAGGTCCTCTCGAGAGTATATAAGTGGATTCTGCTAGATCAGAAAAGGAATGAATAGGAAATTTGAAGTGCCAGTGAGGACACCAATCCACCCTCCCAAACAAATCTCCAGGCTGCTCTGAGGTACCATCCCAGTTATTCCACTGATAACTTCTCTTTGGGGCTGATTTTTGAGCTTGTCATGCCTTCCACTTTTGGCATAATCTCTGCAATCTCCTGGCTTAGCTCAGACGTGCATTTGTCATGTGGCTTGGCATCAAAAGACAAATACAGAACCACAGGAGAAGGTTCCCTCAGGAGGGACACATAAAGCTCAGCGTGGCTACAGAGGCTGAGGGTGAGAACAACACTCAGCCCCTGTGTAACACTAAGTGTGCATAAGAGCAGCTTTAAGTCTAGTAAGCAGCCCAAGTGTTTTGTATTTCCTGTGGTACAACAGATAGAGCTTCAGCAGATTTTCTCCGCAAAGCTGCAACACTGGCAGGCAGTTCCAAGCCAGAAGGTGCTAATTAAGAAACACTAGGTAAGTGTTAATGAAAGAAGCTTTGAGAGGTGGGAGGAAGCAAAGAGGGTGAACCACTCTCACCTTCTGTCCCCAGTCCTATGGACCATGTCCTTAAACACTGGTAACAAAGAAAGGAGATTTCTAGGGAGGAAAGACATAAGATAAGGAAATAGATGAGGCTCAGTGCTTCTGTTCTCTGTTCCGGTGATGAAAAATAGACTGCAAAGCCAGGCTGAGTCTAGCAGAGAACCATCATGTTGTCTATGGCCGAAGGATTTGTGCTGAACTCACACTAAGGGTTTGTAGAAGAGATGGTTTTGGGTGACCTAACGAGCACCTGCCAGCACCCAAGGGAAGGATATTAAGACAAGAATGGACTTTTTACAAGAGTGCATAGCAAGAGAATGAATTAAAACAGCCATAGATGGAAACAAGAAAGGATTCAACATGACATAAGGAAGTTTATCTCCACAGTGACAGTCACTGGAACAAGACTCCAGAATGGCTGTGAGATCTCCAGCCTTGGAGGTTTTCAAGAGGAACATAACCATGAGCAACCTTGTCTGATCTCAGGGCTGTACCTACTTTAAGCTGGAAGCTGTACTAGAGACATCCCAACATCACCTCCAGCTTGAATGTGGCTGTGGCTCTGCAGTCCCAGGATGTTCTTCCTCACCTGTTGTAAACTGAAGGATGAATGTTGCAGCTCTACTCTACTCTGTTGTTATGCTCTTATTGCAGACAGCATTTCTAAGCAAATGTTCTCCTAAGTGTATATTGCTCATAATGTCAGGACCAGTGCAGAGCAATACAGCCCTCAACAGGGCAATTCCCACACCCTGGGGAATGCCGGCACACTCTAGGAGGGGAGCGAGTCTGTGAGAGCTGGCATCAGGGGGATCAGAAAGTAGGGATTGTTTCCCGTGCTTAACAACAGGTGGAAAAGCTGACACAAGAGTGGAGCTTATATGATTCCCAGGCATGTGGGACATGTGTAACGTTTCCCCACTAGGCTGATTTCGGTGGCAGAAAAGGGATAACATAGATTTAATGTCAATAAATTCTCACTGTTACCGTAACACCTTGTTGTCTCTGAGTGCTTACACTTCGACTGTTTAACAAACAAGCTAGAAAAAAAAAAGCCATAATCAAGAGAACTGAGGAGTTCAGGACTCTTTAAATCTCTTCATATACAGCTACGTGGCCTGTTTCAAGCTGTGATTACCTCTTTATAGAGCTGTAAATCTCTCTCTGTAATGCTGCCTGTCAATTCCCTTACCATTTCAATAAGATCAAGAGTGGAAGTAGATTTAATAGATTTTAAAACCCAGAAATAACCATAATGATTCACACAGCTTCAGTCCATAACCTTAACACACCAGTGACTCTTCCTGGAGCTAAAACACATCTTTCCCTAAAAGACAAGCGTGTCTTGACCTGAAGAAGTTTGAGGGACATAGACAAGTTAGTGCCATGATAAGTATGTGTGCTTGAGTTCTTGTTTTGGTCAGCTGCCAAATCCCATTATGTCTCCTGTTAATTTTAAAGAGCCTTCCACCATTGTGAGTCCTTTTCCATGTAGGTGCTTTTAGGCTGAAATTAACTTATATTTTGTTAAAATATATATATTTATATATTAGGCAGGATTGTATTATATTCTGTATAACATATATAATATATGATATATACTTAAAATATAGAATATAATTATATTAGATATATAATCAGCTTGAATTTAATTGTGAGGTCCTAAAAACCTCCTTGAAGTTATGTTTCCTAGACCTTAGGTCAACCCTCTTGCTCCTTCCAGACTTAGTTTACATTTTTTATCGATTTTCAATCAATCAACAAATCAATCAGTCACCCCCACTGCAATCTCAACCCTGGATGTGTGCACTGCAGCTGGTGATGGATTTGCCAATGCTGCTGCCAAACACAGGGCTCTGGTTTCACTCCTACTCTGAATTTCCCCAGTGAGGCAGTCAGTGTCTGGCATGGTGTTCCAGAGTCATGCTGGGAGTTCATGCTTTCCTTTAGAACCTTCAAGCCCCTTCAGCATCCCCAGTCACAGCATGCAGCTCCAGAGCTGCTGTGGTCATTGTTCTGTGCAGGATTCATAACCACCCCCCTGCCACGTTGCTTCTGGCCATACTGTGATGCTGTGATGGGCACTGCTAAAACAACACCGTGGAACTACTGAGCCATCTGGGTTGGCCTCTGAGAACATCTTGCTGGCAGTGGTATCTACTTGGCAGCACCACTCACACCCAACACTGACAGCACTATTATCATCAGGAGTTGGGTCAAAAAATTCCTTGCTGAACCTTGCCAGACTCCTGTCTGCCAAGAGGGACCCCTTCCTAGCCACCTTCAAAGATCTGCTGGTCCCAACTCCCTTTAGCTGAATCCATGCAGTTGTTTTGTAGTGATTCTTCTTTTAAACATTTTCCAGAGAAAGTCCGTGTTGAACTGTTCATTCAGGCTATAAATAGTATCTTGCAAAAGGTTTACCACAGGTCTGAGTCAAACAGCAACTGCCAAGTAAGGCTGAAATCCCACGGAGTACTAAGTATAGGAAGTATGGTGGTGCTTAATAAGAGTTCTCATTTGATACACAATCAATTCTTTCTGAAGTGGGAGAATCGGGCCAATTGCAACATCTAAGTTTCCTCTAAGCTCTTCAACCAAATGCCAATTATGGCATTTCTGTAGCATCTTTCAGCCCAATCAACCCAAACTTCTTAAAACTCAAGGCTTACTCACTTGGGGGGAAGCAGGGACAAAGTACAGTCAGTGGTTTCACCGCAGCCTGCAGAAAGCCAAAAGCACTGTGAAGCACGGGGACACAGGCTATATGTCTCCAATGAACCCCTGCCAGACACTTCTAGCCAGGTAAGGGACAGGGATAGAGAGGAGGGGAGACACCAATTGTCTTGTCTTGGACAACCCTGCTCAACCTGTGACCACAACTATTACTAGTATCTCAGAGATAAGGGAACCGAGGGCTGCAGCTCTCTCTACCAAGCTTCTCTCTCTTTCTTCCTGTGTGGGTAGGCAGTGGTGGTGCCCCATTTTCTTGCTGCTTTTCTAAGTCACAGATCAGACTAACCTTGACTTGAAATGAAGGTCTGACTGATTCCAGAAGACTTTGTCTACCACACCAGTCTCTGAAAATCATGCCTTGCAGCGTTTCCCTGGCTATGAGCACAGTAAAAGCACTCTGAAGAATGAAATCTCCCCACGCAGGCAAGAAACTTGGATTTTTCCCTGCCACCACAGAAGGGATACCAGATCCCTCTGTGAGACTTTGTGCCCTACAGCCACCCCAGGATTTCTATCCTCAGGCACTGTACTTCAGGCCTGAGCTGCCCCAGGCTCTCCCCGCTGCAGGAGCAGGGCCTGCACCCCTCTCCTTTGCTGGTGCTTTAGGCTGGGAAACCTCATGAGGCTGGGCTGAGTGAGACAGCACCTCCACAACCCTCCCTTTGGCCTTGTGGCAGCAGATAAGCAGAGGTTTTGCAGGATGGGCTTTCCTTTCACTCTTGCAGTCCAAGTTTCCCAGCCCCCAAGTTGTGGGTGCCGTGTGGGCTGTGGCGTTTTTACAGCACAGCTTTTCTTCTTGAACAAGCAGGTGTAATTGAAACCCAAGCCATCAGCATTTTGCTCAGCTCTATTTCAAATTCAAACCATGAGGCAAAGCCTGGAACACTTTTTTTTTTTTTTTCATTGACATGAAATACATTAAATTATTAATTCCCTGCACTCCTACTGGATGTCCTTTAGTTGCCTAGCCCTTGAGTTCATTTTCCTGGCTTAGCAGGTTCCTTTAGTGCAGATAAAAGCAGGAGGCCTAATCCTGGAGAGGGCTGAGCATCCTCCAGTCTCATGGCTGCATTTGCAAAGTAGTTTCTGGTCTTTCTGGTTTTGGTGCCTACAAAACCATCAAGAAGTCGGAGGAGGTAAACAAGAAAGCAGAGACTGATCAGTGCATTCATGCTCGCTCTGTGTTCCTGGGAAGGAGTCTTTCCCCTTCTCTGCAATCCCAAATCCTCAGGATATCACAGCTGACACCAGCAATCAAATGGGGAGATTTCTGCTCTGGCTGATCAGGGCGTGGGTTAGTGTGTACCCAGACAGCACAGGCTAGCAGGGAGAGGCAGTGCCTTTTATTATCTCAAATAATATATATCCAGAGAATAAAATACAAGCTTTAGGGCACATGCACTTTTCTTCCCAGGTATACTTGTTTGCCTAATAAACATGTTTTCTGTGCCCACACACTTTGACTTGATTATGGTGTTTGAGACCATCCTGACCACAATAACCCCCTGGCAAGGGAGCTGTTATCAGATCAGCTCAACCTGACATCCCTAATCCAAAGCAGTTTCTTGGGAAATCTCAGAGGGTGACAGGGATCAGAAGGCTGAAAAAGGCAAAGGCAGTAACTATTCAAAAAAGATGAGAATCATAGACCCTTCAGTATACCCTCACTTTTCAGAAGATGAGTAGAACAAGTCAGCAAGCTGTAACATTACTGAAATGCATCACAACTAACATGGATTTTCACCAAGGAAGTCATGCTGCACCAATCTGATTTCTTTTTGCAACACTACAATAAACCCTGTGGACAGGAAAGACACAGAAGTCATTAACCTTGATCACAGGAAGACTTTGCCATTGTCTCCCTTGATATCCTGCTCCTGAAGTGAGACAACAGACCTATAAAAAGTAGAAATTGGTAAGACCCAGTCAATAGCTGTACCCAGAGCTGTCAGCACTGAGTTGTGTGCAACTCCCACGGCTCCGCAGTCTGGAGGGGATCTGGTCAGATTTACTACAAGTGCTTGGACACTGGGACAGACGGGAAGGCTGCAGGTGTCCCGGAAGGCAAGACTGGAATTGGAAATTACTTTGTTGGACCAGAGATGTGACCTGGAAAACCTCTATGTGATTTAACAAGGACAAATTCAATATACTGCAAGTGAGGAGGCACAACACCCTGCAAAAATAGAGGGAGGGAATGTTCTGCCATCAGGGCTAGAGGCATAATCACCTGGATGGGACCTGGCACTCCCATGGAGCTTTGAAACAGTCAGCTCTGCTACCACAGAGTAACAGGAGCATCTTGGCCAGTCATGTGAAAGTATCCCCTTGTGCTGGGGAGGGCAATAGGAGAGCAGCACCCACAGGACACGATGCAGCAAGGGCACAGCTAATGGGATGTGGTTTGGAGAATAATGGGAAGGAGATTTCAGCCCAACAGGTGGCAGATGGAAACACAGCAATGCACTGACCAGGACCCTATGAGGGGTGGGGAGCTCAGACACACCCCAGATGAGAGCAGTGGGATCACAGGCAGCTTCCCGGTATGATATGGGAGCAGAAGTGATCAGGGGGTGTTTGCTCTAAGGCGGCCTCACACAGTTGGTGTCTGGCATCCCATCTCACAGAATCAGTCAGTGAATTGGAGCATAACAGTTTTCCTCCCGGACAACCTCGGAACTGCTTTGATTGCATCCGTCGCTGCATCTCCCACAGCCAGCAGGAGGTAAGGCAGCCCCTCTCCTCCTCTGCTTTGTAGGG
This sequence comes from Lophotriccus pileatus, assembly GCA_035583135.1. Lineage (NCBI taxonomy): Eukaryota > Metazoa > Chordata > Aves > Passeriformes > Tyrannidae > Lophotriccus > Lophotriccus pileatus. The sequence continues at coordinate 62,854,115 of JAWWES010000094.1, forward strand.
CTCTTCCTTTTCTCCACAGGATAAAAATAATCTTCTTGCGTCAGTTCCATCACCGTGAGCAGCAAGACGTTTTATTCATCGGCGATTCCTTCTCTTCTCTCATTTAAACAATTCTCCATTGAGCCCATCAAACTAATTTGAGCAAGGGACATTTGTTTGGCTTGCCTGCAGGCACAGGTGTCTCCCTTTCTTTTCTTTTGGATGAGGTTGATAGGTGGGATGAGCTGGGGAGAGGCTTGGGAAGGGCTGGGAGCAGTGCGATGGTTTGGATCAGGACAGGCAGGGGCATGGAGGGCTGCAGATAAATGTACCCAGCGTCAGAAAACACACAGGTGAAGTCTGAAAGTGAAGAGTCTTTTACAGCAATGCATTTGGGATGTGTTTTACAATGACACAGACAGAATCAGGGAGCTGCCCCCTGTATATCCCCAGGCAGCCTCAGGCCTTTCCAGCTCAGGCCGGCTGTTTGGGGAAGGCTGTGTCAGGCTCTGGCAGTGGCTCAGGAGCAGTTACAGGGATGTGCCAGATATCAAGCTGTTCCTCTGGCCCTTGGAGCTGCATTTCTTCCTATTCCATGTCATGACAAATTTCCTGCCTTTGTCAGTGCAGCAAATATCGCCAGGTTTTGCAACGAGGGACACTGTCCAACAGGGCTCAGTTGATTCCCAGAGACAAGGAATGTAAAATTACAAGTAAGGAATATTTGAAGAGCTCAAAGAAGAGTAAAAAGTCCACCTTCTCCAAGCTCTAGAGCATTTCTTGGTTTCATTGAGGTAAGGCAAAAACACGACTAGGATGGGTCTTGCACATGAAGATCAGTGTCCTGTTCTCCATCCCTGCTAAGTGAGTCCTCAGGTGCTCAGGACAGTGCAAAGCCACGACCTGGGGAGAACTAGTTCCATTTTTCTACCTTAATTGCAGGACCAACCCAAATGGAGGCCCAAACCAACCCCTGTGGAGGTGCAGAGCCAACAGGGAGCTGCTCATGTGAATTACAGGCTTTTTTGCACTTTTATGGCCAGGACACCCATGGGATGTGTGCTCTTCCCTGCTTGTGCCATGATCCAGCTTCTCATCCATTCCCTCATACCACTGCCACATCTTCCCTCTGTGTCACACCTGCACCTGCACTCTTATTTTCCCCTTCTCACTCCTCTGTCTGACAGAATGGACAGCGCAGGGCCGAGATGGGATTACTGGGCGGGAATGGTAACATCATGCACATCATTGCTGTGTCTGCTGGTTATGAGTGAGCATCTTTTAGTGCCCTGCTACACTTCCTAATTTTCACGAGTTCTCCAGTGACCTGGCTGGCCCAGCTTGAGATCTTACCCTTGATAGTCTGTGACATCCAGATGTCAGGCAGGAGGCAGGAGAGCCTGCCGGGAGCTGGGCCCTTGTGGGAGAGGGGTGTCCATCAGTGCACCCCAACTGCAGCTCTTCCCCTGAGGTGTGACGGTATTGGATGAGACCCAAAAGCACTCAGCAGTAGAGAAGCACAGAGAACAGGCTGTAGGACAGCAGATCCATGGGGTCTCTTAGGCCCCAGCCACTGCTTTGCACTTTGTCCCCACGATGAGTCCTTGCCTTGTCCTGACACACCCCATGGCTCAGGCACTGACCTAACAAGCTTTCCTCCTCCACACCCCCCTGCAGAGCCAGGGTACAGGAATAGCTGCGCTCCTGAGAGCTGCTTGGGGCTCTCTGGCAAAAAAATAGCTCACCCTCGGATGACCTGGAGGATAAGCACCCACATTACCTCCTTCATCAGGCCACTTTAATCAGTTCTGGCAGGGGGCTGAGCATCGAATTGTCACCGCAGGGAAGGCTGCAGGCTGCAGACCTGCACTCACATCCAGCCATTGCTGAGAAAATGAGAGTCTCCCAAAAAAACCTCCATCCCTGGCTCTGCCAAAGGCATGCTTTGAAAATAGTTTATCCCCCTGGATGTTTCTCTGCCTTTGTACTGGGGCTGTCATTCAGGCAAAGAACTGGTGATTTCTTAGGATCCCCCAATTTTCTGGAGGGGATTTAAGTCATCTGCATGGAAACAAATGCATAGAGGACAGACTGAAGCAAGAAAGGGAGGACAGGTGAGCCAAGCATCCCATAAGGCTGGTCAGTGCCTCTCTTGCCACAACATTGTGTTGTGTGTGCCCCCTCCTCTGCTGCCGTGGCTTTCTGCCAAGGCACTGGAGAAAGCCGAGGCTCTGGCTCAAAGATGAGCTGAACAAGCGTAATTCAGGCAATCACAGATCTAACCAAAATTCAAGTCCTTTGAAATGTAAGGCAAAGCTCCTTCTCATGCATTAGGCATTTCCTAGGACAGGCAGTAATGGGCTCCTTGGGCTGCAGAGGAACAAAGTCCACACTGCTGGAGCTTGGGGAGCTCTAGGATGGCAGACACCAAAGTACAGACACAATCTGTGCACAAAGGAGAGGATGAAAAGTCCACAGACAAAACAGTACTTGTAGCAACATAACAGCACCAGAGGGAAGAAATACAAGGAAAGGTGTAAATAAGGCACCACTTGAAACCAACTTTACTTGTCCAAATTCAGGTTTCAGTTACTGAGGACAGCAAATCCAACGGACACAAACCAGATTTATATCTAGAAAATCTTTACTACTATTGATTCCAAACCCAAATCCCCATAGCATTTCTGTCCAAACTGCTAGCATTGCAAAATGGAGCAGTCTTGCATCACTTTCAAACAAAGGCAAACCTTTTTATTACACAGATCCTCAAAGATGAAGGTAGAAAGTCAAAGACAGTCCCCTTGACTTAGTTAGTATCCCCCTGACAGCACAGAGCACCTCACAGGATAAGATATGCATTTTAGAAATTATTCATAAGTACTATGGAATTTTTGTAAAATGGGACCTTTTCTTGCTTCAGTTGCCAGTGTCTCCATTTAAGGTACTAAACACACTTCACCCTGACCACTGGGAATTGACTTCAGCTTAAAATAACTTGTAAATATGCTGATGTTGTCTCTCCAACAACTGCCAAACACAGAAGCCACAGAAAGTGACATTACACAACAAAAACAAGGTTGAAGGCATGTGGCCAGGAACAGTAAAGAGAAGAAAAACTCCTGCTCTTCATCATGGGGTTCAGCATTGCTTCTGTTGCACAGAACTCTATTCTCCCCTCACTTAGTTTGATGCAAAATTTATTTCTCCAAAAATGGAAGAAAATAGGTTTAATGGAGAGAAGATTCAAGTCCCTTAGATCCACTGCTGGTTTGTTTGGGTTAGCTATCCAAAGAGTGAGAGTATCTAAGATTGCCACATCTCTGTCTAGGATCCAGAACTCTCTGTAACTATGGTGTGACACTCTCAGATATCTGGATTTTGCCGTAGAGCCACTCTCCTGCAAACAGTAACTATGTCCAGGGTGTCCAGGTAAATTTCCAAAGGCTTCATTTTTGCCCAAGAAGGACTATAGCCTGCTGGCACATGGACCACCTCAGTTCCCAAATAACAGCTTTCCAGGATTAAACAGTCCCTTCATTTTATCTCAGGCTATGTGAGGTTGGAAGGAACTTGATGTGGGATGGTGGAGGGAGCAGGAATCCTTGGGGGCTGTGAGGGTCTTCCTGCTCACAGGTTTCCTAGCACAGTGGCAGGGCAAGAAAGTGTGACAGGGAAGGAGGAGAGGGAAGGGGCATGGGAGCCTACTTTTGTCAGTATTGCCTTTGGTAGTTGTTGACTTACAGTCATGAGTCACAGATCTGCATAGCAAAACAGCCGCAGGCCACAAGCAGTGCTGCTCACACCCTGGCAAGCTGCACAACAGTGGTGTGGCCTCTTCTTGGGACCAGCACATGCCAGCAGCAGAGACTGTCAGAGCAACCACATCCAGCCCTTCCTGCTCCAAGGCAGGCTCAGAGCCACCTGTTCATACACATGAGTCTCCAACCTACTCCTCTTGCAGGCCTCCAGCTCTGGGTTTCCTTCCCATACCAAAATGACACAGAAAGCAATGAATGATCAAGAACAGGGTTTCACAAATCGCTGGATGCACCCCGTGCTCCTCAGCTCTCCCCCTGACAGTAGAGAGAGCAGCTACTTGCAACTAGACTAAATAACTGGGGAGGGAGTGAAAGGAAATAAAAAAGCATTTGCAAGCCTCAGAGTAAGCTATCAAGCTGCAGGTCAGTTTTTATGAGTCCCAAGCTCACTTATGTGTACTTCCTTAGCTGGAGGCCAAGCTGCCTCTGGAAGAGGCAGTCCTGATGAAGGCAGGGCGCAGCAGCACTTGATGCCAAATTCCTCCAGCACTGCTTGTGCTCAGTGCTTCTGGGTCACTGAGCAATTACCCAGCTCTGAAGAGATGGGAGGAAATCCGCCACTGATTGAGCAGCACAGAAGCACTGAGGGAATCTCAACGAGAGAGGAGCATTTGCATGAAAACAGAGGGACTAGGAATTACACCACTAAAAGAGCAAAACTTGAGCTGTTTGGAGAGGAGACACAAGTGCTTTTCTCTCAGACAGAATGAGAGCTGTTGAAATGTAAAGTTAAGGGACCAAATACACTTCCCTCAGTGCTAAACTACTCACCTGTCCAGAAATGACCTTGGGGAATGTATCTAATCTATAATTTCCTTCTTGAAATACTCTCACATATGGTCATAGACTGTACCTCACGGGACAGAAGAAGGGAGTTCAAGTTCATCTTTTTGTGCTGGTTGGTTCATTCCTCACACCTCCCACAGCTACAGGAAAATACTAAGAACTGAAACAATCTTCTGATCCTTACCTCCTTCGAGTTTCTCCCTGTCACCCTAGGTGATGGCAATACAAGGCTACAAAGCAGTGAGGTTCAGGATCAAGAATCCCACTCTCTGTTTACTTGCCTAGTACCTGCTCTGGATCTGAGCTGCATCCCACTGAGACTGGGTATAGGGATGAAACCCACATCCCTCACTGAGACAGCACTGTGTGCAGGGGGTGCTGCTAGGGACTACGAGGAGGAAGCAAATTAAGTCCCAGAAGATCATGAAGGAAGCAATGCTGGGGAGGGGGATAGGCTGAAGAAGATATTTCAGCCACTGTCCTATTGTCTCCTTTAAATTTTGCACACTTCCACCAATCTTCCCAAAATCCCCTTCTCTTTTTCATCTCCTTAAAACCGCAACATACTCCCACTGTCCATCCCAGTTCCCTTACCCTAACTTAACTCTCCCAGACCCTGCCATCAGTCAGGGTCAAAGAGCCACAGTGCTTCAGGAAGCAAAACCCAGTGGTCCTCCCTTGTCTGAGCAGCCTTGGGCTGGATTTGGCCAAGGGCAAAATTGTCAGTGCTGCAAAGATGCAGGGTGGGCACAGGGAGCCAGAGGTGACACTGGAAGGTGTGATATGGCATGGGAAGAGCAGAGCAGCTGCCCAGCACGTGCACGTGGACAGGAAGGCTCAGAGCCACCCCATGCCCCTCGATTGTTCCCACACCACAAGCAGCTCACAGATGCACAGCGTTGGCCTCACAGGTGTGTCCTGCACCCTGGAACATGCACAGTCCTGGAATACATGAGCAGATGTGTTCCCCTTCACACTCCACTCATGCCCGGCTAGACCCTGTCCATCAGGATTTACTGCATGGGAAGAAACACAACTGTCCCCGAGGGATAAAGAAAGAGGTGCCTTGCATGTGAAGGAATCAGTAGCAGGAACAGAGACTGAGATAATCATCCTAAATAATCCAAAAAAAACATCCAAGACAAGCATCAGGCCAAGAAGCTGTCTGCCTTCCTGGCCATACTCCTGGGTACTGGCCAAGAAATTTGCCTTAGTCTCAGCAAATTCTGTATTGTAAGCTTTCTTTTCTACTCCTACTCTGCTGTGGTCTTCCAACATTTCTAAAAAACACTGCACATTTTTTTTTTACTATCTTCTCCTTACTTTTAGCATTGACAGGGTTGTGCCACGTTATTTTAGCCGTTTATAGAAAACCAAAGCCCATGAGCAGCTACATTCTTCTGACTGTGATGACAAAATGCTTTAATTTCTTCCAACCCTCGAGTGAAACCCGGAAGGCTCACTAATTAAACAGCTCTGCCCAAAACTGATTCTTCTTACAGCAATGCTTCCCTCGGGTGAACTCAACCACCCAAGGTCGTTAAAAATTAGAAATGATACTTTATTAGTTGAACAACTCCTGCCTGACATCCGCTGCAATATTTAAGGAGCGCTTGGGGTCCAAAACTGGCTTGGATGACAGCAGAGAGCCACTGGTTCCTTCTGCTGCATCTTAAAATACTGCAAGCATTTCTGTCCCCCACTTCTGAGCACTGAGTAGAAGGACCCAAACCAGTTTCACTGGCCTACAGGAGCTTTCTGCCCAAGCAGGGCTGGGTGCTCAGGGAGATGGTGTTCAGCATGGCCAGTGCAGGACCATGCTGGTGGTAGTTTGATTGCAAGCACACCTTCAGCAAGCTCTGCTCTCTGCCCCGTGGTTGCTTTTCCCATGTGGTCTGGGCTCAGCTGTCTTTGCCTCCTGCAAGCTTCCAGGCTCCTGGAGCTGATGCTTAGCAGTTGGGTGGTGTGTTCCTAGAGGACCCCCAGGAGTTCACACAATCCTCCCAGAGGGTTCACATAATCTAGAGACAACAGCAATAGGCACAGGAAAACCTCTACCAGGATCACACCTCATTGAAACAAATACAGCTCACTGCTCTGGGGAAAGAGGACGTCTTTCTCCTGCCCCACAGACTTCACCTGTGGGACTAGGGAGAGATCCAGAACCCGAATGACCAGGGCGCAGACACAAGGACGCCTTCTGTGCTTGATGTCCCTTGTACACAAGACCTCTGTTCCCTCTGGGTGTCCTTTACACGAGTGCCTGATAGGTGGCAGAGTCCTTGTCTCCAGCTTCCTCTTAACAACAAATGCACCTTTTCCCATGTGCCACTAAAGGATTTAGGATGCCACAACTTGCAGGGGGGTTTAGACACTTTTTGAAGCGTTTACTATATGTGTTGGTGAAAGCAATTTCTGAAAATACCACCTGACTGCTTTTGAGAAGTTCCCCCTTCAGCATATTTGTTCTGCCAAGTGTTCATAAATGAGGCTGTGCTAATGTCGCTGACAGCAAAACCCAGAGTATTAAATAACAGTTCTTAAAGATCCCCAAGTGTTTTACAAACATGAATTAATTAAGCTGCAGGTCAACCCGGCGAATTATTTAAAGAGCTCTTGAACCTTCCCTCCTCGCCCAAGGACATGAAGACAGGAAGAGACCAAGGTCTTACCTTTATCCTCCCTATTTCCACTTATCTACCACACCACCTTTAATTAACAGGCAAAACAGAATAAATTCAGCATGGCTGAATCCCAGGATCAGTCTCTCTTTGTAAGCCCTATTTTGTAAGCCGAGCGATAGTTAAGGAATCTGCAGAACATGGCACAGAGAGCACTGTGTGTGTTTTTAAGGGAAGAATGAGGTTCGGAATGACATGTGGCTATTAAGAGTTCTCTTAAAAAAGGTTGATTAATCTGCTCTTCATACATGTCAAAAGCAGTTGTCCCAGCTGTGTGGGAAGGCAAACCCCTGGGACATCAGTGTGAAACAGATGGGTAGTGTCTGCACCCCTCTCTGCCCTACCCCTTTGGCACCCTAAATTCCACCAGATCTCAGCAAAAGGCACCTTTCCATCTCCAAAGGAGCTTACAGAAGCAAGACCAGGCTGCTGAGCTTACAGATGCTGGGCTTGATGTGAAGCACTGGCTGTGGCTTGTCTACTTGGGTGTGGGGCAGGTGTCTCCACTGGGTTCTACAGGGATCTATGGTGAAGAGAACAGCCTGAGGTACCCAGGTACTGAGACAGGCACAGACAGGTTTATCTGGGATGCCAGGACTCCTCTGCAGAGTTTTGGATCCTCTTCACTTGCAAAAATCTCTGAAGTTCCATGACTGTTAACTCCACCGTGGGGATTCCCAGAAAAGAGGGAGAGGTTCAGCCATTTTAAAGAGGAAGGCTGCTTGCACAGGGTAAGGGTTTAAAGAGCACATTGACTTGATCTTTAGAGGAGCCAGGATCAATACTCTGGAAGTACATCTGACTTCCCACAGTGAGATGATACGCTTGCAAACCTGTTTGGAGGCTTGATGCCGAGGACATGAAGAATGGTGCAGGCACATGAAGCAGGTAGACAGGAGGACAAAGTGGACTGCCTGTTCTGCCAGGGCTTCACTTCTCCCTGTTAAAGCACCCACATCCATCCCCTAAACCTCCTCACTACTTGTTCACTTGTGGCACAGAAAGGCCACTGAGCAGGCTCAGACAGAACCATCAGTTTGCCACCACGGTCCATGTCATCTGTTTTAAATTCTCCTATCTTTCAGAGACAAGCTGGCTGCAGCCAAGGAACCTGTACACATAACCAGCCATGCCTGAACATCCCTCCTTCCTCCTCACATGTATAGGAAACATTTAGCTGAGTGTTTTTGTGTCCCTTCAAATTCAACCAGGCCAGCAGAAGACAGATAGTTTAATAATATCAGAGCAGCAGAGTCCATTTCCATCCCATTTATATGTTGCCTGGGATATGGTACCTATTGGTTTAAGGTCAGCAGTAAGCGATTGAGTCACTCATGAACTAACAGTTTGAATTGTTTTGTTAACAACATGCAATTTTGCTTCTAAAGAAGGTCAGCAAACGAGGTGGCAACATTCATACCTGCACAGAGGGCTGCAACTGGCCACCGGGAATGGAAGGAGACATTCGAATCCATATTTGAAGGATGGGATGCCATCCAGAGGGACCTGGACAAGCTCAGGACTTGGGCCCATGGGAATCTCAGGAGGTTTAATAAAACCAAGCACAAGGTCCTGCAACCCTCAGTAACAATCCAGGCATGAACAGACCAGAAGCAGCCCTGCTGAGAAGGACTTGGGAGTGCTGGTGGGTGAGAGGCTGGACATGACCCAGATATGTGGTCTCATAGCCCAGAAAGCCAAAAATGTGCTGGGCTGCATCCAAAGCAGAGTAGGCAGCAGGTGAGGAGGGAATTCTGCCCCTCTTCTCTGCTCTGGTGAAACCCCACCTGCAGCACTGCATCCAGCTCTGGGGTCCCCGGTACAGATATTGACCTGTTGGAGTGAGTCCAAGGGAGGCCACCAAGATAATTGGAGGGCTGGAGCATCTCTCCCAGGAGGAAAGGCTGGGAGAATTTGGGTTATTCAGCCTGGAAAGGAGAAGGCTCTGAGATGACCTAATTGTGGCCTCCAGTATCTGAAGGGAGCCTACAAGGAAGATGGAGAGGGACTTTTTACAAGTCCATGTAGGGACAGGACAAGGGGGAATGGCTTCAAACTGAAAGAGAGCAGGTTTAGATTGGATATTAGGAAGAAATTCTTTACTGTGAGGGTCATGAGACGCTGGCAGAGGTTGCCCCAAGAACCTGTGGATTCCCCATCCCTGGAAGTGTTCAAGGCCAGGTTGGATGGGACTTTGAGCAACCTGGTCCAGTGGAAAGTGTCCCTGACCATGGGAGGGGTTTTGGTACTAAATGATCTTTAAGGTCCCTTCCAACACAAACCACTCCATGATTCTGACCCACAGCACAGTATTGCTGGGTGCTACTCAGCCCGCAGCTGGGGAGTGGAGGGGAGGAGAGCAGCCACATTTATGCGTGTGTGACCCGTCTCCACTGCTTAAGGCCTTGTGCAACAAGGGTCCATGGCAGATACTGTGCTTGAGCACACACAGAAAGGACTCATTTTCCCCCACAGCTCCCACAACTCAGCCCCAAACAAACTGCTATATTAATGTTTTCTGTGCCCTCTAAGCACAGGGAAAGATTCACATTTCCAGTGGCATCCAGTTGAAGAAACTTTTTTAACTTCACTCTGAAGACTGTGGAGTGACACTAGTGTGATTAGTTCCTGGCCAAAGACCCTGCCTAATACAACGGATTAGTAGAGTATATAAAACATTTGGGAGTATATAAATAAAGGATGACCATCTTGAGAGATTGCTTTCTTGGATTGGCTCTAAAAACTTGAAACCGAAAGACTCCACTTAACAACAGACAACTGGATATGAGAATTACAAGGGCTCAGAAAGGACACTGCATTTACAGCAATTCAACTCATAGCTGGACGAAGACCAGAAAAAAAGTCCAGTAATGGATCTGTGTGGGAGATAATCATCATCCTTCACAACGGGCCCTCGCAGCTGGGTAGAAAAAGAAAGTTCACCAGCTCAGAGAGGCACATGTTTCTCATTGCTGTCACTTGATATAAGGATCCCAAGTCTCCTCACATATTAAAGAACACTGCTTGCTCATTTACAGAACAGTTGACATGGTGGTCAGGGGCAGGCTTTGATGCAGGACAGGCAGCACAGGTTCTGTGGGAGGACTTGGGGAAGAGTTGGGTTCTCCTTTACTTGTCTACAAAGACTTCTGCAAGTAAAACCCAAAGCTCAGAAAATATGTGAGCTTTGGGAAACAAATGAACCTCTGCAGAGCTTCTGGAGCAGAGCTTGTCTGAATCATGGTGAGAAAGTGCCCATGGACAGCAAACCCTTTTCCCACTAGTCCTCACTCCTGCTTAGGAGCAAACTGAGCCTTCCTACTCATACTGGAACAGAGGCATGGATTTAACATCCCACCCAAAAGGTTTGAGGTAATTGGAAGTACCTTGCTAGAGAGAGCAGCTTTGCCAACACCATTGCACAGAAGGAGAGGGGATGGTGATAAGGCATGAAGAGACCTGTTTGGTACCTCCATGAGGGGACTGCAGCTTATCCTTACCTTGGGCTTCTTGCGCAGGTTGGGAGAGAGCTTCAAGGACGTGATGAGGCCTCGTTCATCTCCAACAATGATAATAGGGAAGACAGGATTAAATTGGATGTGGGTTGTTTTATTTTTCTTCCTGGTCACCACTAGCTGTGTGCAGAGAGCTTCATGCTTATTAATGTTCAGATCAAACACATGGGCCTGGGGAAAAAAAAAAAGGGCAAAGCATACAAAAGGGATTAATTCGGCAAGAACATCCCTCAGTGGCAGAGTGCTGGCTGGAGAAATTGGAGAGAAAAGGTCCCATGGAAGAAATATCCCAGCCTCAGCACACAATTACCATATGTGGTTAGGGCCATGGTTCTCTTTTAAGTAACCAGGGTGCAGAAGCCACTTGTGCAGCTTGTGAGGGACTGTCCTCCTCCTGTAGGGTCTTGTGGAGCAAGGACCACCACTCCTCTGCTGCGGGTGCAAGCCTTGGCAAGGCTTCAGCTGACCCAGGCTGGAGAAGGCTCAGAGCCAGCACTGATAACTCCACAGGTCTTAATCTCCCTTCTCAGTGCACGTAATGAGACAAACAGGTGTTAAATCAGAGTTTAACACAGACTGATGCCCAAAACAGGGAATGGTGTCAGAAATTCTGATTGCTGTTTATTACAGAGGGTTCTAACATTTCCAGCTTAATAATAACAATAAAGACTCAAATCAGTAAGTAATAGGGAAGTGATGGGAACATGGACAGTATGATTAAGGGTGTACCCTGGGGTAATGCCAGGGAAGCAGAGGACAGCTCTGCTGGCAGCCCAGTCCAGCTGCTTCAGACACTACACCTGCACACATGTCCTTCTCCTACAGCATTGAGAGAAATGCCAGGTAAAGATTTGCCAAATGGGAAAGGTGAGGATGGAAGGAGACAGAACTGAGGATCCACTCAGGCAGGATTCCCACTGGCTTGGACCTCAGACCACTGATACAGCAGTGACACAGACCTGCCACATCACGAGCTGTGCATGATAATTCACATTTCATTACGACTCCAGAGGGAGCAGTGGCAGTTACTCGAAAGGAAGTATTAACTTATCTCCCAATAATTGCAATTTACTCCTGTTATTGATACAGACTGCATAGGCTAATAAAACATGATGTCCCTCTCTTCCCCAGTGTTGAGGCAAGCAGTCTGCAGCTGGGTGGACTTCTACCCAGTGTCCACTATGAAACTTTCAGCCTTGTATTTCTCTTCCCTATTCTGTCTTCAGAAAAACTAAGGAAGGGAGTATTTTATTCTAACAAATACAGTAGGAATATAGGGGAAAGTAGGACTTAACTACTTGTACACCTGACAGCTGTGTCTTGTTTACTAGCATTTAAGAGACAGAGGAATCATATAATATCAACAGTATGTCATGCTCACAATCTGAATCTGAAATCAGACAATGCTACACTCCAAAAGCTTATTCCAGAGAGTGTGGAAGGTTTTGTATCAAATCAGTACATTTACCTTCCCATTACACACCAATTTTATCTGAATCCATGTATAGCAAAGAGCTGCGCCACGTGCAAGCAAAAGTTTCATGAGCTGTTCTATGTTCATAGGACTTATGCCAATAGCGATTTGTGCTGTCCCTGGTCTGGCCAGAACAAACAAAGATTTTACCAATGCAAAAAACAAGAAGAGGAAGACTCCTTTCAGACTGAAGTAAGAGAAGACTTTTCCAGATGGTGAGGCGTTTGAAAAGTGGACAGGGTTCTCAGACATGTTTTGAAGAAATCCACAACAGCATAACTCCAGAAGGCAATCAGCCACAGATGAGGATCTGCAGTTTGGAGAGCCCTTCTCCAGTCAATAAAAGCATAGGTGAAAGCATGGCAGCATTTTTATCTGCTCAAAATATCAGATGCCAGCATTAAATACTAAATCTCAACCTGACACTTGAGGTCTCAGGGTCCAGCAAAGGTAATTCCAATTTCCTGCCCCTAGACATAAATAAAGGTGGCTGTCCTGGCTTGTACTTTACACCTGCTGTCTTACCTATTCTCTCTGAAAAAGAATAAGCACTCTTTCAAGCCAAACAGTCTCCCATGACCCACGACACTCACTAAAGATCTCATTTTTTGCCTTCACAGAATACACTTTTATTAATTTAGTAACCTAAGAGCCTGGGAAATTCCCTCTGCTTGAGCAGCATTATTTAATCTAGTAAAAAAAAAAAAAAAAAACGTAACAGGGAATTAGTTGCCAGGTTTCTTCCTGGCAGCCAGGTCTGCACTGCTCTCTGTAAGGCTGTCACTGTGTCCCACCTGCACATCCTGCCCAGCCCTGCACTGGAGAAAGACAGCATGTCCAAAGGCTCAGTGCTGGAGTGCTGAGCAATTTAAATTACTCTGGGTGAGGCTGTTTTTCAAAAATGTCACGGACAGCCGAGACAAGCACAATGCCTGGGATGAGAACTCGAAACCATCAGCAATGTGGAGAAGGTCAAAAGCAAACAAGTTTATGAATGTTCCTACTATAAAGCTCCTTTTTTATGAGCTTCTAAACAAATGGGCTTGTTTTCCTTTGCCAAGGGAATCATGGAAAAGAACAAACTATTTCAGTACTTCAGCTGGAAACATCAGCCTCATATCAGCTGTCAGATGCAGCAGATGGAGGGGTGGGCCACAGGCACCAGGAAGGACTTCAGAGGCTTTGATTTAAAGGCTTACAGCTACTCTCCGGAGAGGGGGAAACAGGATCAGACCAACACTGGTTTTGGTGCTTTGGGAATACCGTAAAAGGGGCATAGGGCTTCCCACAGCACTTGAGGCAGGTTAACAGTGCTGCAAAGCAGCAGAGCTGCATGTGACCATCTGCAGAGCTGCCTTGGGCTTTGGGCAGGGCTTTCTGCCCAAAGAAAGAGAGATTGAAAACCTTTAGTCTCCTTGAGACTCTTACTTCTATGAGCTGCACTGCTGGCTCAGGTCCTGGGATTAAGGATTATAGAGTGGGATCCAGCTGGATCTCTGGCCTAAGGATTATAGAGTGAGATCCAGCTGGATCTCTGGCCTCAAGAGACTCACCACCAATACAGAGCTTCTCTCTACCCCACTGACACAGTGGCCCCTGTCTCTCCAGAGTACATATCACTGCTTGCAGGAAGAGATGGCCTCTCAGGTCTTGCAAGATGAGCCCTCTCAGAGTATATGACCCAGCAAAGAGTAACCATGGTCCACAGAAGTGCCATCCAACTCCACGTGTGACTCGAGCATCAGATTCAGGGTGAGCAGGGTGACCAGAACCAGAGCCACATCCAACTGCTCTCCATGGAGCAGAGGTTCCAGGAAAGGAGCCCATCCAGCAGCACCCAGATGAGACCTAATACTCAGACACTGTCAGGCAGCTGGTGCAAATGGGCATTTTTTACAAATAACATTTTATTGTTATTTGTATCAGTATCCTTTTAGGGCTTACAAACCAGTGAGAGTCTCCCTATGAATAGCTCCCCCTCTTCTGCCAGCTCTGCACCCCACTTCTCATGCTCCCTAGGCTGGTCCCTCACCGCAGGTGCTGAGACCTGGGGCCATCACACTTGCTCACCCACACTCATCCCAGAGAATACAGAAACTAGAGAGTGCAGGTTTCAAACCTCTCATTTTCAGCCCTCAAAAAGTGTTTCCATTTTGATGTATGTCAGCAGAGATGGCAACAGGAGTCTCCTTACACTGAACTTGCTCTATCAGATACTTTCTTCAGATCCCATAGAAGCAAGTCAGGAACCTCCAGGGTCTGGAGCTCTGCTGCTTGCAGACGACAGCAGATACCTCCTACTTTTTTCTGGTAATAATCTAAAAATACAACAGGAAAGGGCATTTCAGTTCTTCTTTACAGAGTCCTTAGGAACAATATGTGGTCACTTGCTCAAAGGAACGTAAATCAGACTCCAAGAATAAGAAAACTGGAAAGAGGAATAGACAGAGAGAGGTAAAAGAAATCTGAAAAATATCTGAAATAAGAAAGTGTAAGAACCCTCCTTTGCTTCCCCCAGCTTAAGTGCAGGGGAATAAATCTCTGGGCAGTAACCAATGACTCCAACAGTGATTTTATTTATGATCCCTTTACACCTCCATACCAGTTCCAAGAAAGCACAGGAGAATACGTTCCACCTTCCAGGCAAAGCCCAGGCTGCTGAGCTAAGCAGTTCCTTGCAGCATGGAATTTATGAGCTGCCATCAACCACAATCAAAACAAACCTAGACCCACACTACCAAACTGCTGGACAGTCTGATGTGGATACACCAGGCAGGTGCTCAAAGCAACCTCTTGATGGAAGGGCATCAACACTGATAAGTCAGTAGTGCCTGAAAAGCAACACTGAATTTAAGCAGATGCCCAGTTATCTCTAAGGTGGGACCAGGTGAATTCTGCAGTTTCTGATGTTTCTTATCCAATAAGAACAATTCTAAACTGCCATCACAGTAACAGCAGAGCCTCCATCCTTAATGTACAGGCGATAATGGATCTAAGTCTACTGTGCTACAGTCGCAGAAAATACTTGACCTAAAGAGCTTCCTTCATCCCTGACTCCCAAATAACCAGAGAAGAAACCCAGTTCAGTTGCATCCAGACCAACAGCTCTACTGTCTATGAATCAAGTAAAAGCATGCCACCTCCCAAAATCCAGCTGTTCCCCACTGAGGCTCCACACAGCTGCACTGTAAGGATGGCACAGTTCATGTCCAAGGCTAGTACCAGAGCTCCAGCATCAAACAATGCTCAGAGTTTGAACAACCCATTTCTAAAAAAGTTTGCTCTACAAACTGTACTTACAGCCTGAAAGCCAGCCCAGGCTCTCATGGGCTTGGCAGCTCTGAGGTGACCTGAAGCCCTCTGTCCCTATACCCTACATCACCCCCTGCTCTGCAGCACCAGGGAGGGAAATGCAAAGGGATATTCAGGGGAGCTAGACCCTCCAAACAGCAAAACTTCTCTGCCAGCAGAACAAACTACTTGACTTTTGTGGCCCACAAAGAAGGGAGCTGAAGAGCTACTTTGACCTACCCTGCTTTTATTTTTTGCCTCAAACTCCTGTTGGGTCTGCAATGGCTGCAGCATTCACTGTCCTTTTATTCCAGCCTTACAAGCCTTCACTCCCCAGCAGAGGTCTGGACAATGCTAACATGTTCAAAAACAACCTGATGACAACCTAAACCAAGGCTGGGGATATATATATATGTATGTAAAAACAAGGCAGATGTGCCTGGTAACTTGGCAACAAAGAGCAAAAGGTGAGGGGTAATTTAATACCATGCTGTCCTTTACCAGTTGACATCTCTTTCAGTGCTTGGCTTTCACTGTCCTTCGTGATCGATTTACCTCATTTTCTTGACTGAATCATCCATCAGCAAACTCCAGAGTTGATTTGTTTCAAACTCTCAGGTAACTTTTTTAACAAGTGGGCAGGCCATCCCAGACTCTCTCAGGCACCAAGACAGCTGATGGAGCATCCCAAAGGCACTGGGCAGGCAGGGCAGCCACAGCTTGCACCAAAGCCAAGCTGCCATGAGGTGAAGGCCTTACTTTGCACGATTTCTATACTGCCAACTGTAGCCAGAGGAGCTTCCAATACAGGTAATTTTCTCTGGGAGGACACTTCTGAGTTACAAATGAGCATTGTAAGATGGTCCTTAGTCCCTCTGACACCCAGGGCATTCAGGGTCTTGGCAGGAAGAAAGGAGAAGTGACTCAGAAAACATTCATTGCTTCCCTGCTTCTGCAAAGACAATACAGGAATCCTGGTCCAGCTATCCTTATCTCAGCAGCAGGCAGTCCCTAAAATTCATGGGCTTTCACAGCACTTTCTTATTAGTGGTGAAAGAACAGATCTCAGCTCTGCTACAGGTATGTTTAGAGGAACCATTGGGCTCGGAGGATGATCAGCATCTGTGAAAGCCACTTTTTGGGTCAAGCCAGCAAAGTTTGGCCAACCGAGAGCTAGCTGCATGTCCTGGGGTACAGGAGAGGGCTCAGCACATCCCTCTGCCCCACAGCACCCCAGCCCACTGCTCCCAGGCATGTGACACAGCAGGGAAAAGGACGCCTGTGTCACCTGACTTAACTGTGGGAGCTGCTTCACTGTAGGGCCTCCTCATTTCTCCTCCTCATTTAGCAAGAACTGGGTCATTCCCAATTTGACATGGTAGGAAAACAGCATCAGCTTCAGCTGATTTGACTCAGCTCCCACGAGTCAGTAAGAAATCAAAGCCTCAGCATGGAGAAGAGCTGTTCATTCAGACAGGCATTTGGCCTCTTTTGGAAACCCTGAGATATTCTTTAACAAAAAAGTACTTGTTTATCCAAGCTAACTTCCTTGTCTGTCACCACTTGTGCCAGCCTGGCTCTGCTCTGAAAGCCTCCACGATTAAGATAATTTCCTTCATGTCTTGATCCTGCACACTTTTGAATGCTGTTATCTAGTGCTAAATAGCTGATACAGCCTACTCCTGAGCTAGCTGCACTTCAGTTTGGTCTAATAGGATTCTTATGTTGCCTGTGACTATTGTTTTTTTCCTCTTTAACATTAATATTGTGCTTTAGAATGAATCACAAAGACTCCTTCTGCTCTTCATGTTTGAAATAAAATCAATGTTACTTTTCAAATCACTTCTGAAAGGTGAAAGTCAAACACAGAAACTAATCTGTGCTGTACTCGTGTGCTAACTAGGCTGACAGCAGCTGCAATCCTTACTGCACAGCAGAGATGATCCTTTCTTACAGAGTATATGAAGTCCAGCCTGAGCTCAGTTTGTGCTCACGGAGTGAGTGCCCCCTGCACATCCCAGGTTTGGCTCAGCAGAACGGAGTTAGCAAGAACATGGCAGCACAGGCAGTCGCCAGCCACAACCTCCCTCAAGGTCCTGCTGCTTCCCCAGTTAGTGCTCATTTAATACTGCCCATTTAGTTTGTGCCTTTATTGAACATCATCTCACTGATTGCAAATTGCTGCTGAGGCTGTCATGCTCATTTACAATTTCAACTCTGGCACTAAAACACTCATAAGTCCTGCCCGCTTAGTCCCCTCACAACTACTGCTTGGTTTCAGCATCAGGCCAGTCCCCAAAGCATCCCTGCACATTCTGCTGAGGATGATTTCCATCATGTCATATTCACCTGCTCTCCTGCCTTGCAGCTTGCTTATGAACTTGTGCCAGTCATGTTCCTGAAGTCAACCTATAGGCATGTGTTACATCCCCTTCCTCTGATCTACCGGGCCTGTTACTCTCAAGACCAGATTAGACCAGTTTCATGTGATATGGCCTCACTAAACCTCACTAGACTGCTTGTTCCTTGATCTACCAGTGCTTACAAATAGAACAATCAGTGATTTGTCCCCGGATCTTCGTGGATAGCGCATTTAGGCTGGCTAATCTCTTCTGCACTGTCGTAGTCCTGAATCCTGGGCAAAGAATCTTTCTTCCAATCTTCCCTACTCTGCCATCCCATCATAAATACCTGATGAAGAATAGGGAGACTGTTTCGACCAGTCCCTTACGTGTTTCAGGACAAACCTCCAAGGTTGTGCTATACAAACACACCCCAGCTATGCCAGTCTTCCTGTGCGGTCTCTTACCGTGACCGACAGCCCAGTCCCTGAGGTCAGACTGAAACTCCGTCCTCACAGATTATGGCCAAGCTCCATCTCTCCACATGTTGGCAGGGTCCTGGCTATGCTCTGCCAGCGGGAGTCAGCACTGGAGGTGGGGGCATGGGGAAAGGCAGGCAATTGCACAAGAAAGAGCAGCATCACATCTGATGGGAGAGGCAGTCACTGCTCTCTGCCACCTGCACGCCATGGCAGGCTGGCAAAGCTGTTCATAAGGCAGATATTGAACTGTTGTGGTTTGGAGACTGGCATTTAAAATGAACCAGCAGATTTCAGGTCATTCTAAAATGCCAAGGAATAAAGATCAAGGCTCAGGAGCTGCTGTCTCTGTACAGAAGGATGGGGAAGACAGCTGGAGGCTCTCAGTGGCCAAAACACCAAAGGTCCAAACTTGTAAATTCAAACTAGTAGTTCAAAACCATTCTTAGCAGTAGCCACTAACAAAGAGCAGAGTCAGGCAGCTTTCTAAACTCTTGTCGATTCTCCTGATGGACTCTGTTCCTCCAGCAGGTTTCTATGGAAAGTCAAATAGGTAAATTATCAAACAAAAGATTTTGAGATGCTGTCCAAGTAATTTTTTCATTCACATGTGTTCATGAAGCAGAAAAAGGCAAACTTGGTTCCTATGTGACATTTAGGTTTTGTAGCAGAAGAAAATTAACAATTTTACAAGAAAACAACAACTTCTGCTGTAAATACAATTTCAAAGCCATTTCAAGAAAACTCCTGCCCACTTCAGCCTACTCAAAGGTCCTTCTGGGTGACAGCAAAGGGACTTGTGCTCATTTACTGCTTTTACAGTCCATTAATTCCCTGGCCATGGTGCAAAGAGCCAGGAAAGACTTTGTCACAGCCCTGCAGAGCTAGTGGTGGCCCCAAAAGGCATGGATAAACCCCATGGGCTACTGCAGAAGGGTAGAAGGAAAGACTCAGATGCAGCAGGGACATCTGTAGTCATGTTCATTGTCCTGACACCCCTGAGCAAAAGCATCAACTGATGGTGAGAGGTCTGCTTCGACCTCTGATTCATGCTCTACAAGGAGAGGCAGGATTAAGCCCAAAATACCCAGTGAAGTATTTGCAAACCTGAAAGGTTTAACAAGCCTCTTATCTGCAAAATTGTTCATGCTTTTAAAGACAGATTGGCTTTTGCTTCAGTCAGTGCTAAATGGGCAGCAAGTTTCTGCAAAATACTCTATGCACACATACACTAATCATTTCTCTCCTAGCTGGGAAAGAATGGGCATCAAGACCAGTAGGCAAAATAACCCTGCAGTGTTTTCCTGTGAGTGAGATACAACAGAAAGCTGGTCTTCAAGACTTCTCATTCAAAACAGTTGTACTAACAGTAAAGTAAGTTTATATAAGCAGGAAAGAGCACACTTGCTTCCTGAGCAGCAAAAACCTTTCACTGATTTCCTGAAGGTTTAGCTTATTTCAAGAATTTCACATCTTGAAAGGTCAACAGCTTCACTAATGGGGAAAAGCCCTGGAGTGTATGTCTGACCAGTTTTCTCTGCAGAGTGCACCCTTGGATGACATTTATCTTGAGGCTATCAATATTTACTAAAGATGTTCATAACATCACCTTCCTCTTGTTGCATTAGTAATGAAGAACACAGCCCTCAAAACCATGACAGCAAATGGACTTGCACTTAGTGCATGTTCCCCAGCCTGTAGTAAAACCCGGGGATCCTCCCTTTTGGACAGGACATTTCACAGCACCATAGGGTTAGAAGGTAATGCAGGTTGGAAGAGATCCTCAGAAGTCCTTCTGCCTAAAGCAGGCTCAGCTCTGAGGTCAGACGTGGTTGCTCAGGGTTCTACCCAATCCGGCTTTGAAAACCTCCTTGGACAGAGATGGTACAGCCTCTCTGGGCAAGATGCTTCATTCCTTAACTGCCTTACAGCTAAAGTTTTTCCTTATATCCAGCCCAAACCCCTCATTTCAACTCGCTTCAGCTGTTGTGTCTCATCATTGCTTCCTTCATGTGCTGCTGTGAAAAATTTGGCTCGAACCTATCAATGATGTCCTGGCAAACTGGTGGGTTCCTTC
>JAWWES010000094.1:62874566-62893006 GCA_035583135.1 Lophotriccus pileatus
CAGGCTGAACAAGCCCAGCTTGGCCACACCATCTCAGCCATTGCACGGGGCAGCTGTGGCCCACGGCCTGGGATCCTGACATCTGAGGACACTGGTGACATGGGTGTCTTTGGCTATTTTAACAGTGCTAATAATTCATGCATGAAGTCAGCACAAAAAAGCAGCTGCATGCCCAGAAGCAGAGGAAATGCCAAAACCATTTCCTTATTTAAGGAAAGTAAATAAAAGAAGCCCAAAAGGAAATTTGAGGTGTGATTCCTGCTTTTACATGTTTCAGAGGTTTTTTCCCCCTGCTTTAAGCATAAGTTTGAGGTGGACTTAAATAAAACTCCCAAAGGCAAATGCTGCTGGAGATCACAGGGTTTAATTCCACCCCTCCCATTTCTCCACCTTCTGTCCTTACAATAAGCCGACACCCAACAGCCCCAGATTTCACGAACTCTAAGTGTAAGGGCTCATGTATCCAAATCCACCCCCAATTTTTTTTTCTTTTGATTTCCAAAGCACATCTTTCATCCCAGCCAGCCTTTTTCTTCATGTCAGTCTCCGTTTACAATACAAGGTGTTCTCTAACCTCATTTTATTTCACTTATAATCACATCAGTTTCTGCACCCAGGGCTCTGTAGGAGGTTGCCCAGAGAGATCACAGAGATGCTGTCAGCTGAGTGAGTTGGAAGAATCATGCTTAGAAATAACAGATCTCTCCACCTGTCTGCTTTAGGAACCATTGTGGAGTCTTCAAGGAATGTAAGTGTCACCTGAAATGCAATCACATAGCAAAACTACAGTGGACTTTGCACACTGATTGAAACCAAAGCTGAATGCTCTGTAGCAACCACTCTGAGTGCATCCAGCAGAGAGTAGCTCCATAGAAGCAGCTGGCTGTCCAATCCTTTTAAAATCAGGCCACTTATTTAGGCACCTAGTTCTAGAATTGGGAGGTTTTTTTTCCAGGAAGTGTTGGCATGCATGTGCACATCTTGATCATTTTATTTTATTTTATTTCAATTTTCGTTGCAAATGGTTTATGCTCGTTCTGAAATAAAATGGCCAGCAGGCAAAGCAGGAGACTAAGGAAATTACCCAGAACATGATGGAGAGCAATAGTAGCATTTACTATCCACTGCACCGGTGGCAGAATGTGCATGCTCTGGTTACTTATGAAGAGGCAGTGCTGTCCAAAGCAGATGCCCAGCTGCCAACAAACACACTTTATCATAATGCCCCTGATATTTACAGCTTTTATTAAATCCCTACCTCCTGGATTCCTGGGGATTGAGAGATTTTTAGATTCTAAAATGCCCCAATTTCCCAGTCAGACTTAGGGGGCTCATGAACACGTTTTGGACATCAGCTTGAATAAGGAAAAGTGTTTTACGAAATACGCCAGGTATCCCTTGAAGACTGCAATTAGAGCCTGATTTTAAAACCACCTCCAGGCAACCTTCAAATCTTGCAGGCATGATTACGTGCAGATGCAAAGATAGAGGCTGTTTATGAACAGGAGGACTTTAATGTTTTATTTTCTGGCTCCACATCCTGTATTTTCCTGTACTGTAGAACCATAGAACATCCTGTTAATGTAGATTTTTTTCCTAGCATTAATGGAGCCTGCCCTTTGCAAAGCACTGAGTTATTCTCAAGAAGTGCACTCTGCTACAAAGTGGACTATGTCCAGAAATAAAAAGGCTGTAAAAAGCTACTTATTCCCCTTCCACTGCAGATCTAGAAGGTTCTGTTGAACAATGGAAGCTAAGCTATGTCTCAGACACACCGTGCTGCAGCCAGCATAACTAGTAGCTAACACAGCTAACACAGGCCCAGCAGCTCTTGCCTGGACCTTTCTTTCTAGGCAGCCGAGTTTTGGGCTGTTCCTGGTTGATGGCCACTCTTCTCAGAGTTTGGGATAAAGGGCAGAGAGAAGAATTAGATCCTATTAGATTAGGTTCTAGTTAGTATCACTGACTTAGAGCCAAGGTAGGACAGCCAAGGTGAGACACCCTGGATGCAGTGCTGCAAAGTCAAACAGGCTTCTGCCTTATCCGTAGCCTCATACAAACTCCAGGCCCATGGATGCTCCAGCTAATGTGGCTAGGCTGTGGCATCCTGAGCTTCCAGGGAGACCAGATGACCCAGTGGAGAGATTTCTATTTCTTAGCTTGGGAGAAACAAATTCACAGCCTGAGCCAGTGTATCAGTGAAATTATTTTCTTGCTATAATACAAAGGTTAAACTGCAATAAAGCTGCCAAATCATCAGTTCAAAGATAGAGATACATAAAGGCCATCCTTTTGCTAGAGTAATTTTGGCCAAGCTGCACAGACTTTCCAGTTTATACCAGCTAAACATACAGCCCATGGTGGCAGAGCAATGTGGCCTCACAGTACTAAACCAGTATTGATGGATAGCTACATTTCCTGGCTACTTGCCAAGCCCAAATTAACCATCTGAGGTACTACAATGGATGGCTAGAGGCAAAAGTATAACTGCCATGATCTCAGTGTTAGGACTGGTCTAAGGAGTTCATTATCAAATTATTACTCTTGGTGACAGCCTCGCATGGTGGGACAATGTTGATTTTATTTAATTGAAACAAAATTCTATTGGCTGACCCTAGGCATACTATTGTAATTGATTTTTTAACATCAATATAAACATATAACCATTTTATTCTATAGCTTCTCTATACCTTGAAGCTTCAGAACCACTGCCCTGATGTCAGCTCATACTAGGGGAGTTCTGATCTCGAGAGTCATCTCTCCATCCCCAGGGAGGCACTGGGGAGTTCAGTGTTTCAATCCTACCATGTGCAAACTGCACACCTGCACTGATGTGGTCAACAGGAGAGTAGGGAGGATTCATGTGCATTTGCAACACCTACTTTGAGAAGGAGTGAGAGATTAATGCCCAGGGATATGTATGCCAAAGGCAGGAAAGCATAGGAGAAAGCAGCCTGTTTTCTGAACCATGTTCTTCTCTCTGTCCTCTGAGCGCCTCCCTCCCTGGAGTAAAAGGAGCAAACCGGACTACAAGGAAGTTTTCCTGTGCTAGAAGTTGGGTTAACTTGGCCCCAGGAAGCCCCTGTGCCTAGAGGAGAAGGCCCACTTGCATTTCTGATGGGATTGTCAAGGCTGCAGAGACACGTGCAACTGATCCTCAGCACCTGCTAAAAGCACTCTGGCTTTATAAGCTGATTTAACATCGTCTGTTTGCATGATCGGGCTGCAGCTGAGGGATTTCTCTCCCTGTTGCTTGTGGGGTGTGGAAGACTTTAGGGGGGAGAAAGAGTAAGAAATGCTGCTGTCCAAGTTTCCTTGGGCCTCTGTAATCAGACTGAGCAAAAAGGAATTAATAGTTTTAGGGCCCTGAGGTATCAAAATGACCCTGCCATACAGCGACAAGCAACTCAGGCAATCTGCAGCCAACTCAGCTTCTCACTGTGGTAGATTCCTGCTGATGGGGGATCTGCAGCTCCCTGATATGCTTGGCCAAAATTGGGCTGACCCATTCCTGTGCTCAGCCCTAATCTGCCTTGACTTTCTTTCAGCTCAAATCAGAGGAGTATTTCTTTGAGCCTCTCACCTTGCCATCAATGGTGACTGCAGCAAAGACTGTGGAGGAGTAAGGAGACCATGCAACATCCCCGACAGCACAACTCAGGTCATAAACAAACATCGGAGTCCTATAAAAAAAGACACAGAGAGAAGAATTCATTTGAACACATGCCACTCTGGAAGTGTAACATTGACCTATGAACACTTGGATGTTGCAGAAGTGGGAGACTGTATTTCTCTCTGTTAGGTAATAGTCAGGGCCTGAGTCAAAGGCAAAGCAAAGCTGGATATCAACACAAATGGATCAGGATTTGACCTGCTACAATGAGATGAGAGGTAGCACATTTCTTTCTTCCTGATAGCATTTTGAAAGCTTCTCCCCAACACACACACCAAGATGGACTCTCTCTGATTAACAATCATATGGAAAAAAGTGATTTTCCCCTCTCTGGACTTCTGACAATAACACTGAATCTTAGAGCAGTATTGGCAAGAGGAAATATCTGACTTTGACTGATTTACAACAAAATCAATTTCCTGATTGAAACCAGACATTCCTCAACCACTAACCCTGAACTGCATATTTTTAAGTGTTGCAATTTTTTTTTGCCTCTCTGGCCCTTGGGAGGTTTCTCGCCTCTGAGGCCATAAGCCAGCTCCTGACATTTCTCTGTGGCATTAGTCCAGAAGAATCTCCCTCCCACAGCAGGTCCTGCCTGAAGAAAGCCAGGTCCAAAGTAAAGCAGCCAGGCTCTGTGCTGAGCTGCACTGTTTGGCAAGTTCCTGGGGCAGCCAATGCTAAACCTTGTACCTCATTCCTGGGCAGCACAGATCTGAGTCATAAGACCCAAAAAACAAGAAAGCAATTAGCATTATCAACACCTAGGAGGGAAACTGAGACTGAGGTATGAGCAGAGTCGACATATGCAGCTAGCACATCAGGACCTTCCTGCCCACACCAGGACCCAGCAGGACCTACTTGATTGTGTGATCCCAGATCTTGACTGTCCAGTCAGAGCTGCAGGAAATGAAGACTTTCAAGTGAAAGGGATTCCAGCTGACTGTGTCCACAGCCATGTCATGGGCTTCAAACACATCCAGAAACTGGCTTGAATAGTTTTTTGAACACTGCAATAGAAAGAACTAGTCAGTAATCAGAGCTAGACCTTCTCCTGAAGCTCAAATTCCTGCAGAAGACGCCTCTCAATATTCGTATGGCCTCCCTGGATCTTCTGGGCTGGCTGGGAAGAGGTGGCTGCTACCCAGGGGTGCTACAGAAAATCAGTAATTTAGCACATGCAGTTTCACCCCATTTGCAGGCAATATCAAGCTCCCCTCTGCAACACATAGAGTTAGGGACTGAGGTTGTCTGGTTGGACTTACAACCAGAGCCAGGGCCTGAAGGCCATTCTCCATTGTGGGAGCTCTACTACCTTGCTGCCAGCCCAGGATCCTGCTGTGTCTCTAAAAGGTTGAAAGGAAAGACAGGGGAAAGCTCAGGAGCTCAGGAGCACACAGCACTGTGTGCATTTGAAGCATTGCAGTTAAAACCACCAGTAACAGTGCTCTCGGGACAAGAGTGTCCTATCAGACTTTTGGCTCTAATGACTTTGGAAACTTATTAAAACTCCCTTCCCTGTCAACACCCTGGACAGCCTGCTCAGAGATCCTGTCCCATCCCACAACTCTGCAGCTCTTTCTGTTGTGTCGCTCGTGACTTCCTGGAGGGGTATGGGAAGAACCAGAGGTTGGCCAGGACTGAGGCACATCCTCAGCATGCTGGTGGGCCCTGCTGGAACCCAGCCAAGAGCAGCCTGTGAACTGGACAAACCCCCACGATGCATGAGAGGGTCAGACCAGCAGCATCAACACTGCAGGTGCTACTGAACAGCAACATGTGGAATGTCTACAAGATGTAAAAAACATTTGGGAGCCTTGGAAAAGTCACTTTGTGTGTGAGCTTATGAGGGAGAGGGGGAAATTACAATTGACTTGTCTGCAAGGGGATTTGATTCAGATCCTGTCAGTTCTGTGTAAACAGAAAAATCAAGTTGTCCTCCCCAAACCTCCCTCCCCTCTGAGCACACTAGAGGCTTCCTTCACTAGCAACAAGGACCTCATCTCACATGAAATGTCTTCTTGCTTGTGTTCTCACACATGACTGTATCCACAAGGCAGTTTGGGGTTGGTTTCAGGATTTTCTGTCTGTTTGCCTCAGTACTGTCACAACAAGGACTTTTCAGCACCTTTCATTACTCCCTAATGAATGCAGCAACACATCATCTGCCTGAGCAGCAGGATTGCTGAAGTGTTACATGACTTTAATTCTTGCAAACCAAAGCTCTAACTAATCATAAGGCTTAACTATTTATTACATATGACACTTACTGTCTGGGTACTCAGAGCTGTTCACTGGTGCAGGCACTGGATTAAGGGTGCTAAACCTACAGCAGCAGCTCCTACATCCCTGGGGTCTTGTTGTGGTAGGAAACGGAAACAAGAAAGTGTCTCATGTCCCACTGAGATTTACTGACAGTGTCTATAGCTTGCTAATAGTTTGTTGTATACTCTGAGTTACTGCCCCTGCATGTAACTGTGGGATGGAAATCTCCTTTAATGGCCTGTTTCATAACTTTACTTCATAACTCTTAATGTTCAACCATCAGGAAAATTGGTACTTGGCTTGTTTTGAAAATCATTTTGCTGGGAACAGATAGAATGGGTCACGAGTAATTAACACAAGAGAGAAGCTGCTTTATCCATCTGTCCTTCCAAGTATGTGAATTGAAGTTCCCTAATACATGAAAACGTTGAAGAGTGAGATGTGAACCAGATTTCTCTGCATCCAACAGCACTGTAATCCTCGGTGCTCTGTTTTCAAACCTTGTGGGGGCTGAGCCTTTGGTCAGTGTAGCTCTCTGGGCACTTGTACAGGAGACACATCATGCTCTGGGGTGTGCTGATCCACAGCACTGGCTTTGAGCACGACAGGAAAGGGATCTGTATCTTTTTTCTATGAAATCAGCAGCAAAAAGGTTTCTGTAGGGCAGATTCCTAACTGTGCCCATTGTGAGATATGAACCTTGTGTGCCTGCTTTAGCCTAAAGGCATTCAGTGTGCTCTGGCAGTGCCTGCCAGCCCTACACCATGTACACCACAACCTTTGTCACTGTCTGTGAGTGGAAGACAGGACCATGTTCTTCCCAAGATGCATTTTGAAGAAACAACACAAACTTTGAGAAAAAGCTCAGAAAAGAAGTATGACTTTCACAAATAAAAGAGTTCATGAGCAAAGTAGAAGTGCTGGCAAAGTCTTCCCCTACTATTCAGTTTAAGAACCCTACAGTTATTAAACACGTCAGGATGAAAACAAAACCAGTGGAATATATGACACCTAACTCTTGACAGGAGAGCTCTGAAGGGGATGATTAGATTCAGAGAGAAGGCATTTGTGCAGCCTGTCTGATCTTCTAGAGCACTGCTCCAATTTGCTGAAAGTGTTTTTCTCCTATTAAAAAGATGCTCTATGTGTGTGAATAGTAAACGGTATTTTTATGATGAGACAGGAAAGCAAAAACTTATCTATGGCAATACGGGAAACCAGTAAAAAGATGACTGTTGACAAGGCTACAAAACAAGGGGGAGGAATACTGGGAGGAAAGGAGAACTCTGAGGACACAAAACTTATGAATAATCTTCATTAAGAGCACTTCAGTTTACGCTAGACGTTAGTCTGACACAATACTCCCCCACATCCATGGTGAATGGATGGTTATTAGTGTCCTTATAAGGCAGAGAGGGTTTCTTCAGTCCACTAACAGAAACACTGAGAGTCTACACAATACAGAAATACAAAAAGCAACTTTTTTTCAGAGAAGGTTTGTATCTGGCAACAGAAAGAAAGCACTGCACCGCACTGGCACCCCCCTGGTAGCTCAGGACGCCCAGGTGCTCTTCAGAAACCACTGACACAAAATTCCTTGCATTTGCATTCCTTGCTGTTGTGGACAGGCTGTTACCAGAGCCTCTTGGTTTTAGTTCAGTGCTGCTTTTGGGGATCTGTAACAGAAATGCTAAGATTTGCAGAACGGCTTACAAATGGAAATTGAGGCACATGAAGACATGGGGAGAAACAACAGGAAATTGTAAAAGAAAGAATCTGTGGTAGTTGATGGCAAATGCAGTCAGCACAGAAACAACAGAACAGAACACATAGAAGCCCCAAAGATAAGGTGACAAGAAGATGAGCAATAGAACTCAAGTCATAAAATATACAAACTAGGAAAACAACTCTGCATAAGACAAAACAAGACTAGACACTGAGGCAAATGATCTCTCTATTAATAAAGCAACACTGGAAGTCAGAGCCTGTCCAGAAACCAGTTTGTTACTGTCATTTAAGGGAGTCTCAAAAGATGTGATAAGGCTTCAACAGCCAGCATCCTTTGTCATCTGTACAGCCACACAATCCTGTCCTGAACACAAAGATAAAAATATTCTGGTGCTTAGTGTGAGAGAAGGAGTATGAGTGAAATTAGTTTTGTTTAAAATTAGAATAACCTTTTCCTTGTATTCAGTCTTGCATGTGTTTTATTATATTCATTTATAACACTCTCAAACTGCCCAAGACTGAACAAAACCAAAACCTTTATTACATGAAAAGGTTCAAATCTCATCAAAACTTTTCTGCCGAAGGTCTGTTTATTGAGAAGTAATTCTGACTAAAGACTTAAAGTCACAGTAATGTTTCAATATGAATCTCAGAGACCACACTTTTTGATATCAAAACTGAACAATTCCTAAACAGCAAATAAGATATGCAAAGAGGCATACAGAATTGCATTACAGAACCATATTAATGCAGAAACAGTTTCTCCTCTACATAAAAGGGCAATAGATAGGTCTGTGTGTAATTAAGATAATGATTTCTTGGCTTCAGAAACACTATTAACTAAGCCATTTTCAAAACTCCCCCATAATTGTTCTGCAGCTAAAGAATTAACATATTATCATGTTATTTGTAGGCATTCATGGTCTCTGGGGGAAAAAAATACCCACCAAAAAACCCACAAACATCCCCCCCCTCCCCAAACAACAGAAAATCCCATGTTTCTCTGAAATTCACTTTCCATTTTTTAAAAAATAAATAATCCCAAATTTGCCCCTTTGGAGAGCAGCCCATGTTTGATCCTGACTCTGACAACATGTAAGGAGTCCGTCCCTCTCACTCAACATGCAAGAGCAAGTGCAGCAGAGACCTGAGCACCTCACCCAGCACAGCCACAGGAACTGAGTGCTGCTCAGGCTACTGTGGCGCTGTCCCTGCCCCAGCATCCAAGCAGAGCAAGGCTCCAGGAGGCAGTCCACAGATAGCTCCAGTAATGGGTTCACACGTGCAGTGTTTCAATAAAGCACATGATGGTAATCCTTGAGAAATGTATGAAGCTGCAGCTGATCACAAAACTTTTGAAACCTCTTGTAGTAAACTCCTGGGGGATGCTGAGGGTGCAACCACTCTTCAGCATGTCTTTGTAGGTACTATGGAGGTATAGATAGCTACTTGTGCCAGACACAAGATTTCTCTTCCCAGTGTTAAATCCTACAGTCTGGTGGAGGACTGGCTCTTTCTGCCCACGGGAAGATCAGAGTTTTATAGGGCAGTGTTGAACAATGTGAGAGTGGCCCCACTTTTCGCTAAGGCTCACCAGTGCAAGAACGTTGTGAAATGGAGGATCCTTTGCAACAATATCTCTCTGCATTTTCCATCCAATAAGTGGTTAAGACATTTGCGTGACTTCATGGCTGAGATCACTTCTTGCATGAAAACCCCATCCTAGTTCTTGATTTACTGTCACCCACCACAGAAATATCTACAACTTTTTCAAGGTAAATGCTGCCAAATTATCTTCCTATCCAGTGCTCCTCCACAAGGAATTTCCTTTCTTATGTAACTCAACCAGGATACCAGCCCGAACATTTCTCCTGAAGGGTAACTGGCAACCCTCACCACACACTGACATCCACTGTCAAACTCACCAACACCCATCACTTACAATACGGAGGAATTTAAAACATGTGGTTTCCTACTGCCTTTTGATCAGAATTAGACACAACAGTACCCATCAATTTAGAGTACAATACCCAGGGTTCCAGCTCCTGTGAGTGACCAGACAGTTCAGAACATCTGCCCATGACTGTACAGATGCTTTGTGTCCTGAAAGCATCAACAAAAAGCCACTGCACCTACCTCAGTGCCCCCCGCCCAACAGCTCAGCCCCCCTCCACTCCTCCCACCTCCTTTCTGCACCTGTCTTGTCCAAAGCACATGGAACCCTCAGAAACCCTCCCTAGATACTGCCTGGCAAAGGGAGAGATTTCAATCAGCATCATGCCTCTGGAAGGGACACATATTTGTTAAGTACAGCTTGCCTAAATGATTGATACTGATTTCAGAACATTATTTCCTTTGGGTTCTTATTCTGTTCTCCGCTCCTTTTGCAGGTGGGATATGAGGAAGGAGTTTATATCAACCTCTAGAGATCGCTGGATGCATCTGCTCTGCGTGTCAGCCTCCTGCTGATGGTCCACGACCCACACTTGAAGGGCTGTTGCTACAGATTTAACAGAGCTCCAAAGCCATCTCAGATGAATGCAGTGCAAAAAACAGTTGTATGAGTAAGAGGCTACTGGCTTTATTTTCAAGGCTAAATACAGCAGAACTCAAAACTTCCTATTTTTAACTTGATTTCTTAAGAAAACATGATGTCTGTGTCCTGTCTGCTCACCTCTCCTCACAAACAATTTTGACGTCTCTGGCAAGTTAAGCCAAAACCGGCTGCATGTGGGTCTTGGCAATATTAAGGTCTTACGCATTCTGTGAAAAGGCATGACCACAGAGTACAAACATCTGGGCAATACCCTCAGAGTGGGAAGGGCAAGCACAGACTGGCTGCTGCCCTCACCACATGGTTGGAGCTGGCGGTCCGACAGCTCCCAGCTGGAGCTGGGCACCAAGGCATCACTCCGCAGGAGGGCACTGGAGGGGAGGTAGCCAGCAGTGTCTGCAGGAAACAAGGATTATAGTGTGGAGGTGGAATCATCGGGCTGAGGACAGCATGGGGTGATCAGGAAGAGAAAGGTTTGTGTGGGTGGCGATGAACTGGAGACAGGAGAGCAAGGAGAAAGTACGACTGGATGTCTTTTCCAACCTAAATGATCCTATGATTCTGTGTAATTGTGGAACGGAAGGGCTGCAGGACATTAATCCATAGGAAATATGCCTTCATTAGCCTCACTGCTCATGGGATAACAGGACTACAAAGAAAAAGCACTGATATTTTTCCTGCCATTTCCCCATAGCCACGAGGACAGAGGATCAACGCCTTTTAACTTCTGCTCTGATCATACTTAGCATTTCCCTTTCACAGCTGCAATCCACAAAGCATATTCTGGGATGCAGTTTGCATAAAAAATGTTTCTGCAAAATAGGGTCTTAATTGGGCCTGTGCAGAGAGCTCCCTGTGACCCTTTGCAGCGCTGTGCTGGTCTCAGGCTCACCACGGGCATCCCAGGGCAGGACCAGGATCTTTGTTACCACCTGAGCAAACAGTTCAGATTACGAACCTGAAAGACACATAGGGGTTAGGGGGTGTAAAATAAAGAATAAAGAATCATTCCTACCTTATAGATCTTTCCCTCTTCAGTACCGACAAGAAACAAATAGTCTATCTTTTTGTGAAAATCAAAGCATGTCCCACAGCCTGTTAACAGAAAAAAAGGTCTGTCAGACACAGAAGTGGTTCAGCTGGCCAGCACATGCTCCCTGCCTATGGTAAACACACACTGCCTGTGTTTTCAGAAATGATTTATTAGCCAGAAGCTCCCAAAAGAAATTAAAGTCACCCCTTCTGCTAGCACTTTCCAAGCTGTGCCTGTCCCCAAGATCTGAAATTTGAAAGGCAAGATGGAGACAGGGAAAAAGGAACTGAAAGAACTGGAAGGGAACTGGAAGAACAGTTTAGACTTGGATTCATTTTGATATGCATTGAAAATGCCTGGTATAAATGCAAGCATTTTGTGCATCAGACCTCCCTCCTATTGAGAAAGAAGAGATATTTTCTGTCTGTTTAGTACCCACAAAAATATAAATGGTTTCCCATGCATAAAAGAGCCCAGAGGGGAATAACCACATCATACCTTCCAGTGCTCTTTTCGTCCTTAACTCTGAATCCCTTTAGCAGGCTCACTTCAGTAAGGCAATAGCAAAGGATGCAATTTGGGAAGAAAGCCTCTGCTAGCCATGAAGGATCTTGTTAATGTCGGAAGCCCTGAATTGAGCAACGTTGTGAACTGTGTTATAACAGGTGTCAACCACAACAGGATGTGACTCATTGAAATTTTGTGGCTTCTGCTCCAGAGGCAGATGCGTCATCACCCAAAAAAGCCAATTCACATGTTGGTGAAGGAAAACTTCAGCGGGATTCTTGAGCAGAAAATGAGATGTTTGCTGAGTGCCAGAGCAACTTGAGGCTGTCGACCATCAGGGACACAGGGGCACCCACAGCAACCATCAGATGAGAAACAGGGACAAGCAGACAAGGCTCAAAGGCACATAGTTACAGAGAACTTTCTGCACAGACTGCACAGTCTTAAACATTATGTCTTTAACATTAAGAAAACGTGGTTCTCAAGGGAATTGTTCAGGTAATTTCAATCCTCTAATACCCTCTGAATTTTTAACATTTAAATATATTGTTAAATATTCAAGACAAGTCTTTGAAAATCCTTTTCCCAGTAACACTAACAAATAATCCCAAAGCCCCTGAGAGTTCTGCAGTGTACTGCTTTAGCTGGTCTTTTGCAACATATGTGGTGCTGCAAACCTTCTCACTAACAAATTGTTCAGCAGTTACTATCCTAGAAACACAGCAATTTTTAGATGCAGAGTCAGGGCAGCCTCCAAACACAGATCCCATCTTCTCAGCCAAAAGCAGGTGCAGAAGGATGATAAGAGGATCCTTTAAGGATTCCCTTGTGTAATCTAGGACCTCCAGAGCTGACTCATTCCATCCTGTCTGTAACACAGGATGGTCAGAATGAGAGGATTCATCCTAGAAGGACTGCACTGACTCCACAGTCTCTGGGGGGAGCCTAACATAGTAGATCAGAATAGATCCTGTGCTTTTAAAGAGCTAAAATCTGATGAGGCACGTCCCAACACTGTCTGGGTGAGCTGTGCCCTCAGAAAAGGGCAAAGGTTGCTTTTCATCTTGATTTTGCCAGTTCAGATTAGTGTCTGGCAGAAAGAACAGAAAGACTTAATTTTGACATATACAGGTAATGCCTGTGCCTTATCCACAGAGATATCCCAGTGAAATGGACACTTTCTGAATTAATGTTCAGTTCATCATTTTATGCAAGTAGAGACAATATGTAACCAGAAAAATGTGACTCAATTAGTGTCCATTGCTCCAGCCAGACTTTGCCCTACTACATGATGAAAGCAAGGAGGCGTAACCCTCCTTCAGCTCCTTTCCATCTCAACACTCTGCTCCCAAATTTAATTTCCCAGAATGACTGATTAGAGGCTTTGTGTCAGTAATTAATCAGCATGGCAAGGACTTGGGCTCTTACCAAGTGTTTGCAGCTGCAGCCCCTCTGGCCCCTGCATCGTTCCTTCTCCTGACAGCTTGATGACATCCATATGAACCAGCTCATTCTGCAGGCAGAGGAGATTCCACATGAATAACATGCTTTGCAGCAACAATACAGAGACATTCAGTACTTTGGAATGGCAAATTTTATGGAGGAATTTAAAAAGCTGTCCAAAAGTTGCTTAATGTTTCACATTTGGCAACTTGCTAACATGCTGCTTTACATAAAACCTTCAGAAAACTGATGCTTTGTTGCACTGGAACTGAGAGACACTGACTGGTAAAGTACCTCAACACATGCTGCTGACCTGGAAAACTTTGGGTTTTAGGGTCAATGTGTTTTAGCGAAGGTTGACACAGTCAGAAAATCACTGTGTTTACTTAAGTCACCCTGTATGGTTAAAGATTGGTATTTCATATTCTCATGGAGCTAACTAAACCCCACACTAATGGATAGTAACTTCACACCTTGCCAGTCTTTGCTTCTTAACAGCTTCCTGTTAGCCCCAGAAGAGCCTCACAACTTCATGGGATCTGAGATCCAAATAACAACAACATCCAGCAAGCAGCTTCCTCAAGGGAAAAGTGTCCCATGTTTCTGTTCTCAACAGAGCTTTAAAGAGCTCTCATCACCAGCCACAACACTGCTGTGCAAGGTGGTGTATGAAGAGGGAAAAAAGGTCATGTCCTGAAGAGTTTATAGTCAAGGTGGGAGACAGAAGACAGATGAAAATACACACAACATGGGTGAATATGAGGAAACTACCAGAGGGCAGATACACTCTCAGACTAGCTTTGGGAGTTAAAATACCACTGCAGAATGGAGTTGGTTGTGAATACAGGAATACCCTGGGACTCCAGAGGTCTCTTCCAACCCCAGCTATCCTGTGATTCTCTGATTCTGTGATAAAAAGAACAAAGAACTAAAGATTAGTGAGCAGTGTGGGCTGTGGAGACTGGATGTTATAATGAATCTGCAGATTTCCCACTGGAGCACTGTGAGAACAAAACATAACTCCTTAGCTCAGTGAATTAAGCTGTAGTTGAAGCTTCTCTAAGCCGATAGCAGGACTCAGGTAGAAAAAGAGATTCTGCCTGGCAAAGTCAATCCCAGGGAATTCCATGTTGAGGAACGTGGAAGAAGAAGTTGTGAGCATCTGCTCATTACTGCCGTTCAGAGAGGACAATGTTCTATAAGGCATTTTCATTGTATTCTGGGGGTACAAATTTACAGAAGGTTTAAGAAAGGTCAAAACCCATGAAGTAATGTACTTCCTTCTCACTAATTTTCACTGCTGCACACCCACATGCCCTGGCCTACTGATGGCAGTAAATTGTTCTCTCTGCTGAGAGAGCAGCAAGAAGAATGACAGACTCCTGCAGAGTTCTACCTTAGAGGTTCTTCTTGTAGCATATGGGTTACAACAAGTAAAATTCAGTCGGTAAAGGCAGGAGAGATGCTAAGAAAGAGGTCATATATGCTGGTGTATTTGAGCTAGAACTGGAAAGTGTGGTACCCAGAGCAACATATTCCACTGCACATCCCAATAGTGCTGGTGGGCTATTGGGAGTGCAGTGAGGACATGTTGAGCAGGCACTTGCCTCTGCTGAAGTTCCCAGCTGTGCCTGCTCTCCAGGAAGCATGTGCTCTGTCCAAACCATGGCTGATGGCCACGAGACTGTTCTGAAGAGCAGCCCTGGAGCTGCCTGCAGCTGATCATGTTGATATACCCAGTATGGCAGGCCCACAGATATGCTAGCACACTCTCTCTGTGTTCTGGCAGAAAGACTAACAACAGGAGGTGTTTCTAAGCACACACCTTTCTGCAGTCTTCCTCTGAAGGCAACTCCCAGCACCTCCACCTGGCTAAAGCCCCCATGGACAGCTTCTGCAGCCCCTTTCCTCCACAAAGGGTCTTACTTGTGCAGATTTCCCAGTTGTGCTGCTTTTATCTTTTAAATAGTTTCACAGCCTGAAAAATGCATCTGCTCCTGGGGCTATTTGTTGCTAGAGCTGTTTGCAGATTCCTCTGGGTAAACAGACTGCTGACAGTTTTGCCTTCCAGGAATACTGAGCAATAATATGTTGCTTCTGCCTAATAATTGTAGAACACTTTGTAAGCATTAGTGAATCAGGCCTTGCAGCTGCTTTTTTCCTTTTAGTTGTTATTAGCCTCAAGTAATAAAGAAGGCCCAGAGCTGTTCAGTAATTTAGCGCTAGGTCACATAGGGAAAATGAACTATGACTACTAATCAAACCTGCTGAGCATCAGCCTGAGAAGCGATGCCATGCTGCATCCCAAACAACTCCTTGAAGTGGCTCTGATATCTCTCCTTTTTGATAGGCAACATGTGCACCCAAAAGTCATCCAACTGCAGAAGTCCTGCATCCTTCCTTGATGTTTTACACCTTTATGATGACCCAAAGCCAAGTCAAAATAGTTCATGTGCTGTTTCACGAAGTTTGTCCACAGTGCTTGTGACCATTTTTAACAGAGACAACCACTACAGTCAAAGTCCTGGCTAACATTTGACAACTCTTCTACCCAAATCTTGAGTGTGGCTTGCCAAATATTCAGATGGAAGTAAGAATGAATTTATTCACTTTGTGCTCTCAGCTTTGGAAGTGTCAAACAGCTACTGGTGTTTAAAGAAGCTTTATTTCTGGGTAGTCCTGTCAAAAAGATTAACAAAGCACTCTTTCATTTATTCCGTATTTGCACTATGGATTTGCAGAATAGAAGACCTCTGGAGTATCTTCAATTTTATTTTAAAGAAAACCCAGAGACAGCTCTTTTGAAAAACTGGAATTCAAGCAGGTTGTCCATTTCTCCTTGCTGGATACAAAACCACAGATTGTAACACAACACCCTTTTCATTCTGTTTTTTGCTTTCCCTGCTGAATCTCTGTCAAAACAAACAAAAAACCAAACAAACAGAAAAACCAGACAGCACCTACAGTTTTTCTCCTTTCCACCCCTGCTTACCAGGTATGTACCAGCTCTGGCAATTTCAGAGGTAATTTCACTTAAAACCTTAAAATGGTGCTTTTCACATGGGTATGTGAAACATAGCCAAGTTTAATACAGTAATGCAAGGAATAATCAAAAATGACATTGTGCTAAGTGGATGGAGATTTTAGAAGTCACACCAAGGATGTTTAGGAAGAAATATCTACATGCTCAAGGGACAGAAAAAACATAGTTTATGATGTGGGAACATGATTAAGCACTGGTGAATCACAGAAATATTCCCTCTAACAGGTGAGTTGCTACCAGAGTCCATCTGTAGACTCTTAGGTTATCCCAGCTGTGACATTTCTCTGAAGAGGCTTCACCCGATGTTTCCTGCCTCCTAAGGTGACCCCATGCTGAGCACATTCAGTTACTGGGGCTCAGCTGGTAAGTGTAACCTGCCATGTAGCCTCAAGTGGACGTGTTTGGCTCTAGGCATGTATTGCCCACCTCAGCATAAATCTTCTGGGCATTTCTATTCAACGGATAAAGTGCTGGGAGCTGAGTGCTGGGACACTGTTAGCCTGCCCTTTTTTAGGGACCTCTGACAGCTCTTTTGGGAGAAGGACTTGGGACACACTTGCAGAAGCGATTTTTAATTCTGAAGCTGCATGTGGGAACCTGGAGGAGTCTATAAAAAATAACTTCAAAATCTGTGCCCTCTGCGTGTGCCTACCCTGTTCATTGGAACAGGCTTCTGCTCCTGAAGTGAACATGAGACTAAGATTAACATATAATGCTAGACATGAATCCCTGCCATAGCAGCAAGACCTAAAAATTTCAGAACAGGCAAGCCTTGATAGCTTGGTATAACATTGAAAAATGAGCATCCAAGGACGTAAAAAAACTTCTTTGCTCCCTATGGAATAATGGGGCAACTGCTTCAAACTCATGTTTAGGGCAATTCAATTATTTTTTTTAGTAAAATATTTGAAATCTTCAAATGTAAAATGAAATGGCTAACAGAAAAAGAACACAGGTTGAGATTCAGAGACACAAAAGAAAAAAGTGATCAAAGGCAGGGCATGCAAACTGGTTAACAGAAATCGTATTGGGTGTGAGTTGGCAATGACATGGCAGCAGGAAAACCTCTGCCTGTGTGATAGCATGCTGCCATCCCACTGCAAATGTGAACTTTCTTGGTGCTCCTTTGGGCTCATGGGGAGAAACTGGCACTGACTCTCTCCCATTTCAAACCAGAATCTGTAGGGGAGCATATTGGGGGTAAGACTCTTGAAGCTGTGGATGAAAGCAGATTATTCTGTTCTGTCTCTGAGTGACCCTTCTGGGACATGGAATGTTTCAGAGCAAGGACCAGTCTTGAAATTCTGCTGCTGTCAAGGAGGAAAATAATCTATCATTTTCAGGTCCATGCAGTACTACAGGTGCAGGAAGGATAAAGGTCAGATCCTGACAAGGAGTGGGCTGGCTCTGCTCATTTCAGAGTCTAACATGGAAACCCAGACCCAGCTGTGACTGCTCCTGCAATCTTTTGCTGGCACTTCTTTTCAAACCCAGCTCACTGGAAATAAAAACAAAACTAATAAATCATTGACATTTTGAGGCAATTGATTATAACCTGACTGACTGGAAAAGAATTGCCACCTACTGTTTACCTTAACTAAAGTCCATGAAACAATCCTTCCATCTGAGGAGACAGAGAAGAAGTTTGAATTGTTGTCCATGTCATCCATCTGCCACTTGACCTTGAAATAAGAAGAAACAATAAGACAGTCCCAACCAGCACCAGGCACTCAACATTAGCAGAATAGAGCCCCATGCCCTCAGCAGGGTCCTCTGAGATCCTTCCTAAAGAACAGTTGGTTTCTACCTCAGAGTGAATGGCAGGTATGAACACTTACCTCCACAGGCAGTTTTAGTTTAGTGCTTTCAATCACTTTCCTTCAGGATGCTCCAGTAAGGGGGTAAAGCCCCTCACTTAGAGACTCAGCATCTATTCATGGCCATCTCCCCCAGCAGTGACTGGATCAATGTCATCAAGGATGGGCCTTGTCAAATGTCTGAGCTACTCACTAACACTCTGTACCATGGCACAGCACCGTACCAGAGACCCCCAAGACCCCTCCAGACACCACGAGCAGCGCCACAGAAAGGTCTCCAGGCACTTCAAAAACTAAGTCCTTCATTTGTGATTAGTTACTCCAAGCAGTGCCATACCCTTCATCCAGACAACCTCAAATTAGCTTTCTGTCCCTGC
>JAWWES010000094.1:62906707-62918542 GCA_035583135.1 Lophotriccus pileatus
TTCCACTTGCCAGCCCACATCCTGATGCTCCTCATCCTATCTTGGGTCCAGCCTCCTTGATTTCAGGTCTCTATTGCTTTCCTTTCTTCTCCAGATTTCGGTTTCTCCTCTAGAGTTATCCAGTAGCAGAATCCTCACAGAGCTGAATGAGAATTTTTTCACCAAACTACCCCCAGCAAACACCTATTTTGTGCTTCTTAGCAGTGAAGGCAACAGGAAGGGTGTTGAGGCTGTTCTGAGACAGCTGATTTTTATTCTGACCTTGATAGTAACCTTCTGTCTTACATTTTTCTTTTATTTCCTTTGCATCAAACAATTTGTTTGCCTGAAGCCAAAGGAACAAAATATTATGTGAAGCAGTAACATCTCAGAGGCAATGCAAGTTGCAAAATCTGTTTGTCTGACTGCAGATGACAGACTTAGGAGAATGCCCATCATCAGAAATGAAACAATGTGCTGGTGTGACAGTGGATTATGAACAAAAGACTTTTTTTCTCCTAAGTGCAGTAAATGTGATCATCTTCCCAGAAAGGGCTTTTTTGTGGAGCTGTGTGGAGAACAGCAGGCCATGCTGACTTTAAAGGGATTTTCATCTACTCCATCAGCAAAATAAGACTTCAGTGCATCTGAGGTGGCTTCATGAACTGCTAAAGTTCAGTGTATATTTATTTAGGGACTTAGACTGGAACATAGAAAGTAGAGATGGAGAAGGGATCACACAATTATAGGGCAAATTCCAGCAAGCAAGTTTCAGGTGTGTTTTACCTGGCTTACACTTGATGTGGGACTTCTGCAAATTCTACTGGGAAACTATTCTGCAAGCTGACACTCCTTTTAGTTTCCTTTTGCAGTTTTCAGGCCACTACCATCCTGCCTTGTCCTTTTTGTTCAAACCATGAGCATCACATCTAACTTGAGTGGCATTTGATGAAGAATTAGCCTGCAGTGGCCAGTCTTTTCTTCCCCTGCATGAATATAAGGCAGAAAATAATTCTCTCGGGATGCCATCTGAAGCTCCATGGCATCAGCTCCTCAGGGAGGCCAGACCAGCTTCAGTAAATTAACAATGAACAAAGGTGCTTTTCTAACCAGTGATCTCTCCATAGCAATTTCAAACCATGCTGTGACTGCAGAGATTTGCTTTAAGCACAGCCAAAAGAAATGTTCCCTTTGCAGATCTTAGGGTCAACACACTGCAGTGACAATTTAGGCAGTAACTCTGATGGTGAGCAAGTAAAAAAATAATTATTTCTAACACTCTGTAGCAGTGCTGGCTCTGTACTAGTCCCAGCAGCAAGCAGAAATAATGTCCTTTGACTTGATGTGAAAGTGAACTAGAAACACAGACTGAAAACAAATTTGTCAAAAAAGATGTGTTTTAGGAGGGAGACTGAACAACAGAAATGCTGACACAGTGGATGGTTTCAGTTATCAGTCCCTGTTTCTGACCTGCTCCAGCTTTCAAACGCTTCAAACCTAAAATGTGGAAAGGTACAACAAAAAGCACTCTTCTCCGCTGTAAATAAACCCTAATCATAATGTTTTTTAAAAAAGAAAGGAGAAAGTAAGAACAAATTTGAAAGCTAGAAAGGGGAGAGGCTCCATGCTGAGAACCCCTTCCCAGCAGGGTTTCACTTCTTCCCAGAGGACACTGCTCTTCTGGGCTCTGGGTGCCAGGACCTAATCCAGTTGTTCCACTTTGGCACTCTCATTAACATCCACTGCCAAGCCCTGGGATTTGAGCCATTGGCTTAGAAAAATACACTGACCAGGAACTTGCTTCGTAGGCTTACTCAGAGATGATGGGAGTGTGAGGATTTTGCTGACTGTTTGAGCATTATGTTGATTAAAGTAGGGTTTAGTTTAACAGCACACAGGCTTTTTCCCAGCAGAACATGACAGTTTTGACACAGTTTCACAGGAGGTGATTCTTTTTCAGTTTATATTCAAAGGCAGAGTCCTGAATTCATTGACCTGGAGACCAGTTCTAGTTCTGTGCTGCTGTAAGACCTAAGGTTTGGTAGCATTATGCACACTGCACTGCAGGTATACACATTCACATGTCTATGTATGTGTTTATTCCTTTCTGGATTTGGATACTCATCAATTAGTAGCAAGCCATTAGAAACATGTAATTTAAAACAAGCCAGAATTTTCCATTTTTCACAATGCAGTTGCACTTAATGCAGAGAAGACAATTGCCAGATCCATAAGAAACCACTGTTATGCTCTTCAAAAATATAGGGAGCGGTATTAGGCAGACAAACACTTTCTTAGGTAACAGAATTAGAAAATACGTGTTATTTTGTTTTTCTGTTAATAATGGTCAATGTTACATCAGCTTTGTTTTATGCAGATGTATTGAGATATTACTAAGATACTGAAGATGAAGTGGCACAAGAAAAGAGCTGTCAGTCTGCTTTACTCACTTCCCATTTCGCTTCCATTGTGAAAGGCTGTATTGTTTCTAAAGGAAGAGGCCAGGCAGTCCAGAGAACAAAAGCTAATTTTGTTTGGGAGAATTTTGTTACTTTTCTCCTTTGTTCACTTTTTCTACAAAAGTGAGGTCTAGGATCTAGAGAAAGACCAGGCCTCAGATTAGTTGGGATGTTGGTGAGGGAGAATAGGGGATCTCTGAGTTAAATGTGAGAAGCAAGGCATCACTTTCTAGATTCATTTAATGCTGAATGATGAATAACAATCCAATGTCTCACCCTAACAGATAGCCTGTGTTGATTTTCCTCCCATTAAATGGAGCAAAAACCTTTTCTAAATATTTGGGCTGATGTCGACAAATGCTTACATTTCAGATTTTTCCAACAGGGATACAAGCTCTCTGGATTACTGTACAGTCACCTAATTCCTAACTTTGCTCACCAGATTTTGTAGCCAGTAAAAATCGTAAAGTTTAGTACAAATATCAGTGCTTTAATCACAGAATCACAGAATGGTTTGGGTTGGAAGGGACCTTAAAAGCCATCTTATTCCAACTCCTTGCCATGGGCAGGAACGACTTCCACTAGACCAGGTTGCTCAGAAATATTTTCTTATTGCAGAAGAAAACTCAGAATAAGTATTCTTAGCACGCAATCTGCAGAAGTTAAAAAGCAGGAACTACAGCCTACTCATAGCTACACCTATCCCTATCCATGAGGCAGTTTCTATCCTTTTCAGTGGTATGTTCCTAGAGTGCCTGATGATTTTTTTCACTTCTGAGCCACATTGCTGCCAAATGGCATACACAAACCTACCTCTAAAAACCCCTTACAGACTGCCTCCAGTCCTGAATGTACCTGCTTCTGGTCTGTAGGGATGAGGTTGCTAATATGTAAGCCCTTAAGCTTACACTGTCCTTTCCAATTCCATCTGGGGCACAAATGATGTGGGATTCTGGCACCTATAGCGTGCAGTAACAACTGTGACCTCCCATAGCATGCTGCAGTAAGGCCATGAAAAACTGCATATAGGATGTACTATTTGGCCAGGCTTTCCTACTGGAAGCCTAAATGGCAGTGGGAGAAGCCTGGAGTTTTCTCTGTGTCTGTGTGTGTGTGTGTGTCTGTGTGTGTGTGTGTGTGCCTGACACACTACTACAATAACAGCCCATGGCTGGGGTATCACATTAACCTGTAAGAAGAGTTATAGTTATTTGCTAGAGGAGAAGCTCTGGACAGACAAGTAGGAAATATAAAATTCAGGCCTTCTCTGAAATGTTACATTTGCATAAACTTTCTGTTTATAGCAAGCACAGGTCTTGCTCTTGGCATATTCCACATTCATCTGCAGTCCCATCAGGTTCCCTTGATTTCTTGGACTTTTATTGGTAGATGCAATAATAATAAGCCATGGCTGAGAGACAA
This sequence comes from Lophotriccus pileatus, assembly GCA_035583135.1. Classification (NCBI taxonomy): domain Eukaryota; kingdom Metazoa; phylum Chordata; class Aves; order Passeriformes; family Tyrannidae; genus Lophotriccus; species Lophotriccus pileatus. The sequence goes on from JAWWES010000094.1 coordinate 62,910,568, forward strand.
TGCACACACAGCATGTGCCAAAGTACAAGGGACATGTGACTGTATTAGCCAGCCTAAATCAGGTGGCAGCAATGGTTACAACAGCAACACCTGTAGCCCAGCTGGCAAATCAGATACACACTCCTGCTCTGCAACAGGCTCATATAGACCATGCTGAAACAGGTGCTGCCACACTCCTACTGCTATAAATGAGACCAGAAGCACATATAACTTACAGTGCTTCAATCTGAGCTCAGATTACCTAGTAGGCATAACTATAAAGTTAGCTGGATGTAGCAGCATATTCATCCTGATCTTTCACAGGACCATCCATCTGGTGGCTCTATGTGACAGATGCCAGAGTGGCATTACTTTAAGAGCATTACCTGCACATCACAATCCTTAATTCACTAGAGTACTTCAGGATCAATTACAAGGTCAACTACAAGGTAGTGTATCCTGAATCCTACTGGCAGCCAGTTCCACAGGCAGCTGCCCTTGGATTTATTGTGTCCAACAGATCTCTCTTAGAGCTGATACACTTGTTTTACATATAGCTTACGACTTGCTGCCCTGTGATTTTCTACTTGGAACATAAATAGCATTGTATGCTGGTAATACACAGAGGATACCAGGTCTTCTACAAAAAGAAGTACTTTATAATAACAAAAATTAAGGGGAAATAATTGTTTATATTGAACTTTTGCTCATATGCTTACTTTCTGTTGGGGACCAAGGATTCATGCAGTTGCTTTGGCTTTCTGCATATTTCAAAATTAGTTTGAAAAAAGAACTTAATAATCAATTGGAAGTGCATGTATTAAAACAACAGCTTTCCTCATACTGGGCATTGTTCCTGCTGTGCCCAAACTCCGTCCTATTTAAAGCCCACTTAGAGGACGGGAAAAGCAGCCTTACCTGCCACACTGGCCCTGAGTGCTTTCCTGACTCAGCACTGCTCTTGTAGCTGGGCTGGGAGGTTTCCTTCCTCAGGTTGTAGATGGCCACGTTGCCGTCATAGAAGCCCACTGCCAGGAGGTGGGAGTGCTCACCGTTGAAGTCCAGGCACATGACGCCACTGTGGCTGCTGAAGATGTACTCTGGGAAGGAGGGGTTCTTCAGGGTGTAGAGCAGGATCATGCCATGGCCCTGCTTCATGAAGTCATCTAAACAAGGAGATGCTAAATCAGTTTGCCGCTGCTGAAACGTATAATCTGACAGCACCCACCTATGCCTGAAATCCCTGAATGCAGAGTTATGTGGGAAGGATATCAGTCACAAGATCAAATGGTCACACTGGTGTGCCTACATCTGAACATACTTTACACCACTGATATGTCACTCCCACTGAGGATTCCACTAACATTGCAGACATACAGTCTGAACCAAGGTTAGTGACACTTTAGTTTCTGTATTGGCAATATTTGATATTTCAGCCTCCATTGCTTTTTCAAAGAAAAGTATTTAATTAAAGTACCTGTAAAGCATCATATCCATTGTCATTACTCTTAAGTGGACAATGTATAAGTCGTTACCGCTTTATTTTCTGTTCCTGTCCAACATCTCCTTGCTTGGCACAGAAACTCCTTTTTGGCAAGACTTTCCATTCTCTTTTCTATTTACTTTCACCTTTCCTTTGCACTGCTAAAATTAGCTCTCCCTATTCTCAGTAGGACCATCTTTCTTTTGTGTTTTTTTTACTTATCATGTCCTGACTGTCTCTCCAATTCTCGGGGTTTTTTGGTGATGTAAAAAACAATTTCCAAATTCTCTGAAAGGGAAAGAAAAGCTGTCGATGTAGATAAGCTCTCCAGAAAAAAAAGAAGAAACTTTCCTAATCTATGAAAACAATGCTGTCTATGACAGTATCCTAGCCCTCTAGTGCTTTTTATTACCATCAATGCCTGCAGGCACACAGTACATGGGAAATAAATACTGTTTTCTGTGCTACAAGTACTCCCTATACATCCTATTTCCAGAACAGTCTTCTTCTTTTAAAAATGTTTCCTACGTCTCTTCACATTTTGTGCAATCTGCAGGATTAGGACTTGGAAAATGTGTACTCCAGAGATAACATTAAATTTAGAGAACTCTCCTTTGCACTAAGCTGATCCCAAATCAGCATGCTGATAGACACTTTGTGTACTTCAAATTTATCAGGGCCACATAGAGAACATTCCAAGAACCAGCAAAGAAACACATACCAACAAAACTACTGCTTTGTATTGGATTGTGAAAATACTCTATTTTCACAGGTCTCTCCATGCTGGTAATAAATGAGGAAAATGGCTTCTTCATTGGTCAGAAAGGCGAGATTCCAAAACTGGCATTACTTTAAACATATCTGAACCCAAATAACATTTTTAACAATTTTCCTTGATGAGGGGAAGCTTATTCCTAGAATTCTAGCTGAAAAGGAAGTGAACATGTTTTCTCCATTACAGATTTGCCCAGTTCTTTTAATTCACGGAAATTGTTCTTAGCCAAGTAATGTAATTGAATGCTACTTAGTTGAGGTCCATTCATGATAAAGATGAATCCACGCTCTCCTCAGGAGCAAAAACTCTCGGGAAGGCTGTGGAAATGACCACCTGCAGTGACTCAGAGTAGAATGGACTATGAAGTCAAATTGGCCTTTGAAACCAACCTGTTTCATTATCTTATTTCTCCTGGAGTGTGCTGACCAGTCAGGTATATTTCCACCTAGTCTGTGGAGCTCATTAATTTTCTATTTGTTGGCACTGTGCCGAGGAGCCTTGGAGAGCTGTCCCCCATCTCCCTGTACAGACAGCAGAAGAGGCACCTCTTCAGAGGGTTATTCAGCCACCGAAGATCTGAAATGGGTTTTGGAGGCTGCTTTCTCCCCAGTGATCTGGCAGGAACACAGACCAGCCACATTCTTCAGTTAGGGGAGACAGAGCAGGCCTTTATCAGGTGAAATAGCTCATCACCTTCAGTAAGTCCACCTGGAGATTAGCCTGGCAGGGGAAGAGCAAAGCCTTGGGAAGAAGCTCTGGGAGAATGAAACGCTTTGCAGATTGCAACACCCAGATGCAGGTCTACGTGTGGCTGCCTGTACGCTCAGAGTCCAACCTCCTGTCACCATTGGTAGAGATCAATCAATCCACTTCACTGAGTGCAGAAAATTCACCTTAAAGGCGAGTAAATCTGCTGATTTACTCCCTATGCTCCACTGACTGTAATAACCACTGCTGACTTGGTAAACCCACGTTAATACAGGAGCTGCACCCTACTCATTATGTTATTATTATGTTATGAAATATTGTGGATCGGGGTTAAAGCACAGATGTGCGAACACCACACGTAAGTCTGAATAATATGATTGCTAAAGTATAGCCTATTCCTCAGGAAAGGCAATGTGATGAGAATAACCCATGATTAACACTGAAACAAGATGCATAAACTCCGGTAAAAGCTTCTGGAATATAAATCCATTTTAATGAAGGGTGTATTCTCACTAGAATACTAAATATGACATACACGTCATACACGTTCTTTAATAAATAAACAAAAATGGCTTATTTCATTAGTGATATTCAGTGTTCCAGAATGGCAGGGACAGCACATACTCACAGAAGCACATCTGTGGTATGAAGACCGGCATTTTCAAGGGAAAGGTTTTTGGTTTTCAGTAAAAACTAGCACTGCACTGTGCCCCAAAATCCTGTGTAATCAGTTCCTTGGCATGCAGGTAGCTCTGTGAATCAGTGTTAGAAGACCATGGAGCACCCTGTCAAACAAAGGGTGCAGACCCAAGAGCTGGCTATGATGATTCCACTGCTGGAAGTGAAAGCAGAAGCTTCAGAGACAGCTGCTCTGCACCACATGGATGCACCAGCATGTACTGCGATGCCCCATGCAGACCCACAAAGTGAAAACTGCCTTTTTTCTCCTGAGGTACAAGGGCTGGAGATATTAGAGATATCAGGTAGTTTTTCTGATAATCAATGCCAGCAGGGTTTGTTCTTTACAGGAGCAGCACAGCAAGAAGAGGAGAGCAAACAGGCTCCTGCTGTAGTGAGTTGCATGTCATGAGGATCCTCAGTGTTCACCTGAGCAGAGGATAAATTTCAGACACTGACATGTAACAAGTGTATGTGGGAAGACAAGTTTTGCTAATGAAAAATACCGGTAGTGTGATTACTGGTCTCAAAATGGAGAACTGAGACTGTAAGTATCTCATGCAAACAGAAATAAGTTTCAAACCAACTACTGACATTGTCTAAAATATTCCTCTGCATTTGCATTTAAAGCTGGACACATTCACCCCAAAGCTTTTTCAGAAAAATATTGATTTAGTGGTAGGAAAGTACCTCAGAATATCATTGTGATATCACCAAATAGTCCATGCAAAACAAAAATCTAAAAAGCATCTAAATCTTTTATTCTGATGCTTAATGAGTGTCTGTTATAACAGATTTTCCATTTATATTATTCCTTTGAATTAGAATTTAAAAGAATCAGCAAATGTTCAGTATCAGACCGAAGTATTTTGTTTGCTGAAGAGATTTTTTTTTTTTAAATTCTAATTACATCTTTCCCAATTGGTTAACAAACAAAGCCATGAGACATGCATGGTTTTCCTTGATTTCCTCCAAAATGCTTAGTGGCTGAACCGTTATGCTCAACACATCAGTATCCTCAATTTAGACATACAGTGCTTCAGATAAATCCTGCATTCACATAATAAATCTCGATGTGGGGATCCTCCATGGTCATGAGTTAAAGTACGTATTTTTACTACACAAGAAGCCAGTGCTCCAGTTTCTTGCATGATGAACTGGCAAATTACCTTCTCTTTGGAGGATTTAAAACCCAAAACACTGCAGCCTTATATCTTAGATCCTGTGATACATGGTTTTCTATAAATCAAGACTGCCAGCTGTCTCACTGATATGGCTTGGAACAAGATATCACCATGCTAAAAAGAGCTACTGCTGCCTAAAACCTGTCCTGTCTCTTCCAGGATTCCATCTGATAAAAAAAACCAAACCAAAACACAAACCCATACAAAACCAAAAAAACAAGATGGAGAGGTACTTTTGTGAGTACAGCCAGTTGTTTCTGAGCATCACAACTACACAAGCACATCTACTCTCTTTTCCCAGATATGCTCACATTTTGATGAGCTGGCTGGCTGGGGCTCTATCCTTTAGGCTTGGATTCTTAGAAGCCAAGGGATGGGGCTGGTTGTGTTTTACATTTGGTTAGACAATCTCTTCCGGAGAGGAGCAATTAGTTTCAAAGACAAAAAATCTGGTAGCCTCAGCTACTTATTTGTCTTTCAGATATTTAGTGGACAAAAAAGACCAGCAAACTTCTCCAAGGAAATTGTAGGTCTACAAAACCCCGAATATTCCTGTGCTTCCATCTCCATGGCATAGACAGATGACTTATCAAGTCACAAATTAGTGACTTTTCAATACATTTTTTTTTCTATCAGCAAGCAAACCCTGTGCACAGGGCACTGAGCACAGGCTAATCTAACCCGCTGTGAGACAAGCTGGGCGAGCTTGCACTGCTCTAGCAAGACTCTCTCCTGGCTTATTTAAATAGTTCTGCCAACTCTACACTTTGCTGCAGTCGCAGAACTGGTCTGCTGCAAGAAAGGAAACAGCTGGCACTTTGAGTTTAACTATATATGCCAATAGTTCCAAAAAATCAGGAAAGAACAAATCTTTCCAAGCGCTCAGAGAGTTCGGGCATGTGCTGAATGTGTTTCAAAGGCTCTTGGGGAGTAAAGTAATAACTGGAAGTTTTATAGCACTTCAGAGTGCTTTAAGCCTGTATATGCAGCACTCCTTTTCAGAATGAGAAAAGGCAGTAGAGGGGACTGCCAAAGACACCTCAGCAAGCTAGAATAACAGGGAACAGAGCTGGTACTTCACAGGATTCCTGAGAAATTTAAACCAGGATCACTGGTGCTCATTCTGTTCCTATTCCCTAAAATGCCTAGAAGTTCTCAAGTATCCTGCTGTGCTGATATATCCCAGATTACTATGGATCTGCCTGTAAAACTATACTGTGGGTATGAAAAAGACTCCCACTGAACTTTCAAAACAGTCCCTTCCCAAAAAAAAAAAATGTTTTGAGAATTCCCTGCTTCATAGCTCAAGGCCAGAAGGCCTGGCCTCCTGTATTTCACAACTCAAAAATGTTACTGGCATATCCTGTTTTGAGCCTGATAACTTGGTTTTGGCAAGTATATGCATATTTCATTTGAAGATCTCAAAAAAGACAGAGAAGCCACTGTTTTATTTTGCAGTTTGTTTCAACATTTGATCACTTTGACCGATTTAAAAACAGCACATAATTCCTTATTTGACTCACTTGGCTTTTCACTGCTAATTCTTACCATGCCTACCTTGACTGAATAGAGGACTTTTTAATTTCTGGTGCTTCTCATCATTAAGATACTTTAAAACTGAATGCTAGTCACCTTTCAGCACACACTTGATAACTATCACACCCTGAACTCAAAAATCCCACTTATTTTCACCAGCACTGCATAGAGAGGGCTGCTCATCAAAAAGCCAGAAACAAACATGAGCTCTGTAACACCAGCCAAAGGCACTGCCTTTCCATCTGCAAAGAGAAAGCCACTTATTAACAATGTGGAGAAGAGTAGAGTAGCAAGAAACTTTCCAGAGATTTGTGGAGAACATCACATGACTAAGACTTGCGCTAGGGCCAGACAAAATTCATTTCCAGTCCAAATTTCAATGGGATATTGTCCTCTCTCCACTTTTAGGGCACGCTCTCCAACTGTTTAATCAACTTGGGACTCTTTCTGAACTACCTACAGTTTTTCTGCATGCTTAGAAAAATGTTGGCTCTGGAACCAAATATAATATTCCAGTATCAGTCTCACTAACTTAAATCATATCTCTACTGCTACTCAGGATTCCCTGTTTGCACACCAGAATCATGTTCAGCCTCCTTGCCAAGACATCACACTGGGAACTCAAATTTCTTACTTGTTCAAAAAAGTGAGAGGTTTATCTGTTCTTTCTTTTTTTCTATTTTTTTTAGAGATGCTGCCTTCCAAAACACAGCACTCTTCCTTGTCTAGAGAGGTATAATGTTATATTTGGCTGCATTAAAATGCATTTGGTTTGAATAATTCCAGCTTACCACAAGATTAATCACTCCGTACGACAGCTCTGTTCCCAGTATGATTTACAACTTCACCTGCCTTTTCATCAGTCACACATTTCATCTGCTGTGAGTTTATATTCCCATCCAGAGGACCAACGAAAACAATGCCTAGCTCCAGGGCCACTACATACCCCAACAGCACTCCCTCTGAGACGCTGTCTCAAATGATAATTCCAATAGCATTTATTTTCTTACATTTGTCAGTGGAAGTTGAACCCCCACTGTCAAGACCACCTGCACTGGCCTGAATTCTGAGAGCACAGGCACTTCCTACCCCAAGGAAATATGTACCATCCAGTTACCAGTGTTGATACTGCAAGATCTGCAAAGGCTGAGCAAGTCTGCCAGTGTAGAGGAGGCAAATCATAGATCATTTTGGCTTATGCTGATTCAGATGCTTGAATGCCAAATTTAACATTCTGTTTGACACCTTTCACCAGCTGCTTGACTAATTCCTGCTACTCCTGATCCAGTTAATATTTTTAGCTGGGAATTCTAGGAAGCACAGAACTTGCAGTAATAGCAGAGGTACAAAACTGGAATTTCTAAGTCTTTTGGACTTTTCAGAGAAGACAAAATTAGAGGAATTAAGTAGGAAATGTTTTAAATATTTATGCTAGTAAACACTAATAAAAAAATTGCTTGTTTCTATCAAATACATTCAGAAAGGATTCTCTCAAAGTTTAAAAGCAAACAATTGTGCCCAAACCTTCCAGGTGAGTACTGGTACGCTTACACGACCAGCATGTACAGCACAGTACCTTCCCTGGAGCTGCCCCATTTCTTTGGACCTCAAAACTTGAGCATCAGAGCCAAC
>JAWWES010000094.1:62928115-62941404 GCA_035583135.1 Lophotriccus pileatus
TTAGGGGGAGGAGTTTTGGGTCTCCCCTGTGGTTTGGTCTCAACAAAACACTTGTGTCCCACTCAAACGCAGACAAGAGGGCAAATAAAAAGAAGTCTTTTAATTTGTAATAATCTGACGATGCCTTGCAGTCTTTGAATGATCAGACTTGGCAATACCATGGCATATGCAGGGAAACATTTCCTAACTGCCAAAAGAAATTTAACTATTACCTGAAATAAAAACTCCCAATGCTTATTATCATTACCTACTTAGAGTTCTTGTTTTCTCTACTTCCATACATCAAAAAACTCTCAGCCGAAGACATCCTAAATCCTTCTGTTGCACCCAAAACAATTTAAAATATCTTACTTTTATCATGGACAAAAAAAAATATACGTATTTGATCACTCCCTGTGTCCTTAAATTCTATTCCACAGACTGTTTTAGTAATCTAGCTTATTTTGCTTTAGGGGCATTGCCAAAAGAAATGACTACTAGTTAATATACTTGTTAACTGTTACTTATAGAGATATTTTGCCTAGAGTGGTTTGTAACAAAAATTATTTACGTACATGGTCTTCCTTTTAAGGGTGGCTATGGAATGTAGTGTAGCAGGAGGCAGATCAAGTAATAGAGACAAGTTACACAAAGGAAATTTTGCATGTTTTATGATACGTGTCCTTATTGAAAGTTTTCTGTACTATAACACGGCTCTGGGATTTAACTGACAGTGATGCTGCTCATGCTGATTCATACAGCAGTGCTGTACAACTTAGGTTCTCTATACAGATACTTCTACAGTGCTCAGTACTACTAAGTTAAGAAATAAAGCAAATTAAGTGGAAGCTGAGTTAATACCTAGCCCATCTGGCCAGTGTGGTACTGACATTGCTAGTAATGTCTGTATAGAAGGTTTGATAAAAAGCTCTGCAAACCTCACATATAGTGATTTTTCTTTTCCCAACTAAGTTAGAGGAGACAGACAACTTCATCTCAGTGCAGACATAAAATTTTTATAGCAATATAAGGTAATCTAACTCAAACAATCTGATTGAAGTGGTATGTTTGAGAGTACGTTAGCATTACACCTGAAAGACATAAAAATTTATTTCAAGCTGGCATACCTATACATCTCAGCCACATGGCATCATGCTCATTAAAAATTCCTGCAGCAATTTCCACATTGCAGGACAGACACTACAGTGTTTGCTGTAGCAACCCCCTCAACACACAAAACCACAGAATCACAGAATGGGTCAAGCTGGAAGGCACCACAGTGGTTCATCTGGTCCAACCTCCCTGCTCAAGCAGGGTCATCCTAGAGTGCATGGCACAGGATTGCAGCCAACTGTTCTTGGGTATCTCCAGTGAGGGAGATTTCACACCCTCTCTGTGCCAAAGCTTGGTCACCTGCTCAGGAAAGAAGCTCTTCCTCATGTTCAGGTGGAACTTCCTGTGCATCAGTTTCTATCTGTTGCCTGATGTTCCTGTTGCTCAGCACCACTGAGCAAAGCCCAGCTCTGTCCTCTGACACCCTCCCTTCAGGTTTTTACAGACATCAATGAGGTCCCCTCTCAGTTGTGCTGTGGGATGAACATGCCCAACTCTCTAAGCCTTTCCTCATCAGAGATGTTCCAGTGCCTTAATCCTCTTTATAGCCCACTGCTGGACCTGCTCCAGGAGCTCCGTGTCTCTCTTGCGCTGAGGAACCCAGAAATCGACAGAGCACTCCAGATGTGATCAGATGAGGTCAGGCCGAGTAGATGGGTAGGATCACCTCCTGTGACCTGCTGGCAAGGTTCTTCCTAATGCACCCCAGGACATCATTACCCTCCTGGGCCCCCAGGGCACACTGCTGGCTCAGGGACAGCCTGTAGTCCACTAGGACCACCAGCTCCTTCTCTGCTGAGCCATTTCTCAGCAGATTGGCCCCCAGCCTCTGCATGGCTTTATTCCTCACCAAGTGCAGGATCTGCATGTGCCTTTGCTGAAATTCATATGGTTCCTCTTTTTCCCTCCCTCCATCCTATTCAGGTCCTCCTGAAGGGCTCACAGCACTCTGGAGTATTGGCCACTCCTCCCAGCTTTGTGTCACCACCAAACTTGCTGAGGAGGCCTTTGCCCTTCCTACAAGTCAGTGATGAATAACACAAACAACGTTTATGTATTGAACGTTGAGGAACATAACTAGTGAAAGGCTTCCAACTATACACTGTGCTACCAATTATGATCCTCTGGGATCTCCTGTTCATACAGTTCTCAATCCACCTCACCGTCCTCTCACCCAGCCCACACTTCCTGAGTTTGCCTATGAGGATGTTCAAGAGACTGTGACAAAAGCCTTGTCAAGGTAGACAATATCCACTGCTCTCCCCTCATCCATGCAGGTAGCCATTTCATCATAGAAGGCAATCATGAAGGTCAAACACGATGACCCTTTAGTGAAGGCATGCTGACTATTCCTCCTGTCATCCAGGTAGATAGAGGTGGACTCCAGAATGAGGCAGTCCCTCACCTTTCTGGGGACTGAGGTAAGGCTGAATGGCCAATAGTTCCCTGGATCCTCTGTCTTGCCCTTTATGAAAACTGGGATGACATTTGCTTTCTTCCAGTCCTCCGGCACCTCTCCCGATTGCCATGAACTTTCAAAGATGATCATAAGCAGCCTCACTATGGTGTCTGCCAGTTCCCTCAGCAGTTCTGGATGCATCCTGTCAGGGCCCATGGGCTTGTGGATGTCAAGTTTGCCTAGGCATTCTCTGACCCAATCCTCCTTGACCAAAGGAACACTCCTTTACCCTGGTCTTCTGCGTCAGAGACTCCTGAGGTCTGGTCTTGTCAGTGAAGAGTAGTGCAAAGAGGGCATTCAGTAATTTTTCTTTCCCAGCACCCTCTCTTACCAGGGTTCCCCCTCCATTTAGTAATGAGCCCACATTATCCTTTGTTTTACTTCTGTTACAGATGTATTTGAAGAAGACTTTTTGTTGTACGTGACAGCTTTGGCTAGATTTAATTCCATATGGTCCTTGGCCTTTCTTGTCTCATTTCTACTTACTCTGATAATATCTCTGTGTTCATTCCAAGTGGCCTGACCCTGCTTCCACCTCCTGTGTGTTTCCTACTTACACTGGAGTAATGACAGGAGTCTTGAGTGATGACAGGTCTCTTGCCCCCTTTGCCCGATTTCTTGCTCATTGGGATGCATTGTTCTTAAGCCTGGAAGAAGCAATCCCTGAATACCAACCAACTCCCTCAGAACCCTCTTCCCTGCAGAGCCAGTTACCATGGGATTCTTCAAAGAAGATCCCTGAAATCCCCGTCTTTTACTCCGAGGGAACCACTTGCCAAAGTAAGCCTCCGCACAAGGATTCACCATTGAAGTACCTCCTTAGCTTGAAAGACTCTGAATGCAACCGAAAAATTATGATCACCCAATTGTATCTAAGCCTGCAACAGTAAACTTTTGAAAAAACCATAACAGAATTCTGTACAAATTAATTGTAGGATCACTGTGTTTTTCAACAGCAACACTTCACTACTGAGGCTGCATTCCTGTAGTCATGATGGATTAATAATAGCTCTATCTTCTTAACAAGGATTTAAAAACTTTTGAGCTTTAATGCTGATTAACCACAGGAAAGTACGCATTAGCTAATAAATAAGCTTTACAGAGTCAGTGGTATTCCTTATCTGTGTGGCTGATTTCACAATCACATCAGCCACATCTCAGAAACAGAGGAAGTGGAAAAACACCTCAAGGTCACTGAATCCAAGCCTTTCCCTAGGATGCAACCAGAGCAAATCCACAGCATACCAAACTTTCCCTTAAACTAATACATGTGTCTGCACAAGCCTTACACAGCTTTTATGCCTCCTGGCATGCATCAGCTTTGATATACTTATGGAGTACTATGGAGGCCAAACAAATCAATTCATTTAGTCTTCCTTTGGATGGACATTCTACAATTCCTCTGAAGAAAGTGACATATAAATCTGGACTATTGTAAGGCAAGAAGAATTTTAAAAACACCTACCTTTTATGAATCTACCCATGTTACTGAACCTCATCCTCAAATCCTAATGCAAAAAGAGTTAAATCAAGGCTGTATTGCTACTATTATCTCTCAGATGGAAGCCAAAACACTCAGATTAGGAAATCTTCTTTGTACTTCATGTCAAGGTTTTAACTATGAAACATAAAGCAAGCAGAAGAAAACCAAGCCCTTTAAAGTACAAGGTAAAATGGAAAAATAATTTAATATCTGGCATGAGTAAATACATTTCAGCTAAGTAATGTTGGCTTGTGTTTTATCCAGATTTTACTCTGCTATTTATCTACATAAACACTGGGTAACTGGGGAAACAGGACGTGTGTCAGGGTTGGTTGCAGGAATCACTGGCTGCTTCCAAAATTATGGGGAGCTGATATTCCAGCACAATAACACAGACAGTGGTACAGGGGCTCAGGGGGCAGCCAGGCATTGTCTCACTGCTCTTGAGAAGAGATGCTGGTGAAGATGGTCAGGGCCATCAGAGCCTTAGAGTCTGGCAAATTTTTTGCTACTTAGACTAGAGTGTGAAAAGTAGAGCTGATTCCAGGAATCTTTGTTATGGAAAAGTCAAGCTATGATGACAATATAACGGTAGTATTTGGCGGGAATGCAAAATACAAAACCAAACAGTGTTTACCTTATAGAACACAGGCATAAGAACATCTGTATGTCAGAAAATGAATGTTTAAAATAGAGCAAAAAAATTGTGCTTTTAAGGAAGAGCGTGTAGAGCTGTTTTGCCTGTCCTCAATATCTGTTGACCATCTTCTCCTGCTGAGTCAGGGGGTCTCTCAGTATGGACTGGGTAGAAAGTCTTTCAGAAGATTTTCATCACCAGACCATTGCCTTGACATTGATGACAACGTGTCTTAACCTCCCAGTCCTCAGTTTCTGTTGTTCAAATGCTAAAAAAAGAATCCCACAGTAACTTAAATGTAGCTATTTCCAGGGACAAAGCTGAGAAAAGGAAGGTGTCAGACTAGTTTTATTGAAGAGGTAAGACTATGGCATAAAAATGTGTAGTCTCCTGAGGACAAAAGTGTACTAATCAAACCCACTGGGCTACACAGAGAGGTAAGTGGGTGGAAGTTAATGGCCTGCAATGCACTGGAGACACAACAGGATGGCTGAGTAGCTCCTTTGATCCCCAGGCTCTAGAAAACTGTTAATACTATTTTTTTTCCCCAAACACAGCAACAGAGTTCTTTACTATTTCATGGTTAACAAAATGCTACAGCAAAAGATGATGTTGTGAGCTGATGGAAAATTACATGAATTTAAAAGTTAAGCCTAGGAAAAACTAGGCAAAGCTTACAGAATTTATATTGAGACTTAGTAATTAAGTCTCCAACTGAAATTAATCTTTCATATGATTAACTTAATTTATTACACTTATTAGGTTACATTTACTAACTGAGTTGACAGTATAATAGGTCCTGTCAGTTTTACACTCCCTGTATATGTGGTAAGAGATATTTGCTATCTGGAAGACAGATTTTAAAGTGTGATTTTCAGTGCAATTATGTTTAATTGACCACAATGAGTTATCTCAATATACCGGATGTATGATGGCTTAAATTTCTAACACTGATTCCACTAGGAAGGTTTTTCAAAGACTGTCAGACCATGGAGGAGGATATAGATGTTTTGCAAATGAACTTTAAAGCCTCCAACATGAGACAGGGCAGAAAGAAGACCTAAAAGTGTTAGAAGAATAAATAAATCATAAGAAGGTAAAATACCAAAACCACAAGATTTTTCTACATTAAATCTTGCTTTGAATGAAGAAATCATGTTTGCAACCAAACAAAATTTAAGAAACAAATAACATATCTTTAAAATTTCCACATTTTAAAATTTCCAGAAGGTGGGAATTTACCAGATGCCAAAATTAATTGCTCTCAATTGCCCATCTGCTATTAAAAGCCACACATTGTCTGGCCTGATTCATGTAGCTCCAGCTTTTCTTTGATCTTGTTACATCATTTGTCTGGCAGATTAAAGATCCCTTTGTTACATGATCTGCTTTCCCAGTACAGGGAGTTAACAGACCACAATCCAACTACCTAATAAGCTTTTCTTTGACAAGCTGAACAAACTGAATTCCTTAAATTTGCTTCAGAGGTCAGTCATCCTGCTCTTACATCGTTCTTTTATTCTTTTTTGAACTCTCCGCAGTCTGTCACCCTTCCCCTTGGCATGTTACCAGTGATGATCATGCCTTTCGAGGGAAGTCATTTCAGCTCTAAATTAAAAACTGTTTTAAAAAGTTCTTTTAGCTTCTCAGTTCCTTTGCAGCTCTCCTTCTCTACAGAGACAAGGAACTCTGATCCAGTCCATCAATGAGGTTTCTTTACAAGATTTTTTTTAAATCATTCCTCCCCAAAACGGGGCTTCCCCTCATACGGCTGCATGACTTCAATTTCTCTTCAAATTCTTCTCTGTAACACAGCGTCATGCCTTCCACTCTGCTAAAAAGGGATCTAAATCGCTCTTTGATCTGATTGTTCCATTTCTTGTCACCTCCCAGATATTTGCCTCATCAAAACATTTTATCAGAACTGATTTCATGGATATAATAATAGATTAGCATTAGACCTAGTTATTAATGACTTTTGATATGCTTGCCTCAGAGGAATCTGATTGCTACATTTTATTTCCTATTTTATTACCCAGCAGCCTTTTTTAATTAATACAATGTAGTAATGGAAAATTCCTTACAGCTATTAAAAAAATCACACAGCACAAACAGCACTCAAATTAGTACAGAGCAAGCCCAAGTCATCCAGGGTGTTCCTTTTTGACTGTGGGGATACTCAGTGCCCACATAAATGTTCTACAGCAATTCACAAATAAGACATATTCACTTTAGACTTTCCCCTGTGCTCATTCTGCTGATGTTGTTTTCTGTATTGTAATATCCCCTTACAGTAACAATTTAAATTTTAAAATATAATCAATTAAAATCACTGGCAACTAAGCAACCATTATGTTTTACTTCTGTGATTGTCATCTTTTTTTTCTCAACATTATTTCAAACTGATATTTAAGTATCACTAACTCTTGTATCAACTAACCATTAATAACTGGCATCACCAGCATTCACAAAAGGTGACAGTCTTTCAATTTGCAGTACAAATATAAAAATGTCAATAAAAAATACATTCACAGCTAAAAGGAAACAGTCAGCCACCACATTGGTACAATGCAGTTCTCAAACTTCTTAACAAAACACTAGAGTGAGCCTCGTGGGTCTTTTACCATTGAAGATGTATTTAATTTAACCAAATTGCATGCTGAGCACATGATTCTGAATGGACATGGAGATATTTTCCCAAAGATGGGATCTGTTACAGCATTTTAGTGCTTTATACAGATATAAGCCAAATAGCAAACTGAATCCAGACTGCAATATGAACTTCTCTTTGAGGTGTGTGGGCCACATTAACCTCTATCAGGCTTTTGTAGTATTTGACCCAGAAAACTTCAATAGCTTCACTGTGGGGTCAGGAAAGGCTGGAACTTGCTGCTGTACTTGGTCCAGCACACAGCCCATTACACAAATGGGGACCTGTCAGACCACTGCTCTCCGGAGCAATTCCCTCACACGAATTGCATGTGCCCGTAGCCTTATACAAGACAAGGAATTTCATCTAAATAATACAAAATGCTTTTTCTCTGTCTGACAAGGTCTCCAATCTCTATTCCCAATATAAAAATAAACTCATGTAGGTTAGAGAAAGATTAGCAGGGATTTCTGCTCTCAGAAGTCTTCTCTGCCTGTTCTGGGAAGATAATTTAAATACATAAACATCTCGGAAGAGACTTTCCGTGATCTGGTTCAAAGATCTGAATTTGTTAGGCAGTATTCAATCCACTTAGGGCTTTTACCTTAAAGTTCTTTGGTCATTCATCAGAAAATACCAAATTTAACAGCAGCTTGTTATGTAAATCCATTCCAGACTATCTTCCTGCATCACAGCCTCAAAATCTACCACTGCAGAGAAAAAAATTACCCACAAACACCTGGCACACTTTGTAACACTGAGTCTCCTTAAGCCTGCAGCCTATACTGTTAAATAAAAGGTTTTCAGCCTTTTAAGGTTCTCCTTCTGAAACATACACTTCTGTCCTTGTTGCAAGGATTGCTTGTCATCTATAAGGGCTATGCTGTCAACAGTGACAGGAATTATAGTGCTTGCAATCATCATTAGGTGGACTAAGCTTAGACCTCAAACCCATGTTTTAAATAAAGTACTATTTTGCATGGAGATGGACTAATAAGTTTCTGAAATTATTTTCAGCTCTATTTTTTATGACTTTCTAATGTGTCTGTGAGCTTCAGAGAGCTGGGCTCCCTAAATATAGTTCTGTACAAAATGTCCAGCATACAGATAGATAATTACATCATGCAGTGGGTGAACAGCAGGCTGATGGGTAGGGCACCAAGGGTTGTAGTGAATGGGGTCACTCAAGCTGGCAACCCGTCACTAACTGGTTTCTGCAGGGCTCCATCTTAGGCCCAGTTCTCTTCAATGTCTTCAAAAAAACCTTGGACACAGGTCTGGAAGGTACATAAAGTAAGTTTACCCATGATACTAAACTGGGAGGAGCTGGTCTCTCTGCAGGGCCTCTCTGAAGGCAGAGAGGCCCTGCAGAGAGACTTTGAAAAATTACAGGTCTGAGCAGTCACCAACCGCATGGAGTTTCACAAGTTCAAGTGCCAGATTCTGCACCTGCATGGGGTAACACCGGATATTCATACAGGCTGGGGAATGAGATGCTGGAAAGCAGTGCTGTGGAAAGGGACCTGTGGGTCCTGGTCAACAGCAAGTTGAATATGAGGCAGCAGTGCCCTGACAGCCAGGAGGGCCAACCATGTCCGGGGGGGCATTGACTTTATTTTAAAACTTAGATGGCACGGAATTAGCAGACCATATACTAGATTAACTCTGTTTTGCTGCCAGAGCCTAAACTTTATCTGTTTAGAGCATTAGTATGCGTGATCCCTTGGGAAAATTGTCTTGGAGGTAAAGGAGCAAGTGAGAGCTGGGAGACATTTAAAGACACTTTTCTTAGGGCTCAAGAGCTCTCAATCCTGATGTGCAAGAAGCTGAGCAGGGGAGGCTGGAGGCCACCTTGGCTAACTCAGGACCTCTTAGCCAAACTAAAACACAAACCCAAAATACATAGGCAGTGCAGGCAGGGATAAACATTCTGGTGAGATTACAGGGAGATGGCCTGAAATTGCAAGGAGGGGATCAGGAAGGTCAAGGCACAGCTAATGCTGAATTTGGTTAGGAATATAACAAATAACAAGAAGGTTCTTTGAGTACAGAGGACAACATGGAAGATGAAAGAAGCTTGTGGCTCCCTGACGAGTAAAATGGGAGACCTGGCTACAACTGAGTTAAAAAAACTGAAGTAATAAAAAACTTTTTTGCTTTGATCTCCACCAAGTGTTCTAGCCTTGCCAGCCAATACACAGAATCCAAAGGCAGGTATTGGTAGAAGAAAATACTGCCCATAATAGGAGAAGATCAGGTTTGAGATCATCTAAGAAGCCTGAAAGTGCGGAAGTCCATGGGACCTGAAGAGATGCATCCATTCAGTACAAACTGAAGTGCAAGGCAGAAAAGTTGTGCCACCATCGACATTTCTAATGTGTTTTTCTCCATTTCTTTAGCAGCAGAGTGCAGGCCACTGATCCAGACTACACTTGAAAAGGGTGAAGCTCCAGGACACTTGCAATACGTTGATTACATCATTGTATGGAGCAACACAGCAGAGGAAGTTTTTAAGGAAGGGGAGAATTTAGAATCCAGATGCCCCAGAAGGTTAGATTTGCCATAAAGCAAAGTAAGGCCAAAGGGCATGCCCAGGAAATTCAGTTTTTACGAGTAAAATGGCAAGATGGACATCATCAGATTCCACTGGATATGATCAACAAAATTGCAGCCATGTCCCCACTAACCAACAAGAGGGAAACACAGGCTTTCCTGGGTGCTGTGGGTTTTTGGAAGATGCATACCGCAGAGCACAGCCAGATTGTAAGCCCTCTCTATCATGTGACGCAGAGGAAGGACGATTCCAAGTGGGGTCCTGAACAACAACAAGTTTTTGAACAAATTAAACAGGAGATTGATCATGCAGTAGCCCTTGGGCCAGTCAGAACAAGATGTGAAAAATATACTCTACACCACAGCCAGGGAGAATGTTCCTTTGTGAAATCTCTGGCAAAAAGTACCTTGGGAGACTTGAGGACGGGCCCTGGCATTCTGAAGCAGGGAATACAAAGGAGGCCTATTAAACCTCAGCTGAAAAAGAGATATTGGCAGCTTATGAAGGGGTTTGAGCTGCTTCAGAAGTGATTGGCACCAAAGTACCACCTCCTCCTGCCACTCCAACTACCAGTGCTGGGCTGGAGGTTCAAAGGGAAGTCCCTTCCACACATCATGCCACTATATAGAGTAAGTGGATTGCTCCGATGACACAGGATAGGAAATCCAATCACCCAGGGATCTTGTAAGTCATCACCAACTGGCTCCAAGGCAAAAATTTTGGACTATTATCATCATCAGAGGAGAAGGTGACAGCTGCTGAGGAGGCCCCACCATATAATCAGCTGCCTGAAAATGAAAGGTGACATGCTCTCTCCACTGATGGTTCCTGCTCTATCACAGGGATACATTAAAAATGGAAAGGTGCTGTATGGAGCCCCATGTGACAAGTCACAGAAGCTACTGAGGGACAAAGTGGATCCAGTCAGGTCTGGGCTGCTAAGATGTGGTAAGGCATCACTGCCCAGGTAGAAAAGTTGGCTGTAGAACTCTGTCATGTAGCTGCACACATACTCAAGAGTCAGATGACCTCTAACATTGCTTTCAACCCAAACCACTGTACAGTTCTGTGATTTCTTACTTGTGCCTCTCAAATTCATATTTGGCAGATAAATATTTTGCTAGAAAACAAAGTATTTGGCCCAGTAGAAGTCTTTGGGGATTGAAACAGTCCATACACAAACCTAAGTGGTGTAATATGGAGGCGATCCTAATTTTTATTAGACCTTTTGAGTGAGCAGTGGATTGGGAATTCACTAGTAATTATTTTTTCCACTATTTGCTTTCTAGATAGAGGGAACTGAGGCTTCTTGTTGAAAAAGAGGGGGAGAAAAATGGCATATTTCCATTTCTCAGTGCCTGCAGGATGACTTTTCCCCTCCATGAGTGAGCTAGTTTATTTAGCAGTCATTTTTCTAATCTCTAAATTGCCTGATTCTGCAAATGCCTATGAAGTACAGAGGTGAGCAGGAAGATGCAATACCTTGCTGTAAAAGCCACTTGGCTCAGTTTCTCCTCTCCCTGTTTCCTCTGAAGCACCCTGAGGCTATCCTGTTTGGGAACATCTTTATTGCAGGGACTGACGATCCATCAGCCTCACTCAGTGGAGGCTGAAAATAAACAACTATCCATGTTCATTGGGCAGTGCATTTGAGAAATGGGAAAATACAAGACTGCCCAGTAGGTGCACCCAGCCTCCCAGTGTTTACTTGTCTCTGTGCTATAGGACAGTGCAACAAGAGATGTTCCATGATCTGTGTTCCACCACAACTCCTCAGCTTCAGGACACCTATTAAGTGCCAGCTCATCTCTGTGAAAGCTCTGGCCTGGATATGACACGAATTTAGTTTGGTCACAGAGTTGCAGCAACCCTTACTTTGGATGCTGTCACACCAGTATAAGGACCCTGTGCCAGCATGGCTTTTGCTGATGTTATTACACAAGAAAGCTAGAACGGTGTACGTATCTTTACATGGTTTTCTTCTATCTACATGAAGTACTATTTCAGACTGGGCACTAAGAAGAATTCAGTAGATACTTTTGCCAAATACCTCAGATTGCCAGTGCTTTGTGGGTGACTCTACTCATCCCTGCGGGTGGCAAGTTATATCCATTAAATCCAATATAGACACTGCTTTTCCCTACTCAGCTCATGTGCTGACAGTTGGAGCTGCACATAAAAAGCCACTCTGAGGGTTGTCAGAGGCACACTCACTTTTGGAACATGAACTGAGGTGATTGCAAAGACCTGAGCTTATATTCATAGTGCTCTCATCAGCAAGGCAGAACAGCAGCCCAACACCCACCACAGCCTCTTTGAACCCTGAAATGCAGGCTGTCAGTCTAGCCAGAAACCCAGCAATCTCATCTATGCAAAAACAAAAACAGAAAGACAGCTCCTCCTGATGGGAATAAAAATTAATTCCAGCCAAGCAGCATAAACCTTGAATTGCAAATTACGATGACAATGTTTCCTTGTTCAGAAGAGCCTGTCTCATGGCAAAGAAATGCCGTCAGCATCAGAAACCCCATCCTAATAAATCACTGGTGAAAACTGCAGAAATAGGACACAAAAGAAAGGAAGAGGCTAGGGCCCTCTTTATAAATAACTCGCCACTCTGGAGTGAAATTGACACACAGTAAATAAGGGACCTTTTGTTTCAAAAAGTATACTTTGGGCAGTAGGACAAATGTGTTACTTGTATCTTGGCAGTGCTCCCAAATGCTTGCTGCACAAAAGACTGGTAATGTAATTATCGCCACAGCAGACCCAAAGATATGCCAGCCCCTGTGTGACTCCATGACTTTTTCCTCTGGCCTGGATTTATCTCACCTCTCGAGTCATCTGAAGGACAGACAGCTAGGCTTGGTGCTCTGCCTAGGTCACTTGTGGGGAGAGATCAGCCCTTCCAGAGGGCCATTTAGCTCCTCCCTTGAACATCAGGATGGATGCCCTCTGTATGTGCTGATCTCCCACTGCTGAGTACAGCACAGACTCAGCTTCTTATCTCTTAGTTGGCTACAGCTGGCTGAGAGGAACTATGCCCTCTGTCCACTGTAAAATGGAATGACAAGTCTTCTGGATCTCTCGTTCACTTAGATGGAAAGCCACAGACTGTGGGTCTGCCTCCCTCTGCATTTATTGCCTTTGGCACAGTGGACCCTGGCAGAGTTAACAAATAAGCATGCATGACTGTCTTGCTTAGTGTAAAAAGTTAGAACAGCTGCCTGAACAGGCTAAAGAGAGAGAGGTTACCTTCTCTGAGCTTTTACCTCTTCTCTGGCAGCTGGTTGGCAGGCCAGTGGGAAGGCACTGTCCATTTCCTACACTATCTGAGCAAAAGCATCTGAGCACAAGAAGGGTTTGCTATGCTGTACAAGGCAAGGGCTACCCTGGGAGCTACGAAACAGGAAC
>JAWWES010000094.1:62980542-62995893 GCA_035583135.1 Lophotriccus pileatus
CATTGTCGCCGTCGCTGTCCGTGCCGTCCCTCGGCGTCTGAGGAGCCGCCCGCGCCCTCCCGCCCGCCCTCCTCCCTACCCGCGCTCCGCCCGCCGCGCCCGGCGCCGCCGCCACCATGATGGAGGAGATAGACCGGTTCCAGGTGCCCGCCGTGCGCGCAGAGATGCAGCCGCTGGTGAGGGGCGGGCGGGCGGGGCCGCGCTGAGCCCGCGCGGACACGGCCCCGGCGCGGAGGGGCCGCGCACACCCGCACCCGCGGTGCCGGCGCTGCGGGGGTGGCGGGGCCGCCGTTATATAACGGGGAGCCCGGGCAGCGCTGCCGCCATCCCCGGCCCTTCGCTCCCGGCGCCGCTGCTGTGTCATCCCGGGGCACCCGCACGGCCCCTCATCCTGCCACCCCCATCCTCGTCCTCCTCCCCCGGAGGGTCCGCGTCGGTAGCGGCGGCAGGAGCGGGCGGGGGCGGCCGGGCGGGCGGCTCCGCTCCTGCCGCGCTTGCGAGCGTCGCTCCTCCCGGAGCATCCCTGGGTGTTCCCCCCGCCCAGGAGTGCCCCTGGGAGCGGTGGGAAGCGGCGGAGGGACCGGGAAACCCGGTGGGAGCAACTGGAGGTGCTGAGCGTGGCTGGGCTTTTAACTGAGAAAATAGGAGAGGGAAAGGGCGGTGTTTGTGCAGAGCCCGGGCGGGGAGCGATGCTCCCCAGGGGAGGGAGAGCTGCAAGGGCTGGGGTGTGAAGGTACACGCGGTGCGAGGCTGCAGGACCTTTTCCGAATCTGGTTTTATAGCCGTTGCCCTAGACACTAAGATGCAGTTAAGGAGATGCTCGTCGTCCAGGTGTTTTGCGAAGAAATGCCTCGGTCAAATTTAAAATCTAAAATAGTCTTGCTTGTGTAAAATTTTTTCCACAAGGAAAGCAATCTGTGAGGGTGTGTTGCCCTTTGCTTTCCCCGTGCCAGGGCATGTGTTTTTCATATCAGGATGTTTTTTCACTCCACAGACACAACTATACTCAATTAATGAGCTCTGAAGAGCCTGACATAATGGTTACACTGCTACATGGGGCTCTGGGGAACCTTTGCAGAGGAGGAAGTGCACAGGCTCGTGGGACTTGGCGGATGCCTAAATGGGCACGTAGAATGATCCTGGGGTTTTGGTAGCTTCTGAAACGGGCTGGGAAGGAAGGCCAGCTGGCTGGCAGCCATGGGAGAGGCTAGATCACCATCAAATAGTCCAAGACACTTTACGAGTATGTAGCTGCTTTGCTTTGATGCCACAGGCTTGCTTGTGTATATGTTGTGCCCCAGCTGCCTTCCACAGAACTCTAGAATGTGTTAGTCCATTTCTGGTTCCCATCTGGGAGACGTTCTCTTGTGTGTTTCCCTCCCCTTACTCCTCAGTCTGCCTCAGTCTCTGCTTGAAGCTGTGTTGTTATTTGTGACTTGGGACCTGTTGAAATACAGTTCACCTTGGTATTAAAGTGAAAGCTGGATAATCTGCTCACTCACTCAAGATGTTGATTCCCTTTGGCACCCGGAGTAAGTAAATTCCATCTTGGTCTGATTGTGTGAGACAGGGATATGAAATGTCTGCAGAGGTGGAAAGAACTGTAATGAAATACTTGTACAGGTCCTCTTGGCAGCAGGTGAGGATAGATTATTGACAGGTTCATGTTAGCACTGAAGTGCTACTGAGATTTCCAGTATATCAAACCATACATTATTTAGAGTTGATGTATCTGAATCCTTGGTTCCTCATTGCAGCTAGTGCTTGAGAGAAGTTGAGAACACAATAATTGCCCTGAGAACACAAAAGTTCTACAAGGTCTACAAAATCAAATTCTCCCTCAGTGGCAAGAAAAACATTTCTCTTACTTGTGGGAGTGTTGACAAATTGTGAAAATATTCTTAGCTTGGTTTGTTTTGGGTTTTTTTTGGTTAGTTGATTCTTTGGCTTGCAGCCTTTGTGGTGGGGCAAAAAACTGTCCTCACAAGCTAATGTGGGCTTGTGGCATGCCCTACTCATTGTTTGTGTTTTTATCAAGCACAGGCAACAAATGTGACAAGAATGGCCCTCTATTCCTGATATTGTCAGCATAGCAGTGAGAATAGCAAGTTTGAAAAGCTGTTGGCAGACGAAAAAATACTCCTAAGTATTTTCTAGAAACTCCATAATGATAGTGGAAGAATGGAATTTGCACATACATGCGTGTTTGCATGGACATGAACCAAGCAGAATCCAAAGAGGTTGTCTGGTCCCAACCCCGTTGTCTCTGTACAGAATGTTGTATTATGCAGCAACAATAGTAAGCTTAGAAAACAGGTTTCCTTGGACATCCAAGAATTAGAAAATTTTCACAAAGGGCTTTTGCACTTGTATTAGTAGAATACTCTGAACCTGTGCTTCAGGATTGCAGTTCTTTTCCAGCTAATGGAGCTCACAGTGAAACCTTGTGTATGTGAAGGGCTGTTGCTGTGATTGGGTGTGTAGGATTTTTCCATGTGCATGGAAATGCTGTCATTGGTCTCAGGTGGGACATAACAAGTCTGGCACAGCATTTACACTGGTTTCCTCTGATTTGTAGTTCTTGGTCTGTACTTTGCAAGTAGGGACTGCAAGAATCCTTGCAAATCTGGTGTTTAACATCCTGATTTGCTTGGGTAACATGGTTCTGGACAATACTGTTGTTTTGTTCCATTACAGTTACCATTTGTCCTGTCCCTCTCCTTGCCATCCTGTACGTTAAAGCTGTTGTGTCTTAAACCCAGTTGACAACTAAACCCCTCACAGTTCACTCTTCTCCCACATCAGGATGGGAGAGAGAGTCAGAGGAGTAAAAGCAAGAGAACTTGTGTATTGAGGTAAAGAGAGTTTCATAAGTAAAGCTAAAGCCATGCACACAAGCAAAGCAAAGCAAGAAATTCATCCAGCATTTTCCATAGGCAGACAGATGTTTGTCCATCCGCAGGAAAACAGGGAGGGCTCCACCACACCTATTGGTTACTTGAGAAGACAAACATCATCACTCCGAACAGCATCCCCTGTCCTTCTTCCTCCAGCTTTATATGCTGAGCATGACACCATGGAATATCCCTGTGGTCAGTGGGGGGCTCAGCTGTCCCATCTGCATCCCCTCCCAGCCTCTCATGCCCCTCCAGCCTCCTCACTGGTGGGGTGGGAAGCAGAAAAGGCCTTGGCTCTGTGTGGGCCCTGCTTAGCAATACCTAAAACATCCCTGTATTATGAACACTGTTTCCAGCACAAGACTAAATCATAGCCTCGTAGTAGCTACTGTGAAGAAAATTAACTGGTACCCCTGCTGAAAGCAGCACAAAATACAGAATAACCTCAGCATCTTGTTTCTTCTTCCCAGGCTAAAAGCTTTCAGTTGCACATGGTCTCGGGGGAGATGCAACTGTCAGTCTTTTCCACGTTCAGAGGGCTGAAGTAAAAGTTTGTTTTCTCAGGTTATAGGGGTTATTGTGGCCTGCCACTGAAGCTATATTCAAAAAATAGTGTTTGGAAACATGACCCCCTGCTGAAAGCAAGTAGAGAAGAGAAGGCATCTTGCTTGATTTGAAGTGTACACACTGTATGAAATATTTTTTTCATCCTGTTCAGACTGGACAGTGCCCTAGGAAAGGACTGTTCCCTCTGAGTGCTGGCCAGTATGAGAAGGGTGCTGAAATGAGATTTGTGAAGCTAGGCTTTGCTCAAAATCCTTAACATTGTTGGCCAGTATGGATCCTTTTGACTGTCTGTTCATCTGCGTAGATGAAGTGTCATCTTAGCTTTTGGTGTCTTTATATTGAACTCCAGGATAACCACTGCTGATCTGCCTAGAAACCATCTGACAGGCCTACTGATCTGCCCGTCTTCAAAATTAAGGGTAGATATGGCTGTTAAATGCTGAAGAGAAGCCACTCTTAGAAAGTATCTGAAACCTTCCTGGACCCCTCAGCCACCAAACCTGATGCTGATACTTGCACTATTTGTTGATCAGCTGCCTGTCAGGGGCAATAGTGCATTAGTGTCTGGTGTCCACTGGCTGTACATCCTGACAATAACCAGTGTTGTATTTACAGAGTGGGGACAGAGAACCTGGCATATCCATGGCTTTATGCAAAACTGAGTGCTTTTAAGCTCTAATGGGTCTAGTTGGGCAACATTGTCTCTTGACAGCCTTGTCCAGCCAAGGTCTGCATTGGCATCCCACTGCAAGGCTGAGGGCAGGCCCTAACTAATACAGGCTGGAGCTGTGTGGCGTACTACTTGGTCTGACAAAACCTACTAGGATCTCTGCTTGGCGCAGTTCATCTCTGCTGATAACAAGTCAGACGGGGTTTGTGTTGCAGAGCTGAGAAGCATTTGGTCTGCAGGCTGCATGGTGGCCAGCTCTGTCACATGTGCACTCCTACCCTTTGCATCAGATGTGGTGATGTGAAGTTAAGAAGGTGGGCAGTCATTTCTTCCTCCCTCCAGGCTGTTTGAATAAGCATTGTGAAGTCAGGCAGGCTGGCTTGACTCTGCATGACCTCTGCAACTGTGCTATGAGAACTGCTGCGTAACTAATGCAGACCCAAGGAGAAGTTCAGTGCAGGACTTAATGAGACAGAGTTGCTGTGGGCAGCTGGACAGAATGGCATACAGACCCTGTTAAACATGGTCTGGTTGCAGGATGGGATGAGGCCTAGTGTTTCACATCTTTGAGAGACTCATTACTCTGCATGTTTTGATACCGAGGTACAATTCTGTACATATTCACTGCAGCAGAAAGACAGGCTGGTGACCGTCCGGTCGCATTCATGTGGTGCCACTCCATGAAAATAGGATGGTCTGTTCTGATCTACATTTCCATTCTCAAATACGGGTGGCTTTTGCCTTCCATCCAAAAAGTCCCTGCCTCTTCAAATAAATATGGACTAATTTACTGGGTGCTTTGTTTATTCCTAATGCTTAGCATCATGTCATCTTTATCAACATGATGCAAGCTCAACTGCAGAAACTGAGTTCTGCTTAGATCGAATTTTTCTCCAACTTGACTTGTCGAGATCCTTCTGAACTCGCAGAAAGGGCTTTCTTCCTTAGCTGCTGGGTAGTGGGTTATTTTCGGGTAAAGTCAGTACCCAGCATTGCAGGGATCCATGGTGTGGTGAAGCCTGATATTCATTATTTTGGGATACTTACACTTGGTAGATAGCTACCTTGGCTGATGGGATTGATATTTAATGTCTTAACTTCAAACTAGACAA
Source organism: Lophotriccus pileatus (assembly GCA_035583135.1). Taxonomy (NCBI): domain Eukaryota; kingdom Metazoa; phylum Chordata; class Aves; order Passeriformes; family Tyrannidae; genus Lophotriccus; species Lophotriccus pileatus. Next base: position 62,985,789 of record JAWWES010000094.1, read on the forward strand.
TTTTTCCCAGTCTGTTGCTGGTGGTGCATTTGTTGTGATGATTGGTGTTGGTTTGTCTTCTCCAAGTTTTTTGTCCTAACAGAAAATTCTCATTAAAATGGTAGATATTAAAGGGGGAGAGAGGGAGATGAAGGGATACTTGCACAGTGAGGATGCTGCAGAGAAAAAGGAATTAAAATTCCCTTTGAAATAAGAATGGCAGAGTCCGTAATTATATGTAGACCCATCTTTTCTTCAGCACTGGAGCCTCACTGCATGCTCTCCCTGTGAATTATAAGTCTGTGTTTCGGATTGTTAGCTAAACCCTTGCCAAATCCTTGGTATTTTTGTTAAAATGAAATGTGCTGAGTATGATGCAATGGGGTTGTATCCTGAGTCTGCTGGTATGTGGAACCCTCCTGAGCCTGTGTCTCTTGACACACCAGTCCCTGGCTGGCATTTGATGGCAAACTGGCAGGTGACAGTGTTGGATCACACGTTGCTCCGGTACACCGATACGAGCAGTTTCTGTTCTTAACACATAAATGAAAGTGGAGTAAAAGTGCTTTTGCCCAAATGGCACCAGTACAGCTTTTCCTAAGGAAACACATCTATCAAAGTGCAGCAGCTTCAGTGGAGCTTTGACACAAACTTCTGAGACTTTGGCTCGTTTTCTGAAAACAGCAGCAGGAACGCGGTATTTCAGTTTCCCGGCTTTCAGCCCACATGAAAAATGGGAGCTCCTTCCGGAGAAATGGGGCTGGTGGTTCCTATATCTCATTCTGAAGCGTTGTGGGGCTGGTCTGGTTCCTTGCCTGCAGGGACCTCAGCCTGGCAGCTCTAGTTGTGATGATGACAGCCAACCTAAGGGTTTTGCTTAGCCAAATCCTACAGTGATACTGCTGGGTTTTTTAGCTGAGGTGCCGAATCTGCACTGGTTCTGGAGGTGTAAAATTTTCAGAAACTGTGAAGGTACAGAGGATGCATTTCTATACAGCTTGGATTTTTTTTAACATTAGAAGACCAAAAAAAATTAGATTACCTACTGGATACTTAGTTTTTAAAAAAGAAACTCTAATTTTAGTCAGCAGACAGCATGAGTGCTCAGCATGCTTATAAAATTTACATTCTTTATTTTTGGAAAATATTGAGTATCTCACCGTAGGAAAGTTGTGCTGTGTGTTAAAAACCCTTTGTTTTTTTTCATGCATCCCTAAAATGGGGGAAAACCTAAGAATAGAAAAACAAAAGTAACTAAGAAGCAAAAAGAAAGATTATACCTGCAGGGATTAGAAGTAATACGTTAATATAACACTAGGTTTCTAATGCAGATACACAAAACCCTTGTCTTTATAGACGGAAAAAAGCTTCTAAAATGAAAATGTCATCCTTGTATATATTCATTGTAATGTAGCCCAGGGGTTACACAGATGTATGTTTTGTAAATGCTTAAAGTACATGAGAGTTGTAATGTTGCAGTGCTATGAGTTCTGAAATAGAATTATTTCAGACAGTGCTGCTTTTAGTTAGCTCTTTTTTTATGTGCTGTGGTGTCATCTGTAACAGTAGCCTAAAGATGACCTCCCTGAATACTTCCGTTCACTGGGGTTCTGTCCTGTCACCTCCCTGTCCCATATTAGGCCTGTGTTGCAGAGGTACAGGGACATTTTTATTACCACACCCGGCCAGGCTGAAACTCCAGCAGTGATCCAGCACAGGCTTCCGAATGGTGGTGGTGAGGGATGTGACTGCTGTAGCTAGAGGATCACCTGTCAGGACACAGGAGCATGTTCTGGCTCTCACTGTCCCTGCAGGAACACTGCTGCTTCCTCTCCACTTCTTTGTACAAGCTCTGACTACGATTGTTCTGCCAGTCATGTTTGGACATCTTTCTGGATTAAAGGGAAGGGTTTAAAAGGGGGCAGTAGACAATTAAATCTGCACAGTCACCTGTTGGGATTCTTCCATAGTTCCCAAGAGCTCGTTATCTGTATCTTGATGTTAATACCTACTCAGGCAGCAATTTCTGCCACTGACGTACCAATAGGTAGTGGCAGGTCCATAAGGAGATGAGATGAGCAAAATGCCAGGGCGAGAGAGGAGAACAAGTCATGCCTTCAATTCTGCAAGTCTTCATTCCAGGAAAGCGCTCAGGAAAGCTTACCAACAGGGCTGTGACCTGTCTGGAGATGTATCTTATTGTGGTGAAATTGAAGACTGAACTTGATAAACATAAGAGGAGGGCACCCTGTCACCTGTTCTGATCTGTAGGGCAGGGGATTAAGAGTGGAGCTGGCTAATGGCCATACCTCTTTTTTCCAGACATTTTAAGACCTTGGCTGGAGTAGTTGTCAGTTGGCTTCTGTGTAGATCAATTATTTGTCACTTTCCACAGACAGTCTGTAGAAGTGTGTCTACTTTTTCCCCTTGCACTCACACACGCCATGCATCCTTGGTGAAGTCTTGTGCCATTCCGAGTTTAAGATTCCTCTAAGGTTATTCTGTATCTGTCACTATAAAATTGACATGGTAGTGATGCAGCCACGCAACTTGCAACTAATAAATCTGTCAGTCCAGCTCAAACCCTGTGTAGTCTGACCATTATTCTTTGAGTTTTAAAGTGTAATCTTCTGCAGTGAACTGGTGTCCATTTTGTAGTATGCAAGAGAAAGCAAGTATTTGTTTCAGTGGTTTGTGTCTGAGGATACTGAGTTGGAGTGAATGAAATTGTAGGTGGAAATTTGCTTAATTTTGAAGAATACCTCCTAGGGAATCTGCTCAGCTTTTGGACACATCCATCACCGATTCACAGGATACCAAGGTTTATCGCCTCGGGAAACTTCTTCACAAAGAAATGCTCTCCTAAATACACACAGAGCTGGCTGCATCCCAGATGCTTTTACTAGGTGAGTTGCAGAATCATCTTAGTTGTGTACTGAGGAAAGTTTGTTATTTTTAGTAGAGCTGAAGGCAGCACTAGTTACTTTTGTTGAGAAGAGCACAGGTTCTCTGAAGATGAACAAGACCTTCTTTTCCATACAGAAGAGAAAACGGAGAATATTGTTTGTTATGTTTTAAAAAGTTATTCCAGCTCTACTGGTGAGCTGTCTAGTGGAGATGCAGCCTCTGCCTGTGAACAAGTTATTTTGCTAATAATATTTCAATTCATCCTGAGCTTAGTAAGTTCTGCTGCATAGCTACAGCTTTATTGCTGCTGTTGACAAATTGTCTGCCTGGAGTTAGTGGAGAAAACTTGTCAACAATGTCATTGTATAGGTTGGGCTATCAAATAATTATCCACCAAGTGACTCCTGTAACCCAGCACCATTTCTGCCAGAGCACATTGTTTGCACTCTGTGTGCAGTGCCGAAGCAGGTAGCACAAACATACCTTATCAGTGATCTGCAATCTCTTTCTCCACAGGCTTCCTAAAACGTGCTTCCAAAATAGGCTGTGTTAGAGCTTTTATGCTGAGTTTCTGTTTCTTTCACCATCCAGGACCATCGGTCATGAGTTGTCCCCCTTCAGGAATGGTGTGGTATCTTGCTTCATGCTCATCTGTTGCAGGTTTTTCTCAATTTCTTTTCAACATCCTTCCTGAACTGACTTCCATTCATCTGAGTAGCTGATCTTCTGGGCTCTGCAGTGTTCAGTCTGTAGACAGTCTCTTTTCCTAAGCCAAGCAGAGCAGCAATATTCTAATTATCATTTCTCTTTTGCATGTTTTACTGATTGCATGGGAATGTAGGTTAGTGATTTAGTACATACATATTCAAGCAAACCTCTTCCCTTGGTTATGTCTTCTTTCACGTTTTTTTTTGTATGTGGTCCCAGGTGAAAACCAATCTTGGTTCTTTCATCAGTGTTCAGGATGCTTATGCTGATCTAATTATAGTTTCCTCCCCACTCCACCCGTGAATTTCCGTGAATAGCCACAAGAAGTTCCATTTGAGTATGAAGAAGAACTTGTATACTTGTATACTGGGGGAGTGGCTGAGCACTGGAACAGGCTGCCCAGAGAAGTTGTGGAGTCGTCTTCTCTGGAGATATTCAGAACCCACTTGGATGTGACCCTGTGCAACCTACCCTAAGTAAACATGCTTTGGCAGTGGGGTTGTCTAGAGATCCCTTCCAACCACAATTCTGTGATATATATCACTGAGAGAGGTGCCAGAGTCCAGTAAACCAAGTCTCATCTTCAAGGTATTTTCTATATTAAGAGATTGTCAAAAAAGGAAAATGCACAAGAGCTGTATTGGTGATTCTTGTTTGCTCAGAAAAATGTTTGAATTCTGTATAAGTAGAGCAATTCCATAAGACAAATATTAATGTTTGTGGCCATGTTTAGAAATCTCTGATTAAAAAGGCTTTTATCTGTAGTGTTTTACACAGTAAAGTACTTACTACTTTAATACTCATGGGCCTTGTCCTCATTTGGTAGTGCCTTGATTGTGGGGTCTAATTTCTAATCGGACACTTGTTTTGTCATCAGTTATTGCAAGTACCTTGAGGTGTAGGAAAGTCTGCAGAACCCGAACATCCAAGGAGCTGCTTGAGCAAACTGACCTGAGAAATGGGAGAAGGAGGGAAAGAGATGTGCGCTGCATGGGGCTTATGTTGTTAATTGAAAAGTAGAAATGAATAGGAATGTTCCTCGCCAGAGATGGCATTGCAAAGCTTTTGTCTGGCATAATCTTGTGACTGATGCTTCTAGAAACAATATGCTTCTTTGTATGAAAGCATGACTTTTTTCCCAACAACATGCATGTGGTGCAAATGAAAAATACGCTGTCTTTGATGGCCAGAGCAGACTCTCCTGCTGAACACCACATACAGATCCTGCAGGCACTGCTTCATCAGGTAATGCATAGAAAGGGATGATCACGCTGATGGAGCAAAACTGGTGAAGATTTCACCCACCCAGACTTGTGTCGTTTGGAGTAGGAGTCTGAGGTGTGCAGAGAAACATGCAGTGCTCCCATGTCCATACAGGGGCTGGCTCTGCTGGAACAGCCTCCCCTATGCAGCAACGCTTTCTCTCCTGCTTCTGTGGGACAGCTTTGTTCCAGAGGCAAAATAGATTAGCATAAGTACAGCCTGCGTCATCGAAATGCTCTCGTGTCTTTTTAGTTGTGGCATTGAGCCCTAATGGAGGCAAATGTGGATTTATTTTGAAAGCACAAGGCAATGCACAACACCTGATCCTTGTTTCTGGTAGCACCCTACTGTGGAATACATGTGGAGCAAGAGAAAGCCAAGCACAAAATCCCTTGAGACAAGCTGGAGGGATATGTGGACAGTTTGGGAATAGGAGTGTGTAACAGGGCTTTCACAGAATCAGTGTGATATGGAAACAGCAGGAAAGCTTTTTTTCTTTTTTTTAAGCTTAGGATTCTTAAACTTCAAAGAATCCTGCAGAAAAATTGTGTTGCAGTCCAGGGAAAGACTTAACCATTCCTCTCTCCCCCTATCAATCTCTTTTAGGCCTGTGGGTCTGTCTGGGTATCTAATCTTAATTTCCCTTTATATAAGGGGGAAAAAAAAGTGAATAGGGAGTTCTGAGAATAGTTACAGGAACAGCATATTCACAGGCTCAGAAGATGGAGGTCACCCAGCCCACTGGAGCGTGTAAAAGCTGCACTTCACGTCGGGTAGTTGGCAGTTGATAAGCCAAGGAGAAACTGCTGGCTAGTGATTCCATTTCTGATAATATGTGTGTGTGTGTGTGTGTTGTCTAAAGTTGGATCAGATTCCAGTTTTGATCACTGCGCTACGATTAAGGGAAAATGGGTATGGTAAAGGAGTTAGAACAAGTCCAGCTTTTCTTGAAAACATGTTGTGACACATCTGTACTGAGATTTAGCTGGCAGGAATTGCCACTTCAGGATGCTAATGGAAAACCTGAAGATGTAGTCTAGAGTTCTGAAAAACACTGGCAGTTCCTCTGCTGCTCTGATGGAGTAAAAGGTCATAGTGCTTGTCTTCATCGTTTCCAGCAGAGCCACACCCTTCAGTGGATGTACTTCAGAAAGCATATCACAAAAGCAGTTCTGTGAAAAGAATTCCTTGTACTTCTTGCAAAAATTAGGGCAAAGTGATTGTGAAAATAACTGACATGATCCATGCTGTGCATGTAAGAATTATTATAAAGAGATTATCTGGTTATGGGAGAATGCTTTATTTGGATTATGTAGCTACATAGAATTTATAATCCATGCTTTCTGCAGAAAAAAAAGTTCCCTCATGCTGCAGTGGGAAATGTCAGATATAAGCTTTTATTAACTCTAAGGTTCTGTATTTGCAACGTTGAATTCTCAAAGATTAATCCCTGAATTTTGGGGGAAAATTTCTTCAGGTAGAGACCAACACAGAAAAAAACAGTTTAACCTCCCATGAGGTTAGCTGGTAGCACACATTAGAGGTGCTTCTGTATTGACTTTTAGAGGTGTGAAGATTGCACTGCTTGCTGCTTGGTTTGTGACTGTAGGCTGTGCTTGATCTGACAGATGGATTAATTAGGTACACACTTCAGCTCTCTTCAGTGACTGGGACCCTGGTTGTTCAGTCTGCATATGAGATGGAGAATATTACGTGTCTGTGTTGCCAAGACACCATCCATCTCTCCAGCTCTGATCTGGAAACTAGTATTCCATGATATAGACTCCAGTAGTGCCAAAGCTTTCTCTTGGATCAATATTTGGTACTGTGTGCCTGTATAGCAGGGCTGGTTTGTGGGGGGCTGGTGGTTAATAACCTAGCACCTGGCTGAAGAGGCAAAAGGTGCTTTTTGTGGCTTAAGGGGTGTGTGTTTGATGCTGGCTTGCTTCATTTCCTCATGTTTTATGATTCCATTTCAAGCAAGAAATTTTACTCCTTCTTGTGAGGCCGTGGCCATTTGACAGAGGCTGTGACGGTGAATGACCGTGGGTAATTCTGTGAAGAAGCTGTGAGTTTATTCTGTCGTTGGAGACGTTCTTGACTGCACAAGGTTCTGACAGCTCTAGAAAATCTTAATTGCTTTGAGGATCAAACACTTTCTTTCTGTTTTCTGATTTGTACTTCTTGAAAGATTCACCAGAATTGCAGGAACATGAGTTTTGTTCCATAGATGTGTAGGAAGTCAGAACCAGGTCCTGATGCTTTTTTGTTGACTCCTTCTTGCTAGGCCAGCTGGTTTTGGGGTTTTGAAAGATTTTTTGAAATGGTCGCTGAAGTCTGGCTTGCAATTACTTAATAACTGGAGAAAGCTACATTCTTTTACCACAGGTATCCTCTACTGGTATCTTGCTTGGTAGATGTTGCGGAAGCACCTGCTGGGAGACTTTGCATAAATTCAGAACTCATTAACATCACAGGGAATTGCCAGCAGTCAAGTGCAACAGTGATAACGTTTTCATGCTGACACACAGAGGGCCAGGAGGCATAGATGAAGCAGGTCTATTAAATACCCCTCCAAGCTTGTTGTTCTGAAGTGTATTAGACCCTTGCTGAGTTTTTATCCCCTTGTTATTGCTAACTTGTTCTTTGGGTTTAGTGGGGCTGAAGAAGTTTCTCTTACTAATCTGAAGCTGTACTTCAGGCTGTGGTCTTAACTGATAAAACATGACAAATACTGTAATTTTTGAAAGGTTAGAGTAAGTTCATCTTTTTATTATGCAAAGGTAGAAGTGCTCTTCCTTCGGCTTTACTAGGACATGGCATTTAATTCTGCTGATTGCCATGATGATTGAGGAAAAAAAAAGGTTCATCTTAACTTGTGAATCATACTAAATTTAATGAGGATCCCTTCCAAATGATTATTTTGGTAGTTTCAGTGGTCCTCTTTTGACCTTTTCTTTTGGAGTAACTACCACAATGTGTCTGTATAGTTTTCATATAGACCAATTCATTGCCACCAGCATCCTCTCAAACTTCAGAATATTGTTACACATGTGGAAATACCATCCCTTCTTCCAACAGTCTGCCGTTAGTTGTGTCAGTTGCCTTTTGTATTGCCGGGTCAGATTTTTCGAAAGCTAGCTGTTGTCCTTCCCTGAGTTTCCAGGGAAGTTTTGCTGTATTTGTCAGCATGACCTTCAGTTAATGGCTCAAGTGTTTGCCTGCAGCCAGAGTCTCTTGTAAGCAGACACTGAACTTGAGTCTCACAGTGGATCAGCTGGTGCAGGCGGATCCTGTGCTCGGGTGGTGAGCACATATAGCACTCTAAACCAGAGCTGCCTGGTCAGCTTTCAGTCAGGTGCTGCAAATCTGTGCTCCAGTCAAGTCCTTTGTACATTTGTCCCTGTCACTTGAGTGGTGGGGGGGTGTACAGTCCCCTTTTCAAGAGGCACCTATCAGGCATGGCCTAGGTGGAGTAAAAACTTGTATGGTTAGGGTTCAGATTAACCATCTCCTAAATGGTGTCAACAGTTCAAGTTACAGACTTCTAGAAGGATCAGATGGATGCCTTCTGAAGTTATTTTAAAAGTACTTACTTTTATCTTGCAGAAACTTTTTTTTTATTTAAAAACCCTGTAAATATAAAAAATTTAAAAAGAGGAATTGTTGCATCTCTCACATGAGGAAAGACTAAGAGCATTTGGATTATTCAGCCTGGAAAAAGGAAGGCTTTGTGGTGACCTAATTGCAGCCACCCAGTACCTAAAGCAGCCTGCAAGACAGAGACTATTTACAAGACCATGTAATGACAGGGCAAGGGTTAATGGCTGCAATCTAAAAGAGAATAGGGTTAGATTAGGTGTTAGTAAGAAATTCTTGACTGTGAGGGTGGTAAGGCACTGGCGCAGGTTGCCCAGAGAAGCTGTGGCTGCCTCATCCCTGGAAGTGTTCAAGACCAGACTGGACAGGGCTCTGAGCAACCTGGTCTAGTGGAAGGTGTCCCTGACCATGGCAGGGGAGATTGGAACTTTATGACCTTTAATGTCCATTCCAATCCAGAAGAGAAAGGGCTAATAAACCACTGAGGTTTATTTAAAAATTGTTTTACTGCTTGCTGGAGGGCAATAAGTGGCTCTGTAAATCTGTCCCTCTTTCAGTTTGGCAGATCACCTGGAAAACCATTGACCATGTCCAGTGAATATTTCAGCCTAATTAATGTTTCCTGCTACTCTGAAGCTCAACTGGATTTGCATCAGGAAGAGCAAAAACTTTATTTAGGGCAGAGAGGTGTGCTGAGCAATGCATGCACATCAGAAAGCTCTAAGTTGAGAGCAGAGGTATCTTCAGGGATAGAAGGGTTGATCACTGAGGTCTTAACACCAGTGATGGAGGGGAAGAGAGGGAATAACATCTTAAGGAGTCTTAAGGAGCCGTTGCCCCATGATGTGCTTCCAAGTCAGTGGACGTCTTGGTATTGCTCTGCCATTTCTGCTCGAACCTGACTGAAATGAAGCATGGTTTTCAGTTGCACAAAATTAATGGACTTGTGATAAACCTGCATGTCCCCCAGCATACAGAAGGTCTGTATCAGTCTCCTTATATACCTTAAAAGACATAAACCACCTTCTGAAAATGAACAAGCTTGTTGCTGTGAGATCTGAGTGGGGAATTCTGGTTAAATGTAAAATCTGTGTATACAGCACCTTCTCTTACTGAAACACAACAAAGGAAGTGACACCTTGGGCCTGTTCCCCAGGAACTGTGTAGATATGATGGGTCAAAATCAGATTTTGTTTTGAAATTGAGTGCTGTGCTTCTTATCAGAAGTTTATGACAGTGTAAATGCCACTGTACAATTAAAATTAATCTGTATCAATATTAGTCTTACTGTCTTACCTTGTCATAGTTCTAGCTTCAGAGATAATTGCATGTCATTAGTAAGTGGAGTCCATATGTAAATAAAACATGGTATGGTTGGATGCTGGAAACTGCAACACCTCAAAGAGTTGTAATCAAATTTGGTGAACTGGGCAGGGAAAGTTACTGTAGGTGTGCAAGGTAACACACTGTGCCAGTCTCTTGGGTAACAGCCATTCCAGGGGACTTCTGCCAGCTGTGCAGAGCTGTGTTTGTGAATTCCACAGTTGGTTTGCTCTGCTCTTGCTATCCCTGACATGTCAGTGCTTTTGCCAACTCCCCTAGCCTTGGCATTGTTTTGTGTAATTTTAAAGAACTCTTGCTTTTATAA